>JAZGLO010001246.1:0-600000 GCA_036873155.1 Biomphalaria sudanica | reverse complement strand
TCCAAGAGACAAGTAACAAAGACAATCCTTTATTTGATCTCTCCAAGTGAAAAGTATCAAAGACAATCCTTCATTTGATCTCTCCAAGAGACAAGTAACAAAGACAATCCTTCATTCGATCTATCCAAGAGACAAGTATCAAAGACAATCCTTCAATTGATCTCTCCAAGACACAAGTATCAAAGACATTCATTCATTTGATCTCTCCAAGAGACAAGTAACAAAATCAATCCTTCATTTGATCTCTCCGAGAGACAAGTAACAAATACAATCCTTCAATTGATCTCTACAAGAGACAAGTATCAAAGACAATCCTTCATTTGATCTCTCCAAAAGTCAATTATAAAAGACAATCCTTCAATTGATCTCTCCAAGAGACAAGTATAAAAGTCAATCCTTCATTTGATCTCTCCAAGAGACAAGTAACAATAACAATCCGTCATTTGATTTCTCCAAGAGACAAGTAACAAATACAATCCTTCATTTGATTTCTCCAAGAGACAAGTAACAAAGAATATCCTTCATTTGATCTCTCCAAGAGACAAGTAACAAAGACAATCCTTCATTTGATTTCTCCAAGAGACAAGTAACAAATACAATCCTTCAATTGATCTCTCAAAGAGACAAGTATCAAAGACAATCCTTCATTTGATCTCTCCGAGAGACAAGTATCAAAGATAATCCTTCATTTGATCTCTCCAAGAGACAAGTAACAAAGACAATCCTTCATTTGATCTCTCCAAGAGACAAGTATCAAAAACAATCCTTCATTTGATCTCTCCAAGAGACAAGTAACAATGACAATCCTTCATTTGATCTCTCCAAGAGACAAGTAACAAATACAATCCTTCAATTGATCTCTCCAAGAGACAAGTATCAAAGACAATCCTTCATTTGATCTCTCCAAAAGACAAGTAACAAAGACAATCCTTCATTTGATCTCTCCAAGAGACAAGTATCAAAGACAATCCTTCAATTGATCTCTCCAAGAGAAAAGTATCAAATACAATCCTTCATTTGATCTCTCCATAAGACAAGTAACAAATACAATCCTTCAATTGATCTCTCCAAGAGACAAGTATCAAAGACAATCCTTCATTTGATCTCTCTGAGAGACAAGTATCAAAGACAATCCTTCATTTGATCTCTCCAAGAGACAAGTAACAAAGACAATCCTTCATTTGATCTCTCCAAGAGACAAGTATCAAAAACAATCCTTCATTTGATCTCTCCAAGAGACAAGTAACAATGACAATCCTTTATTTGATCTCTCCAAGAGACAAGTAACAAAGACAATCCTTCATTTGATCTCTCCAAGAGACAAGTATCAAAGACAATCCTTCATTTGATCTCTCCAAGAGACAAGTAACAAAGACAATCCTTCATTTGATCTCTCCAAGAGACAAGTATCAAAGACAATCCTTCAATTGATCTCTCCAAGAGAAAAGTATCAAATACAATCCTTCATTTGATCTCTCCATAAAACAAGTAACAAAGACAATCCTTCATTTGATTTCTTCAAGAGACAAGTATCAAAGACAATCCTTCATTTGATCTCTCCAAGAGACAAGTAACAAAGACAATCTTTTATTTGATCTCTCCAAGAGACAAGTATCAAAGACAGACCTTCAATTGATCTCTCCAAGAGACAAGTAACAAAATCAATCCTTCATTTGATCTCTCTGAGAGACAAGTAACGAATACAATCCTTCAATTGATCTCTCCAAGAGACAAGTATCAAAGACAATCCTTCATTTGATCTCTCCAAAAGTCAAGTATAAAAGACAATCCTTCAATTGATCTCTCCAAGAGACAAGTAACAAAGACAATCCTTCATTTGATCTCTCCAAGAGACAAGTAACAAAGACAATCCTTCATTTGATTTTTCCAAGAGACAAGTAACAAAGACAATCCTTCATTTGATCTCTCCAAGAGACAAGTAACAAAGACAATCCTTCATTTGATTTCTCCAAGAGACAAGTAACAAATACAATCCTTCAATTGATCTCTCCAAGAGACAAGTATCAAAGACAATCCTTCATTTGATCTCTCCGAGAGACAAGTATCAAAGACAATCCTTAATTTGATCTCTCCAAGAGACAAGTAACAAAGACAATCCTTCATTTGATCTCTCCAAGAGACAAGTATCAAAGACAATCCTTTATTTGATCTCTCTAAGAGACAAGTAACAATGACAATCCTTCATTTGATCTCTCCAAGAGACAAGTATCAAAGACAATCCTTCATTTGATCTCTCCAAGAGACAAGTAACAAAGACAATCCTTTATTTGATCTCTCCAAGAGACAAGTATCAAAGACAATCCTTCATTTGATCTCTCCAAGAGACAAGTAACAAAATCAATCCTTCATTTGATCTCTCAAAGAGACAAGTAACAAATACAATCCTTCAATTGATCTCTACAAGAGACAAGTATCAAAGACAATCCTTCATTTGATCTCTCCAAAAGTCAATTATAAAAGACAATCCTTCAATTGATCTCTCCAAGAGACAAGTATAAAAGTCAATCCTTCATTTGATCTCTCCAAGAGACAAGTAACAATAACAATCCGTCATTTGATTTCTCCAAGAGACAAGTAACAAATACAATCCTTCATTTGATTTCTCCAAGAGACAAGTAACAAAGAATATCCTTCATTTGATCTCTCCAAGAGACAAGTAACAAAGACAATCCTTCATTTGATTTCTCCAAGAGACAAGTAACAAATACAATCCTTCAATTGATCTCTCAAAGAGACAAGTATCAAAGACAATCCTTCATTTGATCTCTCCGAGAGACAAGTATCAAAGATAATCCTTCATTTGATCTCTCCAAGAGACAAGTAACAAAGACAATCCTTCATTTGATCTCTCCAAGAGACAAGTATCAAAAACAATCCTTCATTTGATCTCTCCAAGAGACAAGTAACAATGACAATCCTTCATTTGATCTCTCCAAGAGACAAGTAACAAATACAATCCTTCATTTGATCTCTCCAAGAGACAAGTATCAAAGACAATCCTTCATTTGATCTCTCCAAAAGACAAGTAACAAAGACAATCCTTCATTTGATCTCTCCAAGAGACAAGTATCAAAGACAATCCTTCAATTGATCTCTCCAAGAGAAAAGTATCAAATACAATCCTTCATTTGATCTCTCCATAAGACAAGTAACAAATACAATCCTTCAATTGATCTCTCCAAGAGACAAGTATCAAAGACAATCCTTCATTTGATCTCTCTGAGAGACAAGTATCAAAGACAATCCTTCATTTGATCTCTCCAAGAGACAAGTAACAAAGACAATCCTTCATTTGATCTCTCCAAGAGACAAGTATCAAAAACAATCCTTCATTTGATCTCTCCAAGAGACAAGTAACAATGACAATCCTTTATTTGATCTCTCCAAGAGACAAGTAACAAAGACAATCCTTCATTTGATCTCTCCAAGAGACAAGTATCAAAGACAATCCTTCATTTGATCTCTCCAAGAGACAAGTAACAAAGACAATCCTTCATTTGATCTCTCCAAGAGACAAGTATCAAAGACAATCCTTCAATTGATCTCTCCAAGAGATAAGTATCAAATACAATCCTTCATTTGATCTCTCCATAAGACAAGTAACAAAGACAATCCTTCATTTGATTTCTTCAAGAGACAAGTATCAAAGACAATCCTTCATTTGATCTCTCCAAGAGACAAGTAACAAAGACAATCTTTTATTTGATCTCTCCAAGAGACAAGTATCAAAGACAGACCTTCAATTGATCTCTCCAAGAGACAAGTAACAAAATCAATCCTTCATTTGATCTCTCTGAGAGACAAGTAACGAATACAATCCTTCAATTGATCTCTCCAAGAGACAAGTATCAAAGACAATCCTTCATTTGATCTCTCCAAAAGTCAAGTATAAAAGACAATCCTTCAATTGATCTCTCCAAGAGACAAGTAACAAAGACAATCCTTCATTTGATCTCTCCAAGAGACAAGTAACAAAGACAATCCTTCATTTGATTTTTCCAAGAGACAAGTAACAAAGACAATCCTTCATTTGATCTCTCCAAGAGACAAGTAACAAAGACAATCCTTCATTTGATTTCTCCAAGAGACAAGTAACAATTACAATCCTTCAATTGATCTCTCCAAGAGACAAGTATCAAAGACAATCCTTCATTTGATCTCTCCGAGAGACAAGTATCAAAGACAATCCTTAATTTGATCTCTCCAAGAGACAAGTAACAAAGACAATCCTTCATTTGATCTCTCCAAGAGACAAGTATCAAAGACAATCCTTTATTTGATCTCTCTAAGAGACAAGTAACAATGACAATCCTTCATTTGATCTCTCCAAGAGACAAGTATCAAAGACAATCCTTCATTTGATCTCTCCAAGAGACAAGTTTCAAAGACAATCCTTCATTTGATCTCTCCAAGAGACAAGTAACAATGACAATCCTTCATTTGATCTCTTTAAGAGACAAGTATCAAAGACAATCCTACAATTGATCTCTCCAAGAGACAAGTATCAAAGACAATCCTTCATTTGATCTCTCCAAAAGACAAGTAACAAAGACAATCCTTCATTTGATCTCTCCAAGAGACAAGTATCAAAGACAATCCTTCATTTGATCTCTCCAAGAGTCATTTATCAAAGACAAGCCTTCATTTGATCTCTCCAAGAGACAAGTAACAAAGACAATCCTTCAATTGATCTCTCCAAGGGACAAGTATCAAAGACAATCCTTCATTTGATCTCTCCAAGAAACAAGTATCAAAGACAATCCTTCATTTGATCTCTCCAAGAGACAAGTATCAAAGACAATCCTTCAATTGATCTCTCCAAGAGAAAAGTATCAAATACAATCCTTCATTTGATCTCTCCATAAGACAAGTAACAAATACAATCTTTCAATTGATCTCTCCAAGAGACAAGTATCAAAGACAATCCTTCATTTGATCTCTCTGAGAGACAAGTATCAAAGACAATCCTTCATTTGATCTCTCCAAGAGACAAGTAACAAAGACAATCCTTCATTTGATCTCTCCAAGAGACAAGTATCAAAAACAATCCTTCATTTGATCTCTCCAAGAGACAAGTAACAATGACAATCCTTCATTTGATCTCTCCAAGAGACAAGTAACAAAGACAATCCTTCATTTGATCTCTCCAAGAGACAAGTATCAAAGACAATCCTTCATTTGATCTCTCCAAGAGACAAGTAACAAAGACAATCCTTCATTTGATCTCTCCAAGAGACAAGTATCAAAGACAATCCTTCAATTGATCTCTCCAAGAGAAAAGTATCAAAGACAATCCTTCATTTGATCTCTCCAAGAGACAAGTAACAAAGACAAGCCTTCATTTGATCTCTCCAAGAGACAAGTAACAAAGACAATCCTTCATTTGATCTCTCCAAGAGACAAGTAACAAAGACAATCTTTTATTTGATCTCTCCAAGAGACAAGTATCAAAGACAGACCTTCAATTGATCTCTCCAAGAGACAAGTAACAAAATCAATCCTTCATTTGATCTCTCTGAGAGACAAGTAACGAATACAATCCTTCAATTGATCTCTCCAAGAGACAAGTATCAAAGACAATCCTTCATTTGATCTCTCCAAAAGTCAAGTATAAAAGACAATCCTTCAATTGATCTCTCCAAGAGGCAAGTAACAAAGACAATCCTTCATTTGATCTCTCCAAGAGACAAGTAACAAAGACAATCCTTCATTTGATTTTTCCAAGAGACAAGTAACAAAGACAATCCTTCATTTGATCTCTCCAAGAGAGAAGTAACAAAGACAATCCTTCATTTGATTTCTCCAAGAGACAAGTAACAAATACAATCCTTCAATTGATCTCTCCAAGAGACAAGTATCAAAGACAATCCTTCATTTGATCTCTCCAAGAGACAAGTAACAAAGACAAGCCTTCATTTGATCTCTCCAAGAGACAAGTAACAAAGACAATCCTTCATTTAATCTCTCCGAGAAACAAGTAACAAATACAATCCTTCAATTGATCTCTCCAAGAGACAAGTGACAAAGACAATCCTTCATTTGATCTCTCCAAGAGACAAGTAACAAAGACAATCCTTCATTTGATTTCTCCAAGAAACAAGTAACAAAGACAATCCTTCATTTGATTTTTCCAAGATACAAGTAACAAATACAATCCTTTAATTGATCTCTCCAAAAGACAAGTAACAAAGACAATCCTTCATTTGATTTCTCCAAGAGACAAGTAACAAAGAAAATCTTCCATTTGATATGTCCAAGAGACAAGTAACAAAGACAATCCTTCATTTGATTTCTCCAAGAGACAAGTAACAAAGACAATCCTTTATTTGATCTCTCCAAGAGACAAGTAACAAAGACAATCCTTCAATTGATTTCTCCAAGAGACAAGTAACAAAGACAATCCTTCATTTGATCTCTCCAAAAGACAAGTAACAAAGACAATCCTTCATTTGATTTCTCCAAGAGACAAGTAACAAAGACAATCTTTCATTTGATCTCTCCGAGAGACAAGTATCAAAGACAATCCTTCATTTAATTTCTCCAAGAGACAAGTAACAAAGACAATCCTTCATTTGATCTCTCCAAGAGACAACTAACAAAGACAATCCTTTATTTGATCTCTCCAAGAGACAAGTAACAAAGACAATCCATCATTTGATTTCTCCAAGAGACAAGTAACAAAGAAAATCTTCCATTTGATATGTCCAAGAGACAAGTAACAAAGACAATCCTTCATTTGATTTCTCCAAGAGACAAGTATCAAAGACAATCCTTCATTTGATCTCTCCAAGAGACAAGTAACAAAGACAAACCTTCATTTGATCTCTCCAAGAGACAAGTAACAAAGACAATCCTTCATTTGATCTCTCCAAAAGAAAAGTAACAAAGACAATCCTTCAATTGATTTCTCCAAGAGACAAGTAACAAAGACAATCCTTCATTTGATTTCTCCAAGAGACAAGTAACAATAACAATCCTTCATTTGGTCTCTTTAAAAGACAAGTAACAAAGACAATCTTTCATTTGAATTCTCCAAGAGACAAGTAACAATAACAATCCTTTATTTTATCTCTTCAAAAGACAAGTAACAAAGACAATCCTTCATTTGATTTCTCCAAGAGACAAGTAACAATAACAATCCTTCATTTGATCTCTCCAAAAGACAAGTAGCAAAGACAATCCTTCATTTGATTTCTCCAAAAGACAAGTAACAATAACAATCCTTCATTTGATCTCTCCAAAAGACAAGTAACAAAGACAATCTTTTATTTGATTTCTCCAAGAGACAAGTAACAAAGACAATCCTTCATTTGATCTCTCCAAAAGACAAGTAACAAAGACAATCCTTCATTTGATTTCTCCAAAAGACAAGTAACAATATCAATCCTTCATTTGATCTCACAATAAGAACATGAATGTTGTATTATAGAAATGATATTTAACCAACAATTTGATTCTTTTACATTGCGTCTGATCGTGTTGTTACTAATTAATATAACGGTTTGTTAGCGTATTTAGTTGAGTTAAAACAACTGACTATCGGACAAAATGTTTAACAGGGTTGCAGATCTACACAAATCATTAGTTGGAGTGGTTCAAATGTAGTTATCTACTTAACTTAGAGGGTTGTATGTCACGGTGAGGAAGTGTTATATGACATGGTGAGGAAGTGTTGTATGACATGGTGAGGAAGTGTTGTATGACATGGTGTGGAAGTGTTGTATGGTGAGGAAGTGTTGTATGACATGGTGTGGAAGTGTTGTATGGTGAGGAAGTGTTGTATGACATGGCAAGGCACATGCCCAGTTATGTTTTTTTTTTAAATTTTTTGTCATGTTTTAACTATTTTCTAATTGTCGTTTTTTTTAAAATTAAATAATAAACAAAACAAACACTGATACACAACTCTTATATTAAAGTTGTGTAGGAACAAAATCAATTCTGTATTCATTAGATCATGTATCGATCCAAGGTCTGTAGATTGGAATCGATTAGCATGTCCTAAACGGAAGTATCCACCTAATGGAGCTGAGATACAAACAGTGAAACGCGCTGCTTTAAAGGTAACTGTTTGCCTCATTCAACTTAACTGTTTGTCTCTTTTTACTTATATAGGGTAATTGTTTAATTTATAGTTGGTAACAGTTTGACATTTTACTTATAGATTGTTTCGTTTGTCTCGTTTTACTTATAGATGGTAACTGTTTGACTCGTTGTACTTTTAGATGGTTACCTTTTATACATTTTACTTTTAGATGTCAACTTTTTGACATTTTACTTATAGATGGTAATTGTTTGACATGTTATGTATAGATACCAAATGGTCCGACGGTTTGCTGGGCAGGGCACGTATCTCGCATGGGAGACGAACGTATCCCAAAGGCAGTCTTTTTTGGTGAGCTAAAAGGTGGTCGACGTAACAGAGGAAAAAGGAAATCCGCTGCCGAGAACAAACGCAGACGACGAAAAGAAAATCTAAATCGACCACCTGCTTGTCCTGGATATGGCAAAATATGTAGGTCACATCTAGGGCTGCACAGCCACGGGAAATACTGTATTCCTCACTAATCTTCGGACTCAAAGACAAGCCTTATATATATGTATAGATGATAACTGTTTGATATTTTATGTTTAGATGGTAACTGTTTTATATTTTATGTATAGTTGGTAACCGTTTGTTATTTTATTTATAGATGGTAACTGTTTGTTATTTTATGTATAGATGGTAACATTTTGACTCATTTTATTTGAAGAAGGCAACTGCTTACTTCACGTCAATCACCCACCTTTCTGCTTGATTCGTGTTTCTTTTAGTTGGTCACTTTATTAAACAATTGCTAATTTTTACTTTGGGAAACATTGGACTTTTTAGTTGGTCACTTTATTTAACAATTGCTAATTTTTACTTTGGGAAACATTGGACTATTTAGTTGGTCACTGTTGTACCTAACACTGCTAGTTCTGTTATAAACAAAGAGTATAAAATATTCTGTCACTTGAACCACATAAGAAGTGGTTAAGCGCTTGGCTTCCAGTGTTAGAATCCTGGAATGTTGAATCTAGGAACTTTAAGGGCGCCCTTGAGTCCATCCAACTATAATGGTTACCTGCATTAGTAAGGGAAAAGTAAAGGCGGTTGGTCAATGTACTGGCCACAATACACCCTCGTTGACCGTGGACCACAGAAACAGATGACCTTTACATCATTTTTACACATTGATCGCAAGGTTTGAAAGAAGTTATACTTTTACTTGTACTTTATTTTCTTAAAACTAAATAAACACTTACAGGTTTGCACGGTCAAGGCTCCTTCAGCCACTGCCTCGTTTTCAGGCTTGCTATTGCAAGGCCGGTGGAGAAACCCAACAAGGAAATCCTTCGTGTGCATTATGCCGCCGCTAACCCCACAACTTCATGCGACGCCAGTGAGAAACGCGTGGCGGCTGGGTTAATCGTTAGTGAGCCCTTTCGTTTGTTTTACCCATCTAAAATATTGCAATGGATATAAGAATTTCATTCTCAAGCATCTTCAGGCTCACAATAATTTTGTCCTATTTGTTGTGTACGTTGAAGCACTTTGACCAAACCTAAATGACTGCCTCTTTAGAAGCTTGAACTAAGCTTGTGCTAGTTTGCTGAATCATTACCAGTAGAAATGAATCTATCTTTTAGATGTTAAGTGTAGCCATGTGATTGAACGGAAAAGTTTCTCTCGAAGTTTGACGTGTTTAGGAAAATGTTTTTCATCTGAAGCTCTCCCATTGTTTCAGGCCAAATGTTCTCAAAGAATAAACCGACTTGCTGCTCCGGTCCTTCGTGGAGCCCAGAGGAAACTTTGACACGGCATCCAACTCTAGCCCTCTAGATACATTCTCGTGTTGCCATCTTGGAAACAGACCACACACTAAGGGAACAACAAAACAACAATATGTATAATGAAGAGAATTAAAGGAATCCTAATGTCAAGGACACTGTCTCCTATAGCCATTCATTTAGATGATGTTCAAGTTGGATCATTTCTTGTTCGGCTGTCACGGTTAGCTCCCTTGAATTCCTAGCAAACAACATTGAGTTGTTACGGTTAACTTGTTTATAGTACAACTATACCGGTTAGATATTGAAACGGGCCGGTTAAGTTTGGTTATAGGCAGTTAACCGTGACAGCTACACGTTTTATTTCGAGGTTACATGCTCAAAAGTTCCAGTTCAAGGTCAAAATGTTCGCTAATGTTTTGGCATTTTCTTTCTTTCTGTATTGAATTCATGAATGAGTTAGATAGGAACCGAAAGAATGTTGAACAATTCTTTCATGAACCATTTCACACTGTTCATGGTCTATAATCTAGACATTAGTTCAAATATACATTTACTGAAAGATTTCGGCAGATGGTTTTTCATAAAATGGGAACAACATTTTTTTTTAATTGAATAACGAAATAGACAAAAATTATATTGTAATTTATAAATGTATAAGCAGTGAATCCTTTCATACCAAAAAGAAGATACATTCTACAACTGACACTTGACTTCTATTGAAAACAATTTTTTTTTGGTATGAATACTACGTGAAGAAATAACATTTTGGTCTTTTAGATACTACACGTCTGTACAATTCAAACATACATTCATTTCAAGGAAACTCTTTCTTACCCTAACAAGGAGGAAAACAAAACCCCAAAACAAATCGAACCCTAACCAGAGGTATCGGAGGAATCGTTATCGAAGAAATCGCTGACAAATATCCTTCAGAAAATGATGAGAGAGGAGCTCGACATTTGAGGAAGTTGAAGCAGCAATTCATAAACTCAAAAAAACAACAACAACAAACAAAGAAACAAACACAAAGCTCTGATGGACTTCCGGCTGAAATAATTACAATGGGTGGTATCGCAATAACCGAGAGGCTAACAGACTTGTTCGCTCTATGCTGGGAGAAGTGCGGGGTCCCACCTGAACTTCGAGACTCTGTAATCATATCCCTATACAAAAAGGCTATATAGCCGGTTCATGTACACCTGACATGATATTTGTTTTGCGACAGTTATAAGACAAATGCAAAGAACAATACTTAGACCTGTACGCTGCCATTGTGGATCTCACCAGTTCTTTCGACACGGTCAGTCACAATGGCTTAGGGTGAATTTTGACGTAAGGTTAGTTAGGTACATCCGGTTTCGTTCAGACGGCAATGTGTTCAATCTTCGACGTCTACTGTCCCATAGCAAAACAAAGGAAATGGTCATAACAGAGCTTATCTATGCAGATGATTGTACCATACTAGCCCACAATGAACATGATCTCCAGATCGCGGTCAACGAATTTGCTTTATAAACTTTGGAAAACCAGAGTCTTATTCCAGAAGTCAGCCAATATAACTCAGCCCCACAGATCACCACGACAGACAACGTGCTAGACAAACTTCACAACAACTCTGGGAAGTATCCAATGACGCATTGCTTTTAAAGAAAGCTTATAACCGTCTGGTCTGGGCCAGAAGTGCTTTTGGAAGGCGAGAGTTTGGCGGAATAAATCGCTTCGTTTGCGTACAAAAATCAAGCGGTGGTTCTCTCAACCCTTCTATATGGCTCTGAGACATGGGTATTATACTGAAAGCAACCAAGACTACTTGAAGGCTTTCACCAAAGATGTTTGCGCTTCATTACGGACATACGGTGGCAAGACCGCACTACAAACAGAGATGTCCTTGTGAACATGTTGCATTGGAAGGAAGCTCCGGTCAGAATAAACAATATCTAGCCCCTAGAAAGAAGTCGAGCCTGCTAGTAACACTAGTGTGTGTCTATATATATTTTTTATAATGCTCTTTCTATTGTGTAGTGGAAGATGACTAAGTCATCTCTAGCTTGCCCTTTGATGTGCTCTACTTTTAGGCCTTACCAACTAAAAGACTTTGCAAATTGTCGGAACCTAAGCCAGTTATTGACACTGACAAATACTACCTTTGGTTGTGGAAGAAAAAACCTGATAATGAAGTCATTGTAAGTAGTGAACAGATTTATTTCTTTGGACTAGTTCTTAATAGATCATGTTTTATCTTTCGAGTAACATTGAAACACACTTGACCAAACTCAATACAATAACAGGTGTCAAAGAGATAGAAATAGTACTTGAAGGGTTAAGAGTTCATCTGTTTTTTAACCACCAAAATCTAAACATAAGTGTTTTCACTTTTTTGGTTTACACTTGGGAAGTAACATTAACTTACAACAACATTTAAACAATTAACAAGTTTCAATTAAACCCAAAGAAAACATATTTAATTTATTTATCTTGTATATATAGATATATATAGATATATCGTGATAGGCCTTGATCTTGTAGTTGTTGATGGCTGTCTGACTTGGACAGATATTACCCTGGAGATGTCTGGGTACGGACGTATCAAACTGCCACAGCCTACCCATGTAACAAGACCGTTATAGATTTGAATGAAAATTAATAATGAAAAGGCTACAGTCGAGTGTTTGTCGTAATAGACAGTTATCCCCTTGAAGTCCTACACCAACTGACTAATAAAAACATCAATAGACTAGAGCCCACTCAATCGTGACGTCAATAAATGTCGCGTTCAAAGTCCGTCAACTCTGGTGCATCTAATTAAATGTCTTACAGATTCTACGTTAAAAATGTCACATTTCAAAGGCCTTAAGAGGAATAGGAAGATGTAGTAGGGAACAGTGCGGGGTTAGGGTTAAGCAAAGGAAAGGTTCTAAAACCTTTTTGATATCAGGCATGCAGCTGAAATGTGTATGACTGAGAAATGAAGGCAAGTGCACGACTCCTGTCGGGTTGAACATCAGATCATATCTCAATGAACTCAACAACAAACTACAAGAAAAATACGTTGATTTGGCATGTAATAGATGATCCAAGAACCTTTGAAATGAAATAACAACTGATAATTTTATGGGTGGAAATGGTCAAAACGTTGCGCATTCTAGAATGAGTGCTTCGAAATGATGTCACATAGGGATTGTCAGAAGTTGGTTTCGGAGTCAACTTTCTACATCCCATGAAGTAGTGTAACTATTATATCCAAGGGTTTATAATAAAAGTTGCTTTATTGTTTATTTATCAGTTGTATCTTTTCTGTATGTGGCCCTTGACACGAGTGCAGGAAATGAAAATGGCCCATGCCAATACCTAATTTCATAACATCAAACCGGACTATAATCTTCATCGAACCGAACCGACCTTTAATCTGACAGCACGACCCGAACTTTAAAATATGGATTCGATTCCCATCTCTAAATATAGATCTAGATTTACATTTATGTTTGATCATGTTCTCTGATACTTTATAGTTTTTACTTCCTTACTCCTTATATATATATATATATATATATATATATATATATATATATATATATATATATATATATATATATATATATATATATACAGAGGCTATATATAGAGTACAGATCTATATAGAGGTATATATAGGCTATAGAGTATAGATCTATTTAGATGTATATAGAGTATAGATCTATTTAGTTGAATATAGAGTATAGATCTATTTAGATGTATATAGAGTATAGATCTATTTAGTTGAATATAGAGTATAGATCTATTTAGTTGAATATAGAGTATAGATCTATTTAGATGTATATAGAGCATAGATCTATTTAGTTGAATATAGAGTATAGATCTATTTAGATGTATATAGAGTATAGATCTATTTAGATATATATAGAGTATAGATCTATTTAGATGTATATAGAGTATAGATCTATTTAGATGTATATAGAGTATAGATCTATTTAGTTGAATATAGAGTATAGATCTATTTAGTTGAATATAGAGTATAGATCTATTTAGATGTATATAGAGCATAGATCTATTTAGTTGAATATAGAGTATAGATCTATTTAGATGTATATAGAGTATAGATCTATTTAGTTGAATATAGAGTATAGATCTATTTAGTTGA
Organism: Biomphalaria sudanica; assembly: GCA_036873155.1. NCBI lineage: Eukaryota > Metazoa > Mollusca > Gastropoda > Planorbidae > Biomphalaria > Biomphalaria sudanica. Next base: position 586,025 of record JAZGLO010001246.1, on the reverse strand, counting down.
ATATAGAGTATAGATCTATTTAGATGTATATAGAGTATAGATCTATTTGGATGTATATAGATGCTATAGAGTATACGGCTCCTTTTGTCTCGAAAGGCAATGGATGCGCTCAAATGAGTCAATGGTTTTGGTTTAATCTTGATACGGGGCAGAATCTGGTGTGGCTAATCAAGCCAATTCTAGAGCGCAGACTTTGCCACAATTCATACATGTGTATGCCTCCGATTGAGGGCTAGCGGACAGGGCAGCTTTCTTTTTTTCCCTCTTGATTAAGGCCGCTTCAATTCTTTTGTTCTCAGCGAGGGTTGTCCCAGCACGCACAGTCTGTCTACATGCACTCCGGTCTTTGGCTATGTTTTCCCACATACTTTCTCTGATGCATGTGGCTCTCATGTCTCGTTTGCAGACATCTCTATATGTTAGTCTTGGGCAGCCCTTGGGTCTGACTCCTTTTACAGGCCCAGCATATAAGATATCTTTCGGGATTCTACCATCTGGCATGCGGGTGACATGTCCGAGCCAGCGTAATCTTCTTTGTGTCAGGAGAGCATACATGCTGTTCATATTGGACAATCTCAAACTTTCCTGGTTGGAGACATGGTCCCTCCAAGAGATGCCAATTATGCGTCTCAGGCAGCGCAAGTGGAAACTATTCAATCTGTGCTCTTGGTACATGTATGTTGACCAGCTTTCACTGCCATAAAGGAGAGTGCTCACAACGAAGGCATTGGTCGCTGTGGTCAATTTACCATTTTCCCAGACGCGCTTGGAGAGTTTTGCCAATGCTGTGGTAGCTTTCCCTATTCTTTTTGACAGCTCTATGTCTAAGTCTAGGTTACTGACTATTGTTGAACCCAAGTAGGTAAATTCCTGCACCACTGAAAGGGTTTTGTTCCCAATATGTATTATAGGTATTTCTGCGACGTCTTGTGCCAGGATTTCGGTCTTGGAGAGACTTATAGTAAGGCTCAACTCTTGACAAGCAGCTGCTAAGGCGTTCACTAGCTTCTGTAGACCTCCTTGTGAGTGAGATACAAGTGCCGCGTAAATCGGCAAACAGCAGCTTCCTTATCAAGGTCCGACGTCTTTTCGTTTTGGCTTTAAGACGTGCCAGGTTAAAAAGCCTTTCATCGGATCTGCTATGGATATGTATTCCGTCTTCCATGGATTTAATAGCACTGGTTAGTACGACTGAGAAGAAGTTGTCAAATAGTGTAGGGGCCAGTAAACATCCTTGTTTTACACCGCTCTTGATGGAGAATGACCTGGAGGAAGAACTTTCAAACTGAACAGTGCCCTGCATATTTTCGTGAAAAGCTGACACTAGTTTTCTTAACTTATTTGGGCAGCGGATTCTCTCTAGTACAGCAAACAGACCGCTTCTGCTAACAAGGTCAAAGGCCTTGGTCATATCAATAAATGCTATGAAGAGGGGCTGCTTTTGTTCTCTGATTTTCTCCTGTAGCTGCCGCAAAGAGAAAATCATATCTGTTGTAGATTTACCTGTCCTAAAGCCACACTGCGACTCTGGATAAACACGTTCTGCCAAGATCTGTAATCGCTTTAGTAATACTCTAGCAAAAGCCTTTCCGACTATGCTAAGCAGTGAGATGCCTCTATAATTGTTACAATCAGAGCGGTCGCCTTTATTTTTATAAATTGTAACTATGTCGGAGTCTTTCAATTCCTGGGGGACCATTCCTTGTTCCCAGCACAAGCTTAGCAGTTCATGGACTGGTTTGATAGGGCATGTTTTCCAGCCTGAATGACTTCAGCAGGATGCCATCTCCTCTGGGTGCTGTCCCATGTGCAAGAATGTAAATAGCTACGCTCAGCTCCTTTACTGAGGGCGTTTTATCTAATTCCCTCAAAACTGGAAGTGATGGGAAGTTGGAAACAGCATTTGGTGAGATGGCGTTTTTAATCTGGTAGAGTTCTGCATATTGCTCTACCCATCGCTCCGTTTGCAGCGCACGATCACTGATGATTAAGCCATCTTTTGACTTGAGCGGAGCACACTTGCTGGTGTGAGGTCCAAAGGCTTTTCTCATGCCCTCGAATAGTCCTCATATGTTACCACAGTCGGCACAAGATTAAATATCTTCACATAGCTTCTGCCAGTATTTGTTAGCACACTGTCTCGCTACTCTTTGGGCATTGTTACGTGCAGCTCTGAGCCTTTTTAAGTTGCTTGGGGTGGGATCCTTCTTGTAGATTAGCATGGCAGCTCTCTTATTCGCAGTGGCAGTTTCCATTTCTGGTAGACTAGCTTCAAACAGTCTTCGCTTTTCTTGGTTTTGTTTCCAAAGACAGTGATGATGTTTGGGTAGAATGTATCACGCATAAACGTCCAGCTTTTTTCTACCTCAGTCACAGAGAAGTTTTTAAAAACTTCCTCTAATTTGTTCTCAAATTCGGTGCGAAGATCAGGATTTTTTGTGCTAGTGGTATTCAGGCGTGGTTTTCTTTTTCCCTGTGATGTGTGGATCTTAGTTGGCAGCAGTCTTGTCCGGCAGGACACTAAAGTGTGAGTATAAGCTATAGAGTAAAAACTATTTAGATTTATATAGAGGATATAGATAATAGATCTATATAGATGTATATGTAGGCTATAGAGTATACATCTATATATGTATCTACGCGGCTTACCCAAGCGAAGAATGATCTTGTATGCTATTTAACAATATAATTTACCTTTAACATCAGCATACAGAAGTTCCCTGACAAGTAGCTTCCTTACCTTGGTTTTTGCCCGCAGCCTTGATACATTAAATAGTTTTCCAAAGGATCTTGTATGGAGAAAAACACCTTAGTTTAAGTCGTTGTACCCATAATACAGTAGACAGGAGAAGAATATGCCAAACAGAGTAGGTGCAGCACACATCCCTGCTTGACACCACTGCAAACCTCAAAAGGTGCTAATTGGGCTCGATTAAATTTGACAGTACATTTAGTTTCCTCGTGAAAACACTCAATGAACTTCAGTAGTTTGGGAGGGCAACCTATTTTCCTCAGGAGTTTGAAAAGGCCACTTCTACTGACTATGTCAAAAGCTTTAGTCAGATCAACAAAAACGATGTAAAGGGGTCTGTCTCTCTCTCTGAATTTCTCCTGCAGTAGTCGTAGAGAAGATATCATGTCTATAGTGGATCTACCACAGAAAAGAGTCTGGGACAACATGTTGCTGACTAGCAGTACTAAAGCCCTAGTCTACCGGACCTGTGTGTTGAGCACCTTGCTGTACAGAAGTGAAACATGGTCAACCTACTCATGGCAGGAAAAAAAGCTGAATGTCTTCCACCTCCGATGCCTAAGGCGGATCTTTAAATAAGGTGGCAAGATAAGATAACCAATGAGGAAGTGCTACAACGAGCAGGGTGCCAGGACATTCGCTCTGTTATCAGCAGCAGACGCCTTGGCTGGCTTGGCCACGTTCGTAGAATGCCAGTAGGTCGACTTCCACAGGGCATCCTGTATGGCGATCTAATAGAAGGCAGGAGAGCCGCTGGTCGCCCACTTTTACGTTATACGGATGTATGCAAACGCGACATGAAGCTTTTCAAAATCGACACTGGCAACTGGGAAAAGGTGGCACTGGCCTGATCCACATGGAGAGAGAGCATAAAGGAAGGGTCACAGATTGCAGATGTCATACACAACAGAAACAAAAAGAGGGGTGATAATGCAACGGCGCCTTGTGATTATATATGCCCAACCTGCGATCGCAGCTGTGTATCAAGGATTGGCCTCTTTAGTCACACAAGAAGTTGCAAAGGGAAAAGATCGTCTCTCGAGACGTAAAATGCCACATATTACCTTTAACAATAATTTGATTTGTTTTACCAAGCACTATTTCTGGTATTGAAAGCCTAAAAAATGCATATTCTGATGTATCTACAGTGCATTATTCTGCTATGAAAAAGTTTTATTTCAAAACCTGTGCTATTCCTACTGACTTAGATAATCCCGCGCCGTTCGGCTCATTGGGCGGCAAGCTTTTTCCACAAAAATCTGTTACTGGCAATGTCTGAAGCCTCTTCCCACCTGCTCTGAGGACCTGCGGACGGATTTCATTTCGGGAGGGGTTGAACCCCCCACCCCACCCCTGGCTACACCCATGTTCAGAATACAATAGACCGACAAGTCTGTTTATTTTTTTTAAGTCCAACAAGACACGCTCCAATCTTAAATTGAAAACATGCAATGTTTTATACATACACAAACACCTACAACAAGGCCATGTTGTATAGAAACATCCACAACAAGGCCATGTTGTATACAAACACCTACAACAAGTCCATGTTGTATAGAAACACCTACAACAAGCACGTAATGTATAGAAACATCCACAACAAGGCCGTGTTGTATATAAACACCTACAACAAGACCATGTTGTATACCAGGCATGTCAAACTCATTAAGGTGTATGGGCCGCATAAACACTTACCATGAACTGTAAGGCCGCAGCTAAATATCAGTTGAAAAACATTGCGATAATTAAAGCCACGGTCACGAATAAAATGGAGAGCGACTGGAACTGATGCACTGAAAATGATCAAATTTAAAATAAGCATCAGTCCATAGACTTATAAATATACTATTAGACTGGAAACCGGAAATAAATTCTTATCCGCGACAGATCGATCGAGAACATTTTGTAGAAGGTTGGATCAAGGCGTTGTTTTGTAATTAGTTTGTTGTTTTTTTCAACCCTAACTTATGTAACATATAATTTTATTTTTGAGATCTAGATCTAGTAATTGATTATCAAAAATAAAAAAAAATATATCACAATTTAGTGTTGCATTCAGTCTTTTGATAAAGAAGATTATGTATCTAAAAATTGCAAAATAATAATTCTGAGACGAGAGTACTCTTATATATATATATTATATATACAATACATATATATTATGAATGTATTTATAATTTGAACACAATTTTAATTATTAAGGCAATAATTTTTATTCTGACAGCTTAGGGGTGCAGTATTATTTATAATGTAAACAGTAGTATTACATTAAGAAATGACTAGGATAAGAACAGCAAAGTACACCATTAGTCGGTACATGGGCGTAGCCAGGATTTTTTATCGGGGGTGGGTTTGGGGAGGGGGTCCCCCCGCCCCCCCACGGCAGAAAAAAAAATATGTGTGTGTGTGCGTACATAATTAATCTTTATTACATTCTGACCCTTTCGGAAGACGTTTATTGTGCCCTAGTAGACTCCCCGCCCTTGCTAGCAAGGGAGTCTGGGGGAGCTCGCAGCGCTCCCGCAGCCTTCGCCCCGCCACCGAGCACTATTTCTGGTATTGATAGCCAACAAAATGTATATTCTGAGGTATCTACAGTGCATTAGCTTTCAAAAACATAATGTGCTATTCTTACTGGCTTAGACCCTCTCGCGCCGTTCGGCGCATTTTCCGGCAAGCTGTTTCCGCAACTCTTATTATATGTAATTCATTTTGTCGGAGAACATGTCCCGCAAATCCTCACGCGACGCTCTGTCACAACCTTACTAAGGGTTCGACCCAGTTCGGCATATGATTCATTTAATTTAGACTCGATATCTATAACTGACTCCAAAAATCTGTCTTAGCCATCTTTGTTGAGCCACATTTAGTGTTTTTCAATTTCGGCAGAAGACTATTCATACTTTATTAATGGAGCCCAAGTCACTGGTAGAAATTTGTAACTTCTCTTGACAACGCTCTTGGAATTACATGCCTGTATTTCGCTTTAGATTTTATATCGAAAAGGAAAGTTTTATCATCAAAATCTTCTGTTGAGGAGTTTTAAACAAAAAAATCTCTGGAGTTTTTAGTTTTTTTTTTTTTAAATTTAAAACCCCATTTAGCTACGATCTTAGAATTTGGTGACTGTAGTTTGCTTTAAAATAATATTGAAGAGAGAGGTTTCCAACTCAAAACGCTCTGTAGGGGAATTTTAAACTCAAAACCATCTGGAGGGGTTTTAAACTTTAAAGAAAAAGCCATCTGGAGGGAGGGGTTTAAACTCAAAACCCCATTTGGCTACGCTCATAGCATTTTGAGTGCGTAATTTGCTTTTTTTTAATATTGAAGAGGTAGTTTTCAGCTTCAAACCCCAACTGGAGGGTTTTAAACTCAAACCCTCTTTGGCTACGCTCATAGATTTTATAGTGTGTAATTTAATTTAATTTTTTTTAAATTGAATAGGTACTTTTTAGCTTCAAACCCCAACTGGAGGGGGGGGGTTAAACTCAAAACCCATTTGGCTACGCTCATAGAATTGTGTGTAATTTGCTTTTTTTATATTGAGAGGGGGTTTATCGTAATTTTTGGAGGCGGGTTTTCTTGGAATTTGGAATTGTCGTTTGCATTTTTTTTTTAGTTTTGTTTATACAAGAGGGGGATTTAACTGCAAAATCCCTGGTAGGGGGTTTTAAACTCAAAGCCCCCTGGTAGAGGGTTTTTAACTCAAAACCCCCTCGGCTGTGCTGTGGTAAGTGATGATTTAGTATTAAAATCTCACCTAAAATAAACAAAATGAAAGCAAAACCAGTCACTTAATTCCGTGGGGGGGAATTTCTTTTCTGGGGGGGGGGGTTGAACCCCAACCCTCCCCGGGCTACCCCCATGACCCGGTAACAAAAGGCCTACTATTCCTGCACATTACACGCCAGAGTTTCAAAAAGTCACAACCAGGGAGGAAAGACACTCCATTGATTTCAGGTCAGAAAACAATGAAGACTACAACAAACCGTTCTCGCTTGAGGAACTGAGGGAATCGCTAGACAAGTCACATGACACAGCGCCTGGAGAAGATGAAATCCATTACCAGTTCCTCAAGCACCTTCCAGGTTCGAGTGGGCAACACCACTTCTGACACTCATGACCAGGAAATGGGTGTACCCCAGGGCAGCATTCTGTCAGTCACCCTGTTCAACATTAAAATAAATAGCATCATAAATGCTCTGTCCCCTGGCATAGAGTGCTCTTTGTATGTTGATGACTTTGTCATTTTTACTTATGGGAAAAACATGAATACCCTAGAAAGAAAATTACAGTTATGTTTAAACAAAATTCAAAATTGGGCAAACGATAATGGTTTTAAATTTTCGGACTCCAAAACAGTTAGTATGCATTTTTGTAATTTAAGGGGACTCCACCCAGACCCTGAACTATTGATATACAAAAAGAAGATCCCTGTCGTGAAAACTACAAAATTTTTAGGCCTCACTCTAGATTCCAAATTTAATTTTCTCCCCCCACATTAAGGAACTTAAGAGAAAATGCCAAAAGTCATTAAACATACTTAGAGTGCTCAGCCATACGGACTGGGGAGCTGACAGAGATACTTTGCTGCTGCTATATCGGAGTCTAATTCGATCCAAGCTAGACTACGGATCCATAATATATGGAGCAGCAAGGAAGTCGTACCTAAAAATACTGGAACCAATACAAAATGCTGCCCTGCGTCTCTGTCTCGGCGCGTTTCGTACATCACCTATCCCAAGCCTCCATGTGGAGGCTGGAGAACTCCCCATGGATATAAGAATGAAAAAGCTTGCAATGCAGTATATAGTCAAGCTAAAATCCAACCCTACGAACCCTGCTTTCGATTCCATATTTAACCCCACAGAGGTAGAATTATACAATCGAAGGCCTAACGTCATACAGCCGTTAGGCCTTCGAATGAGAGAACCCATCCAAAATTTAACTCCACCCATTAACCAAATCTCTAAAATAGAAACCCCTCAGAATCCTCCTTGGCTAATGAATAAACCCAAATTAAATTTATCCCTCCTTAATTTCAAAAAAGAAAATACAGACCCAATATTCTACAAGTCCACTTTAGGGAACTGCAAGAGAACTACGGAGATTGTGGCATCATCTACACAGACGGATCCAAAATGGATGGAAAGGTCGCGTGTGCCTGCTCCTTTCGGAACAAAACAATCTCCCGTAGACTCCCCGATGGCTGCTCCATCTTTACGGCTGAATTGCATGCAATATCGCTTGCACTTATGGCCGTCAAAGCATCAGAAAGGAGGAAATTTATAATCTGCTCCGACTCCAAATCTGCATTGCAAGCTTTGGGGCGGATGAAGACTGACATTCCACTGGTACATAAGAGCCTCAAGCTGTTGGACCAAATAACAGCCGACCATACGGATGTCACCTTCATCTGGATCCCCTCCCATGTGGGCATTGAGGGAAACGAAGCCGCAGACAGAAGCAAAGAGAGCCCGAAATCATGCGGTGTCAGGAACTCAAATTCCCTGCTCAGACCTGAAACAAAGTATTGCCTCTGCCATCTACCAAGTGTGGCAGGACCGATGGGAGGCTGAGACTCACAATAAACTCAGGCAGATTGTGGCGGATGTCAGGTGGCGGTCCACATCTAAGGGTCTGACAAGGCGTGGTAGCACGACCATGTCCAGACTTAGGATTGGCCACACCTACATCACGCACTCTTTTGTGCTGAAGAAAGAAGAGCCCCCACTTTGTGAGTATTGTGACTCTCGCCTCACCGTGGAACATATCCTCATCGACTGCCCCAGATACCAGGATGTAGAGCCACTAATTTAAAAACACTATCAATAATGTCGACCCTGGGAAGGTACTGAGCTTTATCCGGGAAGTGGGGTTGTCTACGAAGATCTGATTTATGAATTCTGTAGACATGCACTATTTACATTAGATTTTTACCAAATTATTAAATTTTTACTACCTCTACTATTTTAACTGTGAATAGACCTTGATTTTAATGATTTGACTGTATGGAATTTGGCCCTTATTGTGTGGAGGGAGAGTGGCCCTTGAGGGACTGCAGGCACGACATGGCCTTAATTGTGCCGATGTGTCCAAAATCACAAATCACAAAAAAAAGTCATACGAGTTCTAGTCTAGATATAGACTAGTATAGACTAGTAGATTCTATATTAAGATTCTATATCTATTTCAGATCTAGATCAAGACTTAGATCTAGACTTAGATCTTTTTCTAGATCTAGACAGATCTAGTTCCAGATCTACACCTAAACTTAGATCTTGAATCTAGATTTAGATCTATAACAACGGAGATCGGCTATTAATTTTTATTTGCGAGGGGAAAGTTGTGTCTACTCATGTGTACACAACTGTAGCTAGCTCACTACCTAAAGTAATCTAGGTCAATTTTTTTTTTCGTGTTGCCAATTTATCTAATTTTGTAAAAAGAATAAATCTTTTTTAGTTTCTCTTTATTACATGTAACATGATATTAATTTTGAATGTATGGATAAGGTTAATAATTATTATTTAAAAAATATTAGTGTACGCTAAATGAATATATGGAGATTTCGTGGCTTAGGGGTTCGAATCCTGGTGAAGACTCTAAATGGGCCACTTCGGAGGCCGATTTCGAGTTTGTGTTTCCACACAAACTGGCCTTGTAACCTTGTTTTCTATTGAAACTTTTATGTCCAATATTTTATTAGAATCATTTTTATAGTTTGTGAATGTTTTAAAGGAACATTATAATAAATTTAGTGTCTGAACTTTCAATTATATTTTATAATTCTCAGGAATCTGGTGTTAATGCTTACATTTAAAAAATTGACTCCATATCCTGTTAATGTAATACAATATCCTGTTAATGTTATACAATATCGTGTTAATGTTATACAATATCGTATTAACGTTATACAATATCGTGTTAATGTTATACAATATCGTGTTAATGTTATACAATATCGTGTTAATGTTATACAATATCCTGTTAATGTTATACAATATCCTGTTAATGTTATACAATATCCTGTTAATGTTATACAATATCCTGTTAATGTTATACAATATCCTGTTAATGTTATACAATATCCTGTTAATGGTATACAATATCGTGTTAATGTTATACAATATCCTGTTAATGGTATACAATATCGTGTTAATGTTATACAATATCCTGTTAATGGTATACAATATCGTGTTAATGGTATACAATATCCTGTTAATGGTATACAATATCGTGTTAATGGTATACAATATCCTGTTAATGGTATACAATATCCTGTTAATGTTATACAATATCCTGTTAATGGTATACAATATCCTGTTAATGGTATACAATATCGTGTTAATGTTATACAATATCGTGTTAATGGTATACAATATCCTGTTAATGGTATACAATATCCTGTTAATGGTATACAATATCCTGGTAATGGTATACAATATCGTGTTAATGGTATACAATATCCTGTTAATGTTATACAATATCCTGTTAATGGTATACAATATCCTGTTAATGGTATACAATATCGTGTTAATGGTATACAATATCGTGTTAATGGTATACAATATCCTGTTAATGTTATACAATATCGTGTTAATGGTATAAAATATCGTGTTAATGGTATACAATATCCTGTTAATGGTATACAATATCGTGTTAATGGTATACAATATCGTGTTAATGTTATACAATATCCTGTTAATGTTATAAAATATCGTGTTAATGGTATGCAATATCCTGTTAATGGTATACAATATCGTGTTAATGGTATACAATATCGTGTTAATGGTATACAATATCCTGTTAATGGTATACAATATCGTGTTAATGTTATACAATATCCTGTTAATGTTATACAATATCCTGTTAATGTTATACAATATCCTGTTAATGTTATACAATATCCTGTTAATGGTATACAATATCGTGTTAATGTTATACAATATTCTGTTAATGGTATACAATATCCTGTTAATGGTATACAATATCCTGTTAATGGTATACAATATCCTGTTAATGGTATACAATATCCTGTTAATGGTATACAATATCCTGTTAATGGTATACAATATCGTGTTAATGTTATACAATTTTACAAACTAATTTTGTATCAATATCTTTCATGATTACAATTGACATGAATCTGGTGTCAATGTTTTAAACAATCACAAGAGTTTGTAATCTTGTTGTCAATGTTTAACATTCCCAATACGCAATACAAGAAACAATGGTTGACACTTCTGTTCTTTTTACCTGAGTTTCTATCTCGCTCAATAGCTGAAGAAAATTCGTCGTCTAAGTCTTGACAAGTGTGACCTGGTAGACATGCGTGTTATCATTCGATTGCTGCTCTCTTGTACTGCCACAGAGGAGTCGTGTCGGAAATTGAAAGCAACAATACCCACAATCCAGTTCGCGCTGGAGAAAGGAGCTCAATCAGTTGTCATGATCTGTTGCTACGGTGAGTACCAAGAGTGCAGACTATATATTTCTACATAGCTTGTCTTTAGTACATGAGAGTATATAAGGCTTGTGTTCGAGTCCAAAAATTAGTGAAGGAATCTGAATGCAATATTTCACGTGTCTACGTAGCCCCAGCTGTGACCTACATATTTTGCTGTAATAAACTTGTCTTCGAGTCAGAAGATAAATGAGGAATGCAGTATTTCCCGTGGCAACGAAGCCCAAGCTGTAACCTACATATATTCCACATCCAGGGCAAGCCTAACCATTGTAGTCCGGGTGGTTCATTCAGATGTTCTTTTCGCCGTCTACCTCGGCAGCTTCTCTTGTTCTCAGATGTCTCGTTCTGAAGCTGCAAGCAACCAGCTACACAAATACCTTCTTCACTTTCACCGTCTGTTGGACCGTCGGGGCTGCACCAACACTAGAACTGTTCAACGTCTTTCTTAATGCCTGCTCCCTGTCCTTTGTGTTTGATAGAAGTTCATTCACTAACAGGCCTGTCCTTTCTTTGATGTTGTCTTCCCATGGCTTTCTGTCTTCCTCTTTTTCTTCCTGGTACTGTTCCCCGAAAGAAAGGTCTTGTCATTTGGCTAAAGAGTTTGTTGACAGTGGTTAGCAGGTCATCGTTATTGCTGTATTAATTCTTATCTCTTCATCCGTGATGCGGGACACCTAGGATCTGTCAGTAGCATCTGTGTAAGATTTTCTTCTCGAGATCTGCAGTCAGCGTACAAATACACATATAACTATCTCTTTCTCGAGATCTGCAGTCAGCGTACAAATACACATAAAACTATCTCTTCTCGAGATCTGCAGTCAGCGTACAAATACACATATATAATTACTCTTCTTATATATATATATATATATATATATATATATAGATGGATGGATAGGTAGATAGATAGATAGATGTGCGCCCCCCCCAATCCCAAAATATTTGTAATGCAGCCCACGATAGAAAAAGGTTGCACACCCCTGGTTTTTGATGTATACAGTCTTCATTTCATTCAAGCTTTGAAAGTAATTTCCAATCCAATACGTTTCCATTGTCTCTACTTTACTTTTAAAACACTTTCCATTGTCTCTACTTTACTTTTCAAACACACTTTCCATTGTCTCTACTTTACTTTTCAAACAAACTTTTCATTGTCTCTACTTTACTTTTCAAACACACTTTCCATCGTCTCTACTTTACTTTTCAAACACACTTTCCATCGTCTCTACTCTACTTTTCAAACACACTTTCCATTGTCTCTACTTTACTTTGCAAACACACTTTCCATTGTCTCTACTTTACTTTTCAAACAAACTTTCATTGTCTCTACTTTACTTTGCAAAAAAACTTTCCATCGTCTCTACTTTTCTTTGCAAACACACTTTCCATTGTCTCTACTTTACTTTTCAAACACTCTTTCCATTGTCTCTACTTTACTTTGCAAACAAACTTTCCATCGTCTCTACTTTACTTTTCAAACACACTTTCCATTGTCTCTACTTTAATTTTCAAACAAACTTTCCATTGTCTCTACTTTACTTTGCAAACAAACTTTTCATTGTCTCTACTTTACTTTTCAAACACACTTTCCATTGTCTCTACTTTACTTTTCAAACAAACTTTTCTATGTCTCTACTTAACTTTTCAAAAAAACTTTTCATCGTCTCTACTTTACTTTGCAAAAAAAACTTTCCATTGTCTCTACTTTACTTTGCAAATAAACTTTCCATTGTCTCTACTTTACTTTTCAAACAAACTATTCATTGTCTCTACTTTACTTTGCAAACACACTTTCCTTTGTCTCTACTTTAGTTTGCAAACAAACTTTCCATTGTCTCTACTTTACTTTGCAAAAAAACTTTCCATCGTCTCTACTTTTCTTTGCAAACAAACTTTCCATTGTCTCTACTTTAATTTTCAAACAAACTTTCCGTCGTCTCTACTTTACTTTTCAAACACACTTTCCATTGTCTCTACTTTACTTTTCAAACACACTTTCCATTGTCTCTACTTTACTTTGCAAACAAACTTTCCATCGTCTCTACTTTACTTTTCAAACACACTTTCCATTGTCTCTTCTTTACTTTTCAAACAAACTTTCCATTGTCTCTACTTTAGTTTGCAAACAAACTTTTCATTGTCTCTACTTTACTTTGCAAACACACTTTCCATTGTCTCTACTTTACTTTCCAAACATACTTTCCATTGACTCTACTTAAATTTGCAAACATACTTTCCATCGTCTCTACTTAACTTTTCAAACAAATTTTCCATTATCTCTACTTTACTTTTCAAACACACTTTCCATCGTCTCTACATTTCTTTCCAAACAAACTTTCCATTGTCTCTACTTTACTTTGCAAACAAACTTTCCATCGTCTCTACTTTACTTTTCAAACACACTTTCCATTGTCTTTACTTTACTTTGCAAACACACTTTCCATTGTCTCTACTTTACTTTTCAATTACACTTTCCATTGTCTCTACTTTACTTTTCAAACAAACTTTCCATCGTCTCTACTTAAATTTTCAAACACACTTTTCATTGTCTCTACTTTACTTTTCAAACACACTTTCCATTGTCTCTACTTTACTTTTCAAACACACTTTCCATTGTCTCTACTCTACTTTTCAAACACACTTTCCATTGTCTCTACTTTACTTTGCAAACAAACTTTCCATTGTCTCTACTTTACTTTGCAAAATAACTTTCCATCGTCTCTACTTTTCTTTGCAAACACTCTTTCCATTGTCTCTACTTTACTTTGCAAACAAACTTTCCATTGTCTCTACTTTACTTTTCAAACACACTTTTCATTGTCTCTAATTTACTTTTTAAACACACTTTCCATTGTCTCTACTTTAGTTTGCAAACAAACTTTTCATTGTCTCTACTTTACTTTGCAAACACACTTTCCATTGTCTCTACTTTACTTTCCAAACATACTTTCCATTGACTCTACTTAAATTTGCAAACATACTTTCCATCGTCTCTACTTAACTTTTCAAACAAATTTTCCATTATCTCTACTTTACTTTTCAAACATACTTTCCATCGTCTCTACATTTCTTTCCAAACAAACTTTCCATTGTCTCTACTTTACTTTTCAAACAAACTATTCATTGTCTCTACTTTACTTTGCAAACACACTTTCCTTTGTCTCTACTTTACTTTTCAAACAAACTTTCCATTGTCTCTACTTTACTTTGCAAAAAAACTTTCCATCGTCTCTACTTTTCTTTGCAAACAAACTTTCCATTGTCTCTACTTTAATTTTCAAACAAACTTTCCGTCGTCTCTACTTTACTTTTCAAACACACTTTCCATTGTCTCTACTTTACTTTTCAAACACACTTTCCATTGTCTCTACTTTACTTTGCAAACAAACTTTCCATCGTCTCTACTTTACTTTTCAAACACACTTTCCATTGTCTCTTCTTTACTTTTCAAACAAACTTTCCATTGTCTCTACTTTAGTTTGCAAACAAACTTTTCATTGTCTCTACTTTACTTTGCAAACACACTTTCCATTGTCTCTTATTTACTTTCCAAACATACTTTCCATTGACTCTACTTAAATTTGCAAACATACTTTCCATCGTCTCTACTTAACTTTTCAAACAAATTTTCCATTATCTCTACTTTACTTTTCAAACACACTTTCCATCGTCTCTACATTTCTTTCCAAACAAACTTTCCATTGTCTCTACTTTACTTTGCAAACAAACTTTCCATCGTCTCTACTTTACTTTTCAAACACACTTTCCATTGTCTTTACTTTACTTTGCAAACACACTTTCCATTGTCTCTACTTTACTTTTCAATTACACTTTCCATTGTCTCTACTTTACTTTTCAAACACACTTTCCATTGTCTCTACTTTACTTTTCAAACACACTTTCCATTGTCTCTACTCTACTTTTCAAACACACTTTCCATTGTCTCTACTTTACTTTGCAAACAAACTTTCCATTGTCTCTACTTTACTTTTCAAACAAACTTTCCATTGTCTCTACTTTACTTTGCAAAATAACTTTCCATCGTCTCTACTTTTCTTTGCAAACACTCTTTCCATTGTCTCTACTTTACTTTGCAAACAAACTTTCCATTGTCTCTACTTTACTTTTCAAACACACTTTTCATTGTCTCTAATTTACTTTTTAAACACACTTTCCATTGTCTCTACTTTAGTTTGCAAACAAACTTTTCATTGTCTCTACTTTACTTTGCAAACACACTTTCCATTGTCTCTACTTTACTTTCCAAACATACTTTCCATTGACTCTACTTAAATTTGCAAACATACTTTCCATCGTCTCTACTTAACTTTTCAAACAAATTTTCCATTATCTCTACTTTACTTTTCAAACACACTTTCCATCGTCTCTACATTTCTTTCCAAACAAACTTTCCATTGTCTCTACTTTACTTTGCAAACAAACTTTCCATCGTCTCTACTTTAATTTTCAAACACACTTTCCATTGTCTTTACTTTACTTTGCAAACACACTTTCCATTGTCTCTACTTTACTTTTCAATTACACTTTCCATTGTCTCTACTTTACTTTTCAAACAAACTTTCCATCGTCTCTACTTAAATTTTCAAACACACTTTTCATTGTCTCTACTTTACTTTTCAAACACACTTTCCATTGTCTCTACTTTACTTTTCAAACACACTTTCCATTGTCTCTACTCTACTTTTCAAACACACTTTCCATTGTCTCTACTTTACTTTGCAAACAAACTTTCCATTGTCTCTACTTTACTTTTCAAACAAACTTTCCATTGTCTCTACTTTACTTTGCAAAAAAACTTTCCATCGTCTCTACTTTTCTTTGCAAACACTCTTTCCATTGTCTCTACTTTACTTTGCAAACAAACTTTCCATTGTCTTTACTTTACTTTGCAAACACACTTTCCATTGTCTCTACTTTACTTTTCAATTACACTTTCCATTGTCTCTACTTTACTTTTCAAACAAACTTTCCATCGTCTCTACTTAAATTTTCAAACACACTTTTCATTGTCTCTACTTTACTTTTCAAACACACTTTCCATTGTCTCTACTTTACTTTTCAAACACACTTTCCATTGTCTCTACTCTACTTTTCAAACACACTTTCCATTGTCTCTACTTTACTTTGCAAACAAACTTTCCATTGTCTCTACTTTACTTTTCAAACAAACTTTCCATTGTCTCTACATTACTTTGCAAAAAAACTTTCCATCGTCTCTACTTTTCTTTGCAAACACTCTTTCCATTGTCTCTACTTTACTTTGCAAACAAACTTTCCATTGTCTCTACTTTACTTTTCAAACACACTTTTCATTGTCTCTAATTTATTTTTTAAACACACTTTCCATGTCTCTACTTTACTTTGCAAACAAACTTTCCATCGTCTCTACTTTATTTTTCAAACACACTTTTCATTGTCTCTATTTTACCTTTCAAACACACTTTCCTCATTCTCTACTTTACTTTGCAAACACACTTTTCAATTGTCTCTAATTTACTTTTTAAACACACTTTCCATTGTCTCTACTTTACTTTGCAAACAAACTTTCCATCGTCTCAACTTTACTTTTCAAACACACTTTTCATTGTCTCTAATTTACTTTTTAAACACACTTTCCATTGTCTCTACTTTACTTTTCAAACACACTTTCCATTGTCTCTACTTTACTTTGCAAACAAACTTTCCATCGTGTCTACCTTACTTTTCAAACACACTTTCCATTGTCTCTACTTTACTTTTCAAACACACTTTTCATTGTCTCTAATTTACTTTTTAAACACACTTTCCATTGTCTCTACTTTACTTTGCAAACACACTTTTCATTGTCTCTACATTACTTCTCAATTATTCTTTCCATTGTCTCTACTTTACTTTTCAAACACACTTTCCATTGTCTCTACTTTACTTATCAAACAAACTTTCCATCGTCTCTACTTTACTTTTGAAACACACTTTCCATTGTTTCTACTTTACTTTTCAAACACACTTTTCATTGTCTCTAATTTACTTTTTAAACACACTTTCCATTGTCTCTACTTTACTTTGCAAACACACTTTTCATTGTCTCTACATTACTTTTCAATTATTCTTTCCATTGTCTCTACTTTACTTTTCAAACACACTTTCCATTGTCTCATCTTTACTTTTCAAACACACTTTCAGTTGTTTCTACTTTACTTTTCAAACACACTTTATATTGTCTCTACTTTATATTTTAAACAAACTTTCCATTGTCTCTATTTTTTATTTAAACAAACTTTCCATCGTCTCTACTTTACTTTTCAAACACACTTTCCATTGTCTCTACTTTACTTTTCAAACACACTTTTCATTGTCTCTAATTTATTTTTTAAACACACTTTCCATGTCTCTACTTTACTTTGCAAACAAACTTTCCATCGTCTCTACTTTACTTTTCAAACACACTTTTCATTGTCTCTATTTTACTTTTCAAACACACTTTCCTCTGTCTCTACTTTACTTTGCAAACAAACTTTCCATCGTCTCTACTTTACTTTTCAAACACAATTTTCATTGTCTCTATTTTACTTTTCAAACAAACTTTCCATTGTCTCTACTTTACTTTTCAAACAAACTTTCCATTGTCTCTACTTTACTTTGCAAAATAACTTTCCATCGTCTCTACTTTTCTTTGCAAACACTCTTTCCATTGTCTCTACTTTACTTTGCAAACAAACTTTCCATTGTCTCTACTTTACTTTTCAAACACACTTTTCATTGTCTCTAATTTACTTTTTAAACACACTTTCCATTGTCTCTACTTTAGTTTGCAAACAAACTTTTCATTGTCTCTACTTTACTTTGCAAACACACTTTCCATTGTCTCTACTTTACTTTCCAAACATACTTTCCATTGACTCTACTTAAATTTGCAAACATACTTTCCTTCGTCTCTACTAAACTTTTCAAACAAATTTTCCATTATCTCTACTTTACTTTTCAAACACACTTTCCATCGTCTCTACATTTCTTTCCAAACAAACTTTCCATTGTCTCTACTTTACTTTGCAAACAAACTTTCCATCGTCTCTACTTTACTTTTCAATTACACTTTCCATTGTCTCTACTTTACTTTTCAAACAAACTTTCCATCGTCTCTACTTAAATTTTCAAACACACTTTTCATTGTCTCTACTTTACTTTTCAAACACACTTTCCATTGTCTCTACTTTACTTTTCAAACACACTTTCCATTGTCTCTACTCTACTTTTCAAACACACTTTCCATTGTCTCTACTTTACTTTGCAAACAAACTTTCCATTGTCTCTACTTTACTTTTCAAACAAACTTTCCATTGTCTCTACTTTACTTTGCAAAAAAACTTTCCATCGTCTCTACTTTTCTTTGCAAACACTCTTTCCATTGTCTCTACTTTACTTTGCAAACAAACTTTCCATTGTCTCTACTTTACTTTTCAAACACACTTTTCATTGTCTCTAATTTATTTTTTAAACACACTTTCCATGTCTCTACTTTACTTTGCAATTAAACTTTCCATCGTCTCTACTTTACTTTTCAAACACACTTTTCATTGTCTCTATTTTACCTTTCAAACACACTTTCCTCATTCTCTACTTTACTTTGCAAACACACTTTTCATTGTCTCTAATTTACTTTTTAAACACACTTTCCATTGTCTCTACTTTACTTTGCAAACAAACTTTCCATCGTCTCAACTTTACTTTTCAAACACACTTTTCATTGTCACTACTTTACTTTTAAAACACACTTTCCATTGTCTCTACTTTACTTTGCAAACAAACTTTCCATCGTCTCTTCTTTACTTTTCAAACAAACTTTCCATCGTGTCTACCTTACTTTTCAAACAAACTTTCCATTGTCTCTACTTTACTTTTCAAACACACTTTTCATTGTCTCTAATTTACTTTTTAAACACACTTTCCATTGTCTCTACTTTACTTTTCAAACACACTTTCCATTGTCTCTACTTTACTTTGCAAACAAACTTTCCATCGTGTCTACCTTACTTTTTAAACACACTTTCCATTGTCTCTACTTTACTTTTCAAACACACTTTTCATTGTCTCTAATTTACTTTTTAAACACACTTTCCATTGTCTCTACTTTACTTTGCAAACACACTTTTCATTGTCTCTACATTACTTTTCAATTATTCTTTCCATTGTCTCTACTTTACTTTTCAAACACACTTTCCATTGTCTCTACTTTACTTTTCAAACAAACTTTCCATCGTCTCTACTTTACTTTTGAAACACACTTTCCATTGTTTCTACTTTACTTTTCAAACACACTTTTCATTGTCTCTAATTTACTTTTTAAACACACTTTCCATTGTCTCTACTTTACTTTGCAAACAAACTTTCCATCGTCTCTACTTTACTTTTCAAACACACTTTCCATTGTCTCTACTTTACTTTTCAAACACACTTTCCATTGTCTCTACTCTACTTTTCAAACACACTTTCCATTGTCTCTACTTTACTTTGCAAACAAACTTTCCATTGTCTCTACTTTACTTTTCAAACAAACTTTCCATTGTCTCTACTTTACTTTGCAAAAAAACTTTCCATCGTCTCTACTTTTCTTTGCAAACACTCTTTCCATTGTCTCTACTTTACTTTGCAAACAAACTTTCCATTGTCTCTACTTTACTTTTCAAACACACTTTTCATTGTCTCTTATTTATTTTTTAAACACACTTTCCATGTCTCTACTTTACTTTGCAATTAAACTTTCCATCGTCTCTACTTTACTTTTCAAACACACTTTTCATTGTCTCTATTTTACCTTTCAAACACACTTTCCTCATTCTCTACTTTACTTTGCAAACACACTTTTCATTGTCTCTAATTTACTTTTTAAACACACTTTCCATTGTCTCTACTTTACTTTGCAAACAAACTTTCCATCGTCTCAACTTTACTTTTCAAACACACTTTTCATTGTCACTACTTTACTTTTAAAACACACTTTCCATTGTCTCTACTTTACTTTGCAAACAAACTTTCCATCGTCTCTTCTTTACTTTTCAAACAAACTTTCCATCGTGTCTACCTTACTTTTCAAACAAACTTTCCATTGTCTCTACTTTACTTTTCAAACACACTTTTCATTGTCTCTAATTTACTTTTTAAACACACTTTCCATTGTCTCTACTTTACTTTTCAAACACACTTTCCATTGTCTCTACTTTACTTTGCAAACAAACTTTCCATCGTGTCTACCTTACTTTTTAAACACACTTTCCATTGTCTCTACTTTACTTTTCAAACACACTTTTCATTGTCTCTAATTTACTTTTTAAACACACTTTCCATTGTCTCTACTTTACTTTGCAAACACACTTTTCATTGTCTCTACATTACTTTTCAATTATTCTTTCCATTGTCTCTACTTTACTTTTCAAACACACTTTCCATTGTCTCTACTTTACTTTTCAAACAAACTTTCCATCGTCTCTACTTTACTTTTGAAACACACTTTCCATTGTTTCTACTTTACTTTTCAAACACACTTTTCATTGTCTCTAATTTACTTTTTAAACACACTTTCCATTGTCTCTACTTTACTTTGCAAACACACTTTTCATTGTCTCTACATTACTTTTCAATTATTCTTTCCATTGTCTCTACTTTACTTTTCAAACACACTTTCCATTGTCTCATCTTTACTTTTCAAACACACTTTCAGTTGTTTCTACTTTACTTTTCAAACACACTTTATATTGTCTCTACTTTACTTTTTAAACAAACTTTCCATTGTCTCTAATTTTTTATTTAAACAAACTTTCCATCGTCTCTACTTTACTTTTCAAACACACTTTCCATTGTCTCTACTTTACTTTTCAAACACACTTTTCATTGTCTCTAATTTATTTTTTAAACACACTTTCCATGTCTCTACTTTACTTTGCAAACAAACTTTCCATCGTCTCTACTTTACTTTTCAAACACACTTTTCATTGTCTCTATTTTACTTTTCAAACACACTTTCCTCTGTCTCTACTTTACTTTGCAAACAAACTTTCCATCGTCTCTACTTTACTTTTCAAACACACTTTCCATTGTCTCTACTTTACTTTGCAAACAAACTTTCCATCGTCTCTTCTTTACTTTTCAAACAAACTTTCAATCGTGTCTACTTTACTTTGCAAACAAACTTTCCATCGTCTCTACTTTACTTTTCAAACAAACTTTCCATCGTCTCTACTTTACTTTTCAAACACACTTTTCATTGTCTCTACATTACTTTTCAAACACACTTTCCATTGTCTCTACTTTACTTTTCAAACAAACTTTCCATCGTCTCTACTTTACTTTTCAAACACACTTTCCATTGTCTCTACTTTACTTTGCAAACAAACTTTCCATCGTCTCTTCTTTACTTTTCAAACAAACTTTCCATCGTGTCTACCTTACTTTTCAAACACACTTTCCATTGTCTCTACTTTACTTTTCAAACACACTTTTCACTGTCTCTAATTTACTTTTTAAACACACTTTCCATTGTCTCTACATTACTTTTCAAACAAACATTCCATTGTCTCTACTTTACTTTTCAAACAAACTTTCCATCGTGTCTACCTTACTTTGCAAACAAACTTTCCATCGTCTCTACATTACTTTTCAAACAAACATTCCATTGTCTCTACTTTACTTTTCAAACACACTTTTCATTGTCACTATTTTACTTTTCAAACACACTTTCCATTGTCTCTACTTTACTTTTAAAACACACTTTCCCATGTCTCTACTTTACTTTGCAAACAAACTTTCCATTGTCACTACTTTACTTTGCAAACAAACTTTCCATTGTCCATTTACTTTCCAAACAAAATTACATTTTTAACTGTTCAATCCTTTTCTTTCGCAGGGGACACCAACGGAAAAATTGATCCAGAATTTTCTTTGCAACCTTTGAGAGAAATATTTGAGAATCATCTGAATCATCCTGTCATCTACTTAGAGGATTGCGTTGGATATCAGGTAATCCAGTTCCTAGTTAGTGACATCTAAAGTTACATTTCAACTGATTCCTAGCACTGCAGCTAACACTGGTACCTAGTTATATAACTCAAATGAAACACTGCAGCTGGTACCAAGTTATATAACTCAAATGAAGCACTGCAGCTGGTACCTAGTTGTAAAAATAAAATGAAACACTGCAGCTGGTTAATAGTTAATTAGACGAAGAACCCAAACACACGGCAGGTGGATCCATGTTACTTCAGCTTAGTGATAGATCTCAGTTGGTTTCTTGTTAGGTAAATCAAGTGATACATATTACTGGTTCACAGGTAAATCAAGTGAAACATTGCAAGTAGTTCCTAGCTAGTTAATCAAGTGAAACATTGCAAGTAGTTTCTAGTTAGTTAATCAAGTAAAACATTGCAAGTAGTTCCTAGTTAGTTAATCAAGTAAAACATTGCAAGTAGTTCCTAGTTAGTTAATCAAGTGAAACATTGCAAGTAGTTCCTAGTTAGTTAATCAAGTAAAACATTGCAAGCAGTTCCTAGTTAGTTAATCAAGAGAAACATTGCAAGTAGTTCCTAGTTAGCTAATGATGTGAAACTTTGCAAGTAGTTCCTAGTTAGTTAATCAGTGAAACTTTGCAAATAGTTCCTAGTTAGTTAATCAAGTGAATTATTGAAAGTAGTTCCTTGTTAGTTAATCAAGTGAAACTTTGCAAGTAGTTCCTAGTTAGTTAATCAAGTGAAACTTTGCAAGTAGTTCCTACATAGTTAATCAAGTGAAACATTGCAAGTAGTTTCTTGTTAGTTAATCATATGGAATATTGAAAGTAGTTCCTAGTTAGTTAATCAATGGCAACATTGCAAGTAGTTCCTAGTTAGTTAATCAAGTGAAACTTTGCAAGTTGTTTCTAGTTAGTTAATCAAGTGAAAGTTTGCAAGTAGTTTCTAGTTAGTTAATCAAGGGAAACTTTACAAGTAGTTCCTACTTAGTTAATCAAGTGAAACATTGCAAGTAGTTCCTACATATTTAATCAAGTGAAACATTGCAAGTAGTTCCTAGTTAGTTAATCAGTTGAAACATTGCAAGTAGTTTCTTGTTAGTTAATCATTTGAAACATTGCAAGAAGTTCCTAGTTAGTTAATCAATGGCAACATTGCAAGTAGTTCCTAGTTAGTTAATCAAGTAAAACATTTCAAGTAGTTCCTAGTTAGTTAATCAAGTGAAACTTTGCAAGTAGTTTCTAGTTAGTTAATCAAGTGAAAGTTTGCAAGAAGTTTCTAGTTAGTTAATCAAGTGAAACTTTAAAAGTAGTTCCTACTGAGTTAATCAAGTGAAACATTGCAAGTAGTTTCTAGTTAGTTAATCAAGTTAAACATTGCAAGTAGTTCATAGTTAGTTAATCAAGTGAAACGATGCAAGTAGTTCCTAGTTAGTTAATCATGTAAAACATTGCAAGTAGTTCCTAGTTAGCTAATCAAGTAAAACTTTGCAAGTAGTTCCTACATAGTTAATCAAGTGAAACATTGCAAGTAGTTCCTACTTAGTTAATCAAGTGAAACATTGCAAGTAGTTTCTTGTTAGTTAATCATGTGAAACTTTGCAAGTAGTTCATACTTAGTTAATCAAGTGAAACATTACAAGTAGTTCATAGTTAGTTAATCAAGTGAAACTTTGCAAGTAGTTCCTAGTTAGTTAATCAAGTGAAAGTTTCCAAGTAGTTTCTAATTAGTTAATCAAGTGAAACTTTACAAATAGTTCCTACTTAGTTAATCAAGTGAAACATTGCAAGTAGTTTCTAGTTAGTTAATCAAGTGAAACATTGCAAGTAGTTTCTAGTTAGTTAATCAAGTGAAACATTGCAAGTAGTTCCTAGTTAGTTAATCAAGTAAAACATTGCAAGTAGTTCCAAGTTAGTTAATCAAGTGAAACATTGCAAGTAGTTCCTAGTTAGCAAATCATGTGAAACTTTGCAAGTAGTTCCTAGTTAGTTAATCAAGTGAAACTTTGCAAGTAGTTCCTAGTTAGTTAATCAAGTGAAACTTTGCAAGTAGTTCCTAGTTAGTTAATCATGTTAAACATTGCAAGTAGTTCCTAGTTAGCTTATCAAGTGAAACTTTGCAAGTAGTTTCTACTTAGTTAATCAAGTGAAACATTGCAAGTAGTTCCTAGTTAGTTAATCAAGTGAAACATTGCAAGTAGTTTCTTGTTAGTTAATCAAGTGAAACTTTGCAAGTAGTTCCAACATAGTTTATCAAGTGAACATTGCAAGTAGTTTCTTGTTAGTTAATCATGTGGAATATTGCAAGTAGTTCCTAATTAGTTAATCAATGGCAACATTGCAAGTAGTTCCTAGTTAGTTAATCAAGTAAAACATTGCAAGTAATTCCAAGTTAGTTAATCAAGTAAAACATTGCAAGTAGTTCCTAGTTAGTTAATCAAGTGAAACTTTGCAAGTAGTTTCTAGTTAGTTAATCAAGTGAAAGTTTGCAAGTAGTTTCTAGTAAGTTAATCAAGTGAAACTTTACAAGTAGTTCCTACTTAGTTAATCAAGTGAAACATTGCAAGTAGTTCCTAGTCAGTTAATCAAGTGAATTATTGCAAGTAGTTCCTAGTTAGTTAATCATGTAAAACATTGCAAGTAGTTCCTAGTTAGCTAATTAAGTGAAACTTTGCAAGTAGTTCCTACATAGTTAATCAAGTGAAACTTTACAAGTAGTTCCTACTTAGTTAATCAAGTGAAACATTGCAAGTAGTTTCTAGTTAGTTAATCAAGTAAAACATTGCAAGTAGTTTCTAGTTAGTTTAACAAGTGAAACTTTGCAAGTAGTTCCTAGTTAGTTAATCAAGTGAAACATTGCAAGTAGTTCCTAGTTAGTTAATCAAGTAAAACTTTGCAGGTAGTTCCTAGTTAGTTAATCAAGTGAAACATTGCAAGTAGTTCCTAGTTAGTTAATCATGTAAAACATTGCAAATAGTTCCTAGTTAGCTTATCAAGTGAAACTTTGCAAGTAGTTCTTACTTAGTTAATCAAGTGAAACATTGCAAGTAGTTACTAGTTAGTTAATCAAGTGAAACATTGCAAGTAGTTTCTTGTTAGTTAAACATGTGAAACAGTGCAAGTAGTTCCTAGTAAGTTAATCAATGGAAACATTGCAAGTAGTTCCTAGTAAGTTAATCAAGTGAAACATTGCAAGAAGTTCCTAGTTAGTTAATCAAGTGAAACTTTGCAAGTCGTTCCTACTTAGTTAATAAAATGAAACATTGCAAGTAGTTCCTACTTAGTTAATAAAGTGAAACATTGCAAGTAGTTCCTAGTTAGCTAATCGAGTGAAACATTGGAAGTAGGTCCTACTTAGTTAATCAAGTGAAACATTGCAAGTAGTTCCTACTAAGATAATAACGTGAAACATTGCAAGTAGTTCCTAGTTAGTTAATCAAGTGAAACATTACAAGTAGTTCCTACTTAGTTAATAAAATAAAACATTGCAAGTAGTTCCTAGTTAGCTAATCAAGTGAAACATTGCAAGTAGTTCCTAGTTAGCTAATCAAGTGAAACATTGCAAGTAGTTCCTACTTAGTTAATCCTCTGAAACATTGCAAGTAGTTCCTAGTCAGTTAATCAAGTGAATTATTGCAAGTAGTTCCAAGTTAGCTAATCAAGTGAAACATTGCAAATAGTTCCTAGTTAGTTAATCAAGTGAAACATTGCAAGTAGTTCCTAGTTAGTTAATCATGTAAAACATTGCAAATAGTTCCTAGTTAGCTTATCAAGTGAAACTTTGCAAGTAGTTCCTATTTAGTTAATCAAGTGAAACATTGCAAGTAGTTACTAGTTAGTTAATCAAGTGAAACATTACAAGTAGTTCCTACTTAGTTAATAAAATGAAACATTGCAAGTAGTTCCTAGTTAGCTAATCAAGTGAAACATTGCAAGTAGTTCCTAGTTAGCTAATCAAATTAAACATTGCAAGTAGTTCCTACTTAGTTAATCCTCTGAAACATTGCAAGTAGTTCCTAGTCAGTTAATCAAGTGAATTATTGCAAGTAGTTCCAAGTTAGCTAATCAAGTGAAACATTGCAAATAGTTCCTAGTTAGTTAATCAAGTGAAACATTGCAAGTAGTTCCTAGTTAGTTAATCATGTAAAACATTGCAAATAGTTCCTAGTTAGCTTATCAAGTGAAACTTTGCAAGTAGTTCCTTCTTAGTTAATCAAGTGAAACATTGCAAGTAGTTACTAGTTAGTTAATCAAGTGAAACATTGCAAGTAGTTTCTTGTTAGTTAATCATGTGAAATATTGCAAGTAGTTCCTAGTAAGTTAATCAATGGAAACATTGCAAATAGTTCCTAGTAAGTTAATCAAGTGAAACATTGCAAGAAGTTCCTAGTTAGTTAATCAAGTGAAACTTTGCAAGTAGTTCCTAGTTAGTTAATCAAGTGAAACTTTGCAAGTAGTTCCTACATAGTTAATCAAGTGAAACATTGCAAGTAGTTTCTAGTTAGTTAATCAAGTGAAACATTGCAAGTAGTTCCTAGTTAGTTAATCAAGTGAAACATTGCAACTAGTTCCTAGTAAGCTAATCGAGTGAAACTTTTCAAGTAGTTTCTAGTTAGTTAATCAAGTGAAACTTTGCAAGTAGTTCTTAGTTAGTTAATCAAGTGAAACATTGCAAGTAGTTCTTACTTAGTTAATCAAGTGAAATATTGCAAGTAGTTCCTACTTAGTTAATAAAGTGAAACATTGCAACTAGTTCCTAGTAAGCTAATCGAGTGAAACATTACAAGTAGGTCCTACTTAGTTAATCAAGTGAAACATTGCAAGTAGTTCCTACTAAGATAATAACGTGAAACATTGCAAGTAGTTCCTAGTTAGTTAATCAAGTGAAACATTACAAGTAGTTCCTACTTAGTTAATAAAATGAAACATTGCAAGTAGTTCCTAGTCAGTTAATCAAGTGAATTATTGCAAGTAGTTCCAAGTTAGCTAATCAAGTGAAACATTGCAAATAGTTCCTACTTAGTTAATCAAGTGAAACATTGCAAGTAAGTCCTAGTTAGTTAATCAAGTGAAACTTTGCAAGTAGTTCCTAGTTAGTTAATCAAGTGAAACATTGCAAGTAGTTCCTAGTTAGCTAATCATGTGAAACTTTGCAAGTAGTTCCTAGTTAGTTAATCAAGTGAAACATTGCAAGTAGTTTCTAGTTAGTTAATCAAGTAAAACTTTGCAAGTAGTTCCTAGTTAGTTAATCAAGTGAAACATTGCAAGTAGTTCCTAGTTAGTTAATCAAGTGAAACATTGCAAGTAGTTCCTAGTTAGCTAATCATGTAAAACTTTGCAAGTAGTTTCTAGTTAGTTAATTAAAAGAAACTTTGCAAGTAGTTCCTAGTTAGTTAATCAAGTGAAACATTGCAAGTAGTTTCTTCTAAGTTAATCATGTGAAACTTTGCAAGTAGTTTCTAGTTAGTTAATCAAAGGAAACATTGCAAATAGTTCCTAGTTAGTTAATCAAGTGAAAAATTGCAAGTAGTTTCTTGTTAGTTAATCAATGGAAACATTGCAAGTAGTTCTTAGTTAGTTAATTAAGTGAAACATTGCAAGTAGTTCCTTCTTAGTTAATCAAGTGAAACATTGCAAGTAGTTCCTAGTTAGTTAATCAAGTGAAACATTGCAAGTAGTTCCTAGTTAGTTAATTATGTGAAACATTGCAAGTAGTTCCTAGTTAGTTAATTAAGTGAAACATTGCAAGTAGTTCCTAGTTAGTTAATTAAGTGAAACATTGCATGTAGTTCCTAGTAAGCTAATTAAGTTAAACATTGCAAGTAGTTCCTAGTTAGTTAATCAAGTGAAACTTTTCAAGTAGTTCCTAGTTAGTTAATCAAGTGAAACTTTGCAAGTAGTTTCTAGTTAGTTAATCAAAAGAAAATTTGCAAGTAGTTTCTAGTTAGTTAATCAAGTCAAACTTTACAAGTAGTTCCTACTTAGTTAATCAAGTGAAACATTGCAAGTAGTTCCTAGTTAGCTAATCAAGAAAAACTTTGCAAGTAGTTCCTACTTAGTTAATCAAGTGAAACATTGCAAGTAGTTCCTAGTTAGTTAATCAAGTAAAACATTGCAAGTAGTTCCTAGTTAGTTAATCAAGTAAAACATTGCAAGTAAATCCTAGTTAGTTAATCAAGTGAAATATTGCAAGTATTTCCTAGTTAATTAATCAAGTAAAACATTGCAAGTTGTTCCTACTTAGTTAATCATGTGAAACTTTGCAAGTAGTTTCTAGTTAGTTAATCAAAGGAAACATTGCAAATAGTTCCTAGTTAGTTAATCAAGTGAAAAATTGCAAGTAGTTTCTTGTTAGTTAATCAATGGAAACATTGCAAGTAGTTCTTAGTTAGTTAATTAAGTGAAACATTGCAAGTAGTTCCTTCTTAGTTAATCAAGTGAAACATTGCAAGTAGTTCCTAGTTAGTTAATCAAGTGAAACATTGCAAGTAGTTCCTAGTTAGTTAATTATGTGAAACATTGCAAGTAGTTCCTAGTTAGTTAATCAAGTGAAACATTGCAAGTAATTCCTAGGTAGTTAATCATGTAAAATATATTTCAAGTAGTTCCTAGTTAGCTAATAGAGTGAAACATTGCAAGTAGTTCCTAGTTAGTTAATTAAGTGAAACATTGCAAGTAGTTCCTAGTTAGTTAATTAAGTGAAACATTGCATGTAGTTCCTAGTAAGCTAATTAAGTTAAACATTGCAAGTAGTTCCTAGTTAGTTAATCAAGTGAAACTTTTCAAGTAGTTCCTAGTTAGTTAATCAAGTGAAACTTTGCAAGTAGTTTCTAGTTAGTTAATCAAAAGAAAATTTGCAAGTAGTTTCTAGTTAGTTAATCAAGTCAAACTTTACAAGTAGTTCCTACTTAGTTAATCAAGTGAAACATTGCAAGTAGTTCCTAGTTAGCTAATCAAGAAAAACTTTGCAAGTAGTTCCTACTTAGTTAATCAAGTGAAACATTGCAAGTAGTTCCTAGTTAGTTAATCAAGTAAAACATTGCAAGTAGTTCCTAGTTAGTTAATCAAGTAAAACATTGCAAGTAAATCCTAGTTAGTTAATCAAGTGAAATATTGCAAGTATTTCCTAGTTAATTAATCAAGTAAAACATTGCAAGTTGTTCCTACTTAGTTAATCACGTGAAACATTGCAAGTAGTTCCTAGTTAGTTAATCAAGTGAAACATTGCAAGTAGTTCCTAGTTAGTTAATCAAGTGAAACTTTGCAAGTCATTTTTGGTTAGTTAATCAAGTAAAACTTTGCAAGTAGTTTCTAGTTAGTTAATTAAGTGAAACTTTACAAGTAGTTCCTATTTAGTTAATCAAGTGAATTATTGCAAGTATATCCTACTTATTTAATCAAATAAAACATTGCAAGTAGTTCCTAGTTAGTTAATCAAGTAAAAAAATTGCAAGTAGTTTCTTGTTAGTTAATCATGTGAAACTTTGCAAGTAGTTACTTGTTTGTTAATCAATAGAAACATTGCAAGTAGTTTCTAATTAGTTAATCAAGTAAAACATTGCAAGTAGTTCTTAGTTAAATAATCATGTGAAACATTGCAAGTAGTACCTAGTTAGTTAATCAAGTGAAACATTGCAAGTAGTTCTAGTTAGTTAATCAAGTGAAACATTGCAAGTAGTTCCTAGTTAGTTAATCAAGTAAAACATTGCAAGTAGTTCTTAGTTAGTTAATCAAGTGAAACATTGCAAGTAGTTCCTAGTTAGCTAATCATGTGAAACTTTGCAAATTGTTTCTAGTTAGTTAATTAAAAGAAACTTTGCAAGTAGTCTCTGGTTAGTTAATCAAGTGAAACTTTGCAAGTAGTTCCTAGTTAGTTAATCAATTGAAACATTGCAAGTAGTTCCTAGTTAGCTAATCAAGTAAAACATTGCAAGTAGTTTTTAGTTAAATAATCAAGTGAAACTTTACAAGTAGTTCCTAGTTAGTTAATCAAGTAAAACATTGCAAGTTGTTCCTACTTAGTTAATCATGTAAAACATTGCAAGTAGTTCCTAGTTAGTTAATCAAGTGAAACATTGCAAGTAGTTCCTAGTTAGTTAATCAAGTGAAACTTTGCAAGTCATTTTTGGTTAGTTAATCAAGTGAAACTTTGCAAGTAGTTTCTAGTTAGTTAATTAAGTGAAACTTTACAAGTAGTTCCTATTTAGTTAATAAAGTGAATTATTGCAAGTAGTTCCTACTTATTTAATCAAATAAAACATTGCAAGTAGTTCCTAGTTAGTTAATCAAGTAAAAAAATTGCAAGTAGTTTCTTGTTAGTTAATCATGTGAAACTTTGCAAGTAGTTACTTATTTGTTAATCAATAGAAACATTGCAAGTAGTTTCTAATTAGTTAATCAAGTAAAACATTGCAAGTAGTTCTTAGTTAAATAATCATGTGAAACATTGCAAGTAGTACCTAGTTAGTTAATCAAGTGAAACATTGCAAGTAGTTCTAGTTAGTTAATCAAGTGAAACATTGCAAGTAGTTCCTAGTTAGTTAATCAAGTAAAACATTGCAAGTAGTTCTTAGTTAGTTAATCAAGTGAAACATTGCAAGTAGTTCCTAATTAGCTAATCATGTGAAACTTTGCAAATTGTTTCTAGTTAGTTAATTAAAAGAAACTTTGCAAGTAGTCTCTGGTTAGTTAATCAAGTGAAACTTTGCAAGTAGTTCCTAGTTAGTTAATCAATTGAAACATTGCAAGTAGTTCCTAGTTAGCTAATCAAGTAAAACATTGCAAGTAGTTTTTAGTTAAATAATCAAGTGAAACTTTACAAGTAGTTCCTAGTTAGTTAATCAAGTAAAACATTGCAAGTTGTTCCTACTTAGTTAATCACGTGAAACATTGCAAGTAGTTCCTAGTTAGTTAATCAAGTGAAACATTGCAAGTAGTTCCTAGTTAGTTAATCAAGTGAAACTTTGCAAGTCATTTTTGGTTAGTTAATCAAGTGAAACTTTGCAAGTAGTTTCTAGTTAGTTAATTAAGTGAAACTTTACAAGTAGTTCCTATTTAGTTAATCAAGTGAATTATTGCAAGTAGTTCCTACTTATTTGTTACGTATCTAGGCATTGTTTTTTTTTCTTTGACCTGTTGCGGTCGAGAGACGGGGAGGTTGTCTGCCCTTTGTGTAATAAGTTTTTTTTTTTATTCTTCAAGAGTCAAGCCACACAGACAGTGACCGGTCCTTGACCTGTGTGTGTACCTCTGGTTGAAAGGAGGGTGTTTTTTTTTTCTTCTGTCTCTTTGAAGAGCGTTCTAGATCTGGGTGTTGATGACTTTCTATTCTAGAAATTACGAGATATCGACGCGCGGTAGATTATATAAGACCGCTCGCGTAACGTTGACGGACAGACATACGGAGACAGCCGTGGGACAGAATAGCGGAGACATTGCGTTATCCGTGCGTGGTATACCACTTGATCGTGTAAGTTTTTTTTTTATTCAAGGCCTTGCTTGTATTTGTAATTATATTTTCAAACTCTTGTATTGTAATATTTTTACATGCCATTTTTGTAAAAGGGTTTTGGTCAACACAACAATTCTGTATTGAGTAAATGTTTATTTTTCTTTCTTGTAACTTTATATTTGATTAAACATTAAGTTGATAGTTTACCTTCCGATTTCTTGTGTCATTTTTTTTTTGTTATTCATTGTAAGTCTTTGATTAAATTCAGACTTAAGATAAGTGACACAACTCCTTTTCTATTGTCACGTTCCCCTAGGCAAGCCATTTAAAAGTAGAATTCAATTCGTAATACGTGACAAAAGAAGTTTGAGGGCTTTCGTCCCGGATATTTTTCTGAACCTATTTTCGTCTTACTTGAGTAATTTTGTAAAGGCGAAGTTGACATTAACAAAATTTTTTTTTGTGTTAAAGAGTCGGAAGTAAAGTATCAATAGTATTGACCAAACTCTCTTAAGGTTTTTTGTTGTACTGATTTTGTACTGTATATTTACATTGTATACATATTTTTGCTTGTAATAGTTGCTAGTTAGTCATGGATATTCAGGTTTTTCTTGCAAATCCCTCTGTGGAAGAGCTTGATGCTTTTACTAGGAAGGAACTGGTCCTTATTTCTAAACATTTAGGGTTAAAAATAAAATCAAATGCCCTTAAACAAGAAATCAGAGATAACATTGTAATCCATTATGTAGACGAGGAAGTGTTTTCTGAAGACCTTTTAGAAACCCTTAGACCCGATGAGGGTAAATCAGATTTAGAACTTCAGATAAAATTAAAACAAATGGAAATAGAAGCCCAGTTAGCTTTAAAAGAGAAGGAAATTAAACAACAGGCCGCACAAAAAAAATTAGAGCTTGCAGCGGCTAGAGAGCAGAAAGAAATGGAAATGAAATTACAAATAGAGTTAAAAAAATTAGAGTTAGCTGCTAATGTAAGACCAGATTCTTCCCCTGCCAGTCATACTGCTGAAGCAACAAAATTTTTGAAAATAATTCCACGCTTTAATGAAGCCACAATTGACAATTATTTTCCACAATTTGAACTTGCTGTGAAAAATTTTAATGTACCTGAAACTTTGTGGCCCACTTTGCTGCAAACAGTTTTGACTGGTAGAGCTGCAGAGGTATTTTGTTCTTTGACCATTGAACAACAAAAAGATTATAATGTTGTTAAGGCCTTAATTCTTAAGGCATATGAACTTGTTCCGGAAGCTTACCGAAAGCAGTTCAGGGATTGTCGCAAATCGGATGGCCAAACCCATGTAGAATTCCTGCGAGAAAAGGAGCGACGCTTTGAGAAATGGCTCACTTCCAGGGAAATCGGCACCGACTTTGAAAAATTCAAGAACCTAATGCTGATGGAAGAGTTCAAGAGTTGTGTGCGGCTGGACGTCCGTACGCATATAGCTGATCGTGGCGAGGAAGATGTGCACAAGGCTGCAGTGTTGGCAGACGATTATATAATATCACATCAATTTGCCAAGTATACGACGGATGTCAAGCCAAAACAAGTCAAACAGCCTGAGTCCATTGCTAGCAACTCCATCAAGAACAGCAGTACAAATGACAGAAAACCTACTACAAGTAAAGCTACTTGTTCCTACTGCAAACGGGAAGGCCATAAAGTTGACGATTGTTGGAAATTGAGGAAGAGAAACGAAAAAGCTCCTTCAAAAGTCAGCGCTTGCACAGTACAGTGGTCGTCGAGGTCTATTCCCTCATCATCAAGTCATATCAAGAATACCTCGACACCACCTGTTTCAAATGTATTGACTGTACAAGACTCTCCGAAAATGTCTCCACGGTGTTCAAATGACTCAACAGTGAGTTCTTCAAATTCATCTTTACGATGTTCCAATGACTCTAACCAGAGTTCCAATAATACATCACCCCGATGTTCCAATGACTCTATCCAGAGTTCCCATAATACATCATCCCGATGTTCCCATGACTCTATCAAGAGTTCCCATAAGACATCACCCCGATGTTTCAATGACTCTATCCAGAGTTCCCATAATACATCATCCCGATGTTCCCATGACTCTATCAAGAGTTCCCATAAGACATCACCCCGATGTTCCAATGACTCCATCAAGAGTTCTCCAAATACATCCACAAGATGTTCTACTGACTCAAGAAAGAGTTTCTCCACTGCGTCTCCTAGAGATGTCAATGACTCCAGCGAGAGTTCGACCCAAGTCCAGTCTGCATCAACCAAAATTGATGTTTTATTAGAGGATTTTAAGCCTTTCATTTCGGAAGGATTTGTATCACTACCCGGTGATTCTACAAGTCTACGACCTATCACCATTTTGAGAGACACAGGTGCCTCACAATCGTTACTTTTAGAGGGTATCTTGCCCTTGTCTAAATCATCATCGACTGGGAAGAGCATCCTGTTACGAGGCGTAGAGCTTGGATGTATAGATGTGCCTCTACATCTAATCGACATAAAGTCAAATCTCATTACTGGACCGGTTGTTGTAGGTGTCCGACCAACATTACCATTGGAAGGCATCTCGTTGCTGTTAGGCAATGACTTAGCAGGTGGAAAGGTGATAGCCGAACCCATCGTCACTCAAACACCCGACTTATCTGCCACACCCGAGGAAGACCTAGAGTTATATCCAGCGTGTGCAGTAACAAGGGCAATGAGGTTGAAAGCATCTCAAGAAGAAAACGTCATCAAAGCCAACAGTAACCAAGATGATGTGGACTTGAGCACCACATTCTTTGCTTCTCTTGAAGAAGAAACGCCAAATTCTGAAAAGCCGGCATCAACTAGAAAACAGTTGATTGAGGACCAAAAGAAGGATCCAGAGCTCGCCAAACTCCGAGAAACCGCAATGACATCACAAGAGGCAGAGCTAGCATCAACGTGCTACTACATCCAAGATGATATGCTCTTCAGGAAATGGAAACCTCCAGACGCATCCAACGAAGAAGAATGGAGAATATGCCATCAAATCGTGTTACCAGAAAGATACCGAGCGTACATCATGAATCTGGCTCATGACACACCAATGTCAGGTCATCTCGGCATCCACAAGACATACCACAAGATTATGTCACACTTCTTCTGGCCACGTTTGAAGAAAGATGTCATCCAGTACTGCCGATCCTGTCATGTCTGTCAGATGGTTGGCAAGCCAAATCAAAAGATCCCTGTTGCTCCTCTGAAGCCGATTCCAGCCTTTGAAGAACCTTTCAGCAGAGTACTTATTGACTGTGTTGGTCCTCTCCCAAGGACAAAAGCTGGCAACCAATACCTGTTGACCATTATGTGTGCTTCAACTCGTTTTCCTGAGGCTATTCCTCTAAGGAACATAAAAGCATCAAACATTGTGAAGGCCTTAATCAAGTTCTTTACTCTATTTGGTCTACCAAAGTCCATCCAATCGGACCAAGGAACGAATTTCACGGCCAATCTTTTCAAGCAAGTCATGACTCAGTTGGGCATCAAACACTGCATGTCAAGTGCGTATCATGCCGAGTCGCAAGGCACTCTTGAGCGATTCCATCAGACTCTCAAGAACATGATCCGAACCTATTGCTTTGAGCACGAAAAAGACTGGGACGAAGGAATCCACATGCTGCTGTTTGCAACCCGTGAATCCGTCCAGGAATCGTTGGGATTCAGCCCTTTTGACTTAGTCTTTGGCCATTCGGTGCGCGGTCCCTTGAAATGTATAAAAGAGACTTTGTTGTCACCAACAGCCACTGAAGGACTTTTAGACTATGTAAGTAAGTTTAAAACTAGACTTTATGATGCTTGTGTTCTGGCCAAAAATAACTTACAAAACACCCAATCCAGCATGAAACGCTGGTATGATAGAAAGGCCCGTGTTAGAGAATTTTCTCCCGGGGATAAGGTGCTTGTATTTTTGCCATACCAGGTCAACCCTTGCAAGCCAGATACTTTGGTCCCTATGAAATTGAGACCAAAATTAGTGACCTCAATTACACAATCAAAACTCCTGACCGTAGGAAAAAGACTCAGCTATGTCACATAAACATGCTGAAGCCTTATGTATCTCGGCCAGATGACTCAGATAAGAGTAATTGTGTTTTAAATACAGTCAAAAGTTGTTCAAATAGCCATGTTTCTCCTATTGATGATGATATTGTAAAGGAGAAATTTGGACAATACAAAATACCTAATTCTTTTGTATTACAGAATTTGGATGTAAAACTGTCTCATCTGTCTTCGACAGAAAGGCCAGTTATCATGAAGCTCATTAATGAATTTAATGACATTTTTTCTGATGTACCAAAACAGACTAATGTTATAATGCATGATGTAGATGTTGGCGAGGCTACTCCAGTCAAGCAGCATCCTTACAGGGTTAACCCTGAAAAACTTGCCATACTTAGGTCAGAAATCAAGTATATGCTTGAAAATGACCTCATTGAACCAAGTTCCAGTAGCTGGAGCTCCCCATGTGTCTTGATACCTAAACAGGACAAGACTTATCGTTTTTGTACAGACTACCGTAAGGTAAATGCTGTCACAAAGACCGATTCGTTTCCTATCCCTAGGATAGACGATCTCATAGATCGTATTGGTGACGCTAAGTACATCACCAAAATAGACCTACTTTCAGGTTATTGGCAGGTTCCCCTGACTGATAGGGCAAAGGAAATCTCCGCCTTTGTCACCCCTGATGGTCTGTACCAATACAAAGTGATGCCATTTGGCATGAAGAATGCTCCTGCCACTTTCCAGAGAATGATAAATGCCCTGCTTGCTGACATGGAGAATTGCCACGCATACATAGACGATGTAGTAATTTTTAGCCAAGATTTTTCAAGCCATTGTAAACAACTGCATTGTTTTTTTACTAAACTTTTACATGCAAAAATTACTGTAAACCTGAGAAAGAGTGATTTTTGCCAGGCTTCAAACCAATACTTAGGCCATATTGTAGGACAAGGCCAGGTGAAACCTGTAATGGCCAAAGTAGAAGCTATCCAAGCTTTCCCTATCCCTGCTGACCGGAAACAACTTCGAAGATTTTTGGGAATGTCTGGATATTATAGAAAATTTTGCGAAAATTTTTCTGTCATTGCCAGTCCTTTAACAAACCTCCTGAGAAAGAACGTCCGATTTACTTGGACGGATGAATGTCAGAAAGCCTTTAACCAAATCAAGCAGATATTATCTAGCTCCCCCATTTTGATGGCTCCTGACTTCGGAAAACCTTTTAGGTTAGCTATTGACGCCAGTGACACAGGTGTTGGGTCAGTCCTTTACCAAGAAGATAATTTCCAAGTAGAGCATCCTATTTGTTTCTTTTCCAAGAAATTTAATAGACATCAAAGAAATTATTCTACTGTGGAAAAAGAATGTCTTGGGTTGATTCTTTCTATAAGAAACACTTTGATTTTTATATCAGTGGGTCCAGATGGCCACTGGTTGTATTTACTGACCACAATCCCCTTACATTTATCCACAAAATGTCTGGCAAGAACCAACGACTTCTCAGGTGGAGTTTATTTTTACAAGAGTACAACCTAGATCTTAAACACATAAAAGGCAGCGAAAATGTTATCGCCGATGCCTTGTCTAGATTGTAAAAAAGTATTTTGATGTATATATTTTTTTTATATATATCATGATAAATACATTCTGTAATGTAAATATTTTTTTGTAATTCTAAAAAGATTTCCATTTCGTGGAAATGTAAACTTTTTATTTTTAGGAGGGAGGTGTTACGTATCTAGGCATTTTTTTTTTTTTTTTTGACCTGTTGCGGTCGAGAGACGGGGAGGTTGTCTGCCCTTTGTGTAATAAGTTTTTTTTTTTATTCTTCAAGAGTCAAGCCACACAGACAGTGACCGGTCCTTGACCTGTGTGTGTACCTCTGGTTGAAAGGAGGGTGTTTTTTTTTCTTCTGTCTCTTTGAAGAGCGTTCTAGATCTGGGTGTTGATGACTTTCTATTCTAGAAATTACGAGATATCGACGCGCGGTAGATTATATAAGACCGCTCGCGTAACGTTGACGGACAGACATACGGAGACAGCCGTGGGACAGAATAGCGGAGACATTGCGTTACCCGTGCGTGGTATACCACTTGATCGTGTAAGTTTTTTTTTTATTCAAGGCCTTGCTTGTATTTGTAATTATATTTTCAAACTCTTGTATTGTAATATTTTTACATGCCATTTTTGTAAAAGGGTTTTGGTCAACACAACAATTCTGTATTGAGTAAATGTTTATTTTTCTTTCTTGTAACTTTATATTTGATTAAACATTAAGTTGATAGTTTACCTTCCGATTTCTTGTGTCATTTTTTTTTTTGTTATTCATTGTAAGTCTTTGATTAAATTCAGACTTAAGATAAGTGACACAACTCCTTTTCTATTGTCACGTTCCCCTAGGCAAGCCATTTAAAAGTAGAATTCAATTCGTAATACGTGACAAATTTAATCAAATAAAACATTGCAAGTAGTTCCTAGTTAGTTAATCAAGTAAAAAAATTGCAAGTAGTTTCTTGTTAGTTAATCATGTGAAACTTTGCAAGTAGTTACTTGTTTGTTAATCAATAGAAACATTGCAAGTAGTTTCTAATTAGTTAATCAAGTAAAACATTGCAAGTAGTTCTTAGTTAAATAATCATGTGAAACATTGCAAGTAGTACCTAGTTAGTTAATCAAGTGAAACATTGCAAGTAGTTCTAGTTAGTTAATCAAGTAAAACATTGCAAGTAGTTCTTAGTTAGTTAATCAAGTAAAACATTGCAAGTAGTTCCTAGTTAGCTAATCATGTGAAACTTTGCAAATTGTTTCTAGTTAGTTAATTAAAAGAAACTTTGCAAGTAGTCTCTGGTTAGTTAATCAAGTGAAACTTTGCAAGTAGTTCCTAGTTAGTTAATCAATTGAAACATTGCAAGTAGTTCCTAGTTAGCTAATCAAGTAAAACATTGCAAGTAGTTTTTAGTTAAATAATCAAGTGAAACTTTACAATTAGTTCCTAGTTAGTTAATCAAGTAAAACATTGCAAGTTGTTCCTACTTAGTTAATCACGTGAAACATTGCAAGTAGTTCCTAGTTAGTTAATCAAGTGAAACATTGCAAGTAGTTCCTAGTTAGTTAATCAAGTGAAACTTTGCAAGTCATTTTTGGTTAGTTTATCAAGTGAAACTTTGCAAGTAGTTTCTAGTTAGTTAATTAAGTGAAACTTTACAAGTAGTTCCTATTTAGTTAATCAAATGAATTATTGCAAGTAGTTCCTACTTATTTAATCAAATAAAACATTGCAAGTAGTTCCTAGTTAGTTAATCAAGTAAAAAAATTGCAAGTAGTTTCTTGTTAGTTAATCATGTGAAACTTTGCAAGTAGTTACTTGTTTGTTAATCAATAGAAACATTGCAAGTAGTTTCTAATTAGTTAATCAAGTAAAACATTGCAAGTAGTTCTTAGTTAAATAATCATGTGAAACATTGCAAGTAGTACCTAGTTAGTTAATCAAGTGAAACATTGCAAGTAGTTCTAGTTAGTTAATCATGTGAAACATTGCAAGTAAAACCTAGTTAGTTAATCAAGTGAAACATTGCAAGTAGTGTTAGTTAGTTAATCAAGTGAAACATTGCAAGTAGTTCCTAGTTAGTTAATCAAGTAAAACATTGCAAGTAGTTCTTAGTTAGTTAATCAAGTGAAACATTGCAAGTAGTTCCTAGTTAGCTAATCATGTGAAACTTTGCAAATTGTTTCTAGTTAGTTAATTAAAAGAAACTTTGCAAGTAGTCTCTGGTTAGTTAATAAAGTGAAACTTTGCAAGTAGTTCCTAGTTAGTTAATCAAATGAAACATTGCAAGTAGTTCCTACTTAGCTAATCAAGTAAAACATTGCAAGTAGTTTCTTGTTAGTTAATCATGTGAAACTTTGCAAGTAGTTCCTAGTTAGTTAATCAATGGAAACATTGCAAGTAGTTCTTAGTTAGTTAATTAAGTGAAACATTGCAAGTAGTTCCTAGTTAGTTAATCCAGTGAAACATTGCAAGTAGTTCCTAGTTAGTAAATCAAGTGAAACTTTGCAAGTAGTTCCTAGTTAGCTAATCAAAAGAATTTTTGCAAGTAGTTCCTACTTAGTTAATCAAGTGAAACATTGCAAGTAGTTCCTACTTAGCTAATCAAGTAAAACATTGCAAGTAGTTTCTTGTTAGTTAATCATGTGAAACTTTGCAAGTAGTTCCTAGTTAGTTAATCAATGGAAACATTGCAAGTAGTTCTTAGTTAGTTAATTAAGTGAAACATTGCAAGTAGTTCCTAGTTAGTTAATCCAGTGAAACATTGCAAGTAGTTCCTAGTTAGTAAATCAAGTGAAACTTTGCAAGTAGTTCCTAGTTAGCTAATCAAAAGAATTTTTGCAAGTAGTTCCTACTTAGTTAATCAAGTGAAACATTGCAAGTAGTTCCTAGTTAGTTAATCAAGTAAAACATTGCAAGTAGTTTCTTGTTAGTTAATCATATGAAACTTTGCAAGCAGTTCCTAGTTAGTTAATCAATGGAAACATTGCAAGTAGTTCCTAGTTAGTTAATCAAGTAAAACATTGCAAGTAGTTCCTAGTTAGTTAATTAAGTGAAACATTGCAAGTAGTTCCTAGTTAGTTAATTAAGTGAAACATTGCAAGTAGTTCCTAGTAAGCTAATTAAGTGAAACATTGCAAGTAGTTTCTAGTTAGTTAATCAATTGAAACTTTGCAAGTAGTTTCTAGTTAGTTAATCAAGTGAAAGTTAGCAAGTAGTTTCTAGTTAGTTAATCAAGTCAAACTTTACAAGTAGTTCCTAATTAGTTAATCAAGTGAAACATTGCAAGTAGTTCCTAGTTAGCTAATCAAGTGAAACTTTGCAAGTAGTTCCTACTTAGTTAATCAAGTGAAACATTGCAAGTAGTTCCTAGTTAGTTAATCAAGTAAAACATTGCAAGTAGTTCCTAGTTAGTTAATCACGTGAAACATTGCAAGTAGTTCCTAGTTAGTTAATCAAGTGAAACTTTGCAAGTAGTTCCTAGTTAGTTAATCAAGTGAAACTTTGCAAGTAGTTCCTAGTTAGTTAATCAAGTAAAACATTGCAAGTAGTTCCTAAATAGTTAATCAAGTGAAACATTGCAAGTAGTTCCTAGTTAGCTAATCATGTGAAACTTTGCAAGTAGTTTCTAGTTAGTTAATTAAAAGAAACTTTGCAAGTAGTCCCTGGTTAGTTAATCAAGTGAAACTTTGCAAGTAGTTCCTAGTTAGTTAATCAAGTGAAACATTGCAAATAGTTCCTAGTTAGCTAATCAAAAAAAACATTGCAAGTAGTTTTTAGTTAAAAAATCAAGTGAAACTTTACAAGTAGTTCCTAGTTAGTTAATAAAGTGAAACATTGCAAGTAGTTTCTTGTTAGTTAATCATGTGAAACTTTGCAAGTAGTTCCTAGTTAGTTAATCAATGGAAACATTGCAAGTAGTTCTTAGTTAGTTAGTTAGATGAAACATTGCAAGTAGTTCTTACTTAGTTAATCACGTGAAACATTGCAAGTAGTTCCTAGTTAGTTAATCAAGTGAAACTTTGCAAGTAGTTCCTAGTTAGTTAATCAAGTAAAACATTGCAAGTAGTTTTTCGTTAGTTAATCAAGTGAAACATTGCAAGTAGTTCCTAGTTAGCTAATCATGTAAAACTTTGCAAATAGTTTCTTGTTAGTTAATCAAGTGAAACATTGCAAGTAGTTCCTAGTTAGCTAATCAAGTAAAACATTGCAAGTAGTTCCTCGTTAGTTAATCAAGTGAAACATTGCAAGAAGTTCCTAGTTAGCTAATCATGTAAAACTTTGCAAATAGTTTCTAGTTAGTTAATTAAAAGAAACTTTGCAAGTAGTCACTGGTTAGTTAATCAACTGAAACATTGCAAGTAGTTCCTAGTTAGCTAATCAAGTAAAACATTGCAAGTAGTTTTTAGTTAAATAATCAAGTGAAACTTTACAAGTAGTTCCTAGTTAGTTAATCAAGTGAAACATTGCAAGTAGTTTCTTGTTATTTAATCATGTGAAACTTTGCAAGTAATTCCTAGTTAGTTAATCAATGGAAACATTGCAAGTAGTTCTTAGTTAGTTAATTGAGTGAAACATTGCAATTAGTTCCTACTTAGTTAATCAAGTGAAACATTGCAAGTAGTTCCTAGTTAGTTAATCAAGTGAAGCATTGCAAGTAGTTCCTAGTTAGTTAATCATGTGAAACATTGCAAGTAGTTTCTAGTTAGTTAATCAAGTGAAACATTGCAAGAAGTTCCTAGTTAGTTAATCAAGTGAAACTTTGCAAGTAGTTCCTAGTTAGCTAATCAAGTGAATTTTTGCAAGTAGTTCCTCCTTAGTTAATCAAGTGAAACAATGCAAGTAGTTCCTAGTTAGTTAATCAAGTGAAACATTGCAAGTAGTACCTAGTTAGTTAATCAAGTGAAACTTTGCAAGTAGTTCCTTGTTAGTTAATCAAGTGAAACATTGCAAGTAGTTCCTAGTTAGTTAATCAAGTGAAACTTTGCAAGTATTTTCTACTTAAGTAATCAAGTGAAACTTTGCAAGTAGTTTCTTGTTAGTTAATCATGTGAAACTTTGCAAGTAGTTACTTGTTTGTTAATCAATGAAAACATTGCAAGTAGTTTCTAATTAGTTTATCAAGTAAAACATTGCAAGTTGTTCTTAGTTAATTAATCATGTGAAACATTGCAAGTAGTACCTAGTTAGTTAATCAAGTGAAACATTGCAAGTAGTTCCTAGTTAGTTAATCAAGTGAAACATTGCAAGTAGTTCCTACTTAGTTAATCACGTGAAACATTGCAAGTAGTTCCTAGTTAGTTAATCAAGTGAAACTTTGCAAGTAGTTCCTAGTTAGTAAATCAAGTGAAACTTTGCAAGTAGTTCCTAGTTAGTTAATCAAGTAAAACATTGCAAGTAGTTCCTAGTTAGTTAATCAAGTGAAACATTGCAAGTAGTTCCTAGTTAGCTAATCATGTGAAACTTTGCAAGTAGTTTCTAGTTAGTTAATTAAAAGAAACTTTGCAAGTAGTCTCTGGTTAGTTAATCAAGTGAAACTTTGCAAGTAGTTCCTAGTTAGTTAATCAAGTAAAACATTGCAAGTAGTTCCTAGTTAGCTAATCAAGTAAAACATTGCAAGTAGTTTTTAGTTAAATAATCAAGTGAAACTTTACAAGTAGTTCCTAGTTAGTTAATCAAGTGAAACATTGCAAGTAGTTTCTTGTTAGTTAATCATGTGAAACTTTGCAAGTAGTTCCTAGTTAGTTAATCAATGGAAACATTGCAAGTAGTTCTTAGTTAGTTAATTAAGTGAAACATTGCAAGTAGTTCCTAGTTAGTTAATCAAGTGAAACATTGCAAGTAGTTCCTAGTTAGTTAATCAAGTGAAACATTGCAAGTAGTTCCTAGTTAGTTAATCATGTGAAACATTGCAAGTAGTTCCTAGTTAGTTAATCAAGTGAAACATTGCAAGTAGTTCCTAGTTAGTTAATTAAGTGAAACTTTGCAAGTAGTTCCTAGTTAGCTAATCAAGTGAATTTTTGCAAGTAGTTCCTACTTAGTTAATCAAGTGAAACATTGCAAGTAGTTCCTAGTTAGTTAATCAAGTGAAACATTGCAAGTAGTTTCTTGTTTGTTAATCATATGAAACTTTGCAAGCAGTTCATAGTTAGTTAATCAATGGAAACTTTGCAAGTAGTTCCTAGTTAGTTAATCAAGTGAAACATTGCAAGTAGTTCCTAGGTAGTTAATCATGTAAAATATATTGCAAGTAGTTCGTAGTTAGTTAATCAAGTGAAACATTGCAAGTAGTTCTTAGTTAGTTAATTAAGTGAAACATTGCAAGTAGTTCCTAGTTAGTTAATTAAGTGAAACATTGCAAGTAGTTCCTAGTAAGCTAATCAAGTGAAACATCGCAAGTAGTTCCTAGTTAGTTAATCAAGTAAAACTTTGCAAGTAGTTCCTAGTTAGTTAATCAAGTGAAACTTTGCAAGTAGTTTCTAGTTAGTTAATAAAGTGAAAGTTTGCATGTAGTTTCTAGTTAGTTAATCAAGTCAAACTTTACAAGTAGTTCCTACTTAGTTAATCAAGTGAAACATTGCAAGTAGTTCCTAGTTAGCTAATCAAGTGAAACTTTGCAAGTAGTCTCTGGTTAGTTAATCAAGTGAAACTTTGCAAGTAGTTCCTAGTTAGTTAATCAAGTGAAACATTGCAAGTAGTTCCTAGTTAGCTAATCAAGTAAAACATTGCAAGTAGTTTTTAGTTAAATAATCAAGTGAAACTTTACAAGTAGTTCCTAGTTAGTTAATCAAGTGAAACATTGCAAGTAGTTTCTTGTTAGTTAATCATGTGAAACTTTGCAAGTAGTTCATAGTTAGTTAATCAATGGAAACATTGCAAGTAGTTCTTAGTTAGTTAATTAAGTGAAACATTGCAAGTAGTTCCTAGTTAGTTAATCAAGTGAAACATTGCAAGTAGTTCCTAGTTAGTTAATCAAGTGAAACATTGCAAGTAGTTCCTAGTTAGTTAATCATGTGAAACATTGCAAGTAGTTCCTAGTTAGTTAATCAAGTGAAACATTGCAAGTAGTTCCTAGTTAGTTAATCAAGTGATACTTTGCAAGTAGTTCCTAGTTAGCTAATCAAGTGACTTTTTGCAAGTAGTTCCTACTTAGTTAATCAAGTGAAACTTTGCAAGTAGTTCCTAGTTAATTAATCAAGTGAAACATTGCAAGTAGTTTCTTGTTAGTTAATCATATGAAACTTTGCAAGCAGTTCATAGTTAGTTAATCAATGGAAACATTGCAAGTAGTTCCTAGTTAGTTAATCAAGTGAAACATTGCAAGTAGTTCCTAGGTAGTTAATCAAGTGAAACATTGCAAGTAGTTATTAGGTAGTTAATCATGTAAAATATATTGCAAGTAGTTCCTAGTTAGTTAATCAAGTGAAACATTGCAAGTAGTTCCGAGTTAGTTAATTAAGTGAAACATTGCAAGTAGTTCCTAGTTAGTTAATTAAGTGAAACATTGCAAGTAGTTCCTAGTAAGCTAATTAAGTGAAACATTGCAAGTAGTTCCTAGTTAGTTAATCAAGTGAAACTTTGTAAGTAGTTCCTAGTTAGTTAAT
Source organism: Biomphalaria sudanica (assembly GCA_036873155.1). Classification (NCBI taxonomy): domain Eukaryota; kingdom Metazoa; phylum Mollusca; class Gastropoda; family Planorbidae; genus Biomphalaria; species Biomphalaria sudanica. The sequence goes on along the minus strand of JAZGLO010001246.1, from coordinate 541,168 downwards.
CAAGTGAAACTTTGCAAGTAGTTTCTAGTTAGTTAATCAAGTGAAAGTTTGCAAGTAGTTTCTAGTTAGTTAATCAAGTCAAACTTTACAAGTAGTTCCTACTTAGTTAATCAAGTGAAACATTGCAAGTAGTTCCTAGTTAGCTAATCAAGTGAAACTTTGCAAGTAGTTCCTATTTAGTTAATCAAGTAAAACATTGCAAGTAGTTCCTAGTTAGTTAATCAAGTAAAACATTGCAAGTAGTTCCTACTTAGTTAATCACGTGAAACATTGCAAGTAGTTCCTAGTTAGTTAATCAAGTGAAACTTTGCAAGTTGTTCCTAGTTAGTTAATCAAGTGAATTTTTGCAAGTAGTTCCTAGTTAGTTAATCAAGTAAAACATTGTAAGTAGTTCCTAAATAGTTAATCAAGTGAAACATTGCAAGTAGTTCCTAGTTAGCTAATCATGTGAAACTTTGCAAGTAGTTTCTAGTTAGTTAATTAAAAGAAACTTTGCAAGTAGTCCCTGGTTAGTTAATCAAGTGAAACTTTGCAAGTAGTTCCTAGTTAGTTAATCAAGTGAAACATTGCAAGTAGTTCCTAGTTAGTTAATCAAGTAAAACATTACAAGTAGTTTCTTGTTAGTTAATCATGTGAAACTTTGCAAGTAGTTCCTAGTTAGTTAATCAATGGAAACATTGCAAGTAGTTCTTAGTTAGTTAGTTAAGTGAAACATTGCAAGTAGTTCCTACTTAGTTAATCACGTGAAACATTGCAAGTAGTTCCTAGTTAGTTAATCAAGTGAAACTTTGCAAGTAGTTCCTAGTTAGTTAATTAAGTGAAACTTTGCAAGTAGTTTCTAGTTAGTTAATCAAGTAAAACATTGCAAGTAGTTCCTAGTTAGTTAATCAAGTGAAACATTGCAAGTAGTTCCTAGTTAGCTAATCATGTAAAACTTTGCAAGTAGTTTCTAGTTAGTTAATTAAAAGAAACTTTGAAGGTAGTCCCTGGTTAGTTAATCAAGTGAAACATTGCAAGTAGTTCCTAGTTAGCTAATCAAGTAAAACATTGCAAGTAGTTTTTAGTTAAATAATCAAGTGAAACTTTACAAATAGTTCCTAGTTAGTTAATCAAGTGAAACATTGCAAGTAGTTTCTTGTTAGTTAATCATGTGAAACTTTGCAAGTAGTTCCTAGTTAGTTAATCAATGGAAACATTGCAAGTAGTTCTTAGTTAGTTAATTAAGTGAAACATTGCAAGTAGTTCCTACTTAGTTAATCAAGTGAAACATTGCAAGTAGTTCCTAGTTAGTTAATCAAGTGAAGCATTGCAAGTAGTTCCTAGTTAGTTAATCATGTGAAACATTGCAAGTAGTTCCTAGTTAGTTAATCAAGTGAAATATTGCAAGTAGTTCCTCGTTAGTTAATCAAGTGAAACTTTGCAAGTAGTTCCTAGTTAGCTAATCAAGTGAATTTTTGTAAGTAGTTCCTACTTAGTTAATCAAGTGAAACAATGCAAGTAGTTCCTAGTTAGTTATTCAAGTGAAACATTGCAAGTAGTTCCTAGTTAGTTAATCAAGTGAAACATTGCAAGTAGTTTCTTGTTAGTTAATCATATGAAACTTTGCAAGCAGTTTCTAGTTAGTTAATCAATGGAAACATTGCAAGTAGTTCCTAGTTAGTTAATCAAGTAAAACATTGCAAGTAGTTCCTAGGTAGTTAATCATGTAAAATATATTGCAAGTAGTTCCTAGTTAGTTAATCAAGTGAAACATTGCAAGAGATTCCTAGTTAGTTAATTAAGTGAAACATTGCAAGTAGTTCCTAATTAGTTAATTAAGTGAAACATTGCAAGTAGTTCCTAGTTAGTTAATCAAGTGAAACTTTGCAAGTAGTTCCTAGTTAGTTAATCAAGTGAAACTTTGCAAGTAGTTTCTACTTAGTTTATCAAGTGAAACTTTGCAAGTAGTTTCTAGTTAGTTAATCAAACTCAAACTTTACAAGTAGTTCCAACTTAGTTAAACAAGTGAAACATTGCAAGTAGTTCTTAGTTAGCTAATCAAGAAAAACTTTGCAAGTAGTTCCTACTTAGTTAATCAAGTGAAACATTGCAAGTAGTTCCTAGTTAGTTAATCAAGTAAAACATTGCAAGTAGTTCCTAGTTAGTTAATCAAGTGAAACTTTGTAAGTAGTTCCTAGTTAGTTAATCAAGTGAAACTTTGCAAGTAGTTTCTAGTTAGTTAATCAAGTGAAAGTTTGCAAGTAGTTTCTAGTTAATTAATCAAGTCAAACTTTACAAGTAGTTTCTACTTAGTTAATCAAGTGAAACATTGCAAGTAGTTCCTAGTTAGCTAATCAAGTGAAACTTTGCAAGTAGTTCCTACTTAGTTAATCAAGTAAAACATTGCAAGTAGTTCCTATTTAGTTAATCAAGTAAAACATTGCAAGTAGTTCCTACTTAGTTAATCACGTGAAACATTGCAAGTAGTTCCTAGTTAGTTAATCAAGTGAAACTTTGCAAGTAGTTCCTAGTTAGTTAATCAAGTGAAACTTTGCAAGTAGTTCCTAGTTAGTTAATCAAGTAAAACATTGTAAGTAGTTCCTAAATAGTTAATCAAGTGAAACATTGCAAGTAGTTCCTAGTTAGCTAATCATGTGAAACTTTGCAAGTAGTTTCTAGTTAGTTAATTGAGTGAAACATTGCAATTAGTTCCTACTTAGTTAATCAAGTAAAACATTGCAAGTAGTTCCTAGTTAGTTAATCAAGTGAAGCATTGCAAGTAGTTCCTAGTTAGTTAATCATGTGAAACATTGCAAGTAGTTTCTAGTTAGTTAATCAAGTGAAACATTGCAAGAAGTTCCTAGTTAGTTAATCAAGTGAAACTTTGCAAGTAGTTCCTAGTTAGCTAATCAAGTGAATTTTTGCAAGTAGTTCCTCCTTAGTTAATCAAGTGAAACAATGCAAGTAGTTCCTAGTTAGTTAATCAAGTGAAACATTGCAAGTAGTACCTAGTTAGTTAATCAAGTGAAACTTTGCAAGTAGTTCCTTGTTAGTTAATCAAGTGAAACATTGCAAGTAGTTCCTAGTTAGTTAATCAAGTGAAACTTTGCAAGTAGTTTCTACTTAAGTAATCAAGTGAAACTTTGCAAGTAGTTCCTAGTTAGTTAATCAAGTGAAAAATTGCAAGTAGTTTCTTGTTAGTTAATAATGTGAAACTTTGCAAGTAGTTACTTGTTTGTTAATCAATGGAAACATTGCAAGTAGTTTCTAATTAGTTAATCAAGTAAAACATTGCAAGTTGTTCTTAGTTAATTAATCATGTGAAACATTGCAAGTAGTACCTAGTTAGTTAATCAAGTGAAACATTGCAAGTAGTTCCTAGTTAGTTAATCAAGTGAAACATAGCAAGTAGTTCCTACTTAGTTAATCACGTGAAACATTGCAAGTAGTTCCTAGTTAGTTAATCAAGTGAAACTTTGCAAGTAGTTCCTAGTTAGTAAATCAAGTGAAACTTTGCAAGTAGTTCCTAGTTAGTTAATCAAGTAAAACATTGCAAGTAGTTCCTAGTTAGTTAATCAAGTGAAACATTGCAAGTAGTTCCTAGTTAGCTAATCATGTGAAACTTTGCAAGTAGTTTCTAGTTAGTTAATTAAAAGAAACTTTGCAAGTAGTCTCTGGTTAGTTAATCAAGTGAAACTTTGCAAGTAGTTCCTAGTTAGTTAATCAAGTAAAACATTGCAAGTAGTTCCTAGTTAGCTAATCAAGTAAAACATTGCAAGTAATTTTTAGTTAAATAATCAAGTGAAACTTTACAAGTAGTTCCTAGTTAGTTAATCAAGTGAAACATTGCAAGTAGTTTCTTGTTAGTTAATCATGTGAAACTTTGCAAGTAGTTCCTAGTTAGTTAATCAATGGAAACATTGCAAGTAGTTTTTAGTTAGTTAATTAAGTGAAACATTGCAAGTAGTTCCTAGTTAGTTAATCAAGTGAAACATTGCAAGTAGTTCCTAGTTAGTTAATCAAGTGAAACATTGCAAGTAGTTCCTAGTTAGTTAATCATGTGAAACATTGCAAGTAGTTCCTAGTTAGTTAATCAAGTGAAACATTGCAAGTAGTTCCTAGTTAGTTAATTAAGTGAAACTTTGCAAGTAGTTCCTAGTTAGCTAATCAAGTGAATTTTTGCAAGTAGTTCCTACTTAGTTAATCAAGTGAAACATTGCAAGTAGTTCCTAGTTAGTTAATCAAGTGAAACATTGCAAGTAGTTTCTTGTTAGTTAATCATATGAAACTTTGCAAGCAGTTCATAGTTAGTTAATTAATGGAAACATTGCAAGTAGTTCCTAGTTAGTTAATCAAGTGAAACATTGCAAGTAGTTCCTAGGTAGTTAATCATGTAAAATATATTGCAAGTAGTTCGTAGTTAGTTAATCAAGTGAAACATTGCAAGTAGTTCTTAGTTAGTTAATTAAGTGAAACATTGCAAGTAGTTCCTAGGTAGTTAATTAAGTGAAACATTGCAAGTAGTTCCTAGTAAGCTAATTAAGTGAAACATTGCAAGTAGTTCCTAGTTAGTTAATCAAGTAAAACTTTGCAAGTAGTTCCTAGTTAGTTAATCAAGTGAAACTTTGCAAGTAGTTTCTAGTTAGTTAATAAAGTGAAATTTTGCATGTAGTTTCTAGTTAGTTAATCAAGTCAAACTTTACAAGTAGTTCCTACTTAGTTAATCAAGTGAAACATTGCAAGTAGTTCCTAGTTAGCTAATCAAGTGAAACTTTGCAAGTAGTCTCTGGTTAGTTAATCAAGTGAAACTTTGCAAGTAGTTCCTAGTTAGTTAATCAAGTGAAACATTGCAAGTAGTTCCTAGTTAGCTAATCAAGTAAAACATTGCAAGTAGTTTTTAGTTAAATAATCAAGTGAAACTTTACAAGTAGTTCCTAGTTAGTTAATCAAGTGAAACATTGCAAGTAGTTTCTTGTTAGTTAATCATGTGAAACTTTGCAAGTAGTTCATAGTTAGTTAATCAATGGAAACATTGCAAGTAGTTCTTAGTTAGTTAATTAAGTGAAACATTGCAAGTAGTTCCTAGTTAGTTAATCAAGTGAAACATTGCAAGTAGTTCCTAGTTAGTTAATCAAGTGAAACATTGCAAGTAGTTCCTAGTTAGTTAATCATGTGAAACATTGCAAGTAGTTCCTAGTTAGTTAATCAAGTGAAACATTGCAAGTAGTTCCTAGTTAGTTAATCAAGTGATACTTTGCAAGTAGTTCCTAGTTAGCTAATCAAGTGAATTTTTGCAAGTAGTTCCTACTTAGTTAATCAAGTGAAACTTTGCAAGTAGTTCCTAGTTAATTAATCAAGTGAAACATTGCAAGTAGTTTCTTGTTAGTTAATCATATGAAACTTTGCAAGCAGTTCATAGTTAGTTAATCAATGGAAACATTGCAAGTAGTTCCTAGTTAGTTAATCAAGTGAAACATTGCAAGTAGTTCCTAGGTAGTTAATCAAGTGAAACATTGCAAGTAGTTCCTAGGTAGTTAATCATGTAAAATATATTGCAAGTAGTTCCTAGTTAATTAATCAAGTGAAACATTGCAAGTAGTTCCGAGTTAGTTAATTAAGTGAAACATTGCAAGTAGTTCCTAGTTAGTTAATTAAGTGAAACATTGCAAGTAGTTCCTAGTAAGCTAATTAAGTGAAACATTGCAAGTAGTTCCTAGTTAGTTAATCAAGTGAAACTTTGTAAGTAGTTCCTAGTTAGTTAATCAAGTGAAACTTTGCAAGTAGTTTCTAGTTAGTTAATCAAGTGAAAGTTTGCAAGTAGTTTCTAGTTAGTTAATCAAGTCAAACTTTACAAGTAGTTCCTACTTAGTTAATCAAGTGAAACATTGCAAGTAGTTCCTAGTTAGCTAATCAAGTGAAACTTTGCAAGTAGTTCCTACTTAGTTAATCAAGTAAAACATTGCAAGTAGTTCCTAGTTAGTTAATCAAGTAAAACATTGCAAGTAGTTCCTACTTAGTTAATCACGTGAAACATTGCAAGTAGTTCCTAGTTAGTTAATCAAGTGAAACTTTGCAAGTAGTTCCTAGTTAGTTAATCAAGTGAAACTTTGCAAGTAGTTCCTAGTTAGTTAATCAAGTAAAACATTGTAAGTAGTTCCTAAATAGTTAATCAAGTGAAACATTGCAAGTAGTTCCTAGTTAGTTAATCATGTGAAAATTTGCAAGTAGTTTCTAGTTAGTTAATTAAAAGAAACTTTGCAAGTAGTCCCTGGTTAGTTAATCAAGTAAAACTTTGCAAGTAGTTCCTAGTTAGTTAATCAAGTGAAACATTGCAAGTAGTTCCTAGTTAGTTAATCAAGTAAAACATTACAAGTAGTTTTTAGTTAAATAATCAAGTGAAACTTTACAAGTAGTTCCAAGTTAGTTAATCAAGTGAAACATTGCAAGTAGTTTCTTGTTAGTTAATCATGTGAAACTTTGCAAGTAGTTCCTAGTTAGTTAATCAATGGAAACATTGCAAGTAGTTCTTAGTTAGTTAGTTAAGTGAAACATTGCAAGTAGTTCCTACTTAGTTAATCACGTGAAACATTGCAAGTAGTTCCTAGTTAGTTAATCAAGTGAAACTTTGCAAGTAGTTCCTAGTTAGTTAATTAAGTGAAACTTTGCAAGTAGTTTCTAGTTAGTTAATCAAGTAAAACATTGCAAGTATTTCCTAGTTAGTTAATCAAGTGAAACATTGCAAGTAGTTCCTAGTTAGCTAATCATGTAAAACTTTGCAAGTAGTTTCTCGTTAGTTAATTAAAAGAAACTTTGAAGGTAGTCCCTGGTTAGTTAATCAAGTGAAACATTGCAAGTAGTTCCTAGTTAGCTAATCAAGTAAAACATTGCAAGTAGTTTTTAGTTAAATAATCAAGTGAAACTTTACAAGTAGTTCCTAGTTAGTTAATCAAGTGAAACATTGCAAGTAGTTTCTTGTTAGTTAATCATGTGAAACTTTGCAAGTAGTTCCTAGTTAGTTATACAATAGAAACAATGCAAGTAGTTCTTAGTTAGTTAATTAAGTGAAACATTGCAAGTAGTTCCTACTTAGTTAATCAAGTGAAATATTGCAAGTAGTTCCTAGTTAGTTAATCAAGTGAAGCATTGCAAGTAGTTCCTAGTTAGTTAATCATGTGAAACATTGCAAGTAGTTCCTAGTTAGTTAATCAAGTGAAATATTGCAAGTAGTTCTTCGTTAGTTAATCAAGTGAAACTTTGCAAGTAGTTCCTAGTTAGCTAATCAAGTGAATTTTTGTAAGTAGTTCCTACTTAGTTAATCAAGTGAAACAATGCAAGTAGTTCCTAGTTAGTTATTCAAGTGAAACATTGCAAGTAGTTCCTAGTTAGTTAATCAAGTGAAACATTGCAAGTAGTTCCTACTTAGTTAATCACGTGAAACATTGCAAGTAGTTCCTAGTTAGTTAATCAAGTGAAACTTTGCAAGTAGTTCCTAGTTAGTAAATCAAGTGAAACTTTGCAAGTAGTTCCTAGTTAGTTAATCAAGTAAAACATTGCAAGTAGTTCCTAGTTAGTTAATCAAGTGAAACATTGCAAGTAGTTCCTAGTTAGCTAATCATGTGAAACTTTGCAAGTAGTTTCTAGTTAGTTAATTAAAAGAAACTTTGCAAGTAGTCTCTGGTTAGTTAATCAAGTGAAACTTTGCAAGTAGTTCCTAGTTAGTTAATCAAGTAAAACATTGCAAGTAGTTCCTAGTTAGCTAATCAAGTAAAACATTGCAAGTAATTTTTAGTTAAATAATCAAGTGAAACTTTACAAGTAGTTCCTAGTTAGTTAATCAAGTGAAACATTGCAAGTAGTTTCTTGTTAGTTAATCATGTGAAACGTTGCAAGTAGTTCCTAGTTAGTTAATCAATGGAAACATTGCAAGTAGTTCTTAGTTAGTTAATTAAGTGAAACATTGCAAGTAGTTCCTAGTTAGTTAATCAAGTGAAACATTGCAAGTAGTTCCTAGTTAGTTAATCAAGTGAAACATTGCAAGTAGTTCCTAGTTAGTTAATCATGTGAAACATTGCAAGTAGTTCCTAGTTAGTTAATCAAGTGAAACATTGCAAGTAGTTCCTAGTTAGTTAATTAAGTGAAACTTTGCAAGTAGTTCCTAGTTAGCTAATCAAGTGAATTTTTGCAATTAGTTCCTACTTAGTTAATCAAGTGAAACATTGCAAGTAGTTCCTAGTTAGTTAATCAAGTGAAACATTGCAAGTAGTTTCTTGTTAGTTAATCATATGAAACTTTGCAAGCAGTTCATAGTTAGTTAATCAATGGAAACATTGCAAGTAGTTCCTAGTTAGTTAATCAAGTGAAACATTGCAAGTAGTTCCTAGGTAGTTAATCATGTAAAATATATTGCAAGTAGTTCGTAGTTAGTTAATCAAGTGAAACATTGCAAGTAGTTCTTAGTTAGTTAATTAAGTGAAACATTGCAAGTAGTTCCTAGTTAGTTAATCAAGTAAAACTTTGCAAGTAGTTCCTAGTTAGTTAATCAAGTGAAACTTTGCAAGTAGTTTCTAGTTAGTTAATAAAGTGAAATTTTGCATGTAGTTTCTAGTTAGTTAATCAAGTCAAACTTTACAAGTAGTTCCTACTTAGTTAATCAAGTGAAACTTTGCAAGTAGTTCCTAGTTAGTAAATCAAGTGAAACTTTGCAAGTAGTTCCTAGTTAGTTAATCAAGTAAAACATTGCAAGTAGTTCCTAGTTAGTTAATCAAGTGAAACATTGCAAGTAGTTCCTAGTTAGCTAATCATGTGAAACTTTGCAAGTAGTTTCTAGTTAGTTAATTAAAAGAAACTTTGCAAGTAGTCTCTGGTTAGTTAATCAAGTGAAACTTTGCAAGTAGTTCCTAGTTAGTTAATCAAGTAAAACATTGCAAGTAGTTCCTAGTTAGCTAATGAAGTAAAACATTGCATGTAATTTTTAGTTAAATAATCAAGTGAAACTTTACAAGTAGTTCCTAGTTAGTTAATCAAGTGAAACATTGCAAGTAGTTTCTTGTTAGTTAATCATGTGAAACTTTGCAAGTAGTTCCTAGTTAGTTAATCAATGGAAACATTGCAAGTAGTTCTTAGTTAGTTAATTAAGTGAAACATTGCAAGTAGTTCCTAGTTAGTTAATCAAGTGAAACATTGCAAGTAGTTCCTAGTTAGTTAATCAAGTGAAACATTGCAAGTAGTTCCTAGTTAGTTAATCATGTGAAACATTGCAAGTAGTTCCTAGTTAGTTAATCAAGTGAAACATTGCAAGTAGTTCCTAGTTAGTTAATTAAGTGAAACTTTGCAAGAAGTTTCTAGTTAGCTAATCAAGTGAATTTTTGCAAGTAGTTCCTACTTAGTTAATCAAGTGAAACATTGCAAGTAGTTCCTAGTTAGTTAATCAAGTGAAACATTGCAAGTAGTTTCTTGTTAGTTAATCATATGAAACTTTGCAAGCAGTTCATAGTTAGTTAATCAATGGAAACATTGCAAGTAGTTCCTAGTTAGTTAATCAAGTGAAACATTGCAAGTAGTTCCTAGGTAGTTAATCATGTAAAATATATTGCAAGTAGTTCGTAGTTAGTTAATCAAGTGAAACATTGCAAGTAGTTCTTAGTTAGTTAATTAAGTGAAACATTGCAAGTAGTTCCTAGTTAGTTAATTAAGTCAAACATTGCAAGTAGTTCCTAGTAAGCTAATTAAGTGAAACATTGCAAGTAGTTCCTAGTTAGTTAATCAAGTAAAACTTTGCAAGTAGTTCCTAGTTAGTTAATCAAGTGAAACTTTGCAAGTAGTTTCTAGTTAGTTAATAAAGTGAAATTTTGCATGTAGTTTCTAGTTAGTTAATCAAGTCAAACTTTACAAGTAGTTCCTACTTAGTTAATCAAGTGAAACATTGCAAGTAGTTCCTAGTTAGTTAATCATGTGAAACATTGCAAGTAGTTCCTAGTTAGTTAATCAAGTGAAACATTGCAAGTAGTTCCTAGTTAGTTAATCAAGTGATACTTTGCAAGTAGTTCCTAGTTAGCTAATCAAGTGAATTTTTGCAAGTAGTTCCTACTTAGTTAATCAAGTGAAACTTTGCAAGTAGTTCCTAGTTAATTAATCAAGTGAAACATTGCAAGTAGTTTCTTGTTAGTTAATCATATGAAACTTTGCAAGCAGTTCATAGTTAGTTAATCAATGGAAACATTGCAAGTAGTTCCTAGTTAGTTAATCAAGTGAAACATTGCAAGTAGTTCCTAGGTAGTTAATCAAGTGAAACATTGCAAGTAGTTCCTAGGTAGTTAATCATGTAAAATATATTGCAAGTAGTTCCTAGTTAGTTAATCAAGTGAAACATTGCAAGTAGTTCCGAGTTAGTTAATTAAGTGAAACATTGCAAGTAGTTCCTAGTTAGTTAATTAAGTGAAACATTGCAAGTAGTTCCTAGTAAGCTAATTAAGTGAAACATTGCAAGTAGTTCCTAGTTAGTTAATCAAGTGAAACTTTGTAAGTAGTTCCTAGTTAGTTAATCAAGTGAAACTTTGCAAGTAGTTTCTAGTTAGTTAATCAAGTGAAAGTTTGCAAGTAGTTTCTAGTTAGTTAATCAAGTCAAACTTTACAAGTAGTTCCTACTTAGTTAATCAAGTGAAACATTGCAAGTAGTTCCTAGTTAGCTAATCAAGTGAAACTTTGCAAGTAGTTCCTACTTAGTTAATCAAGTAAAACATTGCAAGTAGTTCCTAGTTAGTTAATCAAGTAAAACATTGCAAGTAGTTCCTACTTAGTTAATCACGTGAAACATTGCAAGTAGTTCCTAGTTAGTTAATCAAGTGAAACTTTGCAAGTAGTTCCTAGTTAGTTAATCAAGTGAAACTTTGCAAGTAGTTCCTAGTTAGTTAATCAAGTAAAACATTGTAAGTAGTTCCTAAATAGTTAATCAAGTGAAACATTGCAAGTAGTTCCTAGTTAGTTAATCATGTGAAAATTTGCAAGTAGTTTCTAGTTAGTTAATTAAAAGAAACTTTGCAAGTAGTCCCTGGTTAGTTAATCAAGTAAAACTTTGCAAGTAGTTCCTAGTTAGTTAATCAAGTGAAACATTGCAAGTAGTTCCTAGTTAGTTAATCAAGTAAAACATTACAAGTAGTTTTTAGTTAAATAATCAAGTGAAACTTTACAAGTAGTTCCAAGTTAGTTAATCAAGTGAAACATTGCAAGTAGTTTCTTGTTAGTTAATCATGTGAAACTTTGCAAGTAGTTCCTAGTTAGTTAATCAATGGAAACATTGCAAGTAGTTCTTAGTTAGTTAGTTAAGTGAAACATTGCAAGTAGTTCCTACTTAGTTAATCACGTGAAACATTGCAAGTAGTTCCTAGTTAGTTAATCAAGTGAAACTTTGCAAGTAGTTCCTAGTTAGTTAATTAAGTGAAACTTTGCAAGTAGTTTCTAGTTAGTTAATCAAGTAAAACATTGCAAGTATTTCCTAGTTAGTTAATCAAGTGAAACATTGCAAGTAGTTCCTAGTTAGCTAATCATGTAAAACTTTGCAAGTAGTTTCTCGTTAGTTAATTAAAAGAAACTTTGAAGGTAGTCCCTGGTTAGTTAATCAAGTGAAACATTGCAAGTAGTTCCTAGTTAGCTAATCAAGTAAAACATTGCAAGTAGTTTTTAGTTAAATAATCAAGTGAAACTTTACAAGTAGTTCCTAGTTAGTTAATCAAGTGAAACATTGCAAGTAGTTTCTTGTTAGTTAATCATGTGAAACTTTGCAAGTAGTTCCTAGTTAGTTATACAATAGAAACAATGCAAGTAGTTCTTAGTTAGTTAATTAAGTGAAACATTGCAAGTAGTTCCTACTTAGTTAATCAAGTGAAACATTGCAAGTAGTTCCTAGTTAGTTAATCAAGTGAAGCATTGCAAGTAGTTCCTAGTTAGTTAATCATGTGAAACATTGCAAGTAGTTCCTAGTTAGTTAATCAAGTGAAATATTGCAAGTAGTTCTTCGTTAGTTAATCAAGTGAAACTTTGCAAGTAGTTCCTAGTTAGCTAATCAAGTGAATTTTTGTAAGTAGTTCCTACTTAGTTAATCAAGTGAAACAATGCAAGTAGTTCCTAGTTAGTTATTCAAGTGAAACATTGCAAGTAGTTCCTAGTTAGTTAATCAAGTGAAACATTGCAAGTAGTTCCTACTTAGTTAATCACGTGAAACATTGCAAGTAGTTCCTAGTTAGTTAATCAAGTGAAACTTTGCAAGTAGTTCCTAGTTAGTAAATCAAGTGAAACTTTGCAAGTAGTTCCTAGTTAGTTAATCAAGTAAAACATTGCAAGTAGTTCCTAGTTAGTTAATCAAGTGAAACATTGCAAGTAGTTCCTAGTTAGCTAATCATGTGAAACTTTGCAAGTAGTTTCTAGTTAGTTAATTAAAAGAAACTTTGCAAGTAGTCTCTGGTTAGTTAATCAAGTGAAACTTTGCAAGTAGTTCCTAGTTAGTTAATCAAGTAAAACATTGCAAGTAGTTCCTAGTTAGCTAATCAAGTAAAACATTGCAAGTAATTTTTAGTTAAATAATCAAGTGAAACTTTACAAGTAGTTCCTAGTTAGTTAATCAAGTGAAACATTGCAAGTAGTTTCTTGTTAGTTAATCATGTGAAACGTTGCAAGTAGTTCCTAGTTAGTTAATCAATGGAAACATTGCAAGTAGTTCTTAGTTAGTTAATTAAGTGAAACATTGCAAGTAGTTCCTAGTTAGTTAATCAAGTGAAACATTGCAAGTAGTTCCTAGTTAGTTAATCAAGTGAAACATTGCAAGTAGTTCCTAGTTAGTTAATCATGTGAAACATTGCAAGTAGTTCCTAGTTAGTTAATCAAGTGAAACATTGCAAGTAGTTCCTAGTTAGTTAATTAAGTGAAACTTTGCAAGTAGTTCCTAGTTAGCTAATCAAGTGAATTTTTGCAATTAGTTCCTACTTAGTTAATCAAGTGAAACATTGCAAGTAGTTCCTAGTTAGTTAATCAAGTGAAACATTGCAAGTAGTTTCTTGTTAGTTAATCATATGAAACTTTGCAAGCAGTTCATAGTTAGTTAATCAATGGAAACATTGCAAGTAGTTCCTAGTTAGTTAATCAAGTGAAACATTGCAAGTAGTTCCTAGGTAGTTAATCATGTAAAATATATTGCAAGTAGTTCGTAGTTAGTTAATCAAGTGAAACATTGCAAGTAGTTCTTAGTTAGTTAATTAAGTGAAACATTGCAAGTAGTTCCTAGTTAGTTAATCAAGTAAAACTTTGCAAGTAGTTCCTAGTTAGTTAATCAAGTGAAACTTTGCAAGTAGTTTCTAGTTAGTTAATAAAGTGAAATTTTGCATGTAGTTTCTAGTTAGTTAATCAAGTCAAACTTTACAAGTAGTTCCTACTTAGTTAATCAAGTGAAACTTTGCAAGTAGTTCCTAGTTAGTAAATCAAGTGAAACTTTGCAAGTAGTTCCTAGTTAGTTAATCAAGTAAAACATTGCAAGTAGTTCCTAGTTAGTTAATCAAGTGAAACATTGCAAGTAGTTCCTAGTTAGCTAATCATGTGAAACTTTGCAAGTAGTTTCTAGTTAGTTAATTAAAAGAAACTTTGCAAGTAGTCTCTGGTTAGTTAATCAAGTGAAACTTTGCAAGTAGTTCCTAGTTAGTTAATCAAGTAAAACATTGCAAGTAGTTCCTAGTTAGCTAATGAAGTAAAACATTGCATGTAATTTTTAGTTAAATAATCAAGTGAAACTTTACAAGTAGTTCCTAGTTAGTTAATCAAGTGAAACATTGCAAGTAGTTTCTTGTTAGTTAATCATGTGAAACTTTGCAAGTAGTTCCTAGTTAGTTAATCAATGGAAACATTGCAAGTAGTTCTTAGTTAGTTAATTAAGTGAAACATTGCAAGTAGTTCCTAGTTAGTTAATCAAGTGAAACATTGCAAGTAGTTCCTAGTTAGTTAATCAAGTGAAACATTGCAAGTAGTTCCTAGTTAGTTAATCATGTGAAACATTGCAAGTAGTTCCTAGTTAGTTAATCAAGTGAAACATTGCAAGTAGTTCCTAGTTAGTTAATTAAGTGAAACTTTGCAAGAAGTTTCTAGTTAGCTAATCAAGTGAATTTTTGCAAGTAGTTCCTACTTAGTTAATCAAGTGAAACATTGCAAGTAGTTCCTAGTTAGTTAATCAAGTGAAACATTGCAAGTAGTTTCTTGTTAGTTAATCATATGAAACTTTGCAAGCAGTTCATAGTTAGTTAATCAATGGAAACATTGCAAGTAGTTCCTAGTTAGTTAATCAAGTGAAACATTGCAAGTAGTTCCTAGGTAGTTAATCATGTAAAATATATTGCAAGTAGTTCGTAGTTAGTTAATCAAGTGAAACATTGCAAGTAGTTCTTAGTTAGTTAATTAAGTGAAACATTGCAAGTAGTTCCTAGTTAGTTAATTAAGTCAAACATTGCAAGTAGTTCCTAGTAAGCTAATTAAGTGAAACATTGCAAGTAGTTCCTAGTTAGTTAATCAAGTAAAACTTTGCAAGTAGTTCCTAGTTAGTTAATCAAGTGAAACTTTGCAAGTAGTTTCTAGTTAGTTAATAAAGTGAAATTTTGCATGTAGTTTCTAGTTAGTTAATCAAGTCAAACTTTACAAGTAGTTCCTACTTAGTTAATCAAGTGAAACATTGCAAGTAGTTCCTAGTTAGCTAATCAAGTGAAACTTTGCAAGTAGTCTCTGGTTAGTTAATCAAGTGAAACTTTGCAAGTAGTTCCTAGTTAGTTAATCAAGTGAAACATTGCAAGTAGTTGCTAGTTAGCTAATCAAGTAAAACATTGCAAGTAGTTTTTAGTTAAATAATCAAGTGAAACTTTACAAGTAGTTCCTAGTTAGTTAATCAAGTGAAACATTGCAAGTAGTTTCTTGTTAGTTAATCATGTGAAACTTTGCAAGTAGTTCATAGTTAGTTAATCAATGGAAACATTGCAAGTAGTTCTTAGTTAGTTACTTAAGTGAAACATTGCAAGTAGTTCCTAGTTAGTTAATCAAGTGAAACATTGCAAGTAGTTCCTAGTTAGTTAATCAAGTGAAACATTGCAAGTAGTTCCTAGTTAGTTAATCATGTGAAACATTGCAAGTAGTTCCTAGTTAGTTAATCAAGTGAAACATTGCAAGTAGTTCCTAGTTAGTTAATCAAGTGATACTTTGCAAGTAGTTCCTAGTTAGCTAATCAAGTGAATTTTTGCAAGTAGTTCCTACTTAGTTAATCAAGTCAAACTTTGCAAGTAGTTCCTAGTTAATTAATCAAGTGAAACATTGCAAGTAGTTTCTTGTTAGTTAATCATATGAAACTTTGCAAGCAGTTCATAGTTAGTTAATCAATGGAAACATTGCAAGTAGTTCCTAGTTAGTTAATCAAGTGAAACATTGCAAGTAGTTCCTAGGTAGTTAATCAAGTGAAACATTGCAAGTAGTTCCTAGGTAGTTAATCATGTAAAATATATTGCAAGTAGTTCCTAGTTAGTTAATCAAGTGAAACATTGCAAGTAGTTCCGAGTTAGTTAATTAAGTGAAACATTGCAAGTAGTTCCTAGTTAGTTAATTAAGTGAAACATTGCAAGTAGTTCCTAGTAAGCTAATTAAGTGAAACATTGCAAGTAGTTCCTAGTTAGTTAATCAAGTGAAACTTTGTAAGTAGTTCCTAGTTAGTTAATCAAGTGAAACTTTGCAAGTAGTTTCTAGTTAGTTAATCAAGTGAAAGTTTGCAAGTAGTTTCTAGTTAGTTAATCAAGTCAAACTTTACAAGTAGTTCCTACTTAGTTAATCAAGTGAAACATTGCAAGTAGTTCCTAGTTAGCTAATCAAGTGAAACTTTGCAAGTAGTTCCTACTTAGTTAATCAAGTAAAACATTGCAAGTAGTTCCTAGTTAGTTAATCAAGTAAAACATTGCAAGTAGTTCCTACTTAGTTAATCACGTGAAACATTGCAAGTAGTTCCTAGTTAGTTAATCAAGTGAAACTTTGCAAGTAGTTCCTAGTTAGTTAATCAAGTGAAACTTTGCAAGTAGTTCCTAGTTAGTTAATCAAGTAAAACATTGTAAGTAGTTCCTAAATAGTTAATCAAGTGAAACATTGCAAGTAGTTCCTAGTTAGCTAATCATGTGAAACTTTGCAAGTAGTTTCTAGTTAGTTAATTAAAAGAAACTTTGCAAGTAGTCCCTGGTTAGTTAATCAAGTGAAACTTTGCAAGTAGTTCCTAGTTAGTTAATCAAGTGAAACATTGCAAGTAGTTCCTAGTTAGTTAATCAAGTAAAACATTACAAGTAGTTTTTAGTTAAATAATCAAGTGAAACTTTACAAGTAGTTCCAAGTTAGTTAATCAAGTGAAACATTGCAAGTAGTTTCTTGTTAGTTAATCATGTGAAACTTTGCAAGTAGTTCCTAGTTAGTTAATCAATGGAAACATTGCAAGTAGTTCTTAGTTAGTTAGTTAAGTGAAACATTGCAAGTAGTTCCTACTTAGTTAATCACGTGAAACATTGCAAGTAGTTCCTAGTTAGTTAATCAAGTGAAACTTTGCAAGTAGTTCCTAGTTAGTTAATTAAGTGAAACTTTGCAAGTAGTTTCTAGTTAGTTAATCAAGTAAAACATTGCAAGTAGTTCCTAGTTAGTTAATCAAGTGAAACATTGCAAGTAGTTCCTAGTTAGCTAATCATGTAAAACTTTGCAAGTAGTTTCTAGTTAGTTAATTAAAAGAAACTTTGAAGGTAGTCCCTGGTTAGTTAATCAAGTGAAACATTGCAAGTAGTTCCTAGTTAGCTAATCAAGTAAAACATTGCAAGTAGTTTTTAGTTAAATAATCAAGTGAAACTTTACAAGTAGTTCCTAGTTAGTTAATCAAGTGAAACATTGCAAGTAGTTTCTTGTTAGTTAATCATGTGAAACTTTGCAAGTAGTTCCTAGTTAGTTAATCAATGGAAACATTGCAAGTAGTTCTTAGTTAGTTAATTAAGTGAAACATTGCAAGTAGTTCCTACTTAGTTAATCAAGTGAAACATTGCAAGTAGTTCCTAGTTAGTTAATCAAGTGAAGCATTGCAAGTAGTTCCTAGTTAGTTAATCATGTGAAACATTGCAAGTAGTTCCTAGTTAGTTAATCAAGTGAAATATTGCAAGTAGTTCTTCGTTAGTTAATCAAGTGAAACTTTGCAAGTAGTTCCTAGTTAGCTAATCAAGTGAATTTTTGTAAGTAGTTCCTACTTAGTTAATCAAGTGAAACAATGCAAGTAGTTCCTAGTTAGTTATTCAAGTAAAACATTGCAAGTAGTTCCTAGTTAGTTAATCAAGTGAAACATTGCAAGTAGTTTCTTGTTAGTTAATCATATGAAACTTTGCAAGCAGTTTCTAGTTAGTTAATCAATGGAAACATTGCAAGTAGTTCCTAGTTAGTTAATCAAGTAAAACATTACAAGTAGTTCCTAGGTAGTTAATCATGTAAAATATATTGCAAGTAGTTCCTAGTTAGTTAATCAAGTGAAACATTGCAAGAGATTCCTAGTTAGTTAATTAAGTGAAACATTGCAAGTAGTTCCTAGTTAGTTAATTAAGTGAAACATTGCAAGTAGTTCCTAGTTAGTTAATCAAGTGAAATTTTGCAAGTAGTTCCTAGTTAGTTAATCAAGTGAAACTTTGCAAGTAGTTTCTACTTAGTTTATCAAGTGAAAGTTTGCAAGTAGTTTCTATTTAGTTAATCAAGTCAAACTTTACAAGTAGTTCCAACTTAGTTAAACAAGTGAAACATTGCAAGTAGTTCTTAGTTAGCTAATCAAGAAAAACTTTGCAAGTAGTTCCTACTTAGTTAATCAAGTGAAACATTGCAAGTAGTACCTAGTTAGTTAATCAAGTAAAACATTGCAAGTTGTTCCTAGTTAGTTAATCAAGTGAAACTTTGTAAGTAGTTCCTAGTTAGTTAATCAAGTGAAACTTTGCAAGTAGTTTCTAGTTAGTTAATCAAGTGAAAGTTTGCAAGTAGTTTCTAGTTAGTTAATCAAGTCAAACTTTACAAGTAGTTTCTACTTAGTTAATCAAGTGAAACATTGCAAGTAGTTCCTAGTTAGCTAATCAAGTGAAACTTTGCAAGTAGTTCCTACTTAGTTAATCAAGTAAAACATTGCAAGTAGTTCCTAGTTATTTAATCAAGTAAAACATTGCAAGTAGTTCCTACTTAGTTAATCACGTGAAACATTGCAAGTAGTTCCTAGTTAGTTAATCAAGTGAAACTTTGCAAGTAGTTCCTAGTTAGTTAATCAAGTGAAACTTTGCAAGTAGTTCCTAGTTAGTTAATCAAGTAAAACATTGTAAGTAGTTCCTAAATAGTTAATCAAGTGAAACATTGCAAGTAGTTCCTAGTTAGCTAATCATGTGAAACTTTGCAAGTAGTTTCTAGTTAGTTAAATAAAAGAAACTTTGCAAGTAGTCCCTGGTTAGTTAATCAAGTGAAACTTTGCAAGTAGTTCCTAGTTAGTTAATCAAGTGAAACATTGCAAGTAGTTCCTAGTTAGCTAATCAAGTAAAACATTACAAGTAGTTTTTAGTTAAATAATCAAGTGAAACTTTACAAGTAGTTCCTATTTAGTTAATCAAGTGAAACATTGCAAGTAGTTTCTTGTTAGTTAATCATGTGAAACTTTGCAAGTAGTTCCTAGTTAGTTAATCAATGGAAACATTGCAAGTAGTTCTTAGTTAGTTAGTTAAGTGAAACATTGCAAGTAGTTCCTACTTAGTTAATCACGTAAAACATTGCAAGTAGTTCCTAGTTAGTTAATCAAGTGAAACTTTTCAAGTAGTTCCTAGTTAGTTAATTAATAGAAACTTTGCAAGTAGTTTCTAGTTAGTTAATCAAGTAAAACATTGCAAGTAGTTCCTAGTTAGTTAATCAAGTGAAACATTGCAAGTAGTTCCTAGTTAGCTAATCATGTAAAACTTTGCAAGTAGTTTCTAGTTAGTTAATTAAAAGAAACTTTGAAGGTAGTCCCTGGTTAGTTAATCAAGTGAAACATTGCAAGTAGTTCCTAGTTAGCTAATCAAGTAAAACATTGCAAGTAGTTTTTAGTTAAATAATCAAGTGAAACTTTACAAGTAGTTCCTAGTTAGTTAATCAAGTGAAACATTGCAAGTAGTTTCTTGTTAGTTAATCATGTGAAAATTTGCAAGTAGTTCCTAGTTAGTTAATCAATGAAAACATTGCAAGTAGTTCTTAGTTAGTTAAATAAGTGAAACATTGCAAGTAGTTCCTACTTAGTTAATCAAGTGAAACTTTGCAAGTAGTTCCTATTTAGTTAATCAAGTGAAGCATTGCAAGTAGTTCCTAGTTAGTTAATCATGTGAAACATTGCAAGTAGTTCCTAGTTAGTTAATCAATTGAAATATTTCAAGTAGTTCCTCGTTAGTTAATCAAGTGAAACTTTGCAAGTAGTTCCTAGTTAGCTAATCAAGTGAATTTTTGTAAGTAGTTCCTACTTAGTTAATCAAGCGAAACAATGCAAGTAGTTCCTAGTTAGTTAATCAAGTGAAACATTGCAAGTAGTTCCTAGTTAGTTAATCAAGTGAAACATTGCAAGTAGTTTCTTGTTAGTTAATCATATGAAACTTTGCAAGCAGTTTCTAGTTAGTTAATCAATGGAAACATTGCAAGTAGTTCCTAGTTAGTTAATCAAGTAAAACATTGCAAGTAGTTCCTAGGTAGTTAATCATGTAAAATATATTGCAAGTAGTTCCTAGTTAGTTAATCAAGTGAAACATTGCAAGAGATTCCTAGTTAGTTAATTAAGTCAAACATTGCAAGTAGTTCCTAGTTAGTTAATCAAGTGAAACTTTGCAAGTAGTTCCTAGTTAGTTAATCAAGTGAAACTTTGCAAGTAGTTTCTACTTAGTTTATCAAGTGAAAGTTTGCAAGTAGTTTCTAGTTAGTTAATCAAGTCAAACTTTACAAGTAAGTCCTACTTAGTTAAACAAGTGAAACATTGCAAGTAGTTCTTATGTAGCTAATCAAGAAAAACTTAGCAAGTAGTTCCTACTTAGTTAATCAAGTGAAACATTGCAAGTAGTTCCTAGTTAGTTAATCAAGTAAAACATTGCAAGTAGTTCCTGGTTAGTTAATCAAATGAAACATTGCAAGTAAAACCTAGTTAGTTAATCAAGTGAAACATTGCAAGTAGTTCCTAGATAGTTAATCAAGTAAAACATTGCAAGTAGTTCCTACTTAGTTAATCACGAGAAACATTGCAATAAGTTCCTAGTTAGTTAATCAAGTGAAACTTTGCAAGTAGTTCCTAGTTAGTTAATTAAGTGAAACTTTGCAAGTAGTTCCTAGTTAGTTAATCAAGTGAAACATTGAAAGTAGTTCCTAGTTAGCTAATCAAGTAAAACATTGCAAGTAGTTTTTAGTTTAATAATCAAGTGAAACTTTACAAGTAGTTCCTAGTTATTAAATTAAGTGAAACATTGCAAGTAGTTTCTTGTTAGCTAATCATGTGAGACTTTGCAAGTAGTTCCTAGTTAGTTAATCAATGGAAACATTGCAAGTAGTTCTTAGTTAGTTAATTAAGTGAAACATTGCAAGTAGTTCCTACTTAGTTAATCACGTGAAACATTGCAAGTAGTTCCTAGTTAGTTAATCAAGTGAAACATTGCAAGTAGTCTCTAGTTAGTTAATCAAGTGAAACTTTGCAAGTAGTTTCTAGTTAGTTAATTAAGTGAAACTTTGCAAGTAGTTTCTAGTTAGTTAATCAAGTGAAACTTTACAAGTAGTTCCTATTCACTGAATCAAGTGAATTATTGCAAGTAGTTCCTACTTAGTTAATCAAGTGAAACATTGCAAGTAGTTCCTATTTAGTTTATCAAGTGAAACATTGCAAGTAGTTCCTAGTTAGTTAATCAAACGAAACATTGCAAGTAGTTCCTAGTTAGTTTATCAAGTGAAAAATTGCAAGTAGTTTCTTGTTAGTGAATCATGTGAAACTTGTTAGTAGTTACTAGTTTGTTAATCAATGGAAACATTGCAAGTAGTTCCTAGTTAGTTAATCAAGTAAAACATTGCAAGTAGTACCTAGTTAGTTAATCAAGTGAAACATTCCAAGTAGTTCCTAGTTAGTTAATCAAGTGAAACATTGCAAGTAGTTCCTAGTTAGTTAATCAAGTGAAACATTGCAAGTAGTTCCTAGTTAGCTAATCAAGTAAAACATTGCAAGTAGTTTTTAGTTAAATAATCAAGTGAAACTTTACAAGTAGTTCCTAGTTAGTTAATCAAGTGAAACATTGCAAGTAGTTTCTTGTTAGTTAATCATGTGAAACTTTGCAAGTAGTTTCTAGTTAGTTAATTAAGTGAAACTTTGCAAGTAGTTTCTAGTTAGTTAATCAAGTGAAACTTTACAAGTAGTTCCTATTCACTGAATCAAGTGAATTATTGCAAGTAGTTCCTACTTAGTTAATCAAGTGAAACATTGCAAGTAGTTCCTATTTAGTTTATCAAGTGAAACATTGCAAGTAGTTCCTAGTTAGTTAATCAAGTGAAACATTGCAAGTAGTTCCTAGTTAGTTTATCAAGTGAAAAATTGCAAGTAGTTTCTTGTTAGTTAATCATGTGAAACTTGCAAGTAGTTACTAGTTTGTTAATCAATGGAAACATTGCAAGTAGTTCCTAGTTAGTTAATCAAGTAAAACATTGCAAGTAGTACCTAGTTAGTTAATCAAGTGAAACATTCCAAGTAGTTCCTAGTTAGTTAATCAAGTGAAACATTGCAAGTAGTTCCTAGTTAGTTAATCAAGTTAAACATTGCAAGTAGTTCCTAGTTAGCTAATCAAGTAAAACATTGCAAGTAGTTTTTAGTTAAATAATCAAGTGAAACTTTACAAGTAGTTCCTAGTTAGTTAATCAAGTGAAACATTGCAAGTAGTTTCTTGTTAGTTAATCATGTGAAACTTTGCAAGTAGTTTCTAGTTAGTTAATCAATGGAAACATTGCAAGTAGTTCTTAGTTAATTAATTAAGTGAAACATTGCAAGTAGTTCCTACTTAGTTAATCAAGTGAAACATTGCAAGTAGTTCCTAGTTAGTTAATAAAGTGAAGCATTGCAAGTAGTTTCTAGTTAGTTAATCATGTAAAACATTGCAAGTAGTTTCTTGTTAGTTAATCATATGAAACTTTGCAAGCAGTTCATAGTTAGTTAATCAATGGAAACATTGCAAGTAGTTCCTAGTTAGTTAATCAAGTGAAACATTGCAAGTAGTTCCTAGGTAGTTAATCATGTAAAATATATTGCAAGTAGTTCCTAGTTAGTTAATCAAGTGAAACATTGCAAGTAGTTCCTAGTTAGTTAATTAAGTGAAACTTTGCAATAGTTCCTAGTTAGCTAATCAAGTGAATTTTTGCAAGTAGTTCCTACTTAGTTAATCAAGTGAAACATTGCAAGTAGTTCCTAGTTAGTTAATCAAGTGAAACATTGCAAGTAGTTTCTTGTTAGTTAAACATATGAAACTTTGCAAGCAGTTCATAGTTAGATAATCAATGGAAACATTGCAAGTAGTTCCTAGTTAGTTAATCAAGTGAAACATTGCAAGTAGTTCCTAGGTAGTTAATCATGTAAAATATATTGCAAGTAGTTCCTAGTTAGTTAATCAAGTGAAACATTGCAAGTAGTTCCTAGTTAGTTAATTAAGTGAAACATTGCAAGTAGTTCCTAGTTAGTTAATTAAGTAAAACTTTGCAAGTAGTTCCTAGTTAGTTAATCAAGTGAAACTTTGCAAGTAGTTTCTAGTTAGTTAATAAAGTGAAAGTTTGCAAGTAGCTTCTAGTTAGTTAATCAAGTCAAACTTTACAAGTAGTTCCTACTTAGTTAATTAAGTGAAACATTGCAAGTAGTTCCTAGTTAGCTAATCAAGTGAAACTTTGCAAGTAGTCTCTGGTTAGTTAATCAAGTGAAACTTTGCAAGTAGTTCCTAGTTAGTTAATTAAGTGAAACTTTGCAAGTAGTTCCTAGTTAGTTAATCAAGTGAAACATTGAAAGTAGTTCCTAGTTAGCTAATCAAGTAAAACATTGCATGTAGTTTTTAGTTTAATAATCAAGTGAAACTTTACAAGTAGTTCCTAGTTATTAAATCAAGTGAAACATTGCAAGTAGTTTCTTGTTAGCTAATCATGTGAGACTTTGCAAGTAGTTCCTAGTTAGTTAATCAATGGAAACATTGCAAGTAGTTCTTAGTTAGTTAATTAAGTGAAACATTGCAAGTAGTTCCTACTTAGTTAATCACGTGAAACATTGCAAGTAGTTCCTAGTTAGTTAATCAAGTGAAACATTGCAAGTAGTCTCTAGTTAGTTAATCAAGTGAAACTTTGCAAGTAGTTTCTAGTTAGTTAATTAAGTGAAACTTTGCAAGTAGTTTCTAGTTAGTTAATCAAGTGAAACTTTACAAGTAGTTCCTATTCACTGAATCAAGTGAATTATTGCAAGTAGTTCCTACTTAGTTAATCAAGTGAAACATTGCAAGTAGTTCCTATTTAGTTTATCAAGTGAAACATTGCAAGTAGTTCCTAGTTAGTTAATCAAACGAAACATTGCAAGTAGTTCCTAGTTAGTTTATCAAGTGAAAAATTGCAAGTAGTTTCTTGTTAGTGAATCATGTGAAACTTGTTAGTAGTTACTAGTTTGTTAATCAATGGAAACATTGCAAGTAGTTCCTAGTTAGTTAATCAAGTAAAACATTGCAAGTAGTACCTAGTTAGTTAATCAAGTGAAACATTCCAAGTAGTTCCTAGTTAGTTAATCAAGTGAAACATTGCAAGTAGTTCCTAGTTAGTTAATCAAGTGAAACATTGCAAGTAGTTCCTAGTTAGCTAATCAAGTAAAACATTGCAAGTAGTTTTTAGTTAAATAATCAAGTGAAACTTTACAAGTAGTTCCTAGTTAGTTAATCAAGTGAAACATTGCAAGTAGTTTCTTGTTAGTTAATCATGTGAAACTTTGCAAGTAGTTTCTAGTTAGTTAATTAAGTGAAACTTTGCAAGTAGTTTCTAGTTAGTTAATCAAGTGAAACTTTACAAGTAGTTCCTATTCACTGAATCAAGTGAATTATTGCAAGTAGTTCCTACTTAGTTAATCAAGTGAAACATTGCAAGTAGTTCCTATTTAGTTTATCAAGTGAAACATTGCAAGTAGTTCCTAGTTAGTTAATCAAGTGAAACATTGCAAGTAGTTCCTAGTTAGTTTATCAAGTGAAAAATTGCAAGTAGTTTCTTGTTAGTTAATCATGTGAAACTTGCAAGTAGTTACTAGTTTGTTAATCAATGGAAACATTGCAAGTAGTTCCTAGTTAGTTAATCAAGTAAAACATTGCAAGTAGTACCTAGGTAGTTAATCATGTAAAATATATTGCAAGTAGTTCCTAGTTAGTTAATCAAGTGAAACATTGCAAGTAGTTCCAAGTTAGTTAATTAAGTGAAACATTGCAAGTAGTTCCTAGTTAGTTAATTAAGTAAAACTTTGCAAGTAGTTCCTAGTTAGTTAATCAAGTGAAACTTTGCAAGTAGTTTCTAGTTAGTTAATAAAGTGAAAGTTTGCAAGTAGCTTCTAGTTAGTTAATCAAGTCAAACTTTACAAGTAGTTCCTACTTAGTTAATCAAGTGAAACATTGCAAGTAGTTCCTAGTTAGCTAATCAAGTGAAACTTTGCAAGTAGTCTCTGGTTAGTTAATCAAGTGAAACTTTGCAAGTAGTTCCTAGTTAGTTAATCAAGTGAAACATTGCAAGTAGTTTCTTGTTAGTTAATCATGTGAAACTTTGCAATAAGTTCCTAGTTAGTTAATCAATGGAAACATTGCAAGTAGTTCTTAAGTAGTTAATTAAGTGAAACATTGCAAGAAGTTCCTAGTTAGTTAATCAAGTGAAACATTGCAAGTAGTTCCTAGTTAGTTAATCAAGTGAAACATTGCAAGTAGTTTCTAGTTAGTTAATCATGTGAAACATTGCAAGTAGTTCCTAGTTAGTTAATCAAGTGAAACATTGCAAGTAGTTCCTAGTTAATTAATCAAGTGAAACATTGCAAGTAGTTTCTTGTTAGTTAATCATATGAAACTTTGCAAGCAGTTCATAGTTAGTTAATCAATGGAAACATTGCAAGTAGTTCCTAGTTAGTTAATCAAGTGAAACATTGCAAGTAGTTCCTAGTTAGTTAATTAAGTGAAACATTGCAAGTAGTTCCTTGTTAGTTAATTAAGTGAAACATTGCAAGTAGTTCCTAGTAAGCTAATTAAGTGAAACATTGCAAGTAGTTTCTAGTTAGTTAATCAAGTGAAACTTTGTAAGTAGTTCCTAGTTAGTTAATCAAGTGAAACTTTGCAAGTAGTTTCTAGTTAGTTAATCAAGTGAAAGTTTGCTAGTAGTTTCTAGTTAGTTAATCAAGTCAAACTTTACAAGTAGTTCCTACTTAGTTAATCAAGTGAAACATTGCAAGTAGTTCCTAGTTAGCTAATCAAGTGAAACTTTGCAAGTAGTTCCTACTTAGTTAATCAAGTGAAACATTGCAAGTAGTTCCTAGTTAGTTAATCAAGTAAAACATTGCAAGTAGTTCCTACTTAGTTAATCACGTGAAACATTGCAAGTAGTTCCTAGTTAGTTAATCAAGTGAAACTTTGCAAGTAGTTCCTAGTTAGTTAATCAAGTGAGACTTTGCAAGTGGTTCCTAGTTAGTTAATCAAGTAAAACATTGTGTCACGTATTACGAATTGAATTCTAATTTTTAAAATGGCTTGCCTAGGGGAACGTGACAATAGAAAAGGAGTTGTGTCACTTATCTTAAGTCTGAATTTAATCAAAGACTTACAATGAATAACAAAAAAAAATGACACAAGAAATCGGAAGGTAAACTATCAACTTAATGTTTAATCAAATATAAAGTTACAAGAAAGAAAAATAAACATTTACTCAATACAGAATTGATGTGTTGACCAAAACCCTTTTACAAAAATGACATGTAAAAATATTACAATACAAGAGTTTGAAAATGTAATTACAAATACAAGCAAGCAAGGCCTTACATAAAAAAATATTAACTTACACGATCAAGTGGTTAACCACGCACGGGTCACGCAATGTCTCCGCTATTCTGTCTCACGGCTGTCTCCGTATGTCTGTCCGTCCAACGTTACGCGAGCGGTCTTATATAATCTACCGCGCGTCGATCTCTCGTAATTTCTAGAAAGTCATCAACACCCAGATCTAGAACGCTCTTCAAAGAGACAGAAAAAAAAACACCCTCCTTTCAACCAGAGGTACACACACAGGTCAAGGACCGGTCACTGTCTGTGTGGCTTGACGAATAAAAAAGAAAAAAAAAACTTATTACACAAGGGGCAGACAACCTACCCGTCTCTCGACCGCAACAGGTCAATGAAGAAAAAAAAACAATGCCTAGATACGTAACACCTCCCCCTAAAAATAAAAAGTTTACATTTCCACGAAATGGAAATCTTTTTAGAATTAAAAAAAAATATTTACATTACAGAATGTATTTATCATGATATATAGATATAAAAATATACATCAAAATACTTTTTACACTCTAGATAAGGCATCGGCGATAACATTTTCGCTGCCTTTATGTGTTTAAGATCTAGGTTGTACTCTTGTAAAAATAAACTCCACCTGAGAAGTCGTTGGTTCTTGCCAGACATTTGTGGATAAATGTAAGGGGATTGTGGTCAGTAAATACAACCAGTGGCCATCTGGACCCACTGATATAAAAATCAAAGTGTTGTATAGAAAGAATCAACCCAAGACATTCTTTTTCCACAGTAGAATAATTTCTTTGATGTCTATTAAATTTCTTGGAAAAGAAACAAATAGGATGCTCTACTTGGAAATTATCTTCTTGGTAAAGGACTGACCCAACACCTGTGTCACTGGCGTCAATAGCTAACCTAAAAGGTTTTCCGAAGTCAGGAGCCATCAAAATGGGAGAGCTAGATAATATCTGCTTGATCTGGTTAAAGGCTTTCTGACATTCATCCGTCCAAGTAAATCGGACGTTCTTTCTCAGGAGGTTTGTTAAAGGACTGGCAATGACAGAAAAATTTTCGCAAAATTTTCTATAATATCCAGACATTCCCAAAAATCTTCGGAGTTGTTTCCGATCAGCAGGGATAGGGAAAGCTTGGATAGCTTCTACTTTGGCCATTACAGGTTTCACCTGGCCTTGTCCTACAATATGGCCTAAGTATTGGATTGAAGCCTGGCAAAAATCACTCTTACTCAGGTTTACAGTAATTTTTGCATGTAACAGTTTAGTAAAAAGACAATGCAGTTGTTTACAATGGCTAGAAAAATCTTGGCTAAAAATCACTACATCGTCTATGTATGCGTGGCAATTCTCCATGTCAGCAAGCAGGGCATTTATCATTCTCTGGAAAGTGGCAGGAGCATTCTTCATGCCAAATGGCATCACTTTGTATTGGTACAGACCATCAGGGGTGACAAAGGCGGAGATTTCCTTTGCCCTATCAGTCAGGGGAACCTGCCAATAACCTGAAAGTAGGTCTATTTTGGTGATGTACTTAGCATCACCAATACGATCTATGAGATCGTCTATCCTAGGGATAGGAAACGAATCGGTCTTTGTGACAGCATTTACCTTACGGTAGTCTGTACAAAAACGATAAGTCTTGTCCTGTTTAGGTATCAAGACACATGGGGAGCTCCAGCTACTGGAACTTGGTTCAATGAGGTCATTTTCAAGCATATACTTGATTTCTGACCTAAGTATAGCAAGTTTTTCAGGGTTGACCTGTAAGGATGCTGCTTGACTGGAGTAGCCTCGCCAACATCTACATCATGCATTATAACATTAGTCTGTTTTGGTACATCACAAAAAATGTCATTAAATTCACTAATGAGTTTCATGATAACTGGCCTTTCTGTCGAAGACAGATGAGACAGTTTTACATCCAAATTCTGTAATACAAAAGAATTAGGTATTTTGTATTGTCCAAATTTCTCCTTTACAATATCATCATCAATAGGAGAAACATGGCTATTTGAACAACTTTTGACTGTATTTAAAACACAATTACTCTTCTCTGAGTGATCTGGCCGAGATACATAAGGCTTCAGCATGTTTATATGACATAACTGAGTCTTTTTCCTACGGTCAGGGGTTTTGATTGTGTAATTGAGGTCACTAATTTTGGTCTCAATTTCATAGGGACCAAAATATCTGGCTTGCAAGGGTTGACCTGGTAAGGGCAAAAATACAAGCACCTTATCCCCGGGAGAAAATTCTCTAACACGGGCCTTTCTATCATACCAGCGTTTCATGCTGGATTGGGTGTTTTGTAAGTTATTTTTGGCCAGAACACAAGCATCATAAAGTCTAGTTTTAAACTTAATTACATAGTCTAAAAGTCCTTCAGTGGCTGTTGGTGACAACAAAGTCTCTTTTATACATTTCAAGGGACCGCGCACCGAATGGCCAAAGGACTAAGTCAAAAGGGCTGAATCCCAACGATTCCTGGACGGATTCACGGGTTGCAAACAGTAGCATGTGGATTCCTTCGTCCCAGTCTTTTCGTGCTCAAAGCAATAGGTTCGGGATCATGTTCTTGAGAGTCTGATGGAATCGCTCAAGAGCGCCTTGCGACTCGGCATGATACGCACTCGACATGCAGTGTTTGATGCCCAACTGAGTCATGACTTGCTTGAAAAGATTGGCCGTGAAATTCGTTCCTTGGTCCGATTGGATGGACTTTGGTAGACCAAATAGAGTAAAGAATTTGATTAAGGCCTTCACAATGTTTGATGCTTTTATGTTCCTTAGAGGAATAGCTTCAGGAAAACGAGTTGAAGCACACATAAGGGTCAACAGGTATTGGTTGCCAGCTTTTGTCCTTGGGAGAGGACCAACACAGTCAATAAGTACTCTGCTGAAAGGTTCTTCAAAGGCTGGAATCGGCTTCAGAGGAGCAACAGGGATCTTTTGATTTGGCTTGCCAACCATCTGACAGGCATGACATGATCGGCAGTACTGGATGACATCTTTCTTCAAACGTGGCCAGAAGAAGTGTGACATAATCTTGTGGTATGTCTTGTGGATGCCGAGATGACCTGACATTGGTGTGTCATGAGCCAGATTCATGATGTACGCTCGGTATCTTTCTGGTAACACGATTTGATGGCATATTCCTCCATTCTTCTTCGTTGGATGCGTCTGGAGGTTTCCATTTCCTGAAGAGCATATCATCTTGGATGTAGTAGCACGTTGATGCTAGCTCTGCCTCTTGTGATGTCATTGCGGTTTCTCGGAGTTTGGGCGAGCTCTGGATCCTTCTTTTGGTCCTCAATCAACTGTTTTCGAGTTGATGCCGGCTTTTCAGAATTTGGCGTTGGTTCTTCTTCAAGAGAAGCAAAGAATGTGGTGCTCAAGTCCACATCATCTTGGTTACTGTTGGCCTTGACGACGTTCTCTTCTTGAGATGCTTTCAACCTCATTGCCCTTGTTACTGCACACGCTGGATATAACTCTAGGTCCTTCCTCGGGTGTGGCAGATAAATCGGGTGTTTGAGTGACGATGGGTTCGGCTATCACCTTTCCACCTGCTAAGTCATTGCCTAACAGCAACGAGATGCCTTCCAATGGTAATGTTGGTCGGACACCTACAACAACCGGTCCAGTAATGAGATTTGACTTTATGTCAATTAGATGTAGAGGCACATCTATACATCCAAGCTCTACGCCTCGTAACAGGAGCTCTTCCCAGTCGATGATGATTTAGACAAGGGCAAGATACCCTCTAAAAGTAACGATTGTGAGGCACCTGTGTCTCTCAAAATGGTGATAGGTCGTAGACTTGTAGAATCACCGGGTAGTGATACAAATCCTTCCGAAATGAAAGGCTTAAAATCCTCTAATAAAACATCAATTTTGGTTGATGCAGACTGGACTTTGGGTCGAACTCTCGCTGGAGTCATTGACATCTTTAGGAGACGCAGTGGAGAAACTCTTTCTTGAGTCAGTAGAACATCTTGTGGATGTATTTGGAGAACTCTTGATGGAGTCATTGGAACATCGGGGTGATGTCTTATGGGAACTCTTAATAGAGTCATGGGAACATCGGGATGATGTATTATGGGAACTCTGGATAGAGTCATTGAAACATCGGGGTGATGTCTTATGGGAACTCTTGATAGAGTCATTGGAACATCGGGGTGATGTATTATGGGAACTCTGGCTAGAGTCATGGGAACATCGGATGATGTATTATGGGAACTCTGGTTAGAGTCATTGGAACATCGGTGTGATGTATTATGGGAACTCTGGATAGTGTCATTGGAACATCGGCTTGATGTATTTGAAAAACTCTTGTTTGAGTCATTGGAACATCGGCTTGATGTATTTGAAAAACTCTTGGTTGAGTCATTGGAACATCGTAAAGATGAATTTGAAGAACTCACTGTTGAGTCTTTTGAACACCCGTGGAGACATTTTCGGAGAGTCTTGTACAGTCAATACATTTGAAACAGGTGGTGTCGAGGTATTCTTGATATGACTTGAGGATGAGGGAGTAAACCTCGACGACCACTGTACTGTGCAAGCGCTGACTTTTGAAGGAGCTTTTTCGTTTCTCTTCCTCAATTTCCAGCAATCGTCAATTTTATGGCCTTCTCGTTTGCAGTAGGAACAAGTAGCTTTACTTGTAGTAGGTTTTCTGTCGTTTGTACTGCTGTTCTTGATGGAGTTGCTAGCAATGAACTCAGGCTGTTTGACTTGTTTTGGCTTGACATCCGTCGTATACTTGGCAAATTGATGTGATATTATAATCGTCTGCCAACACTGCAGCCTTGTGCACATCTTCCTCGCCACGATCAGCTATATGCGTACGGACGTCCAGCCGCACACAACTCTTGAACTCTTCCATCAGCATTAGGTTCTTGAATTTTGCAAAGTCGGTGCCGATTTCCCTGGAAGTGAGCCATTTCTCAAAGCGTCGCTCCTTTTCCCGCAGGAATTCTACATGGGTTTGACCATCCGATTTGCGACAATCCCTGAACTGCTTTCGGTAAGCTTCCGGAACAAGTTCATATGCCTTAAGAATTAAGGCCTTAACAACATTATAATCTTTTTTGTTGTTCAATGGTCAAAGAACAAAATACCTCTGCAGCTCTACCAGTCAAACTGTTTGCAGCAAAGTGGGCCACAAAGTTTCAGGTACATTAAAATTTTTCACAGCAAGTTCAAATTGTGGAAAATAATTGTCAATTGTGGCTTCATTAAAGCGTGGAATTATTTTCAAAAATTTTGTTGCTTCAGCAGTATGACTGGCAGGGAAGAATCTGGTCTTACATTAGCAGCTAACTCTAATTTTTTTAACTCTATTTGTAATTTCATTTCCATTTCTTTCTGCTCTAATTCTTTTTGTTTTAATTTCCTTCTGGGCTTCTATTTCCATTTCTTTCTGCTCTCTAGCCGCTGCAAGCTCTAATTCTTTTTGTTTAATTTCCTTCTGGGCTTCTATTTCCATTTGTTTTAATTTTATCTGAAGTTCTAAATCTGATTTACCCTCATCGGGTCTAAGGGTTTCTAAAAGGTCTTCAGAAAACACTTCCTCGTCTACATAATGGATTACAATGTTATCTCTGATTTCTTGTTTAAGGGCATTTGATTTTATTTTTAACCCTAAATGTTTAGAAATAAGGACCAGTTCCTTCCTAGTAAAAGCATCAAGCTCTTCCACAGAGGGATTTGAAAGAAAAACCTGAATATCCATGACTAACTAACAACTATTACAAGCAAAAAATGTATACAATGTAAATATACAGTACAAAATCAGTACAACAAAAAACCTTAAGAGAGTTTGGTCAATACTATTGATACTTTACTTCCGACTCTTTGAACAAACAAAAAAATTTTGTTAAAGTCAACTTCGCCTTTACAAAATTACTCAAGTAAGATAAAAATAGGTTCAGAAAAATATCCGGACGAAAGCCCTCAAACTTCTTTTGTCACGTATTACGAATTGAATTCTAATTCTTAAAATGGCTTGCTAGGGGAACGTGACAATAGAAAAGGAGTTGTGTCACTTATCTTAAGTCTGAATTTAATCAAAGACTTACAATGAATAACAAAAAAAATGACACAAGAAATCGGAAGGTAAACTATCAACTTAATGTTTAAATCAAATATAAAGTTACAAGAAAGAAAAATAAACATTTACTCAATACAGAATTGATGTGTTGACCAAAACCCTTTTACAAAAATGACATGTAAAAATATTACAATACAAGAGTTTGAAAATGTAATTACAAATACAAGCAAGCAAGGCCTTACATAAAAAAATATTAACTTACACGATCAAGTGGTTAACCACGCACGGGTCACGCAATGTCTCCGCTATTCTGTCTCACGGCTGTCTCCGTATGTCTGTCCGTCAACGTTACGCGAGCGGTCTTATATAATCTACCGCGCGTCGATCTCTCGTAATTTCTAGAAAGTCATCAACACCCAGATCTAGAACGCTCTTCAAAGAGACAGAAAAAAAAAACACCCTCCTTTCAACCAGAGGTACACACACAGGTCAAGGACCGGTCACTGTCTGTGTGGCTTGACGAATAAAAAAGAAAAAAAAACTTATTACACAAGGGGCAGACAACCTACCCGTCTCTCGACCGCAACAGGTCAATGAAGAAAAAAAAACAATGCCTAGATACGTAACAATTGCAAGTAGTTCCTAGTTAGTTAATCAAGTGAAACATTGCAAGTAGTTCCTAGTTAGCTAATCATGTAAAACTTTGCAAGTAGTTTCTAGTTAGTTAATTAAAAGAAACTTTGCAAGTAGTCCCTGGTTAGTTAATCAAGTGAAACATTGCAAGTAGTTCCTAGTTAGTTAATCAAGTGAAACTTTGCAAGTAGTTCCTAGTTAGTTAATCAAGTAAAACATTGCAAGTAGTTCCTAGTTAGCTAATCATGTGAAACTTTGCAAGTAGTTTCTAGTTAGTTAATTAAAAGAAACTTTGCAAATAGTCCCTGGTTAGTTAATCAAGTGAATCTTTGCAAGTAGTTCTTAGTTAGTTAATCAAGTGAAACATTACAAGTAATTCCTAGTTAGCTATCAAGTGAAACTTTGCAAGTAGTTCCTAGGTAGTTAATCATGTAAAATATATTGCAAGTAGTTCCTAGATAGTTAATCAAGTAAAACATTGCAAGTAGTTTCTTGTTAGTTAATCATATGAAACTTTGCAAGCAGTTCATAGTTAGTTAATCAATGGAAACATTGCAAGTAGTTCCTAGTTAGTTAATCAAGTGAAACATTGCAAGTAGTTCCTAGTTAGTTAATTAAGTGAAACATTGCAAGTAGTTCCTAGTAAGCTAATTAAGTGAAACATTGCAAGTAGTTCCTAGTTAGTTAATCAAGTAAAACTTTGCAAGTAGTTCCTAGTTAGTTAATCAAGTGAAACTTTGCAAGTAGTTTCTAGTTAGTTAATAAAGTGAAAGTTTGCAAGAAGTTTCTAGTTAGTTAATCAAGTCAAACTTTACAAGTAGTTCCTACTTAGTTAATCAAGTGAAACATTGCAAGTAGTTCCTAGTTAGTTAATCAAGTGAAGCATTGCAAGTAGTTCCTAGTTAGTTAATCATGTGAAACATTGCAAGTAGTTCCTAGTTAGTTAATCAAGTGAAATATTGCAAGTAGTTCCTCGTTAGTTAATCAAGTGAAACTTTGCAAGTAGTTCCTAGTTAGCTAATCAAGTGAATTTTTGCAAGTAGTTTCTACTTAGTTTATCAAGTGAAAGTTTGCAAGTAGTTTCTAGTTAGTTAATCAAGTCAAACTTTACAAGTAGTTCCAACTTAGTTAAACAAGTGAAACATTGCAAGTAGTTCTTAGTTAGCTAATCAAGAAAAAC
Organism: Biomphalaria sudanica; assembly: GCA_036873155.1. NCBI lineage: Eukaryota > Metazoa > Mollusca > Gastropoda > Planorbidae > Biomphalaria > Biomphalaria sudanica. The sequence continues at coordinate 507,235 of JAZGLO010001246.1, read as the reverse complement.
TTTGCAAGTAGTTCCTACTTAGTTAATCAAGTGAAACATTGCAAGTAGTTCCTAGTTAGTTAATCAAGTAAAACATTGCAAGTAGTTCCTAGTTAGTTAATCAAGTGAAACTTTGTAAGTAGTTCCTAGTTAGTTAATCAAGTGAAACTTTGCAAGTAGTTTCTAGTTAGTTAATCAAGTGAAAGTTTGCAAGTAGTTTCTAGTTAGTTAATCAAGTCAAACTTTACAAGTAGTTCCTACTTAGTTAATCAAGTGAAACATTGCAAGTAGTTCCTAGTTAGCTAATCAAGTGAAACTTTGCAAGTAGTTCCTACTTAGTTAATCAAGTAAAACATTGCAAGTAGTTCCTAGTTATTTTATCAAGTAAAACATTGCAAGTAGTTCCTACTTAGTTAATCACGTGAAACATTGCAAGTAGTTCCTAGTTAGTTAATCAAGTGAAACTTTGCAAGTAGTTCCTAGTTAGTTAATCAAGTGAAACTTTGCAAGTAGTTCCTAGTTAGTTAATCAAGTAAAACATTGTAAGTAGTTCCTAAATAGTTAATCAAGTGAAACATTGCAAGTAGTTCCTAGTTAGCTAATCATGTGAAACTTTGCCAGTAGTTTCTAGTTAGTTAATTAAAAGAAACTTTGCAAGTAGTCCCTGGTTAGTTAATCAAGTGAAACTTTGCAAGTAGTTCCTAGTTAGCTAATCAAGTAAAACATTACAAGTAGTTTTTAGTTAAATAATCAAGTGAAACTTTACAAGTAGTTCCTAGTTAGTTAATCAAGTGAAACATTGCAAGTAGTTTCTTGTTAGTTAATCATGTGAAACTTTGCAAGTAGTTCCTAGTTAGTTAATCAATGGAAACATTGCAAGTAGTTCCTAGTTAGTTAATTAAGTGAAACATTGCAAGTAGTTCCTAGTAAGCTAATTTAGTGAAACATTGCAAGTAGTTTCTAGTTAGTTAATCAAGTGAAACTTTGTAAGTAGTTCCTAGTTAGTTAATCAAGTGAAACTTTGCAAGTAGTTTCTAGTTAGTTAATCAAGTGAAAGTTTGCTAGTAGTTTCTAGTTAGTTAATCAAGTCAAACTTTACAAGTAGTTCCTACTTAGTTAATCAAGTGAAACATTGCAAGTAGTTCCTAGTTAGCTAATCAAGTGAAACTTTGCAAGTAGTTCCTACTTAGTTAATCAAGTGAAACATTGCAAGTAGTTCCTAGTTAGTTAATCAAGTAAAACATTGCAAGTAGTTCCTACTTAGTTAATCACGTGAAACATTGCAAGTAGTTCCTAGTTAGTTAATCAAGTGAAACTTTGCAAGTAGTTCCTAGTTAGTTAATCAAGTGAAACTTTGCAAGTAGTTCCTAGTTAGTTAATCAAGTAAAACATTGCAAGTAGTTCCTAGTTAGTTAATCAAGTAAAACATTGCAAGTAGTTCCTAGTTAGTTAATCAAGTGAAACTTTGTAAGTAGTTCCTAGTTAGTTAATCAAGTGAAACTTTGCAAGTAGTTTCTAGTTAGTTAATCAAGTGAAAGTTTGCAAGTAGTTTCTAGTTAGTTAATCAAGTCAAACTTTACAAGTAGTTCCTACTTAGTTAATCAAGTGAAACATTGCAAGTAGTTCCTAGTTAGCTAATCAAGTGAAACTTTGCAAGTAGTTCCTACTTAGTTAATCAAGTAAAACATTGCAAGTAGTTCCTAGTTATTTTATCAAGTAAAACATTGCAAGTAGTTCCTACTTAGTTAATCACGTGAAACATTGCAAGTAGTTCCTAGTTAGTTAATCAAGTGAAACTTTGCAAGTAGTTCCTAGTTAGTTAATCAAGTGAAACTTTGCAAGTAGTTCCTAGTTAGTTAATCAAGTAAAACATTGTAAGTAGTTCCTAAATAGTTAATCAAGTGAAACATTGCAAGTAGTTCCTAGTTAGCTAATCATGTGAAACTTTGCCAGTAGTTTCTAGTTAAATAATTAAAAGAAACTTTGCAAGTAGTCCCTGGTTAGTTAATCAAGTGAAACTTTGCAAGTAGTTCCTAGTTAGCTAATCAAGTAAAACATTACAAGTAGTTTTTAGTTAAATAATCAAGTGAAACTTTACAAGTAGTTCCTAGTTAGTTAATCAAGTGAAACATTGCAAGTAGTTTCTTGTTAGTTAATCATGTGAAACTTTGCAAGTAGTTCCTAGTTAGTTAATCAATGGAAACATTGCAAGTAGTTCCTAGTTAGTTAATTAAGTGAAACATTGCAAGTAGTTCCTAGTAAGCTAATTAAGTGAAACATTGCAAGTAGTTTCTAGTTAGTTAATCAAGTGAAACTTTGTAAGTAGTTCCTAGTTAGTTAATCAAGTGAAACTTTGCAAGTAGTTTCTAGTTAGTTAATCAAGTGAAAGTTTGCTAGTAGTTTCTAGTTAGTTAATCAAGTCAAACTTTACAAGTAGTTCCTACTTAGTTAATCAAGTGAAACATTGCAAGTAGTTCCTAGTTAGCTAATCAAGTGAAACTTTGCAAGTAGTTCCTACTTAGTTAATCAAGTGAAACATTGCAAGTAGTTCCTAGTTAGTTAATCAAGTAAAACATTGCAAGTAGTTCCTACTTAGTTAATCAAGTGAAACTTTGCAAGTAGTTCCTAGTTAGTTAATCAAGTAAAACATTGTAAGTAGTTCCTAAATAGTTAATCAAGTGAAACATTGCAAGTAGTTCCTAGTTAGCTAATCATGTGAAACTTTGCAAGTAGTTTCTAGTTAGTTAATTAAAAGAAACTTTGCAAGTAGTCCCTGGTTAGTTAATCAAGTGAAACATTGCAAGTAGTTCCTAGTTAGTTAATCAAGTGAAACATTGCAAGTAGTTCCTAGTTAGCTAATCAAGTAAAACATTACAAGTAGTTTTTAGTTAAATAATCAAGTAAAACTTTACAAGTAGTTCCTAGTTAGTTAATCAAGTGAAACATTGCAAGTAGTTTCTTGTTAGTTAATCATGTGAAACTTTGCAAGTAGTTCCTAGTTAGTTAATCAATGGAAACATTGCAAGTAGTTCTTAGTTAGTTAGTTAAGTGAAACATTGCAAGTAGTTCCTACTTAGTTAATCACGTGAAACATTGCAAGTAGTTCCTAGTTAGTTAATCAAGTGAAACTTTGCAAGTAGTTCCTAGTTAGTTAATTAAGTGAAACTTTGCAAGTAGTTTCTAGTTAGTTAATCAAGTAAAACATTGCAAGTAGTTCCTAGTTAGTTAATCAAGTGAAACATTGCAAGTAGTTCCTAGTTAGCTAATCATGTAAAACTTTGCAAGTAGTTTCTAGTTAGTTAATAAAAACAAACTTTGAAGGTAGTCCCTGGTTAGTTAATCAAGTGAAACATTGCAAGTAGTTCCTAGTTAGCTAATCAAGTAAAACATTGCAAGTAGTTCCTAGTTAGTTAATCAAGTGAAACTTTACAAGTAGTTCCTAGTTAGTTAATCAAGTGAAACATTGCAAGTAGTTTCTTGTTAGTTAATCATGTGAAACTTTGCAAGTAGTTCCTAGTTAGTTAATCAATGGAAACATTGCAAGTAGTTCTTAGTTAGTTAAATAAGTGAAACATTGCAAGTAGTTCCTACTTAGTTAATCAAGTGAAACTTTGCAAGTAGTTCCTAGTTAGTTAATCAAGTGAAGCATTGCAAGTAGTTCCTAGTTAGTTAATCATGTGAAACATTGCAAGTAGTTCCTAGTTAGTTAATCAATTGAAATATTGCAAGTAGTTCCTCGTTAGTTAATCAAGTGAAACTTTGCAAGTAGTTCCTAGTTAGCTAATCAAGTGAATTTTTGTAAGTAGTTCCTACTTAGTTAATCAAGTGAAACAATGCAAGTAGTTCCTAGTTAGTTAATCAAGTGAAACATTGCAAGTAGTTCCTAGTTAGTTAATCAAGTGAAACATTGCAAGTAGTTTCTTGTTAGTTAATCATATGAAACTTTGCAAGCAGTTTCTAGTTAGTTAATCAATGGAAACATTGCAAGTAGTTCCTAGTTAGTTAATCAAGTAAAACATTGCAAGTAGTTCCTAGGTAGTTAATCATGTAAAATATATTGCAAGTAGTTCCTAGTTAGTTAATCAAGTGAAACATTGCAAGAGATTCCTAGTTAGTTAATTAAGTGAAACATTGCAAGTAGTTCCTAGTTAGTTAATTAAGTGAAACATTGCAAGTAGTTCCTAGTTAGTTAATCAAGTGAAACTTTGCAAGTAGTTCCTAGTTAGTTAATCAAGTGAAACTTTGCAAGTAGTTTCTACTTAGTTTATCAAGTGAAAGTTTGCAAGTAGTTTCTAAATAGTTAATCAAGTCAAACTTTACAAGTAGTTCCTACTTAGTTAAACAAGTGAAACATTGCAAGTAGTTCTTAGTTAGCTAATCAAGAAAAACTTTGCAAGTAGTTCCTACTTAGTTAATCAAGTGAAACATTGCAAGTAGTTCCTAGTTAGTTAATCAAGTAAAACATTGCAAGTAGTTCCTAGTTAGTTAATCAAATGAAACATTGCAAGTAAAACCTAGTTAGTTAATCAAGTGAAACATTGCAAGTAGTTCCTAGTTAGTTAATCAAGTAAAACATTGCAAGTAGTTCCTACTTAGTTAATCAAGTGAAACTTTGCAAGTAGTTCCTAGTTAGTTAATTAAGTGAAACTTTGCAAGTAGTTCCTAGTTAGTTAATCAAGTGAAACATTGAAAGTAGTTCCTAGTTAGCTAATCAAGTAAAACATTGCAAGTAGTTTTTAGTTTAATAATCAAGTGAAACTTTACAAGTAGTTCCTAGTTATTAAATCAAGTGAAACATTGCAAGTAGTTTCTTGTTAGTTAATCAAGTGAAACTTTGCAAGTAGTTTCTAGTTAGTTAATTAAGTGAAACTTTGCAAGTAGTTTCTAGTTAGTTAATCAAGTGAAACTTTACAAGTAGTTCCTATTCACTGAATCAAGTGAATTATTGCAAGTAGTTCCTACTTAGTTAATCAAATGAAACATTGCAAGTAGTTCCTATTTAGTTTATCAAGTGAAACATTGCAAGTAGTTCCTAGTTAGTTAATCAATTGAAACATTGCAAGTAGTTCCTAGTTAGTTTATCAAGTGAAAAAATGCAAGTAGTTTCTTGTTAGTTAATCATGTGAAACTTGTTAGTAGTTACTAGTTTGTTAATCAATGGAAACATTGCAAGTAGTTCCTAGTTAGTTAATCAAGTAAAACATTGCAAGTAGTACCTAGTTAGTTAATCAAGTGAAACATTCCAAGTAGTTCCTAGTTAGTTAATCAAGTGAAACATTGCAAGTAGTTCCTAGTTAGTTAATCAAGTGAAACATTGCAAGTAGTTCCTAGTTAGCTAATCAAGTAAAACATTGCAAGTAGTTTTTAGTTAAATAATCAAGTGAAACTTTACAAGTAGTTCCTAGTTAGTTAATCAAGTGAAACATTGCAAGTAGTTTCTTGTTAGTTAATCATGTGAAACTTTGCAAGTAGTTTCTAGTTAGTTAATTAAGTGAAACTTTGCAAGTAGTTTCTAGTTAGTTAATCAAGTAAAACTTTACAAGTAGTTCCTATTCACTGAATCAAGTGAATTATTGCAAGTAGTTCCTACTTAGTTAATCAAGTGAAACATTGCAAGTATTTCCTATTTAGTTTATCAAGTGAAACATTGCAAGTAGTTCCTAGTTAGTTAATCAAGTGAAACATTGCAAGTAGTTCCTAGTTAGTTTATCAAGTGAAAAATTGCAAGTAGTTTCTTGTTAGTTAATCATGTGAAACATGCAAGTAGTTACTAGTTTGTTAATCAATGGAAACATTGCAAGTAGTTCCTAGTTAGTTAATCAAGTAAAACATTGCAAGTAGTACCTAGTTAGTTAATCAAGTGAAACATTCCAAGTAGTTCCTAGTTAGTTAATCAAGTGAAACATTGCAAGTAGTTCCTAGTTAGTTAATCAAGTGAAACATTGCAAGTAGTTCCTAGTTAGCTAATCAAGTAAAACATTGCAAGTAGTTTTTAGTTAAATAATCAAGTGAAACTTTACAAGTAGTTCCTAGTTAGTTAATCAAGTGAAACATTGCAAGTAGTTTCTTGTTAGTTAATCATGTGAAACTTTGCAAGTAGTTTCTAGTTAGTTAATCAATGGAAACATTGCAAGTAGTTCTTAGTTAATTAATTAAGTGAAACATTGCAAGTAGTTCCTACTTAGTTAATCAAGTGAAACATTGCAAGTAGTTCCTAGTTAGTTAATAAAGTGAAGCATTGCAAGTAGTTTCTAGTTAGTTAATCATGTAAAACATTGCAAGTAGTTTCTTGTTAGTTAATCATATGAAACTTTGCAAGCAGTTCATAGTTAGTTAATCAATGGAAACATTGCAAGTAGTTCCTAGTTAGTTAATCAAGTGAAACATTGCAAGTAGTTCCTAGGTAGTTAATCATGTAAAATATATTGCAAGTAGTTCCTAGTTAGTTAATCAAGTGAAACATTGCAAGTAGTTCCTAGTTAGTTAATTAAGTGAAACTTTGCAATAGTTCCTAGTTAGCTAATCAAGTGAATTTTTGCAAGTAGTTCCTATTTAGTTAATCAAGTGAAACATTGCAAGTAGTTCCTAGTTAGTTAATCAAGTGAAACATTGCAAGTAGTTTCTTGTTAGTTAATCATATGAAACTTTGCAAGCAGTTCATAGTTAGATAATCAATGGAAACATTGCAAGTAGTTCCTAGTTAGTTAATCAAGTGAAACATTGCAAGTAGTTCCTAGGTAGTTAATCATGTAAAATATATTGCAAGTAGTTCCTAGTTAGTTAATCAAGTGAAACATTGCAAGTAGTTCCTAGTTAGTTAATTAAGTGAAACATTGCAAGTAGTTCCTAGTTAGTTAATTAAGTAAAACTTTGCAAGTAGTTCCTAGTTAGTTAATCAAGTGAAACTTTGCAAGTAGTTTCTAGTTAGTTAATAAAGTAAAAGTTTGCAAGTAGCTTCTAGTTAGTTAATCAAGTCAAACTTTACAAGTAGTTCCTACTTAGTTAATCAAGTGAAACATTGCAAGTAGTTCCTAGTTAGCTAATCAAGTGAAACTTTGCAAGTAGTCTCTGGTTAGTTAATCAAGTAAAACTTTGCAAGTAGTTCCTAGTTAGTTAATCAAGTGAAACATTGCAAGTAGTTTCTTGTTAGTTAATCATGTGAAACTTTGCAATAAGTTCCTAGTTAGTTAATCAATGGAAACATTGCAAGTAGTTCTTAAGTAGTTAATTAAGTGAAACATTGCAAGAAGTTCCTAGTTAGTTAATCAAGTGAAACATTGCAAGTAGTTCCTAGTTAGTTAATCAAGTGAAACATTGCAAGTAGTTTCTAGTTAGTTAATCATGTGAAACATTGCAAGTAGTTCCTAGTTAGTTAATCAAGTGAAACATTGCAAGTAGTTCCTAGTTAGTTAATCAAGTGATACTTTGCAAGTAGTTCCTAGTTAGCTAATCAAGTGAATTTTTGCAAGTAGTTCCTACTTAGTTAATCAAGTGAAACTTTGCAAGTAGTTCCTAGTTAATTAATCAAGTGAAACATTGCAAGTAGTTTCTTGTTAGTTAATCATATGAAACTTTGCAAGCAGTTCATAGTTAGTTAATCAATGGAAACATTGCAAGTAGTTCCTAGTTAGTTAATCAAGTGAAACATTGCAAGTAGTTCCTAGTTAGTTAATTAAGTGAAACATTGCAAGTAGTTCCTAGTTAGTTAATTAAGTGAAACATTGCAAGTAGTTCCTAGTAAGCTAATTAAGTGAAACATTGCAAGTAGTTTCTAGTTAGTTAATCAAGTGAAACTTTGTAAGTAGTTCCTAGTTAGTTAATCAAGTGAAACTTTGCAAGTAGTTTCTAGTTAGTTAATCAAGTGAAAGTTTGCTAGTAGTTTCTAGTTAGTTAATCAAGTCAAACTTTACAAGTAGTTCCTACTTAGTTAATCAAGTGAAACATTGCAAGTAGTTCCTAGTTAGCTAATCAAGTGAAACTTTGCAAGTAGTTCCTACTTAGTTAATCAAGTGAAACATTGCAAGTAGTTCCTAGTTAGTTAATCAAGTAAAACATTGCAAGTAGTTCCTACTTAGTTAATCACGTGAAACATTGCAAGTAGTTTCTAGTTAGTTAATCAAGTGAAACTTTGCAAGTAGTTCCTAGTTAGTTAATCAAGTGAAACTTTGCAAGTGGTTCCTAGTTAGTTAATCAAGTAAAACATTGCAAGTAGTTCCTAGTTAGTTAATCAAGTGAAACATTGCAAGTAGTTCCTAGTTAGCTAATCATGTAAAACTTTGCAAGTAGTTTCTAGTTAGTTAATTAAAAGAAACTTTGCAAGTAGTCCCTGGTTAGTTAATCAAGTGAAACATTGCAAGTAGTTCCTAGTTAGTTAATCAAGTGAAACTTTGCAAGTAGTTCCTAGTTAGTTAATCAAGTAAAACATTGCAAGTAGTTCCCAGTTAGCTAATCATGTGAAACTTTGCAAGTAGTTTCTAGTTAGTTAATAAAAAGAAACTTTGCAAATAGTCCCTGGTTAGTTAATCAAGTGAATCTTTGCAAGTAGTTCTTAGTTAGTTAATCAAGTGAAACATTACAAGTAATTCCTAGTTAGCTATCAAGTGAAACTTTGCAAGTAGTTCCTTGGTAGTTAATTATGTAAAATATATTGCAAGTAGTTCCTACTTAGTTAATCAAGTGAAACATTGCAAGTAGTTCCTAGTTAGTTAATCAAGTGAAACATTGCAAGTAGTTCCTAGGTAGTTAATCATGTAAAATATATTGCAAGTAGTTCCTAGTTAGTTAATCAAGTGAAACATTGCAAGTAGTTCCTAGTTAGTAAATTAAGTGAAACTTTGCAATAGTTCCTAGTTAGCTAATCAAGTGAATTTTTGCAAGTAGTTCCTACTTAGTTAATCAAGTGAAACATTGCAAGTAGTTCCTAGTTAGTTAATCAAGTGAAACATTGCAAGTAGTTTCTTGTTAGTTAATCATATGAAACTTTGCAAGCAGTTCATAGTTAGATAATCAATGGAAACATTGCAAGTAGTTCCTAGTTAGTTAATCAAGTGAAACATTGCAAGTAGTTCCTAGGTAGTTAATCATGTAAAATATATTGCAAGTAGTTCCTAGTTAGTTAATCAAGTGAAACATTGCAAGTAGTTCCTAGTTAGTTAATTAAGTGAAACATTGCAAGTAGTTCCTAGTTAGTTAATTAAGTAAAACTTTGCAAGTAGTTCCTAGTTAGTTAATCAAGTGAAACTTTGCAAGTAGTTTCTAGTTAGTTAATCAAGTGAAACTTTGCAAGTAGTTTCTAGTTAGTTAATAAAGTGAAAGTTTGCAAGTAGCTTCTAGTTAGTTAATCAAGTCAAACTTTACAAGTAGTTCCTACTTAGTTAATCAAGTGAAACTTTGCAAGTAGTTCCTAGTTAATTAATCAAGTGAAACATTGCAAGTAGTTTCTTGTTAGTTAATCATATGAAACTTTGCAAGCAGTTCATAGTTAGTTAATCAATGGAAACATTGCAAGTAGTTCCTAGTTAGTTAATCAAGTGAAACATTGCAAGTAGTTCCTAGTTAGTTAATTAAGTGAAACATTGCAAGTAGTTCCTAGTTAGTTAATTAAGTGAAACATTGCAAGTAGTTCCTAGTAAGCTAATTAAGTGAAACATTGCAAGTAGTTTCTAGTTAGTTAATCAAGTGAAACTTTGTAAGTAGTTCCTAGTTAGTTAATCAAGTGAAACTTTGCAAGTAGTTTCTAGTTAGTTAATCAAGTGAAAGTTTGCTAGTAGTTTCTAGTTAGTTAATCAAGTCAAACTTTACAAGTAGTTCCTACTTAGTTAATCAAGTGAAACATTGCAAGTAGTTCCTAGTTAGCTAATCAAGTGAAACTTTGCAAGTAGTTCCTACTTAGTTAATCAAGTGAAACATTGCAAGTAGTTCCTAGTTAGTTAATCAAGTAAAACATTGCAAGTAGTTCCTACTTAGTTAATCACGTGAAACATTGCAAGTAGTTTCTAGTTAGTTAATCAAGTGAAACTTTGCAAGTAGTTCCTAGTTAGTTAATCAAGTGAAACTTTGCAAGTGGTTCCTAGTTAGTTAATCAAGTAAAACATTGCAAGTAGTTCCTAGTTAGTTAATCAAGTGAAACATTGCAAGTAGTTCCTAGTTAGCTAATCATGTAAAACTTTGCAAGTAGTTTCTAGTTAGTTAATTAAAAGAAACTTTGCAAGTAGTCCCTGGTTAGTTAATCAAGTGAAACATTGCAAGTAGTTCCTAGTTAGTTAATCAAGTGAAACTTTGCAAGTAGTTCCTAGTTAGTTAATCAAGTAAAACATTGCAAGTAGTTCCTAGTTAGCTAATCATGTGAAACTTTGCAAGTAGTTTCTAGTTAGTTAATAAAAAGAAACTTTGCAAATAGTCCCTGGTTAGTTAATCAAGTGAATCTTTGCAAGTAGTTCTTAGTTAGTTAATCAAGTGAAACATTACAAGTAATTCCTAGTTAGCTATCAAGTGAAACTTTGCAAGTAGTTCCTTGGTAGTTAATCATGTAAAATATATTGCAAGTAGTTCCTAGTTAGTTAATCAAGTGAAACTTTGCAAGTAGTTTCTAGTTAGTTAATAAAGTGAAAGTTTGCAAGAAGTTTCTAGTTAGTTAATCAAGTCAAACTTTACAAGTAGTTCCTACTTAGTTAATCAAGTGAAACATTGCAAGTAGTTCCTAGTTAGTTAATCAAGTGAAGCATTGCAAGTAGTTCCTAGTTAGTTAATCATGTGAAACATTGCAAGTAGTTCCTAGTTAGTTAATCAAGTGAAATATTGCAAGTAGTTCCTCGTTAGTTAATCAAGTGAAACTTTGCAAGTAGTTCCTAGTTAGCTAATCAAGTGAATTTTTGCAAGTAGTTTCTACTTAGTTTATCAAGGGAAAGTTTGCAAGTAGTTTCTAGTTAGTTAATCAAGTCAAACTTTACAAGTAGTTCCAACTTAGTTAAACAAGTGAAACATTGCAAGTAGTTCTTAGTTAGCTAATCAAGAAAAACTTTGCAAGTAGTTCCTACTTAGTTAATCAAGTGAAACATTGCAAGTAGTTCCTAGTTAGTTAATCAAGTAAAACATTGCAAGTAGTTCCTAGTTAGTTAATCAAGTGAAACTTTGTAAGTAGTTCCTAGTTAGTTAATCAAGTGAAACTTTGCAAGTAGTTTCTAGTTAGTTAATCAAGTGAAAGTTTGCAAGTAGTTTCTAGTTAGTTAATCAAGTCAAACTTTACAAGTAGTTCCTACTTAGTTAATCAAGTGAAACATTGCAAGTAGTTCCTAGTTAGCTAATCAAGTGAAACTTTGCAAGTAGTTCCTACTTAGTTAATCAAGTAAAACATTGCAAGTAGTTCCTAGTTATTTTATCAAGTAAAACATTGCAAGTAGTTCCTACTTAGTTAATCACGTGAAACATTGCAAGTAGTTCCTAGTTAGTTAATCAAGTGAAACTTTGCAAGTAGTTCCTAGTTAGTTAATCAAGTAAAACTTTGTAAGTAGTTCCTAAATAGTTAATCAAGTGAAACATTGCAAGTAGTTCCTAGTTAGCTAATCATGTGAAACTTTGCCAGTAGTTTCTAGTTAGTTAATTAAAAGAAACTTTGCAAGTAGTCCCTGGTTAGTTAATCAAGTTAAACTTTGCAAGTAGTTCCTAGTTAGCTAATCAAGTAAAACATTACAAGTAGTTTTTAGTTAAATAATCAAGTGAAACTTTACAAGTAGTTCCTAGTTAGTTAATCAAGTGAAACATTGCAAGTAGTTTCTTGTTAGTTAATCATGTGAAACTTTGCAAGTAGTTCCTAGTTAGTTAATCAATGGAAACATTGCAAGTAGTTCCTAGTTAGTTAATTAAGTGAAACATTGCAAGTAGTTCCTAGTAAGCTAATTTAGTGAAACATTGTAAGTAGTTTCTAGTTAGTTAATCAAGTGAAACTTTGTAAGTAGTTCCTAGTTAGTTAATCAAGTGAAACTTTGCAAGTAGTTTCTAGTTAGTTAATCAAGTGAAGGTTTGCTAGTAGTTTCTAGTTAGTTAATCAAGTCAAACTTTACAAGTAGTTCCTACTTAGTTAATCAAGTGAAACATTGCAAGTAGTTCCTAGTTAGCTAATCAAGTGAAACTTTGCAAGTAGTTCCTACTTAGTTAATCAAGTGAAACATTGCAAGTAGATCCTAGTTAGTTAATCAAGTAAAACATTGCAAGTAGTTCCTACTTAGTTAATCACGTGAAACATTGCAAGTAGTTCCTAGTTAGTTAATCTTGTGAAACTTTGCAAGTAGTTCCTAGTTAGTTAATCAAGTGAAACTTTGCAAGTGGTTCCTAGTTAGTTAATCAAGTAAAACATTGCAAGTAGTTCCTAGTTAGTTAATCAAGTGAAACATTGCAAGTAGTTCTTAGTTAGCTAATCATGTAAAACTTTGCAAGTAGTTTCTAGTTAGTTAATTAAAAGAAACTTTGCAAGTAGTCCTTTGTTAGTTAATCAAGTGAAACATTGCAAGTAGTTCCTAGTTAGTTAATCAAGTGAAACTTTGCAAGTAGTTCCTAGTTAGTTAATCAAGTAAAACATTGCAAGTAGTTCCTAGTTAGCTAATCATGTGAAACTTTGCAAGTAGTTTCTAGTTAGTTAATTAAAAGAAACTTTGCAAATAGTCCCTGGTTAGTTAATCAAGTGAATCTTTGCAAGTAGTTCTTAGTTAGTTAATCAAGTGAAACATTACAAGTAATTCCTAGTTAGCTATCAAGTGAAACTTTGCAAGTAGTTCCTACTTAGTTAATCAAGTGAAACATTGCAAGTAGTTCCTAGTTAGTTAATCAAGTGAAACATTGCAAGTAGTTCCTAGGTAGTTAATCATGTAAAATATATTGCAAGTAGTTCCTAGATAGTTAATCAAGTGAAACATTGCAAGTAGTTTCTTGTTAGTTAATCATATGAAACTTTGCAAGCAGTTCATAGTTAGTTAATCAATGGAAACATTGCAAGTAGTTCCTAGTTAGTTAATCAAGTGAAACATTGCAAGTAGTTCCTAGTTAGTTAATTAAGTGAAACATTGCAAGTAGTTCCTAGTAAGCTAATTAAGTGAAACATTGCAAGTAGTTCCTACTTAGTTAATCAAGTAAAACTTTGCAAATAGTTCCTAGTTAGTTAATCAAGTGAAACTTTGCAAGTAGTTTCTAGTTAGTTAATAAAGTGAAAGTTTGCAAGAAGTTTCTAGTTAGTTAATCAAGTCAAACTTTACAAGTAGTTCTTACTTAGTTAATCAAGTGAAACATTGCAAGTAGTTCCTAGTTAGTTAATCAAGTGAAGCATTGCAAGTAGTTCCTAGTTAGTTAATCATGTGAAACATTGCAAGTAGTTCCTAGTTAGTTAATCAAGTGAAATATTGCAAGTAGTTCCTCGTTAGTTAATCAAGTGAAACTTTGCAAGTAGTTCCTAGTTAGCTAATCAAGTGAATTTTTGCAAGTAGTTCCTACTTAGTTAATCAAGTGAAACAATGCAAGTAGTTCCTAGTTAGTTAATCAAGTGAAACATTGCAAGTAGTTCCTAGTTAGTTAATCAAGTAAAACATTGCAAGTAGTTTCTTGTTAGTTAATCATATGAAACTTTGCAAGCAGTTTCTAGTTAGTTAATCAATGGAAACATTGCAAGTAGTTCCTAGTTAGTTAATCAAGTAAAACATTGCAAGTGGTTCCTAGGTAGTTAATCATGTAAAATATATTGCAAGTAGTTCCTAGTTAGTTAATCAAGTGAAACATTGCAAGAAGTTCCTAGTTAGTTAATTAAGTGAAACATTGCAAGTAGTTCCTAGTTAGTTAATTAAGTGAAACATTGCAAGTAGTTCCTAGTTAGTTAATCAAGTGAAACTTTGCAAGTAGTTCCTAGTTAGTTAATTAAGTGAAACTTTGCAAGTAGTTTCTAGTTAGTTAATCAAGTAAAACATTGCAAGTAGTTCCTAGTTAGTTAATCAAGTGAAACATTGCAAGTAGTTCCTAGTTAGCTAATCATGTAAAACTTTGCAAGTAGTTTCTAGTTAGTTAATTAAAAGAAACTTTGAAGGTAGTCCCTGGTTAGTTAATCAAGTGAAACATTGCAAGTAGTTCCTAGTTAGCTAATCAAGTAAAACATTGCAAGTAGTTCCTAGTTAGTTAATCAAGTAAAACTTTACAAGTAGTTCCTAGTTAGTTAATCAAGTGAAACATTGCAAGTAGTTTCTTGTTAGTTAATCATGTGAAACTTTGCAAGTAGTTCCTAGTTAGTTAATCAATGGAAACATTGCAAGTAGTTCTTAGTTAGTTAAATAAGTGAAACATTGCAAGTAGTTCCTACTTAGTTAATCAAGTGAAACTTTGCAAGTAGTTCCTAGTTAGTTAATCAAGTGAAGCATTGCAAGTAGTTCCTAGTTAGTTAATCATGTGAAACATTGCAAGTAGTTCCTAGTTAGTTAATCAATTGAAATATTGCAAGTAGTTCCTCGTTAGTTAATCAAGTGAAACTTTGCAAGTAGTTCCTAGTTAGCTAATCAAGTGAATTTTTGTAAGTAGTTCCTACTTAGTTAATCAAGTGAAACAATGCAAGTAGTTCCTAGTTAGTTAATCAAGTGAAACATTGCAAGTAGTTCCTAGTTAGTTAATCAAGTGAAACATTGCAAGTAGTTTCTTGTTAGTTAATCATATGAAACTTTGCAAGCAGTTTCTAGTTAGTTAATCAATAGAAACATTGCAAGTAGTTCCTAGTTAGTTAATCAAGTAAAACATTGCAAGTAGTTCCTAGGTAGTTAATCATGTAAAATATATTGCAAGTAGTTCCTAGTTAGTTAATCAAGTGAAACATTGCAAGAGATTCCTAGTTAGTTAATTAAGTGAAACATTGCAAGTAGTTCCTAGTTAGTTAATTAAGTGAAACATTGCAAGTAGTTCCTAGTTAGTTAATCAAGTGAAACTTTGCAAGTAGTTCCTAGTTAGTTAATCAAGTGAAACTTTGCAAGTAGTTTCTACTTAGTTTATCAAGTGAAAGTTTGCAAGTAGTTTCTAGTTAGTTAATCAAGTCAAACTTTACAAGTAGTTCCTACTTAGTTAAACAAGTGAAACATTGCAAGTAGTTCTTAGTTAGCTAATCAAGAAAAACTTTGCAAGTAGTTCCTACATAGTTAATCAAGTGAAACATTGCAAGTAGTTCCTAGTTAGTTAATCAAGTAAAACATTGCAAGTAGTTCCTAGTTAGTTAATCAAATGAAACATTGCAAGTAAAACCTAGTTAGTTAATCAAGTGAAACATTGCAAGTAGTTCCTAGTTAGTTAATCAAGTAAAACATTGCAAGTAGTTCCTACTTAGTTAATCACGAGAAACATTGCAAGTAGTTCCTAGTTAGTTAATCAAGTGAAACTTTGCAAGTAGTTCCTAGTTAGTTAATTAAGTGAAACTTTGCAAGTAGTTCCTAGTTAGTTAATCAAGTGAAACATTGAAAGTAGTTCCTAGTTAGCTAATCAAGTAAAACATTGCAAGTAGTTTTTAGTTTAATAATCAAGTGAAACTTTACAAGTAGTTCCTAGTTATTAAATCAAGTGAAACATTGCAAGTAGTTTCTTGTTAGCTAATCATGTGAGACTTTGCAAGTAGTTCCTAGTTAGTTAATCAATGGAAACATTGCAAGTAGTTCTTAGTTAGTTAATTAAGTGAAACATTGCAAGTAGTTCCTACTTAGTTAATCACGTGAAACATTGCAAGTAGTTCCTAGTTAGTTAATCAAGTGAAACATTGCAAGTAGTCTCTAGTTAGTTAATCAAGTGAAACTTTGCAAGTAGTTTCTAGTTAGTTAATTAAGTGAAACTTTGCAAGTAGTTTCTAGTTAGTTAATCAAGTGAAACTTTACAAGTAGTTCCTATTCACTGAATCAAGTGAATTATTGCAAGTAGTTCCTACTTAGTTAATCAAGTGAAACATTGCAAGTAGTTCCTATTTAGTTTATCAAGTGAAACATTGCAAGTAGTTCCTAGTTAGTTAATCAATTGAAACATTGCAAGTAGTTCCTAGTTAGTTTATCAAGTGAAAAATTGCAAGTAGTTTCTTGTTAGTTAATCATGTGAAACTTGTTAGTAGTTACTAGTTTGTTAATCAATGGAAACATTGCAAGTAGTTCCTAGTTAGTTAATCAAGTAAAACATTGCAAGTAGTACCTAGTTAGTTAATCAAGTGAAACATTCCATGTAGTTCCTAGTTAGTTAATCAAGTGAAACATTGCAAGTAGTTCCTAGTTAGTTAATCAAGTGAAACATTGCAAGTAGTTCCTAGTTAGCTAATCAAGTAAAACATTGCAAGTAGTTTTTAGTTAAATAATCAAGTGAAACTTTACAAGTAGTTCCTAGTTAGTTAATCAAGTGAAACATTGCAAGTAGTTTCTTGTTAGTTAATCATGTGAAACTTTGCAAGTAGTTTCTAGTTAGTTAATTAAGTGAAACTTTGCAAGTAGTTTCTAGTTAGTTAATCAAGTGAAACTTTACAAGTAGTTCCTATTCACTGAATCAAGTGAATTATTGCAAGTAGTTCCTACTTAGTTAATCAAGTGAAACATTGCAAGTAGTTCCTATTTAGTTTATCAAGTGAAACATTGCAAGTAGTTCCTAGTTAGTTAATCAAGTGAAACATTGCAAGTAGTTCCTAGTTAGTTTATCAAGTGAAAAATTGCAAGTAGTTTCTTGTTAGTTAATCATGTGAAACTTGCAAGTAGTTACTAGTTTGTTAATCAATGGAAACATTGCAAGTAGTTCCTAGTTAGTTAATCAAGTAAAACATTGCAAGTAGTACCTAGTTAGTTAATCAAGTGAAACATTGCAAGTAGTTCCTAGTTAGTTAATCAAGTGAAACATTGCAAGTAGTTCCTAGTTAGCTAATCAAGTAAAACATTGCAAGTAGTTTTTAGTTAAATAATCAAGTGAAACTTTACAAGTAGTTCCTAGTTAGTTAATCAAGTGAAACATTGCAAGTAGTTTCTTGTTAGTTAATCATGTGAAACTTTGCAAGTAGTTTCTAGTTAGTTAATCAATGGAAACATTGCAAGTAGTTCTTAGTTAATTAATTAAGTGAAACATTGCAAGTAGTTCCTACTTAGTTAATCAAGTGAAACATTGCAAGTAGTTCCTAGTTAGTTAATAAAGTGAAGCATTGCAAGTAGTTTCTAGTTAGTTAATTATGTAAAACATTGCAAGTAGTTTCTTGTTAGTTAATCATATGAAACTTTGCAAGCAGTTCATAGTTAGTTAATCAATGGAAACATTGCAAGTAGTTCCTAGTTAGTTAATCAAGTGAAACATTGCAAGTAGTTCCTAGGTAGTTAATCATGTAAAATATATTGCAAGTAGTTCCTAGTTAGTTAATCAAGTGAAACATTGCAAGTAGTTCCTAGTTAGTTAATTAAGTGAAACTTTGCAATAGTTCCTAGTTAGCTAATCAAGTGAATTTTTGCAAGTAGTTCCTACTTAGTTAATCAAGTGAAACATTGCAAGTAGTTTCTTGTTAGTTAATCATATGAAACTTTGCAAGCAGTTCATAGTTAGATAATCAATGGAAACATTGCAAGTAGTTCCTAGTTAGTTAATCAAGTGAAACATTGCAAGTAGTTCCTAGGTAGTTAATCATGTAAAATATATTGCAAGTAGTTCCTAGTTAGTTAATCAAGTGAAACATTGCAAGTAGTTCCTAGTTAGTTAATTAATTGAAACATTGCAAGTAGTTCCTAGTTAGTTAATTAAGTAAAACTTTGCAAGTAGTTCCTAGTTAGTTAATCAAGTGAAACTTTGCAAGTAGTTTCTAGTTAGTTAATAAAGTGAAAGTTTGCAAGTAGCTTCTAGTTAGTTAATCAAGTCAAACTTTACAAGTAGTTCCTACTTAGTTAATCAAGTGAAACATTGCAAGTAGTTCCTAGTTAGCTAATCAAGTGAAACTTTGCAAGTAGTCTCTGGTTAGTTAATCAAGTGAAACTTTGCAAGTAGTTCCTAGTTAGTTAATCAAGTGAAACATTGCAAGTAGTTTCTTGTTAGTTAATCATGTGAAACTTTGCAATAAGTTCCTAGTTAGTTAATCAATGGAAACATTGCAAGTAGTTCTTAAGTAGTTAATTAAGTGAAACATTGCAAGAAGTTCCTAGTTAGTTAATCAAGTGAAACATTGCAAGTAGTTCCTAGTTAGTTAATCAAGTGAAACATTGCAAGTAGTTTCTAGTTAGTTAATCATGTGAAACATTGCAAGTAGTTCCTAGTTAGTTAATCAAGTGAAACATTGCAAGTAGTTCCTAGTTAGTTAATCAAGTGATACTTTGCAAGTAGTTCCTAGTTAGTTAATCAAGTGAAACATTGCAAGTAGTTTCTTGTTAGTTAATCATGTGAAACTTTGCAAGTAGTTTCTAGTTAGTTAATTAAGTGAAACTTTGCAAGTAGTTTCTAGTTAGTTAATCAAGTGAAACTTTACAAGTAGTTCCTATTCACTGAATCAAGTGAATTATTGCAAGTAGTTCCTACTTAGTTAATCAAGTGAAACATTGCAAGTAGTTCCTATTTAGTTTATCAAGTGAAACATTGCAAGTAGTTCCTAGTTAGTTAATCAAGTGAAACATTGCAAGTAGTTCCTAGTTAGTTTATCAAGTGAAAAATTGCAAGTAGTTTCTTGTTAGTTAATCATGTGAAACTTGCAAGTAGTTACTAGTTTGTTAATCAATGGAAACATTGCAAGTAGTTCCTAGTTAGTTAATCAAGTAAAACATTGCAAGTAGTACCTAGTTAGTTAATCAAGTGAAACATTGCAAGTAGTTCCTAGTTAGTTAATCAAGTGAAACATTGCAAGTAGTTCCTAGTTAGCTAATCAAGTAAAACATTGCAAGTAGTTTTTAGTTAAATAATCAAGTGAAACTTTACAAGTAGTTCCTAGTTAGTTAATCAAGTGAAACATTGCAAGTAGTTTCTTGTTAGTTCATCATGTGAAACTTTGCAAGTAGTTTCTAGTTAGTTAATCAATGGAAACATTGCAAGTAGTTCTTAGTTAGTTAATCAAGTGAAATATTGCAAGTAGT
Source organism: Biomphalaria sudanica (assembly GCA_036873155.1). NCBI lineage: Eukaryota > Metazoa > Mollusca > Gastropoda > Planorbidae > Biomphalaria > Biomphalaria sudanica. Next base: position 488,192 of record JAZGLO010001246.1, on the reverse strand, counting down.
TCCTCGTTAGTTAATCAAGTGAAACATTGCAAGTAGTTCCTAGTTAGTTAATAAAGTGAAGCATTGCAAGTAGTTTCTAGTTAGTTAATCATGTAAAACATTGCAAGTAGTTTCTTGTTAGTTAATCATATGAAACTTTGCAAGCAGTTCATAGTTAGTTAATCAATGGAAACATTGCAAGTAGTTCCTAGTTAGTTAATCAAGTGAAACATTGCAAGTAGTTCCTAGGTAGTTAATCATGTAAAATATATTGCAAGTAGTTCCTAGTTAGTTAATCAAGTGAAACATTGCAAGTAGTTCCTAGTTAGTTAATTAAGTGAAACTTTGCAATAGTTCCTAGTTAGCTAATCAAGTGAATTTTTGCAAGTAGTTCCTACTTAGTTAATCAAGTGAAACATTGCAAGTAGTTCCTAGTTAGTTAATCAAGTGAAACATTGCAAGTAGTTTCTTGTTAGTTAATCATATGAAACTTTGCAAGCAGTTCATAGTTAGATAATCAATGGAAACATTGCAAGTAGTTCCTAGTTAGTTAATCAAGTGAAACATTGCAAGTAGTTCCTAGGTAGTTAATCATGTAAAATATATTGCAAGTAGTTCCTAGTTAGTTAATCAAGTGAAACATTGCAAGTAGTTCCTAGTTAGTTAATTAAGTGAAACATTGCAAGTAGTTCCTAGTTAGTTAATTAAGTAAAACTTTGCAAGTAGTTCCTAGTTAGTTAATCAAGTGAAACTTTGCAAGTAGTTTCTAGTTAGTTAATAAAGTGAAAGTTTGCAAGTAGCTTCTAGTAAGTTAATAAAGTCAATCTTTACAAGTAGTTCCTACTTAGTTAATCAAGTGAAACATTGCAAGTAGTTCCTAGTTAGCTAATCAAGTGAAACTTTGCAAGTAGTCTCTGGTTAGTTAATCAAGTGAAACTTTGCAAGTAGTTCCTAGTTAGTTAATCAAGTGAAACATTGCAAGTAGTTTCTTGTTAGTTAATCATGTGAAACTTTGCAATAAGTTCCTAGTTAGTTAATCAATGGAAACATTGCAAGTAGTTCTTAAGTAGTTAATTAAGTGAAACATTGCAAGAAGTTCCTAGTTAGTTAATCAAGTGAAACATTGCAAGTAGTTCCTAGTTAGTTAATCAAGTGAAACATTGCAAGTAGTTTCTAGTTAGTTAATCATGTAAAACATTGCAAGTAGTTCCTAGTTAGTTAATCAAGTGAAACATTGCAAGTAGTTCCTAGTTAGTTAATCAAGTGATACTTTGCAAGTAGTTCCTAGTTAGCTAATCAAGTGAATTTTTGCAAGTAGTTCCTACTTAGTTAATCAAGTGAAACTTTGCAAGTAGTTCCTAGTTAATTAATCAAGTGAAACATTGCAAGTAGTTTCTTGTTAGTTAATCATATGAAACTTTGCAAGCAGTTCATAGTTAGTTAATCAATGGAAACATTGCAAGTAGTTCCTAGTTAGTTAATCAAGTGAAACATTGCAAGTAGTTCCTAGTTAGTTAATTAAGTGAAACATTGCAAGTAGTTCCTAGTTAGTTAATTAAGTGAAACATTGCAAGTAGTTCCTAGTAAGCTAATTAAGTGAAACATTGCAAGTAGTTCCTAGTTACTTAATTAAGTGAAACATTGCAAGTAGTTCCTAGTTAGTTAATTAAGTGAAACATTGCAAGTAGTTCCTAGTAAGCTAATTAAGTGAAACATTGCAAGTAGTTTCTAGTTAGTTAATCAAGTGAAACTTTGTAAGTAGTTCCTAGTTAGTTAATTAAGTGAAACTTTGCAAGTAGTTTCTAGTTAGTTAATCAAGTGAAAGTTTGCTAGTAGTTTCTAGTTAGTTAATCAAGTCAAACTTTACAAGTAGTTCCTACTTAGTTAATCAAGTGAAACATTGCAACTAGTTCCTAGTTAGCTAATCAAGTGAAACTTTGCAAGTAGTTCCTACTTAGTTAATCAAGTGAAACATTGCAAGTAGTTCCTAGTTAGTTAATCAAGTAAAACATTGCAAGTAGTTCCTACTTAGTTAATCACGTGAAACATTGCAAGTAGTTCCTAGTTAGTTAATCAAGTGAAACTTTGCAAGTAGTTCCTAGTTAGTTAATCAAGTGAAACTTTGCAAGTGGTTCCTAGTTAGTTAATCAAGTAAAACATTGCAAGTAGTTCCTAGTTAGTTAATCAAGTGAAACATTGCAAGTAGTTCCTAGTTAGCTAATCATGTAAAACTTTGCAAGTAGTTTCTAGTTAGTTAATAAAGTGAAAGTTTGCAAGAAGTTTCTAGTTAGTTAATCAAGTTAAACTTTACAAGTAGTTCCTACTTAGTTAATCAAGTGAAACATTGCAAGTAGTTCCTAGTTAGTTAATCAAGTGAAGCATTGCAAGTAGTTCCTAGTTAGTTAATCATGTGAAACATTGCAAGTAGTTCCTAGTTAGTTAATCAAGTGAAATATTGCAAGTAGTTCCTCGTTAGTTAATCAAGTGAAACTTTGCAAGTAGTTCCTAGTTAGCTAATCAAGTGAATTTTTGCAAGTAGTTTCTACTTAGTTTATCAAGTGAAAGTTTGCAAGTAGTTTCTAGTTAGTTAATCAAGTCAAACTTTACAAGTAGTTCCAACTTAGTTAAACAAGTGAAACATTGCAAGTAGTTCTTAGTTAGCTAATCAAGAAAAACTTTGCAAGTAGTTCCTACTTAGTTAATCAAGTGAAACATTGCAAGTAGTTCCTAGTTTGTTAATCAAGTAAAACATTGCAAGTAGTTCCTAGTTAGTTAATCAAGTGAAACTTTGTAAGTAGTTCCTAGTTAGTTAATCAAGTGAAACTTTGCAAGTAGTTTCTAGTTAGTTAATCAAGTGAAAGTTTGCAAGTAGTTTCTAGTTAGTTAATCAAGTCAAATTTTACAAGTAGTTCCTACTTAGTTAATCAAGTGAAACATTGCAAGTAGTTCCTAGTTAGCTAATCAAGTGAAACTTTGCAAGTAGTTTCTTGTTAGTTAATCATATGAAACTTTGCAAGCAGTTCATAGTTAGATAATCAATGGAAACATTGCAAGTAGTTCCTAGTTAGTTAATCAAGTGAAACATTGCAAGTAGTTCCTAGGTAGTTAATCATGTAAAATATATTGCAAGTAGTTCCTAGTTAGTTAATCAAGTGAAACATTGCAAGTAGTTCCTAGTTAGTTAATTAAGTGAAACATTGCAAGTAGTTCCTAGTTAGTTAATTAAGTAAAACTTTGCAAGTAGTTCCTAGTTAGTTAATCAAGTGAAACTTTGCAAGTAGTTTCTAGTTAGTTAATAAAGTGAAAGTTTGCAAGTAGCTTCTAGTTAGTTAATCAAGTCAAACTTTACAAGTAGTTCCTACTTAGTTAATCAAGTGAAACATTGCAAGTAGTTCCTAGTTAGCTAATCAAGTGAAACTTTGCAAGTAGTCTCTGGTTAGTTAATCAAGTGAAACTTTGCAAGTAGTTCCTAGTTAGTTAATCAAGTGAAACATTGCAAGTAGTTTCTTGTTAGTTAATCATGTGAAACTTTGCAATAAGTTCCTAGTTAGTTAATCAATGGAAACATTGCAAGTAGTTCTTAAGTAGTTAATTAAGTGAAACATTGCAAGAAGTTCCTAGTTAGTTAATCAAGTGAAACATTGCAAGTAGTTCCTAGTTAGTTAATCAAGTGAAACATTGCAAGTAGTTCCTAGTTAGTTAATCAAGTGATACTTTGCAAGTAGTTCCTAGTTAGCTAATCAAGTGAATTTTTGCAAGTAGTTCCTACTTAGTTAATCAAGTGAAACTTTGCAAGTAGTTCCTAGTTAATTTATCAAGTGAAACATTGCAAGTAGTTTCTTGTTAGTTAATCATATGAAACTTTGCAAGCAGTTCATAGTTAGTTAATCAATGGAAACATTGCAAGTAGTTCCTAGTTAGTTAATCAAGTGAAACATTGCAAGTAGTTCCTAGTAAGCTAATTAAGTGAAACATTGCAAGTAGTTCCTAGTTAGTTAATCAAGTAAAACATTGCAAGTAGTTCCTACTTAGTTAATCACGTGAAACATTGCAAGTAGTTCCTAGTTAGTTAATCAAGTGAAACTTTGCAAGTAGTTCCTAGTTAGTTAATCAAGTGAAACTTTGCAAGTAGTTCCTAGTTAGTTAATCAAGTAAAACATTGCAAGTAGTTCCTAGTTAGTTAATCAAGTGAAACATTGCAAGTAGTTCCTAGTTAGCTAATCATGTAAAACTTTGCAAGTAGTTTCTAGTTAGTTAATTAAAAGAAACTTTGCAAGTAGTCCCTGGTTAGTTAATCAAGTGAAACATTGCAAGTAGTTCCTAGTTAGTTAATCAAGTGAAACTTTGCAAGTAGTTCCTAGTTAGTTAATCAAGTAAAACATTGCAAGTAGTTCCTAGTTAGCTAATCATGTGAAACTTTGCAAGTAGTTTCTAGTTAGTTAATTAAAAGAAACTTTGCAAATAGTCCCTGGTTAGTTAATCAAGTGAATCTTTGCAAGTAGTTCTTAGTTAGTTAATCAAGTGAAACATTACAAGTAATTCCTAGTTAGCTATCAAGTGAAACTTTGCAAGTAGTTCCTACTTAGTTAATCAAGTGAAACATTGCAAGTAGTTCCTAGTTAGTTAATCAAGTGAAACATTGCAAGTAGTTTCTTGTTAGTTAATCATATGAAACTTTGCAAGCAGTTCATAGTTAGTTAATCAATGGAAACATTGCAAGTAGTTTCTAGTTAGTTAATCAAGTGAAACATTGCAAGTAGTTCGTAGTTAGTTAATTAAGTGAAACATTGCAAGTAGTTCCTAGTAAGCTAATTAAGTGAAACATTGCAAGTAGTTCCTACTTAGTTAATCAAGTAAATTTTTGCAAGTAGTTCCTAGTTAGTTAATCAAGTGAAACTTTGCAAGTAGTTTCTAGTTAGTTAATAAAGTGAAAGTTTGCAAGAAGTTTCTAGTTAGTTAATCAAGTCAAACTTTACAAGTAGTTCTTACTTAGTTAATCAAGTGAAACATTGCAAGTAGTTCCTAGTTAGTTAATTAAGTGAAGCATTGCAAGTAGTTCTTAGTTAGTTAATCATGTGAAACATTGCAAGTAGTTCCTACTTAGTTAATCAAGTGAAATATTGCAAGTAGTTCCTCGTTAGTTAATCAAGTGAAACTTTGCAAGTAGTTCCTAGTTAGCTAATCAAGTGAATTTTTGCAAGTAGTTCCTACTTAGTTAATCAAGTGAAACAATGCAAGTAGTTCCTAGTTAGTTAATTAAGTGAAACATTGCAAGTAGTTCCTAGTTAGTTAATCAAGTAAAACATTGCAAGTAGTTTCTTGTTAGTTAATCATATGAAACTTTGCAAGCAGTTTCTAGTTAGTTAATCAATGGAAACATTGCAAGTAGTTCCTAGTTAGTTAATCAAGTAAAACATTGCAAGTGGTTCCTAGGTAGTTAATCATGTAAAATATATTGCAAGTAGTTCCTAGTTAGTTAATCAAGTGAAACATTGCAAGAAGTTCCTAGTTAGTTAATTAAGTGAAACATTGCAAGTAGTTCCTAGTTAGTTAATTAAGTGAAACATTGCAAGTAGTTCCTAATTAGTTAATCAAGTGAAACTTTGCAAGTAGTTTCTACTTAGTTTATCAAGTGAAAGTTTGCAAGTAGTTTTTAGTTAGTTAATCAAGTCAAACTTTACAAGTAGTTTTTAGTTAGTTAATCAAGTCAAACTTTACAAGTAGGTCCTACTTAGTTAAACAAATGAAACATTGCAAGTAGTTCCTAGTTAGCTAATCAAGAAAAACTTTGCAAGTAGTTCCTACTTAGTTAATCAAGTGAAACATTGCAAGTAGTTCCTAGTTAGTTAATCAAGTAAAACATTGCAAGTAGTTCCTAGTTAGTTAATCAAGTGAAACATTGCAAGTAAATCCTAGTTAGTTAATCAAGTGAAACATTGCAAGTAGTTCCTAGTTAGTTAATCCAGTAAAACATTGCAAGTAGTTCCTACTTAGTTAATCACGTGAAACATTGCAAGTAGTTCCTAGTTAGTTAATCAAGTGAAACTTTGCAAGTAGTTCCTAGTTAGTTAATCAAGTGAAACTTTGCAAGTAGTTCCTTTTTAGTTAATCAAGTAAAACATTGCAAGTAGTTCCTAGTTAGTTAATCAAGTGAAACATTGCAAGTAGTTTCTAGTTAGTTAATTAAAAGAAACTTTGCAAGTAGTCCCTGGTTAGTTAATCAAGTGAAACTTTGCAAGTAGTTCCTAGTTAGTTAGTCAAGTGAAACATTGAAAGTAGTTCCTAGTTAGCTAATCAAGTAAAACATTGCAAGTAGTTTTTAGTTTAATAATCAAGTGAAACTTTACAAGTAGTTCCTAGTTATTAAATCAAGTGAAACATTGCAAGTAGTTTCTTGTTAGCTAATCATGTGAGACTTTGCAAGTAGTTCCTAGTTAGTTAATCAATGGAAACATTGCAAGTAGTTCTTAGTTAGTTAATTAAGTGAAACATTGCAAGTAGTTACTACTTAGTTAATCACGTGAAACATTGCAAGTAGTTCCTAGTTAGTTAATCAAGTGAAAGTTTGCAAGTAGTTTCTAGTTAGTTAATCAAGTGAAACTTTACAAGTAGTTCCTACTTAGTTAATCAAGTAAAACACTGCAAGTAGTTCCTAGTTAGCTAATCAAGTGAAACTTTGCAAGTAGTTCCTACTTAGTTAATCAAGTGAAACATTGCAAGTAGTTCCTAGTTAGTTAATCAAGTAAAACATTGCAAGTAGTTCTTAGTTAGTTAATCAAATGAAACATTGCAAGTAAATCCTAGTTAGTTAATCAAGTGAAACATTGCAAGTAAATCCTAGTTAGTTAATCAAGTTAAACATTGCAAGTAGTTTCTTGTAAGTTAATCATGTGAAACATTGCAAGTAGTTTCTTGTTAGTTAATCATATGAAACTTTGCAAGCAGTTCTTAGTTAGTTAATCAATGGAATAATTGCAAGTAGTTCCTAGTTAGTTAATCAAGTGAAACATTGCAAGTAGTTCCTAGGTAGTTAATCATGTAAAATATATTGCAAGTAGTTCCTAGTTAGTTAATCAAGTGAAACATTGCAAGTAGTTCCTAGTTAGTTAATTAAGTGAAACATTGCAAGTAGTTCCTAGTTAGTTAATTAAGTGAAACATTGCAAGTAGTTCCTAGTAAGCTAATTAAGTGAAACATTGCAAGTAGTTCATAGTTAGTTAATCAAGTGAAACTTTGCAAGTAGTTTCTAGTTAGTTAATCAAGTGAAAGTTTGCAAGTAGTTTCTAGTTAGTTAATCAAGTGAAACTTTACAAGTAGTTCCTACTTAGTTAATCAAGTGAAACACTGCAAGTAGTTCCTAGTTAGCTAATCAAGTGAAACTTTGCAAGTAGTTCCTACTTAGTTAATCAAGTGAAACACTGCAAGTAGTTCCTAGTTAGCTAATCAAGTGAAACTTTGCAAGTAGTTCCTACTTAGTTAATCAAGTGAAGCATTGCAAGTAGTTCCTAGTTAGTTAATCATATGAAACATTGCAAGTAGTTCCTAGTTAGTTAATCAAGTGAAACTTTGCAAGTAGTTCCTAGTTAGCTATTCAAGTGAATTTTTGCAAGTAGTTCCTACTTAGTTAATCAAGTGAAACAATGCAAGTAGTTCCTAGTTAGTTAATCAAGTGAAACATTGCAAGTAGTTCCTAGTTAGTTAATCAAGTGAAACATTGCAACTAGTTTCTTGTTAGTTAATCATATGAAACTTTGCAAGCAGTTTCTAGTTAGTTAATCAATGGAAACATTGCAAGTAGTTCCTAGTTAGTTAATCAAGTAAAACATTGCAAGTAGTTCCTAGGTAGTTAATCATGTAAAATATATTGCAAGTAGTTCCTAGTTAGTTAATCAAGTGAAATATTGCAAGAAGTTCCTAGTTAGTTAATTAAGTAAAACATTGCAAGTAGTTTCTAGTTAGTTAATTAAGTGAAACTTTGCAAGTAGTTCCTAGTTAGTTAATCAAGTGAAACTTTGCAAGTAGTTCCTAGTTAGTTAATCAAGTGAAACTTTGCAAGTAGTTTCTACTTAGTTTATCAAGTGAAAGTTTGCAAGTAGTTTCTAGTTAGTTAATCAAGTCAAACTTTACAAGTAGTTCCTACTTAGTTAAACAAGTGAAACATTGCAAGTAGTTCCTAGTTAGCTAATCAAGAAAAACTTTGCAAGTAGTTCTTACTTAGTTAATCAAGTGAAACATTGCAAGTAGTTCCTAGTTAGTTAATCAAGTAAAACATTGCAAGTAGTTCCTAGTTAGTTAATCAAGTGAAACATTGCAAGTAAATCCTAGTTAGTTAATCAAGTGAAACATTGCAAGTAGTTCCTAGTTAGTTAATCAAGTAAAACATTGCAAGTAGTTCCTACTTAGTTAATCACGTGAAACATTGCAAGTAGTTCCTAGTTAGTTAATCAAGTGAAACTTTGAAAGTAGTTCCTAGTTAGTTAATCAAGTGAAACTTTGCAAGTAGTTCCTTGTTAGTTAATCAAGTAAAACATCGCAAGTAGTTCCTAGTTAGTTAATCAAGTGAAACATTGCAAGTAGTTCCTAGTTAGCTAATCATGTGAAACTTTGCAAGTAGTTTCTAGTTAGTTAATTAAAAGAAACTTTGCAAGTAGTCCCTGGTTAGTTAATCAAGTGAAACTTTGCAAGTAGTTCCTAGTTAGTTAGTCAAGTGAAACATTGAAAGTAGTTCCTAGTTAGCTAATCAAGTAAAACATTGCAAGTAGTTTTTAGTTTAATAATCAAGTGAAACTTTACAAGTAGTTCCTAGTTATTAAATCAAGTGAAACATTGCAAGTAGTTTCTTGTTAGCTAATCATGTGAGACTTTGCAAGTAGTTCCTAGTTAGTTAATCAATGGAAACATTGCAAGTAGTTCTTAGTTAGTTAATTAAGTGAAACATTGCAAGTAGTTCCTACTTAGTTAATCACGTGAAACATTGCAAGTAGTTCCTAGTTAGTTAATCAAGTGAAACATTGCAAGTAGTCTCTAGTTATTTAATCAAGTGAAACTTTGCAAGTAGTTTCTAGTTAGTTAATTAAGTGAAACTTTGCAAGTAGTTTCTAGTTAGTTAATCAAGTGAAACTTTACAAGTAGTTCCTATTCACTGAATCAAGTGAATTATTGCAAGTAGTTCCTACTTAGTTAATCAAGTGAAACATTGTAAGTAGTTCCTATTTAGTTTATCAAGTGAAACATTGCAAGTAGTTCCTAGTTAGTTAATCAAGTGAAACATTGCAAGTAGTTCCTAGTTAGTTTATCAAGTGAAAAATTGCAAGTAGTTTCTTGTTAGTTCATCATGTGAAACTTGCAAGTAGTTACTAGTTTGTTAATCAATGGAAACATTGCAAGTAGTTCCTAGTTAGTTAATCAAGTAAAACATTGCAAGTAGTACCTAGTTAGTTAATCAAGTGAAACATTCCAAGTAGTTCCTAGTTAGTTAATCAAGTGAAACATTGCAAGTAGTTCCTAGTTAGTTAATCAAGTGAAACATTGCAAGTAGTTCCTAGTTAGCTAATCAAGTAAAACATTGCAAGTAGTTTTTAGTTAAATAATCAAGTGAAACTTTACAAGTAGTCTAGTTAGTTAATCAAGTGAAACATTGCATGTAGTTTCTTGTTAGTTAATCATGTGAAACTTTGCAAGTAGTTTCTAGTTAGTTAATCAATGGAAACATTGCAAGTAGTTCTTAGTTAGTTAATTAAGTGAAACATTGCAAGTAGTTCCTACTTAGTTAATCAAGTGAAACATTGCAAGAAGTTCCTAGTTAGTTAATCAAGTGAAGCATTGTAAGTAGTTTCTAGTTAGTTAATCATGTAAAACATTGCAAGTAGTTTCTTGTTAGTTAATGATATGAAACTTTGCAAATCAGTTCCTAGTTAGTTAATCAATGGAATAATTGCAAGTAGTTCCTAGTTCGTTAATCAAGTGAAACATTGCAAGTAGTTCCTAGTTAGTTAATTAAGTGAAACATTGCAAGTAGTTCCTAGTTAGTTAATTAAGTGAAACATTGCAAGTAGTTCCTAGTAAGCTATGTAAGTGAAACATTGCAAGTAGTTCCTAGTTAGTTAATCAAGTGAAACTTTGCAAGTAGTTTCTAGTTAGTTAATCAAGGGAAAGTTTGCAAGTAGTTTCTAGTTAGTTAATCAAGTGAAACTTCACAAGTAGTTCCTATTCAGTTAATCAAGTGAATTATTGCAAGTAGTTCATACTTAGTTAATCAAGTGAAACATTGGAAGTAGTTCCTAGTTAGTTTATCAAGTGAAACATTGCAAGTAGTTCCTAGTTAGTTAATCAAGTGAAAAATTGCAAGTAGTTTCTTGTTAGTTAATTATGTGAAACTTGCAAGTAGTTACTAGTTAGTTAATCAAGTAAAACATTGCAAGTAGTTCCTAGTTAATAATCATGTAAAACATTGCAAGTAGTACCTAGTAAGTTAATCAAGTGAAACATTCCAAGTAGTTCCTAGTTAGTTAATCAAGTGAAACATTGCAAGTAGTTCCTAGTTAGTTAATCAAGTGAAACATTGCAAGTAGTTCCTAGTTAGCTAATCAAGTAAAACATTGCAAGTAGTTTTTAGTTAAATAATCAAGTGAAACTTTACAAGTAGTTCCTAGTTAGTTAATCAAGTGAAACATTGCAAGTAGTTTCTTGTTAGTTAATCATGTGAAACTTTGCAAGTAGTTTCTAGTTAGTTAATCAATGGAAACATTGCAAGTAGTTCTTAGTTAGTTAATTAAGTGAAACATTGCAAGTAGTTCCTACTTAGTTAATCAAGTGAAACATTGCAAGTAGTTCCTAGTTAGTTAATCAAGTGAAGCATTGCAAGTAGTTTCTAGTTAGTTAATCATGTAAAACATTGCAAGTAGTTTCTTGTTAGTTAATCATATGAAACTTTGCAAGCAGTTCCTAGTTAGTTAATCAATTGAATAATTGCAAGTAGTTCCTAGTTAGTTAATCAAGTGAAACATTGCAAGTAGTTCCTAGGTAGTTAATCATGTAAAATATATTGCAAGTAGTTCCTAGTTAGTTAATCAAGTGAAACATTGCAAGTAGTTCCTAGTTAGTTAATTAAGTGAAACATTGCAAGTAGTTCCTAGTTAGTTAATTAAGTGAAACATTGCAAGTAGTTCCTAGTAAGCTAATTAAGTGAAACATTGCAAGTAGTTCCTAGTTAGTTAATCAAGTGAAACTTTGCAAGTAGTTTCTAGTTAGTTAATCAAGTGAAAGTTTGCAAGTAGTTCCTAGTTAGTTAGTCAAGTGAAACATTGAAAGTAGTTCCTAGTTAGCTAATCAAGTAAAACATTGCAAGTAGTTTTTAGTTTAATAATCAAGTGAAACTTTACAAGTAGTTCCTAGTTATTAAATCAAGTGAAACATTGCAAGTAGTTTCTTGTTAGCTAATCATGTGAGACTTTGCAAGTAGTTCCTAGTTAGTTAATCAATGGAAACATTGCAAGTAGTTCTTAGTTAGTTAATTAAGTGAAACATTGCAAGTAGTTCCTACTTAGTTAATCACGTGAAACATTGCAAGTAGTTCCTAGTTAGTTAATCAAGTGAAACATTGCAAGTAGTCTCTAGTTATTTAATCAAGTAAAACTTTGCAAGTAGTTTCTAGTTAAGTAATTAAGTGAAACTTTGCAAGTAGTTTCTAGTTAGTTAATCAAGTGAAACTTTACAAGTAGTTCCTATTCACTGAATCAAGTGAATTATTGCAAGTAGTTCCTACTTAGTTAATCAAGTGAAACATTGTAAGTAGTTCCTATTTAGTTTTTCAAGTGAAACATTGCAAGTAGTTCCTAGTTATTTAATCAAGTGAAACATTGCAAGTAGTTCCTAGTTAGTTTATCAAGTGAAAAATTGCAAGTAGTTTCTTGTTAGTTCATCATGTGAAACTTGCAAGTAGTTACTAGTTTGTTAATCAATGGAAACATTGCAAGTAGTTCCTAGTTAGTTAATCAAGTGAAACATTGCAAGTAGTTCCTAGTTAGTTAATCAAGTGAAACATTGCAAGTAGTTCCTAGTTAGCTAATCAAGTAAAACATTGCAAGTAGTTCCTAGTTAGTTAATCAAGTAAAACTTTGCAAGTAGTTCCTAGTTAGTTAATCAAGTAAAACATTGCAAGTTGTTCCTAGTTAGCTAATCATGTGAAACTTTGCAAGTAGTTTCTAGTTAGTTAATTAAAAGAAACTTTGCAAGTAGTCCCTGGTTAGTTAATCAAGTAAAACTTTGCAAGTAGTTCCTAGTTAGTTAATCAAGTGAAACATTACAAGTAGTTCCTAGTTAGCTAATCAAGTAAAACATTGCAAGTAGTTTTTAGTTAAATAATCAAGTGAAACTTTACAAGTAGTTCCTAGTTAGTTAATCAAGTGAAACATTGCAAGTAGTTTCTTGTTAGTTAATCATGTGAAACTTTGCAAGTAGTTCCTAGTTAGTTAATCAATGGAAACATTGCAAGTAGTTCTTAGTTAGTTAATTAAGTGAAACATTGCAAGTAGTTCCTTGTTAGTTAATCAAGTGAAATATTGCAAGTAGTTCCTAGTTAGTTAATCAAGTGAAACATTGCAAGTAGTTCCTAGTTAGTTAATCATGTGAAACATTGCAAGTAGTTCCTAGTTAGTTAATCAAGTGAAACATTGCAAGTAGTTCCTAGTTAGTTAATCAAGTGATACTTTGCAAGTAGTTCCTAGTTAGCTAATCAAGTGAATTTTTGCAAGTAGTTCCTACTTAGTTAATCAAGTGAAACATTGCAAGTAGTTCCTAGTTAGTTAATCAAGTGAAACATTGCAAGTAGTTTCTTGGTAGTTAATCATATGAAACTTTGCAAGCAGTTCATAGTTAGTTAATCAATGGAAACATTGCAAGTAGTTCCTAGTTAGTTAATCAAGTGAAACATTGCAAGTAGTTCCTAGGTAGTTAATCATTTAAAATATATTGCAAGTAGTTCCTAGTTAGTTAATCATGTGAAACATTGCAAGTAGTTCCTAGTTAGTTAATTAAGTGAAACGTTGCAAGTAGTTCCTAGTTAGTTAATTAAGTGAAACATTGCAAGTAGTTCCTAGTAAGCTAATTAAGTGAAACATTGCAAGTAGTTCCTACTTAGTTAATCACGTGAAACATTGCAAGTAGTTCCTAGTTAGTTAATCAAGTGAAACATTGCAAGTAGTCTCTAGTTATTTAATCAAGTGAAACTTTGCAAGTAGTTTCTAGTTAGTTAATGAGGTGAAACTTTGCAAGTAGTTTCTAGTTAGTTAATCAAGTGAAACTTTACAAGTAGTTCCTATTCACTGAATCAAGTGAATTATTGCAAGTAGTTCCTACTTAGTTAATCAAGTGAAACATTGTAAGTAGTTCCTATTTAGTTTATCAAGTGAAACATTGCAAGTAGTTCCTAGTTAGTTAATCAAGTGAAACATTGCAAGTAGTTCCAAGTTAGTTTATCAAGTGAAAAATTGCAAGTAGTTTCTTGTTAGTTCATCATGTGAAACTTGCAAGTAGTTACTAGTTTGTTAATCAATGGAAACATTGCAAGTAGTTCCTAGTTAGTTAATCAAGTAAAACATTGCAAGTAGTACCTAGTTAGTTAATCAAGTGAAACATTCCAAGTAGTTCCTAGTTAGTTAATCAAGTGAAACATTGCAAGTAGTTCCTAGTTAGCTAATCAAGTAAAACATTGCAAGTAGTTTTTAGTTAAATAATCAAGTGAAACTTTACAAGTAGTCTAGTTAGTTAATCAAGTGAAACATTGCATGTAGTTTCTTGTTAGTTAATCATGTGAAACTTTGCAAGTAGTTTCTAGTTAGTTAATCAATGGAAACATTGCAAGTAGTTCTTAGTTAGTTAATTAAGTGAAACATTGCAAGTAGTTCCTACTTAGTTAATCAAGTGAAACATTGCAAGAAGTTCCTAGTTAGTTAATCAAGTGAAGCATTGCAAGTAGTTTCTAGTTAGTTAATCATGTAAAACATTGCAAGTAGTTTCTTGTTAGTTAATGATATGAAACTTTGCAAGCAGTTCCTAGTTAGTTAATCAATGGAATAATTGCAAGTAGTTCCTAGTTCGTTAATCAAGTGAAACATTGCAAGTAGTTCCTAGTTAGTTAATTAAGTGAAACATTGCAAGTAGTTCCTAGTTAGTTAATTAAGTGAAACATTGCAAGTAGTTCCTAGTAAGCTATGTAAGTGAAACATTGCAAGTAGTTCCTAGTTAGTTAATCAAGTGAAACTTTGCAAGTAGTTTCTAGTTAGTTAATCAAGGGAAAGTTTGCAAGTAGTTTCTAGTTAGTTAATCAAGTGAAACTTTACAAGTAGTTCCTACTTAGTTAATCAAGTGAAACACTGCAAGTAGTTCCTAGTTAGCTAATCAAGTGAAACTTTGCAAGTAGTTCCTACTTAGTTAATCAAGTAAAACATTGCAAGTAGTTCCTAGTTAGTTAATCAAGTAAAACATTGCAAGTAGTTCCTAGTTAGTTAATCAAATGAAACATTGCAAGTAAATCCTTGTTAGTTAATCAAGTGAAACATTGCAAGTAAATCCTAGTTAGTTAATCAAGTAAAACATTGCAAGTAGTTTCTTGTAAGTTAATCATGTGAAACATTGCAAGTAGTTCCTAGTTAATTAATTAAGTGAAACATTGCAAGTAGTTCCTAGTTAGTTAATCAAGTGAAACTTTGCAAAAAGTTTCTAGTTAGTTAATTAAGTTAAACTTTGCAAGTAGTTTCTAGTTAGTTAATCAAGTGAAACTTCACAAGTAGTTCCTATTCAGTTAATCAAGTGAATTATTGCAAGTAGTTCATACTTAGTTAATCAAGTGAAACATTGGAAGTAGTTCCTAGTTAGTTTATCAAGTGAAACATTGCAAGTAGTTCCTAGTTAGTTAATCAAGTGAAAAATTGCAAGTAGTTTCTTGTTAGTTAATTATGTGAAACTTGCAAGTAGTTACTAGTTTGTTAATCAAGTGAAACATTGCAAGTAGTTCCTAGTTAGTTAATCAAGTGATACTTTGCAAGTAGTTCCTAGTTAGCTAATCAAGTGAATTTTTGCAAGTAGTTCCTACTTAGTTAATCAAGTGAAACTTTGCAAGTAGTTCCTAGTTAATTAATCAAGTGAAACATTGCAAGTAGTTTCTTGTTAGTTAATCATATGAAACTTTGCAAGCAGTTCATAGTTAGTTAATCAATGGAAACATTGCAAGTAGTTCCTAGTTAGTTAATCAAGTGAAACATTGCAAGTAGTTCCTAGTTAGTTAATTAAGTGAAACATTGCAAGTAGTTCCTAGTTAGTTAATTAAGTGAAACATTGCAAGTAGTTCCTAGTAAGCTAATTAAGTGAAACATTGCAAGTAGTTTCTAGTTAGTTAATCAAGTGAAACTTTGTAAGTAGTTCCTAGTTAGTTAATCAAGTGAAACTTTGCAAGTAGTTTCTAGTTAGTTAATCAAGTGAAAGTTTGCTAGTAGTTTCTAGTTAGTTAATCAAGTCAAACTTTACAAGTAGTTCCTACTTAGTTAATCAAGTGAAACATTGCAAGTAGTTTCTAGTTAGCTAATCAAGTGAAACTTTGCAAGTAGTTCCTACTTAGTTAATCAAGTGAAACATTGCAAGTAGTTCCTAGTTAGTTAATCAAGTAAAACATTGCAAGTAGTTCCTACTTAGTTAATCACGTGAAACATTGCAAGTAGTTCCTAGTTAGTTAATCAAGTGAAACTTTGCAAGTAGTTCCTAGTTAGTTAATCAAGTGAAACTTTGCAAGTGGTTCCTAGTTAGTTAATCAAGTAAAACATTGCAAGTAGTTCCTAGTTAGTTAATCAAGTGAAACATTGCAAGTAGTTCCTAGTTAGCTAATCATGTAAAACTTTGCAAGTAGTTTCTAGTTAGTTAATTAAAAGAAACTTTGCAAGTAGTCCCTGGTTAGTTAATCAAGTGAAACATTGCAAGTAGTTCCTAGTTAGTTAATCAAGTGAAACTTTGCAAGTAGTTCCTAGTTAGTTAATCAAGTAAAACATTGCAAGTAGTTCCTAGTTAGCTAATCATGTGAAACTTTGCAAGTAGTTTCTAGTTAGTTAATTAAAAGAAACTTTGCAAATAGTCCCTGGTTAGTTAATCAAGTGAATCTTTGCAAGTAGTTCTTAGTTAGTTAATCAAGTGAAACATTACAAGTAATTCCTAGTTAGCTATCAAGTGAAACTTTGCAAGTAGTTCCTAGGTAGTTAATCATGTAAAATATATTGCAAGTAGTTCCTAGATAGTTAATCAAGTGAAACATTGCAAGTAGTTTCTTGTTAGTTAATCATATGAAACTTTGCAAGCAGTTCATAGTTAGTTAATCAATGGAAACATTGCAAGTAGTTCCTAGTTAGTTAATCAAGTGAAACATTGCAAGTAGTTCCTAGTTAGTTAATTAAGTGAAACATTGCAAGTAGTTCCTAGTAAGCTAATTAAGTGAAACATTGCAAGTAGTTCCTAGTTAGTTAATCAAGTAAAACTTTGCAAGTAGTTCCTAGTTAGTTAATCAAGTGAAACTTTGCAAGTAGTTTCTAGTTAGTTAATAAAGTGAAAGTTTGCAAGAAGTTTCTAGTTAGTTAATCAAGTCAAACTTTACAAGTAGTTCCTACTTAGTTAATCAAGTGAAACATTGCAAGTAGTTCCTAGTTAGTTAATCAAGTGAAGCATTGCAAGTAGTTCCTAGTTAGTTAATCATGTGAAACATTGCAAGTAGTTCCTAGTTAGTTAATCAAGTGAAATATTGCAAGTAGTTCCTCGTTAGTTAATCAAGTGAAACTTTGCAAGTAGTTCCTAGTTAGCTAATCAAGTGAATTTTTGCAAGTAGTTTCTACTTAGTTTATCAAGTAAAAGTTTGCAAGTAGTTTCTAGTTAGTTAATCAAGTCAAACTTTACAAGTAGTTCCAACTTAGTTAAACAAGTGAAACATTGCAAGTAGTTCTTAGTTAGCTAATCAAGAAAAACTTTGCAAGTAGTTCCTACTTAGTTAATCAAGTGAAACATTGCAAGTAGTTCCTAGTTAGTTAATCAAGTAAAACATTGCAAGTAGTTCCTAGTTAGTTAATCAAGTGAAACTTGTAAGTAGTTCCTAGTTAGTTAATCAAGTGAAACTTTGCAAGTAGTTTCTAGTTAGTTAATCAAGTGAAAGTTTGCAAGTAGTTTCTAGTTAGTTAATCAAGTCAAACTTTACAAGTAGTTTCTACTTAGTTAATCAAGTGAATTATTGCAAGTAGTTCCTAGTTAGCTAATCAAGTGAAACTTTGCAAGTAGTTTCTACTTAGTTAATCAAGTAAAACATTGCAAGTAGTTCCTAGTTATTTTATCAAGTAAAACATTGCAAGTAGTTCCTACTTAGTTAATCACGTGAAACATTGCAAGTAGTTCCTAGTTAGTTAATCAAGTGAAACTTTGCAAGTAGTTCCTAGTTAGTTAATCAAGTGAAACTTTGCAAGTAGTTCCTAGTTAGTTAATCAAGTAAAACATTGTAAGTAGTTCCTAAAGAGTTAATCAAGTGAAACATTGCAAGTAGTTCCTAGTTAGCTAATCATGTGAAACTTTGCCAGTAGTTTCTAGTTAGTTAATTAAAAGAAACTTTGCAAGTAGTCCCTGGTTAGTTAATCAAGTGAAACTTTGCAAGTAGTTCCTAGTTAGCTAATCAAGTAAAACATTACAAGTAGTTTTTAGTTAAATAATCAAGTGAAACATTGCAAGTAGTTCCTAGTAAGCTAATTTAGTGAAACATTGCAAGTAGTTTCTAGTTAGTTAATCAAGTGAAACTTTGTAAGTAGTTCCTAGTTAGTTAATCAAGTGAAACTTTGCAAGTAGTTTCTAGTTAGTTAATCAAGTGAAAGTTTGCTAGTAGTTTCTAGTTAGTTAATCAAGTCAAACTTTACAAGTAGTTCCTACTTAGTTAATCAAGTGAAACATTGCAAGTAGTTCCTAGTTAGCTAATCAAGTGAAACTTTGCAAGTAGTTCCTACTTAGTTAATCAAGTGAAACATTGCAAGTAGTTCCTAGTTAGTTAATCAAGTAAAACATTGCAAGTAGTTCCTACTTAGTTAATCACGTGAAACATTGCAAGTAGTTCCTAGTTAGTTAATCAAGTGAAACTTTGCAAGTAGTTCCTAGTTAGTTAATCAAGTGAAACTTTGCAAGTAGTTCCTAGTTAGTTAATCAAGTAAAACATTGCAAGTAGTTCCTAGTTAGTTAATCAAGTGAAACATTGCAAGTAGTTCCTAGTTAGCTAATCATGTAAAACTTTGCAAGTAGTTTCTAGTTAGTTAATTAAAAGAAACTTTGCAAGTAGTCCCTGGTTAGTTAATCAAGTGAAACATTGCAAGTAGTTCCTAGTTAGTTAATCAAGTGAAACTTTGCAAGTAGTTCCTAGTTAGTTAATCAAGTAAAACATTGCAAGTAGTTCCTAGTTAGCTAATCATGTGAAACTTTGCAAGTAGTTTCTAGTTAGTTAATTAAAAGAAACTTTGCAAATAGTCCCTGGTTAATTAATCAAGTGAATCTTTGCAAGTAGTTCTTAGTTAGTTAATCAAGTGAAACATTACAAGTAATTCCTAGTTAGCTATCAAGTGAAACTTTGCAAGTAGTTCCTACTTAGTTAATCAAGTGAAACATTGCAAGTAGTTCCTAGTTAGTTAATCAAGTGAAACATTGCAAGTAGTTCCTAGGTAGTTAATCATGTAAAATATATTGCAAGTAGTTCCTAGATAGTTAATCAAGTGAAACATTGCAAGTAGTTTCTTGTTAGTTAATCATATGAAACTTTGCAAGCAGTTCATAGTTAGTTAATCAATGGAAACATTGCAAGTAGTTCCTAGTTAGTTAATCAAGTGAAACATTGCAAGTAGTTCCTAGTAAGCTAATTAAATGAAACATTGCAAGTAGTTCCTACTTAGTTAATCAAGTAAAACTTTGCAAGTAGTTCCTAGTTAGTTAATCAAGTGAAACTTTGCAAGTAGTTTCTAGTTAGTTAATAAAGTGAAAGTTTGCAAGAAGTTTCTAGTTAGTTAATCAAGTCAAACTTTACAAGTAGTTCTTACTTAGTTAATCAAGTGAAACATTGCAAGTAGTTCCTAGTTAGTTAATCAAGTGAAGCATTGCAAGTAGTTCCTAGTTAGTTAATCATGTGAAACATTGAAAGTAGTTCCTAGTTAGTTAATCAAGTGAATTATTGCAAGTAGTTCCTCGTTAGTTAATCAAGTGAAACTTTGCAAGTAGTTCCTAGTTAGCTAATCAAGTGAATTTTTGCAAGTAGTTCCTACTTAGTTAATCAAGTGAAACAATGCAAGTAGTTCCTAGTTAGTTAATCAAGTGAAACATTGCAAGTAGTTCCTAGTTAGTTAATCAAGTAAAACATTGCAAGTAGTTTCTTGTTAGTTAATCATATGAAACTTTGCAAGCAGTTTCTAGTTAGTTAATCAATGGAAACATTGCAAGTAGTTCCTAGTTAGTTAATCAAGTAAAACATTGCAAGTGGTTCCTAGGTAGTTAATCATGTAAAATATATTGCAAGTAGTTCCTAGTTAGTTAATCAAGTGAAACATTGCAAGAAGTTCCTAGTTAGTTAATTAAGTGAAACATTGCAAGTAGTTCCTAGTTAGTTAATTAAGTGAAACATTGCAAGTAGTTCCTAGTTAGTTAATCAAGTGAAACTTTGCAAGTAGTTCCTAGTTAGTTAATCAAGTGAAACTTTGCAAGTAGTTTCTACTTAGTTTATCAAGTGAAAGTTTGCAAGTAGTTTTTAGTTAGTTAATCAAGTCAAACTTTACAAGTAGTTCCTACTTAGTTAAACAAATGAAACATTGCAAGTAGTTCCTAGTTAGCTAATCAAGAAAAACTTTGCAAGTAGTTCCTACTTAGTTAATCAAGTGAAACATTGCAAGTAGTTCCTAGTTAGTTAATCAAGTAAAACATTGCAAGTAGTTCCTAGTTAGTTAATCAAGTGAAACATTGCAAGTAAATCCTAGTTAGTTAATCAAGTGAAACATTGCAAGTAGTTCCTAGTTAGTTAATCCAGTAAAACATTGCAAGTAGTTCCTACTTAGTTAATCACGTGAAACATTGCAAGTAGTTCCTAGTTAGTTAATCAAGTGAAACTTTGCAAGTAGTTCCTAGTTAGTTAATCAAGTGAAACTTTGCAAGTAGTTCCTTTTTAGTTAATCAAGTAAAACATTGCAAGTAGTTCCTAGTTAGTTAATCAAGTGAAACATTGCAAGTAGTTTCTAGTTAGTTAATTAAAAGAAACTTTGCAAGAAGTTCCTAGTTAGTTAATTAAGTAAAACATTGCAAGTAGTCCCTGGTTAGTTAATCAAGTGAAACTTTGCAAGTAGTTCCTAGTTAGTTAGTCAAGTGAAACATTGAAAGTAGTTTTTAGTTTAATAATCAAGTGAAACTTTACAAGTAGTTCCTAGTTATTAAATCAAGTGAAACATTGCAAGTAGTTTCTTGTTAGCTAATCATGTGAGACTTTGCAAGTAATTCCTAGTTAGTTAATCAATGGAAACATTGCAAGTAGTTCTAAGTTAGTTAATTAAGTGAAACATTGCAAGTAGTTCCTACTTAGTTAATCACGTGAAACATTGCAAGTAGTTCCTAGTTAGTTAATCAAGTGAAACATTGCAAGTAGTCTCTAGTTATTTAATCAAGTAAAACTTTGCAAGTAGTTTCTAGTTAGTTAATTAAGTGAAACTTTGCAAGTAGTTTCTAGTTAGTTAATCAAGTGAAACTTTACAAGTAGTTCCTATTCACTGAATCAGGTGAATTATTGCAAGTAGTTCCTACTTAGTTAATCAAGTGAAACATTGTAAGTAGTTCCTATTTAGTTTAACAAGTGAAACATTGCAAGTAGTTCCTAGTTAGTTAATCAAGTGAAACATTGCAAGTAGTTCCTAGTTAGTTTATCAAGTGAAAAATTGCAAGTAGTTTCTTGTTAGTTCATCATGTGAAACTTGCAAGTAGTTACTAGTTTGTTAATCAATGGAAACATTGCAAGTAGTTCCTAGTTAGTTAATCAAGTAAAACATTGCAAGTAGTACCTAGTTAGTTAATCAAGTGAAACATTCCAAGTAGTTCCTAGTTAGTTAATCAAGTGAAACATTGCAAGTAGTTCCTAGTTAGTTAATCAAGTGAAACATTGCAAGTAGTTCTAAGTTAGCTAATCAAGTAAAACATTGCAAGTAGTTTTTAGTTAAATAATCAAGTGAAACTTTACAAGTAGTCTAGTTAGTTAATGAAGTGAAACATTGCATGTAGTTTCTTGTTAGTTAATCATGTGAAACTTTGCAAGTAGTTTCTAGTTAGTTAATCAATGGAAACATTGCAAGTAGTTCTTAGTTAGTTAATTAAGTGAAACATTGCAAGTAGTTCCTACTTAGTTAATCAAGTGAAACATTGCAAGAAGTTCCTAGTTAGTTAATCAAGTGAAGCATTGCAAGTAGTTTCTAGTTAGTTAATCATGTAAAACATTGCAAGTAGTTTCTTGTTAGTTAATGATATGAAACTTTGCAAGCAGTTCCTAGTAAGTTAATCAATGGAATAATTGCAAGTAGTTCCTAGTTCGTTAATCAAGTGAAACATTGCAAGTAGTTCCTAGTTAGTTAATTAAGTGAAACATTGCAAGTAGTTCCTAGTTAGTTAATTAAGTGAAACATTGCAAGTAGTTCCTAGTAAGCTATCTAAGTAAAACATTGCAAGTAGTTCCTAGTTAGTTAATCAAGTGAAACTTTGCAAGTAGTTTCTAGTTAGTTAATCAAGGGAAAGTTTGCAAGTAGTTTCTAGTTAGTTAATCAAGTGAAACTTTACAAGTAGTTCCTACTTAGTTAATCAAGTGAAACACTGCAAGTAGTTCCTAAATAGCTAATCAAGTGAAACTTTGTAAGTAGTTCCTACTTAGTTAATCAAGTAAAACATTGCAAGTAGTTCCTAGTTAGTTTATCAAGTAAAACATTGCAAGTAGTTCCTAGTTAGTTAATCAAATGAAACATTGCAAGTAAATCCTTGTTAGTTAATCAAGTGAAACATTGCAAGTAAATCCTAGTTAGTTAATCAAGTAAAACATTGCAAGTAGTTTCTTGTAAGTTAATCATGTGAAACATTGCAAGTAGTTTCTTGTTAGTTAATCATATGAAACTTTGCAAGCAGTTCTTAGTTAGTTAATCAATGGAATAATTGCAAGTAGTTCCTAGTTAGTTAATTAAGTGAAACATTGCAAGTAGTTCCTAGGTAGTTAATCATGTAAAATATATTGCAAGTAGTTCCTAGTTAGTTAATTAAGTGAAACATTGCAAGTAGTTCCTAGTTAGTTAATTAAGTGAAACATTGCAAGTAGTTCCTAGTTAGTTAATTAAGTGAAACATTGCAAGTAGTTCCTAGTAAGCTAATTAAGTGAAACATTGCAAGTAGTTCATAGTTAGTTAATCAAGTGAAACTTTGCAAGTAGTTTCTAGTTAGTTAATCAAGTGAAAGTTTGCAAGTAGTTTCTAGTTAGTTAATCAAGTGAAACTTTACAAGTAGTTCCTACTTAGTTAATCAAGTGAAACACTGCAAGTAGTTCCTAGTTAGCTAATCAAGTGAAACTTTGCAAGTAGTTCCTACTTAGTTAATCAAGTGAAACACTGCAAGTAGTTCCTAGTTAGCTAATCAAATGAAACTTTGCAAGTAGTTCCTACTTAGTTAATCAAGTGAAGCATTGCAAGTAGTTCCTAGTTAGTTAATCATGTGAAACATTGCAAGTAGTTCCTAGTTAGTTAATCAAGTGAAATATTGCAAGTAGTTCCTCGTTAGTTAATCAAGTGAAACTTTGCAAGTAGTTCCTAGTTAGCTAATCAAGTGAATTTTTGCAAGTAGTTTCTACTTAGTTAATCAAGTGAAACAATGCAAGTAGTTCCTAGTTAGTTAATCAAGTGAAACATTGCAAGTAGTTCCTAGTTAGTTAATCAAGTGAAACATTGCAACTAGTTTCTTGTTAGTTAATCATATGAAACTTTGCAAGCAGTTTCTAGTTAGTTAATCAATGGAAACATTGCAAGTAGTTCCTAGTTAGTTAATCAAGTAAAACATTGCAAGTAGTTCCTAGGTAGTTAATCATGTAAAATATATTGCAAGTAGTTCCTAGTTAGTTAATCAAGTGAAACATTGCAAGAAGTTCCTAGTTAGTTAATTAAGTAAAACATTGCAAGTAGTTCCTAGTTAGTTAATTAAGTGAAACTTTGCAAGTAGTTCCTAGTTAGTTAATCAAGTGAAACTTTGCAAGTAGTTCCTAGTTAGTTAATCAAGTGAAACTTTGCAAGTAGTTTCTACTTAGTTTATCAAGTGAAAGTTTGCAAGTAGTTTCTAGTTAGTTAATCAAGTCAAACTTTACAAGTAGTTCCTACTTAGTTAAACAAGTGAAACATTGCAAGTAGTTCCTAGTTAGCTAATCAAGAAAAACTTTGCAAGTAGTCCCTGGTTAGTTAATCAAGTGAAACTTTGCAAGTAGTTCCTAGTTAGTTAGTCAAGTGAAACATTGAAAGTAGTTTTTAGTTTAATAATCAAGTGAAACTTTACAAGTAGTTCCTAGTTATTAAATCAAGTGAAACATTGCAAGTAGTTTCTTGTTAGCTAATCATGTGAGACTTTGCAAGTAATTCCTAGTTAGTTAATCAATGGAAACATTGCAAGTAGTTCTAAGTTAGTTAATTAAGTGAAACATTGCAAGTAGTTCCTACTTAGTTAATCACGTGAAACATTGCAAGTAGTTCCTAGTTAGTTAATCAAGTGAAACATTGCAAGTAGTCTCTAGTTATTTAATCAAGTAAAACTTTGCAAGTAGTTTCTAGTTAGTTAATTAAGTGAAACTTTGCAAGTAGTTTCTAGTTAGTTAATCAAGTGAAACTTTACAAGTAGTTCCTATTCACTGAATCAGGTGAATTATTGCAAGTAGTTCCTACTTAGTTAATCAAGTGAAACATTGTAAGTAGTTCCTATTTAGTTTATCAAGTGAAACATTGCAAGTAGTTCCTAGTTAGTTAATCAAGTGAAACATTGCAAGTAGTTCCTAGTTAGTTTATCAAGTGAAAAATTGCAAGTAGTTTCTTGTTAGTTCATCATGTGAAACTTGCAAGTAGTTACTAGTTTGTTAATCAATGGAAACATTGCAAGTAGTTCCTAGTTAGTTAATCAAGTAAAACATTGCAAGTAGTACCTAGTTAGTTAATCAAGTGAAACATTCCAAGTAGTTCCTAGTTAGTTAATCAAGTGAAACATTGCAAGTAGTTCCTAGTTAGTTAATCAAGTGAAACATTGCAAGTAGTTCCTAGTTAGCTAATCAAGTAAAACATTGCAAGTAGTTTTTAGTTAAATAATCAAGTGAAACTTTACAAGTAGTCTAGTTAGTTAATCAAGTGAAACATTGCATGTAGTTTCTTGTTAGTTAATCATGTGAAACTTTGCAAGTAGTTTCTAGTTAGTTAATCAATGGAAACATTGCAAGTAGTTCTTAGTTAGTTAATTAAGTGAAACATTGCAAGTAGTTCCTACTTAGTTAATCAAGTGAAACATTGCAAGAAGTTCCTAGTTAGTTAATCAAGTGAAGCATTGCAAGTAGTTTCTAGTTAGTTAATCATGTAAAACATTGCAAGTAGTTTCTTGTTAGTTAATGATATGAAACTTTGCAAGCAGTTCCTAGTTAGTTAATCAATGGAATAATTGCAAGTAGTTCCTAGTTCGTTAATCAAGTGAAACATTGCAAGTAGTTCCTAGTTAGTTAATTAAGTGAAACATTGCAAGTAGTTCCTAGTTAGTTAATTAAGTGAAACATTGCAAGTAGTTCCTAGTAAGCTATCTAAGTAAAACATTGCAAGTAGTTCCTAGTTAGTTAATCAAGTGAAACTTTGCAAGTAGTTTCTAGTTAGTTAATCAAGGGAAAGTTTGCAAGTAGTTTCTAGTTAGTTAATCAAGTGAAACTTTACAAGTAGTTCCTACTTAGTTAATCAAGTGAAACACTGCAAGTAGTTCCTAGTTAGCTAATCAAGTGAAACTTTGTAAGTAGTTCCTACTTAGTTAATCAAGTAAAACATTGCAAGTAGTTCCTAGTTAGTTTATCAGTAAAACATTGCAAGTAGTTCCTAGTTAGTTAATCAAATGAAACATTGCAAGTAAATCCTTGTTAGTTAATCAAGTGAAACATTGCAAGTAAATCCTAGTTAGTTAATCAAGTAAAACATTGCAAGTAGTTTCTTGTAAGTTAATCATGTGAAACATTGCAAGTAGTTCCTAGTTAATTAATTAAGTGAAACATTGCAAGTAGTTCCTAGTTAGTTAATCAAGTGAAACTTTGCAAAAAGTTTCTAGTTAGTTAATTAAGTTAAACTTTGCAAGTAGTTTCTAGTTAGTTAATCAAGTGAAACTTCACAAGTAGTTCCTATTCAGTTAATCAAGTGAATTATTGCAAGTAGTTCATACTTAGTTAATCAAGTGAAACATTGGAAGTAGTTCCTAGTTAGTTTATCAAGTGAAACATTGCAAGTAGTTCCTAGTTAGTTAATCAAGTGAAAAATTGCAAGTAGTTTCTTGTTAGTTAATTATGTGAAACTTGCAAGTAGTTACTAGTTTGTTAATCAATGGAAACATTGCAAGTGTTCTCTAGTTAGTTAATCAAGTAAAACATTGCAAGTAGTTCCTAGTTAGTTAATCAAGTGAAACTTTACAAGTAGTTCCTATTCAGTTAATCAAGTGAATTATTGCAAGTAGTTCCTACTTAGTTAATCAAGTGAAACATTGCAAGTAGTTCCTATTTAGTTTATCAAGTGAAACATTGCAAGTAGTTCCTAGTTAGTTAATCAAGTGAAACATTGCAAGTAGTTCCTAGTTAGTTTTTCAAGTGAAACATTGCAAGTAGTTTCTTGTTAGTTAATCATATGAAACTTTGCAAGCAGTTTATAGTTAGTTAATCAATGGAAACATTGCAAGTAGTTCCTAGTTAGTTAATCAAGTGAAACATTGCAAGTAGTTCCTAGGTAGTTAATCATTTAAAATATATTGCAAGTAGTTCCTAGTTAGTTAATCAAGTGAAACATTGCAAGTAGTTCCTAGTTAGTTAATTAAGTGAAACGTTGCAAGTAGTTCCTAGTTAGTTAATTAAGTGAAACATTGCAAGTAGTTCCTAGTAAGCTAATTAAGTGAAACATTGCAAGTAGTTCCTAGTTAGTTAATCAAGTGAAACTTTGCAAGTAGTTCCTAGTTAGTTAATCAAGTGAAACTTTGCATATAGTTTCTAGTTAGTTAATCAAGTGAAAGTTTGCAAGTAGTTTCTAGTTAGTTAATCAAGTCAAACTTTACAAGTAGTTCCTACTTAGTTAATCAAGTGAAACATTGCAAGTAGTTCCTAGTTAGCTAATCAAGTAAAACTTTGCAAGTAGTTTTTAGTTAAATAATCAAGTGAAAAATTACAAGTAGTTCCTAGTTAGTTAATCAAGTGAAACATTGCAAGTAGTTTCTTGTTAGTTAATCATGTGAAACTTTGCAAGTAGTTCCTAGTTAGTTAATCAATGGAAACATTGCAAGTAGTTCTTAGTTAGTTAGTTAAGTTAAACATTGCAAGTAATTCCTACTTAGTTAATCACGTGAAACATTGCACGTAGTTCCTAGTTAGTTAATCAAGTGAAACTTTGCAAGTAGTTCCTAGTTTGTTAATCAAGTAAAACATTGCAAGTAGTTCCTAGTTAGTTAATCAAGTGAAACATTGCAAGTATTTCCTAGGTAGCTAATCATGTAAAACTTTGCAAGTAGTTTCTAGTTAGTTATTTAAAAGAAAATTTGCAAGTAGTCCCTGGTTAGTTAATCAAGTGAAACATTGCAAGTAGTTCCTAGTTAGCTAATCAAGTAAAACATTGCAAGTAGTTTTTAGTTAAATAATCAAGTGAAACTTTACAAGTAGTTCCTAGTTAGTTAATCAAGTGAAACATTGCAAGTAGTTTCTTGTTAGTTAATCATGTGAAACTTTGCAAGTAGTTCCTAGTTAGTTAATCAATGGAAACATTGCAAGTAGTTCTTAGTTAGTTAATTAAGTGAAACATTGCAAGTAGTTCCTACTTAGTTAATCAAGTGAAACATTGCAAGTAGTTCGTAGTTACTTAATCAAGTGAAGCATTGCAAGTAGTTCCTAGTTAGTTAATCATATGAAACTTTGCAAGCAGTTTCTAGTTAGTTAATCAATGGAAACATTGCAAGTAGTTCCTAGTTAGTTAATCAAGTGAAACATTGCAAGTTGTTCCTAGGTAGTTAATCATGTAAAATATATTGCAAGTAGTTCCTAGTTAGTTAATCAAGTGAAACATTGCAAGTAGTTCCTAGTTAGTTAATTAAGTGAAACATTGCAAGTAGTTCCTAGTTAGTTAATTAAGTGAAACATTGCAAGTAGTTCCTAGTTAATTAATCAAGTGAAACTTTGCAAGTAGTTCCTAGTTAGTTAATCAAGTGAAACTTTGCAAGTAGTTTCTACTTAGTTTATCAAGTGAAAGTTTGCAAGTAGTTTCTAGTTAGTTAATCAAGTCAAACTTTACAAGTAGTTCCTACTTAGTTAAACAAGTGAAACATTGCAAGTAGTTCCTAGTTAGCTAATCAAGAAAAACTTTGCAAGTAGTTCCTACTTAGTTAATCAAGTGAAACATTGCAAGTAGTTCCTAGTTAGTTAATCAAGTAAAACATTGCAAAAAGTTCCTAGTTAGTTAATCAAGTGAAACATTGCAAGTAAATCCTAGTTAGTTAATCAAGTGAAACATTGCAAGTCGTTCCTAGTTAGTTAATCAAGTAAAACATTGCACGTAGTTCCTACTTAGTTAATCACGTGAAACTTTGCAAGTAGTTCCTAGTTAGTTAATCAAGTGAAACTTTGCAAGTAGTTTCTAGTTAGTTAATCAAGTGAAACTTTACAAGTAGTTCCTATTCAGTTAATCAAGTGAATTATTGCAAGTAGTTCCTACTTAGTTAATCAAGTGAAACATTGCAAGTAGTTCCTATTTAGTTTATCAAGTGAAACATTGCAAGTAGTTCCTAGTTAGTTAATCAAGTGAAACATTGCAAGTAGTTCCTAGTTAGTTTATCAAGTGAAAAATTGCAAGTAGTTTCTTGTTAGTTAATCATGTGAAACTTGCAAGTAGTTACTAGTTTGTTAATCAATGGAAACATTGCAAGTAGTTCCTAGTTAGTTAATCAAGTAAAACATTGCAAGTAGTTCCTAGTTAATAATCATGTGAAACATTGCAAGTAGTACCTAGTTAGTTAATCAAGTGAAACATTCCAAGTAGTTCCTAGTTAGTTAATCAAGTGAAACATTGCAAGTAGTTCCTAGTTAGTTAATCAAGTGAAACATTACAAGTAGTTCCTAGTTAGCTAATCAAGTAAAATATTGCAAGTAGTTTTTAGTTAAATAATCAAGTGAAACTTTACAAGTAGTTCCTAGTTAGTTAATCAAGTGAAACATTGCAAGTAGTTTCTTGTTAGTTAATCATGTGAAACTTTGCAAGTAGTTTCTAGTTAGTTAATCTATGGAAACATTGCAAGTAGTTCTTAGTTAGTTAATCAAGTGAAACATTGCAAGTAGTTCCTAGTTAGTTAATCAAGTGAAGCATTGCAAGTAGTTCCTAGTTAGTTAATCATGTGAAACATTGCAAGTAGTTCCTAGTTAGTTAATCAAGTGAAACATTGCAAGTAGTTCCTAGGTAGTTAATCATGTAAAATATATTGCAAGTAGTTCCTAGTTAGTTAATCAAGTGAAACATTGCAAGTAGTTCCTAGTTAGTTAATTAAGTGAAACATTGCAAGTAGTTCCTAGTTAGTTAATTAAGTGAAACATTCAAAGTAGTTTATAGTAAGGTAATTAAGTGAAACATTGCAAGTAGTTCCTAGTTAGTTAATCAAGTGAAACTTTGCAAGTAGTTCCTAGTTAGTTAATCAAGTGAAACTTTGCAAGTAGTTTCTAGTTAGTTAATCAAGTGAAAGTTTGCAAGTAGTTTCTAGTTAGTTAATCAAGTGAAACTTTACAAGTAGTTCCTACTTAGTTAAACAAGGGAAACATTGCAAGTAGTTCCTAGTTAGCTAATCAAGAAAAACTTTGCAAGTAGTTCCTACTTAGTTAATCAAGTGAAACATTGCAAGTAGTTCCTAGTTAGTTAATCAAGTAAAACATTGCAAGTAGTTCCTAGTTAGTTAATCAAGTGAAACATTGCAAGTAGTTCCTAGTTAGCTAATCATGTGAAACTTTGCAAGTAGTTTCTAGTTAGTTAATTAAAAGAAACTTTGCAAGTAGTCCCTGGTTAGTTAATCAAGTGAAACTTTGCAAGTAGTTCCTAGTTAGTTAATCAAGTGAAACATTGCAAGTAGTTCCTAGTTAGCTAATCAAGTAAAACATTGCAAGTAGTTTTTAGTTTAAAAATCAAGTGAAACTTTACAAGTAGTTCCTAGTTATTAAATCAAGTGAAACATTGCAAGTAGTTTCTTGTTAGTTAATCATGTGAAACTTTGCAAGTAGTTCCTAGTTAGTTAATCAATGGAAACATTGCAAGTAGTTCTTAGTTAGTTAATTAAGTGAAACATTGCAAGTAGTTCCTAGTTAGTTAATTAAGTGAAACATTGCAAGTAGTTCCTAGTTAATTAATCAAGTGAAACTTTGCAAGTAGTTCCTAGTTAGTTAATCAAGTGAAACTTTGCAAGTAGTTTCTACTTAGTTTATCAAGTGAAAGTTTGCAAGTAGTTTCTAGTTAGTTAATCAAGTCAAACTTTACAAGTAGTTCCTACTTAGTTAAACAAGTGAAACATTGCAAGTAGTTCCTAGTTAGCTAATCAAGAAAAACTTTGCAAGTAGTTCCTACTTAGTTAATCAAGTAAAACATTGCAAGTAGTTCCTAGTTAGTTAATCAAGTAAAACATTGCAAGTAGTTCCTAGTTAGTTAATCAAGTGAAACATTGCAAGTAAATCCTAGTTAGTTAATCAAGTGAAACATTGCAAGTCGTTCCTAGTTAGTTAATCAAGTAAAACATTGCACGTAGTTCCTACTTAGTTAATCACGTGAAACTTTGCAAGTAGTTCCTAGTTAGTTAATCAAGTGAAACTTTGCAAGTAGTTTCTAGTTAGTTAATCAAGTGAAACTTTACAAGTAGTTCCTATTCAGTTAATCAAGTGAATTATTGCAAGTAGTTCCTACTTAGTTAATCAAGTGAAACATTGCAAGTAGTTCCTATTTAGTTTATCAAGTGAAACATTGCAAGTAGTTCCTAGTTAGTTAATCAAGTGAAACATTGCAAGTAGTTCCTAGTTAGTTTATCAAGTGAAAAATTGCAAGTAGTTTCTTGTTAGTTAATCATGTGAAACTTGCAAGTAGTTACTAGTTTGTTAATCAATGGAAACATTGCAAGTAGTTCCTAGTTAGTTAATCAAGTAAAACATTGCAAGTAGTTCCTAGTTAATAATCATGTGAAACATTGCAAGTAGTACCTAGTTAGTTAATCAAGTGAAACATTCCAAGTAGTTCCTAGTTAGTTAATCAAGTGAAACATTGCAAGTAGTTCCTAGTTAGTTAATCAAGTGAAACATTACAAGTAGTTCCTAGTTAGCTAATCAAGTAAAATATTGCAAGTAGTTTCTAGTTAGTTAATCAAGTGAAACATTACAAGTAGTTCCTAGTTAGTTAATCAAGTGAAACATTGCAAGTAGTTTCTTGTTAGTTAATCATGTGAAACTTTGCAAGTAGTTTCTAGTTAGTTAATCAATGGAAACATTGCAAGTAGTTCTTAGTTAGTTAATTAAGTGAAACATTGCAAGTAGTTCCTACTTAGTTAATCAAGTGAAACATTGCAAGTAGTTCCTAGTTAGTTAATCAAGTGAAGCATTGCAAGTAGTTTCTAGTTAGTTAATCATGTAAAACATTGCTAGTAGTTTCTTGTTACTTAATCATATGAAACTTTGCAAGCAGTTCCTAGTTAGTTAATCAATGGAATAATTGCAAGTAGTTCCTAGTTAGTTAATCAAGTGAAACATTACAAGTAGTTCCTAGGTAGTTAATCATGTAAAATATATTGCAAGTAGTTCCTAGTTAGTTAATCAAGTGAAACATTGCAAGTAGTTCCTAGTTAGTTAATTAAGTGAAACATTGCAAGTAGTTCCAAGTTAGTTAATTAAGTGAAACATTGCAAGTAGTTCCTAGTAAGCTAATTAAGTGAAACATTGCAAGTAGTTCCTAGTTAGTTAATCAAGTGAAACTTTGCAAGTAGTTTCTAGTTAGTTAATCAAGTGAAAGTTTGCAAGTAGTTTCTAGTTAGTTAATCAAGTGAAACTTTACAAGTAGTTCCTACTTAGTTAATCAAGTGAAACATTGCAAGTAGTTCCTAGTTAGTTAATCAAGTAAAACATTGCAAGTAGTTCCTAGTTAGTTAATCAAGTGAAACATTGCAAGTAAATCCTAGTTAGTTAATCAAGTGAAACATTGCAAGTAGTTCCTACTTAGTTAATCACGTGAAACATTGCAAGTAGTTCCTAGTTAGTTAATCAAGTGAAACATTGCAAGTAGTTCCTAGTTAGTTAATTAAGTGAAACATTGCAAGTTGTTCCTAGTTAGCTAATCATGTGAAACTTTGCAAGTAGTTTCTAGTTAGTTAATTAAAAGAAACTTTGCAAGTAGTCCCTGGTTAGTTAATCAAGTAAAACTTTGCAAGTAGTTTCTAGTTAGTTAATCAAGTGAAACATTGCAAGTAGTTTCTTGTTAGTTAATCATGTGAAACTTTGCAAGTAGTTTCTAGTTAGTTAATCTATGGAAACATTGCAAGTAGTTCTTAGTTAGTTAATCAAGTGAAACATTGCAAGTAGTTCCTAGTTAGTTAATCAAGTGAAGCATTGCAAGTAGTTCCTAGTTAGTTAATCATGTGAAACATTGCAAGTAGTTCCTAGTTAGTTAATCAAGTGAAACATTGCAAGTAGTTCCTAGTTAGTTAATCAAGTGAAACTTTGCAAGTAGTTCCTAGTTAGCTAATCAAGTGAATTTTTGCAAGTAGTTCCTACTTAGTTAATCATATGAAACTTTGCAAGCAGTTCCTAGTTAGTTAATCAATGGAAACATTGCAAGTAGTTCCTAGTTAGTTAATCAAGTGAAACATTGCAAGTAGTTCCTAGGTAGTTAATCATGTAAAATATATTGCAAGTAGTTCCTAGTTAGTTAATCAAGTGAAACATTGCAAGTAGTTCCTAGTTAGTTAATTAAGTGAAACATTGCAAGTAGTTCCTAGTTAGTTAATTAAGTGAAACATTGCAAGTAGTTCCTAGTAAGCTAATTAAGTGAAACATTGCAAGTAGTTCCTAGTTAGTTAATCAAGTGAAACTTTGCAAGTAGTTCCTAGTTAGTTAATCAAGTGAAACTTTGCAAGTAGTTTCTAGTTAGTTAATCAAGTGAAAGTTTGCAAGTAGTTTCTAGTTAGTTAATCAAGTGAAACTTTACAAGTAGTTCCTACTTAGTTAAACAAGGGAAACATTGCAAGTAGTTCCTAGTTAGCTAATCAAGAAAAACTTTGCAAGTAGTTCCTACTTAGTTAATCAAGTGAAACATTGCAAGTAGTTCCTAGTTAGTTAATCAAGTAAAACATTGCAAGTAGTTCCTAGTTAGTTAATCAAGTGAAACATTGCAAGTAGTTCCTAGTTAGCTAATCATGTGAAACTTTGCAAGTAGTTTCTAGTTAGTTAATTAAAAGAAACTTTGCAAGTAGTCCCTGGTTAGTTAATCAAGTGAAACTTTGCAAGTAGTTCCTAGTTAGTTAATCAAGTGAAACATTGCAAGTAGTTCCTAGTTAGCTAATCAAGTAAAACATTGCAAGTAGTTTTTAGTTTAAAAATCAAGTGAAACTTTACAAGTAGTTCCTAGTTATTAAATCAAGTGAAACATTGCAAGTAGTTTCTTGTTAGTTAATCATGTGAAACTTTGCAAGTAGTTCCTAGTTAGTTAATCAATGGAAACATTGCAAGTAGTTCTTAGTTAGTTAATTAAGTGAAACATTGCAAGTAGTTCCTACTTAGTTAATCACGTGAAACATTGCACGTAGTTCCTAGTT
Source organism: Biomphalaria sudanica (assembly GCA_036873155.1). Classification (NCBI taxonomy): domain Eukaryota; kingdom Metazoa; phylum Mollusca; class Gastropoda; family Planorbidae; genus Biomphalaria; species Biomphalaria sudanica. The sequence continues at coordinate 455,096 of JAZGLO010001246.1, read as the reverse complement.
AGTTAATCAAGTGAAACATTGCAAGTGTTCTCTAGTTAGTTAATCAAGTGAAACTTTGCAAGTAGTTTCTAGTTAGTTAATCAAGTGAAACTTTACAAGTAGTTCCTATTCAGTTAATCAAGTGAATTATTGCAAGTAGTTCCTACTTAGTTAATCAAGTGAAACATTGCAAGTAGTTCCTATTTAGTTTATCAAGTGAAACATTGCAAGTAGTTCCTAGTTAGTTAATCAAGTGAAACATTGCAAGTAGTTTCTAGTTAGTTTATCAAGTGAAAAATTGCAAGTAGTTTCTTGTTAGTTAATCATGTGAAACTTGCAAGTAGTTACTAGTTTGTTAATCAATGGAAACATTGCAAGTAGTTCCTAGTCAGTTAATCAAGTAAAACATTGCAAGTAGTTCCTAGTTAATAATCATGTGAAACATTGCAAGTAGTACCTAGTTAGTTAATCAAGTGAAACATTCCAAGTAGTTCCTAGTTAGTTAATCAAGTGAAACATTGCAAGTAGTTCCTAGTTAGTTAATTAAGTGAAACATTGCAAGTAGTTCCTAGTTAGCTAATCAAGTAAAACATTGCAAGTAGTTTTTAGTTAAATAATCAAGTGAAACTTTACAAGTAGTTCCTAGTTAGTTAATCAAGTGAAACATTGCAAGTAGTTTCTTGTTAGTTAATCATGTGAAACTTTGCAAGTAGTTTCTAGTTAGTTAATCAATGGAAACATTGCAAGTAGTTCCTAGTTAGTTAATCAAGTAAAACATTGCAAGTAGTTCCTAGTTAATAATCATGTGAAACATTGCAAGTAGTACCTAGTTAGTTAATCAAGTGAAACTTTGCAAGTAGTTCCTAGTTAGTTAATCAAGTGAAACATTGCAAGTAGTTCCTACTTAGTTAATAAAGTGAAATATTGCAAGTAAATCCTACTTTACTTTTGAGTCTTTTATCCTGAAGGCTTTCTAAATTTAGTGATTTTACTAATGGTGTTACTCTAGTCAAATGTGAATATTCGTTTGTTATGAATCTCACTGCTCTATTTTGTGTCTGTTCCAGTTTCTTAATGTTTTCTTGAGTTGTGTGTCCAAAACATTTACCGCTATACAGAATATAGTTAAACTTATATTACATCTCACTTCAGACACAAGGAAGAGGTGCATGATATCGTTGATGCATATTATTCCATTACTTTTGTGAAGTGCTCGTATGCAGATTTCTTGCAGGCTTGCCCTTCATAAGCAGCATTGCAGTACTGACAACACTTCTAAGAACTACTTGCAAAATGTCAATATGGAGGACTGCTTTTAGAATATAACAAGCAATAGAAACCAGAATACGTTTAAAAACAAAGCTTATCTAAAGGAAGAACCGCTAATTACTGCTATTTATCTGAAAATTACATCGTTTAGCACCCTTTATGCTATGTAAAACAAAATTAATTAATTAATTAGTACTAAATGATTAACTAATTGGTTAATTTTATTTGATTCGTGTCTAAATGTATCGATTATGAATAATTATGTGCAACATTTCAACCTGATCCAAGAAAGTGGGAGAAAAACGTGTGAAACCATAATATAGGGGATTAAATCCATATATACATCCACATCTCTCACATTTATTCCCCTTATTTCGATATCAAACAAATTAATTAATCACCAACAATGATTAAATTGGTTATTTGTTTTATATTGTTTCGTGTCTTGTGATGAGTAGTTGTGCAAAGTTTTAACTGGATCAGAATGGGAAATGGAAAAACATGATCCAACTTTTAACAAGACAGACAGACCGACAGACAGATCGTTTGTGTACATATAAGCGTTGTAATAAAATAGGACGTTTGTTGAATATGAATATCGTCAATTCGTTTGCTATGAAGATGTTAATGAATGTAGTGTTCAGTTTCTATGTATCACTGAAAATACTTTCATATCACACTAAGTCCACTACTTGAATTCACATAAAACTAATAACTTCAACTTACAAACTTCAACTAACGTATTTCAACTTCAGCTCACTACTTTAGACTGTTCAACTCCAACTCATCAACTAACTACTGTAGACTTTTCAACTAAAAGTCACCAATTCACTACTGTGAACTGTTCAACTCACCAACTAACTTATATTACATCTGTATACTTATATTTTTATTACATATGTACACTTAAATTTATATTATATTTGTGTATAATTTATATTACATTTGTGTATAATTTATATTACATTTGTGTATAATTTATATTACATCAGTGTTTACTAAAGTTTATATTACTTCAATGTATATTAAAGCTTATATAACTGCAGTAATTATTACATTTTACGATATCATTGTATTCTAAAGCTTTTAAAACCTCAGTATTTAATACATTTTACGATATTATTGTATACTAAAGCTTTTAAAACCTCAGTATTTATTACATTTTACGATATTATTGTATACTACAGCTTATTTCAATATTTGTTTCAGGCCAGATCACTATGTGCAGATCCAGAACCTGGGTCAGTTTTTTTGTTGGAGAATTTATCTTTTCATCCCGAGGAGAAAGGAAAGTTCATTGATCCTGAGGGCAGAGAAGTTTTGTGTAAACAAGGTTTGTTCTAGATAGTCATGTCAGAGATGTTTTATGCAAACCAGATTTGTTCTAGTCATATCAGAGATGTTTTGTGCAAACCAGATTTGTTCTAGTCATGTCAGAGATGTTTTGTGCAAACAATGTTTGTTCTAGTCCTTTCAGAGAAGTTTTGTGCAAACAATGTTTGTTCTAGTCCTTTCAGAGATGTTTTGTGCAAACCAGGTTTGTTCTAGTTAGTCATGTCAGAGATGTTTTGTGCATACCAGGTTTTATCTACATAGTCATGTCAGAAAGGTAAAATCCAACCATTGACATGGTGATGGTACTTCTAGACCCTATAAGCCAGCTATACTGAGGCAAGTACTTTCTAGATCCTATAAGCCTGCTATACTGAGACAAGTACTTTCTAGATCCTATAAGCCTGCTATACTGAGGCAAGTACTTTCAAGATCCTATAAGTTTGCTTTTTTTCCAAATATTAATTAAAGTCTTTTATTTTCTAGATAGGTCTGTGACTCATTTTTTGTTGTTTCAAATTGAAATACATTTTACATTTAGTATTGAGCAATTTTTCTATAATGTTATACACAAGTATTGGACAATACTCTTTGATATTTTTACTTAATATCGGACATTTGTATTTAGTCACCAAAAGCATTAGAATTCCTATAAAGTTGTAAGCCGAAGTAGCAATACAATGTTGCTTAATCATGTCATTTATTTTGTTGGTAGACTGTTTGTTTTTATGTCTAGACATTGTAGTCCAACAGTCTGGTCGACTACTTTCATGTCTAGACATTGTAGTCCAACAGTCTGGTCGACTACTTTCCTGTCTAGACATTGTAGTCCAACAGTCTGGTCGACTACTTTCATGTCTAGACATTGTAGTCCAACAGGCTGGTCAACTTCTTTCATGTCTAGACGTTGTAGTCCAACAGTCTGGTCGATGTCTAGACATTGTAGTCCAACAGTCTGGTCGATGTCTAGACATTGTAGTCCAACAGTCTGGTCGACTACTTTCATTTCATGTATAGACATTGTAGTCCAACAGTCTGGTCGACTACTTTCATTTCATGTATAGACATTGTAGTCCAACAGTCTGGTCGACTACTTTCATTTCATGTATAGACATTGTAGTCCAACAGTCTGGTCGACTACTTTCATGTCTAAACATAGCAGTCTATTTGATAGACAACCTCCAGTTCGAATTCAGAAGTTTTGGCGTCAAGTTTTTTTAGCGCAGCAATTTTTACGCGAAAAGTTTAGTCGCGTTATATGTTTATTTGATTATGTTCTTCAAAAATTCTGTTTGCGCTCAAACAAGCGTTATTTGGGGACTTAAGTTGGTTTTGTAATTCTTATTATATCACTAGCATTGTTTGTATGTCGGGGATTTCTTCTCTCATGGCCCGAACCTAGGACCACACGACCAGACAGCCATACTAAGATTATTTCAAGAAATATTGTGTTCTCTTCACAGAGGAGATTTCCAAGTTTTGTAGTGTGTTGTTTGATATGGGAGACGTTTATGTGGTAGACTCTATAACAGAACTTGTTGAGATGTCCAATTCAACTGTAGGAACAAAAGAACAAGTAAGTATCCATGTGTCCACTTATCAAGACTTGCAAACCACTTGTGTAACTTAGGTATGTTAATGATCAAGACTTGCAAACCAATTATGTAATTCATCTATGACATTGATCGAGACTTGCAAACCACTCGTGTAACTCATCTATGACATTGATCGAAACTTGTAGATTCAATCTAGATACACGGAAGTCCTGAAGATTCAATCGTAGTGATACTAGAGCCAACTTCCTCCATAGTAATACTAGAACCAACTTTCTCCATAGTGATACTAGAGCCAACTTCCTCCATAGTGATACTAAAGCCAACTTCCTCCATAGTGATACTAAAGCCAACTTCCTCCATAGTGATACTAGAGCCAACTTCTTCCATAGTGATACTAGAGCCAACTTCCTCCATAGTGATACTAGAGCCAACTTCCTCCATAGTGATACTAGAGCCAACTTCCTCCATTGTGATACTAGAGCCAACTTCCTCCATAGTGATACTATTTGCTTCAACAAACTTGGACATTCTGCAGTTCAAAAGTAAAATGGAAACTCTAATTTTTAAAAATAGTTTTCAACAGTAAGAGGTTAGTATGCACCATATTCAACGAAAAATGTGTAGCGATTTATTTAAATCATCCTTAGCTGACAATCTTATAATGTATCTTGTCTATTTCTTGTGTCAGGACAAAGCCTATGGTTTTATTATTAAATCTGAACTCCAACATTACAACCAGTTTGTAGTGAGCTCTGAGCAACCAATGGTGGCTATTATAGGCGGATCATTCAAAGATAAAATCAAAATCGTCAGAAATTTGATGGGTAGGTATATATGAAGTGTAGATACATAAGAAGTGTAGGTATATACGAAGTGTAGATATATAAGAAGTGTAGGTATATAAGAAGTGTAGGTATATACGAAGTGTAGATATATAAGAAGTGTAGGTATATAATAAGTGTAGGTATATAAGAAGTGTAGAAATATAAGAAGTGTAGGTATATAAGAAGTGTAGGTATATAACATGTGTAGATATATAGGAAGTGTAGATATATATGAAGTGTAGGTATATAACAAATGTAGGTATATACGAAGTGTAGATATATAAGAAGTGTAGGTATATAAGAAGTGTAGAAATATAAGAAGTGTAAGTATATAAGAAGTGTAGGTATATAAGAAGTGTAGAAATATAAGAAGTGTAAGTATATAAGAAGTGTAGTTATATAAAAAGTGTAGATATATAAGAAGTGTAGGTCATCAAGACGTGAAGGTCTATAAGAAGTGTAGTAAAGTAAAGACATTAAAACATTATACTTATACTCCTCGGGTTATAAACTTACCAAGCACCTCATTGTCAAGTGTTTCTTATCACGTGACTTATAACATAGACATTTGTTGTCTCCAAAACCATTTTGTTTAATAGTCCAAATTTTTTAGCGAACTAGGGAAATTTTAAAGCATCTAAAGAACAAAATCCAAATGATACTCTAGAAAATTTAAGGAAACCAATTGATGTACAAAATGTTAGGAAACCAATTGATGTACAAAATGTTAGGAAACCAATTGATGTTCTAGAAAATGTTAAGAAACCAATTGATGTTCTAGAAAATGTTAAGAAACCAATTGATGTTCTAGAAAATGTTAAGAAACCAATTGATGTTCTAGAAAATGTTAAGAAACCAATTGATGTTCTAGAAAATGTTAGGAAACCAATTGATGTGCTAGAAATGTTAGGAAACCAATTGATGTTGTACAAAATTTAAAGAAACCAATTGATGTTGTACAAAATGTTAAGAAACCAATTGATGTTGTACAAAATGTTAAGAAACCAATTGACGCTGTACTAAATGTTAAGAAACCAATTGATGTTGTACAAAATGTTAAGAAAACAATTGATGTACAAAATGTTAAGAAACCAATTGACGCTGTACTAAATGTTAAGAAACCAATTGATGTTGTACAAAATGTTAAGAAAACAATTGATGTACAAAATGTTAAGAAACCAATTGATGTTCTAGAAAATGTTAGGAAACCAATTGATGTTGTACAAAGTGTTAGGAAACCTATTGATGTTCTAGAAAATGTTAGGAAACCAATTGATGTTCTAGAAAAAGCCATGGCTAGAGAAATTCAGCTGTTAATCGAATAGAGCAAAGCTTACAAACCTTTCATTTAACACATTGAAATGTAAAGAAGAAATGCGGAAATTATTGTCAATTTGCAAAAGAATTGCATTTTTTGAAACTCTGACAATTTGAAACGCTGATAATTTGAAATTTGGACAAATAGTAATCCTGACAAAATATAAATATGACAAATTGTAACTCTGACAAATTATAAGTATGACAAATTGTAACTCTGACGAATTGAAGCATTGACAAATTTAAACTGTGAAAAATTGAAAACTGACAAATTGAAATTCCTGACAAATTCAAACACTGACAAATTGAAACTGATAAATAAAAAGTCTGAAAAATTTAAAAATTGGCAAATTAAAACCCTGAAAAATTAAAACCCTGACAAATTGTACGAGAACAGAGTGTCCGTTTCAGTTGGAATTACATATCTATATAATTGCCATTACGGTAAAATTCCCCCCTTTCTTTATTGCCCCACTTTAAACTCTCAACTGGTCCAGATAAGTGATATAGGATCTTAGCGTATTGAGATAGCTAAATGCATGAAATAGAGCTAAACAAAAATAATTGGTAAAACTATTTCGAATGGCACAAATGAACAAAAAACGAATCCCATTAGATAGGCATCGACTTCAATAGAAAGAAACTGAATGACAATTGAATCGTACTCTGTGAATTTAAAGAAAACTTTATACACTTCAGGAAAAGCTCAAGAAATGATTCTGGGCGGAGAACTGGCCATGATTTTCTTGAAAGTCATCAAGAAAATAGAGATTGGAAACATTCAATTTACGCCCAAAATGCTCAAACAGGTTTGTATTTTATGGGTCAGTGTTATCACGTAGGTTTGTGCTAAGTGAATGTCAGCAATCCCCCCCCCCCCCCCTAGAAATAGTTGCCTTCAAAAAGCATAGAGGTGGCAAGTAAAAATGAACAGGAGTGACCAGATGGACATGGGGAACTCTTCTTTTTGTTTGAATAGAGAAAGAAAAGGTTCTGGCTCAATGTGTGAGGGAGGGTTGTTCTAGAGTAGGTGTGTGTTTCCAAGGCTCAATGTGTGAGGGAGGATTGTTCTAGAGTAGGTGTGTGTTTCCAAGGCTCAATGTGTGAGGGAGGGTTGTTCTAGAGTAGGTGTGTGTTTCCAAGTCTCAATGTGTGAGGGAGGGGTGTTCTAGGGTAGGTGTGTGTTTCCAAGGCTCAATGTGTGAGGGAGGGGTGTTCTAGAGTAGGTGTGTGTTTCCAAGTCTCAATGTGTGAGGGAGGGGTGTTCTAGAGTAGGTGTGTGTTTCCAAGGCTCAATGTGTGAGGGAGGGATGTTCTAGGGTAGGTGTGTGTTTCCAAGTCGCAATGTGTGAGGGAGGGGTGTTCTAGAGTAGGTGTGTGTTTCCAAGTCTCAATGTGTGAGGGAGGGTGTTCTAGAGTAGGTGTGTGTTTTCAAGGCTCAATGTGTGAGGGAGGGGTGTCCTAGAGTAGGTGTGTGTTTCTAAGTCTCAATGTGTGAGGGAGGGGTGTTCTATGGTAGGTGTGTGTTTCCAAGGCTCAATGTGTGAGGGAGGGGTGTTCTAGAGTAGGTGTGTGTTTCCAAGTCTCAATGTGTGAGGGAGGGGTGTTCTAGAGTAGGTGTGTGTTTCCAAGGCTCAATGTGTGAGGGAGGGGTGTTCTAGGGTAGGTGTGTGTTTCCAAGTCACAATGTGTGAGGGAGGGGTGTTCTAGAGTAGGTGTGTGTTTCCAAGGCTCAATGTGTGAGGGAGGGGTGTCCTAGAGTAGGTGTGTGTTTCTAAGTCTCAATGTGTGAGGGAGGGGTGTTCTAGAGTAGGTGTGTGTTTCCAAGGCTCAATGTGTGAGGGAGGGGTGTTCTATGGTAGGTGTGTGTTTCCAAGTCTCAATGTGTGAGGGAGGGGTGTTCTAGAGTAGGTGTGTGTTTCCAAGTCGCAATGTGTGAGGGAGGGGTGTTCTAGGGTAGGTGTGTGTTTCCAAGGCTCAATGTGTGAGGGAGGGGTGTTCTAGGGTAGGTGTGTGTTTCCAAGTCTCAATGTGTGAGGGAGGGGTGTTCTAGAGTAGGTGTGTGTTTCCAAGTCGCAATGTGTGAGGGAGGGGTGTTCTAGAGTAGGTTGAACAATTCATGGGTTACATTTTCTGCAGTTATTGTCTTCAATGGCACGGCCTCTGGCCAACGAATGCATAGGTCAACCATCGTAAGGATGTATCTGTATCCTCTTTTAGACATAGGGTTTATGGGACCCACAATGTCTACGGCTACTTTCTGTAATGGTCTATCTTGCAGATCTGTGACCTGTAATGGGCCTTTTTATAACGATCTCTGGTCTTTGTACTGGCACAAGTGCTGCACGCTGAAAAATATTTTGTTCACATCTTTAAATATTCCTGGCCAATAAAAGTTATTAAGTATTCTTTTTCTTGTTTGTGCTGTCCCCATTTGACCCGCAAAATGTGAGTCATGACCTAACTCTAAAATTCTGTTTCTCTTTGTTATCTTGTCCAATCAGAAGTCCATTTTTCACTATAAATTTACTGTGGGACGCTTCGCCAATTTAAAAAGTTTAACCAATGTTTGGTCCTCCTTTTGTTTCAATGCATAATTAAATGTTAATTCTGATTCTGGCTGTTCGATCTGACTATGTAGGATCGGTTGTCCCATGTTTTCGATTACACCAGATTGAGATCTAGTTACCACATTTGTAACTTCTGACATTGCTGACCTTTGCCACTTTTAGATATATGTGATGGTATACTCAGTTATGCCAGTCACGTTTCCTAGAATCAAGTCAGCTGCAGGCCTCTCCAACACACATGCTTCAATTTTCCCAGAAAAAAATGGTGTATCAATGTCAATGACAGCTGTGGGATATTATTCAATTGTTCCTCCAAATGTCATACACTGGACTTTCTTACCGGTCAACTGGTGAGGGTGCACATGTAGTCTCTTCACTCCGATTGTGGTCGCTCCTGTGTCTCCAAGACCCAAATAGATTTCTTCCCGACGAATCCAGGATACATTTTTAATTTCCCAGCGTCACAAGTTACAGCTCCAGCAGCCATCTGGATCTGATCAGCTTCATGAGGGAGTTGTTCACCATGTTGATAGTCTATGTAAACTGACACATTGTACGGTTGTCCGGTTGGTCTTCCCCTGTTGCTGGTTTTAAACTCCTGACTTCTGCTTGAACCCATTGTCTCATTTCGTCTTAATGGGCTTTTGTTTCTACATTGGGCTGCTAAATGTCCCGTTTTGAAACGCTTAAAACATTTTGTTTTTTTCACCCACACTTCTTTTCTACAGACGGTCCTGTCTCCCTTCTTGTTTAAAGCGACTTCTGTTATCATTAGTCTTTGCAGCAAAGGCAAACTTGCTAGTTATCAAGTCTTCCTCTCTCTAACGCGCAGTAATATATTGTTGACACAACTTTACACTTGTTGGAACATCTTTTGGTTTCCTTTCATGTAGAAAAGCCACTAACTGAGGATTGCAAGATGTGAGGATCTTGTCTCGGATGAACAGATCAATGAGATCTTCGAATGTCTTTTCAGTGTTAGACTATTCAACCCAACGCATTAGGTATCTTGTAATGTCCTCAACAAATTCATGAAATGGCTGGTTTCTCTCTGGTTTAGCTTTATGGAACTTCTCTCTATACCCATCATCTGTCAAGTTGTATCTTGTCATCAATACTTCCTTCACCTTGTCATATTCTTCTAAACTTTGGATTCCATACAGGTTTTATATGCTCTTTGATTTCTCCTTTTGTCTCCCTAAGCTCCAACTCTCTGATTCTCAATTTGTGTATTTCTACATCAGCTTCTTTCTCTTTAGCTCTTGCTTCTGCCTCTTTAGCTCTCTCCACCGCCTCTCTTTCTTTAGCTCTTTCCACCGCCTCTCTTTAGCTCTTTCCACCGCCTCTCTTTCTTTAGCTCTTTCTTCTGCCTCTTTTTCTTTAGCTCTTTCCACCGCCTCTCTTTCCTTAGCTCTTTTTTCTCTCTCTCTTTAACACGTTCCTCTCTGTCTTCATTTTTCTTTCTTTTCCAGCTTGACTTCTCTTTCCTTCACCCACTCCTGTAGAGCTGTCCCTGACAATCCCATATCTTTTCCAGCGGCTATTATCTGTGATAATTTGTCTGCCATCCTTGTTTATGCGTGTAGCATCAAATATAAACAATACAAATTACTTTATCACTGTGTTTGACCTAGTTTCATCTCTGCTGATTGACTTAGTTTTTTTTCCCGTTGTTGCACGTGAGGCACACACTTCACGACTTCACGGCCTTCTTGGTCATTGACCTTTTCACAATGGCGAACTGCAGTTCTGCCTAATGTCTTCCAAGACTAAGTCAAATAACTAGATAAACGAGCCACCAAATATGTCACAGCTTTCCTATTATATAACTCTATCTACTTATAATTCGATAGAATCTACCTTAGGTCTCGATACGTCTAGGTGTCCCTGGTTCAGTTCTAGTTAACGAAATAAAACAATGAAACCACTAGATCAAACACATAAACTTTAATCAGCTTTACTGCATATCACACACGCTGGTCTCTGTCTGAAAACAAAACACACTTCCGGTCATTCGCGCAGATTGTAAAAATAGATTATACATTCATACACACATTCATCCGTGACAGCACATAAGATCTGTCAACCGTTTTTTCTCCATTACTTTTCTGTTCTTTGCATTGTTTAGAATTTCATTCAATGTCAGGCATGTCCATTCTTTGATGTTCTCTTCTGGTACCAACACATTTTTGTGTAGTATTTGATCTCAAACGCTTCAATTCTTCTTTGAGCCTCTGAGTCTACCCAGCTCTAATAGGAACTCGAAAAACTAATTTGTTAATTAACTTTTTGATTCCTCTATTGTTTGATACAACAAAAGTAATTATGTAACGTTTCACCGTTGATCCGATAGAGTTGATCTACACTTTCTAACCGACTCTCAACAAATACACGTCTTTACTGTCTTGCACATCTGAGTCGTCTTTCGTTCAACCTCCCCCCCCCCCCCAGAGTAACTACCTAACATAAATTGATACGTGAAAATACAAACTAAAAATTACCAATTATAAAGTGTGTTGTAAGATCGAAACAAAACTAAACTGTTTCCAACCTGCTTCCTGTGGTGAAACTAAACTGTTTCCAACCTGCTTCCTGTAGTGAAACTAAACTGTTTCCAACCTGCTTCATGTGATGAAACTAAACTGTTTCCAACATGCTTCATGTGATGAAACTAAACTGTTTCCAACATGCTTCATGTGATGAAACTAAACTGTTTCCAACATGCTTCCTGTGATGAAACTAAACTTAGATGTTTCCAACCTGCTTCATGTGATGAAACTAAACTGTTTCCAACCTGCTTCCTGTCATGAAACTAAACTTAGATGTTTCCAACCTGCTTCATGTGATGAAACTAAACTGTTTCCAACCTGCTTCCTGTCATGAAACTAAACTTAGATGTTTCCAACCTGCTTCCTGTGGTAGTACCAAGGTGCTATGTAACTTAGAATGGTGGTAGTACCCAGGGGCGTAGCTAGTGATTTGGTGGCCCGGAGGGATTGACTTGGGGGCCCCTTGCATTTTGGCATTCGACATCATGACATGAGATAATGTACTTAATAAATATATAAGCCTACATTCAAATTGGTACAGCACATCAGTAAAATTAATAATAAATAATCAATAAGAATCTTTTAATGAATAATACCGTTGTTTATTGGCGAAATGATGCATAAGTGACAAATCTCAATTCATATCGCTTCATGTCGTGCTTTCTGTGCAGCAAAGCCATCTATAACATCATTTACATCGATCCTGTCTAGTAGTTGTGACTCCACAGACATTAAAGCTATGCTGCTAAGCCTTTCTTGCGTCATTGGATGATTGTGCGCCTGAGAAAGTTTTTAATTAACTTGAGCTTTGAGAATGATCTCTCACATGACGCATGGAAGTGGCCCCTGTTAGCAGTATTCGGATGGAGGTTGCTAGGTGTGAGCACACATCATTACCATGTGAAGCCAGCTTCCTCAATATGCCAATTGGTGATTGTGGCACTGGTTTGTTGATGAAAAGTGCTCGTGCATCAATTACATCATTGAACAAGCGATGTGTCTATATTTCATCATACAAACAGGAAAAAGTAACACAGTTTTTCATCAGCGTGTCATCATCCATAGACTCCAAAAGGTGTCTTGGTTCAAGAAGAAACCCTAAGGTGTCCACATGAATTTCCAGCCTTTGGAATCTGTCCTTCATCTCCATATGATGTCTGTCCAGCCTGTGGCGTAGCTAGGGTGGGGGAATGAGGAGTCAGAATTTGAAAACCTCCAAATTAGTGTTTTTTACATTAAATATCAAATATTACGAAAAATGCAGGGGCCACCAAAGAGGTCAAGTCCCCGGGCCTCCAAATGATGGGAAATTCCTAGCTATGCCCCTGTGTCCAGCAGTTCTGTCGCAACACGTTTGAATGGCAAATCTGTTGACAGTACTACATCAGAACTCAACTCCCCATCGAGTCTTTTCTTTCTTCTAATTATTTTGATTACAGAAACTCCATAGCATTCACTACCTTCTTTTTCGATGGATTGGGTGATCAGTTTCGTCAGTTTTTCATCATTTTGCTGAATGCATGAAAGGGTTTTAATTTCTTCAGCAGCTTCCCCTATGTGCAGTTCAGACTTTTCTCGACAATATTAATTGGGCGCTGGAGATTTGACCAGAATTCCAGATAAGCATTAAATTCACAATTTTTCACTGCAGAAGAAGATTCTGTGCACTGCTTCTAGTATCCATTCTTTCAGTTGTTGATTCAGAAAGTTTATCAGCTTGATGATTTTGTTGAGATGCAAGGAAACTGCCGAAGTAGGTTATTCTCCTGTCGATCACCTTGTATTACTCTCCTTTTTTTAACTCCCGGCTTCAGCTTCTTTCAGTTTGACCCATCTCTGGTGCGAACTGAAAAAAAAGTTGAACAATTCATGTACAGTTTTTAAAAAAGATGACAATTGCTGGATCTATCTCAACAAAATGAAAAGCTGCCAGGTTCAGAGAGTGATAGTCACAATTCAGAAATGTTGCCTTTTGATTTATGGCTAATGTTTCTGCAGACCATATAGACGGCCATTTATGTGGCTGATTTTTCATAGGCCTTACCTCTGCACAAATCAAAGTCCAGTCCAATGTGTAATAAACTCATTTTGATTTCTGGTGACAAATAATGTGTCTTCCCATCTTCAATTCTATGTAAGTGGTGTTTCGTAACTTCATCAAATTCTGCAAGAAATTTCAAAGATGCTAGGAAGTTTCCAGGATTGGGTGAATTCATTTTTTTGTTGTGACCATGTAAGCTTGAATTTGTTTTTGCTAAGTACTTAATAGATGCTGCTACACACTTCAGAATATCTCGCCAATACTGCTGATTTTTCAAAATTCGCGCTTGAAACATATGTGACAGTTCATCTGGTTCTGCCTTAAGCTTTTCTTCTTCTAGCTTCCTCTTTAAAAGAACTTGTCTGTGGTGGACTCCTTCTTCATGATCTATAATTCTCTCAGGTTTCTTCCATTTGGTGACACCAACTCCAGGTTTTCTCAATGCACTAGATGTCTTTTCTGATGCCTCAGAAAACAGTACACATGCAAAACAAGGCAGACATCCCAAGTGGAGAGAAGAGGAGCCAAGATTGGTTGCAAATTTCTCCTGTTGGAAGCTTTCTACTGAGCCATGATGTCAAACTTTGTGATTTATTTTAGTTAAACCTACTGGAAACAAATACTGTTCATCTCTCATCATGAGACATTTTCACTTCTGCGACTTCTGTATCTTTGTATGTAACAACGTGAAAAGCAAGATTACACTCACAGTGACGTAACATTTAATTAGTTTGGGGGACCCCTCAAGTGGGGACGCGGGGTGATCTTCATAGTCTCCCCCTCCACCCCCACCCTAGCTACGCCACTGGTAGTACCAAGGTTATTCAGAGTTTAAAAGGTGTCATTAGAAGAAGCCAAGGGCTTTAGTATGTGTTGACCCTAAATGTAGATTTGTTTGTCAGGACTTTTATGAAAAGGGGCGGGTTTTAGTAAGTGAACGTAATCATGTGACCCGCGACCAGATAACAATACTGACTTGAATCGTTGAAACATTTTTTTACCTGGTCGCTGATTGTCAAGCTAGATGTTACACTGGATCATTAAGAACCTCATGTTACGCTCATTAACAAGCTCATTTAGTGGTCAATACACAGTTCGGATTTATATGTATATATTTCTTTGTGACCTGATCTCTGTAACTGACTGCTTCAATCAGTCTTAGCCAGATGTTGACTGAGCTACAGTGTAGAGTCTTTTCTCTTTTCTATGTCTCGCATCCATACGTCCTGGCTGCTGGCATGGCGATTATGTGAAGTAGGTGTATTGTTCCAATAACTTGGCTTGTCCAAATAGGGCGCAGCCTCTGGAAAATGCTCCCTTCTTTTCCTATTCGGCACATCGTAGGCATCCCCATCGTTTGCTATGACTCGGTATGTGAAATAATCCAACTCTTCAATCTTTGAGTCGCTAAGTCTGATGGGGTACACTTTGCCCCTAGACATTTAATGTTATATATTTTTGTTTTTCTGAGACATGTTCTAAAGAGTTAATGTTATACATATTTTTAGACGGGCTCTAAAGAATTAATATTATCTATTTTTTTAGAGAGACTCTAAAGAGTTAATGTTATATATTTTTGCTTTTCTGAGACAGGCCCTAAAGATTTATTCGCGAGCCAAAGACACAAAAACTGTCATTTATCTCCCATCTGATGTTGTAGTTTGTCATTGTAAGACTGGTCAGTATTTTAGTGTCTTGACTCGAGAGGATATCGATGAAGGTTAGTGAAGCATACATAGTAGACAGATACATTGATTGGAGATATTGTACAGACTGACTACAGATATGAGATCAACTGATTGATATTAGACAGATTAATGAAATGAGACCAACTGACTACAGAAATAAGACAGACTGACAAAACAATATTGGACAGACAAACAGATTAGGGATTTTAGACCAACTGACTAGGGATATGGAACAGATCAAAGGATTAACGATATTAGTCAAATTGGTTAGAGATTTTGGACAGACCCGATATTCGACCAACTGATTAGAGATTTTGGACAGACCCGATATTCGACCAACTGATTAGAGATATTGGACAGACCCGATATTCGGCGCACAAAACCACACCACTGAACCACGTGAACCACACCGCTGAACCACACCTTTAAACCACGTGAACCACACCACTGAACCATGTGAACCACACTGCTGAACCACATGAACCACACCTTTGAACCACGTGAACCACACCACTGAACCACATGAACCACGCTGCTGAACCACGTGAACCACACCACTGAACCACGTGAGCCACACCACTGGAGTGGCCCTTGAGGGACTGCAGGCACGACATGGCCTAAATTGTGCCGATGTGCCCAAAATCACAAATCACCACTGAACCATGTGAAACACGCCACTGAACAACGTAAACCACACCGCTGAACCACGTGAACCACACCATTGAACCATGTTAACCAACCACTGATCCACGTGAACCACACCACTGAACAACGTAAACCACACCACTGAACCACATCACTGAACCACGTAAACCACACCGCTGAACCACACCACTGAACCACGTGAACCACACCACTGAACCACGTGAGCCACATCACTAAACCACGTGAACGACACCAATGAACCACGTGAACCACACCACTGTACCACGTGAACCACATCACTGAACCACACCACTGAACCATGTGAACCACACCACCGAACCACGTGAACCACACCTCTGAGCCATGTGAACCATGTCGTCTGTAGTAAAGCGGACGGTAAGAAATCGTCTGAGTGCGACACTTTAACTTTTTATATAGGGTCGCCGTTGGCCTTCCAGAAACCGACACAACGTCGATCGACCATTCTGGTTGATCACACCCGGGTACGCTATTCTGCCTCAACGTGGCACTCGGGTAGAAACGATCATTTGAGGAAGTGATTAGGCTAAATGAATAGCAAAACAAAACTCCTGTGGGAGTGTCCAGGGGAATGCGAGAGCTTTCCCATTGCAGAGAGCCGAGTTGAGAGCTTCCACGCCCCTGTCGATAATCCATGCGCCGTTCCTCAAGGCACCGTTACACTAATGGCGAGTCCTGCACGGTTAGCTTGGTACAACATTGAAAAATGGCGGAGGTTCCCGGTGTGCTCGGCCTTCGGCCATGCATTCTAGTCCATGCGCCCGGAGTGCCAGATACATCGTAAATAGCAATGCTTTACATAGGCATTGACTTGGATCTCTTCCAGACAAAACGGTTGTTCAATCAGGCTTACACGCCTAGAGCTCAAAGAGCCTCGGCTCAGCTCTTTTGAAAATTCGCCACTCATCGCAGTTGACCGTCTCATATCGACACGGCTGATCGCATACCTAGCGCTAGCCTGGGGCGATTTGCGTCGGGTGACTACACACACTATTACCCATATCCGCACCCCCGCCAGAGTTATAACAATATATTTGACCAAAAGATAACAGATCAGCTGACTAAAGTCCAATTGATTAGAATATTTGACTGACCATTTTGACTGAAACATTTTATAGACCAGCTGATTAGAGATATTAGACATACTAATTAGAGATATTGGACTAGAGATATTAGGTATACTGATTAGATATATTAGGCAACATTGATAGATATATCAGACAGATAATCTTGCTAGAGTCATTAAACCAACTGATTAGATATACCAGACAGACAACTGAACTGAGTTATTAGACAAAAGATTTAGAGATTAGACGCTGTGACACTTCCTTTGTTTGGACTATCAGATTGTAGATATTAACTTATTGACTACTGACTAGACACTGTGACACTTTGTTTGGACTATCGGATTGTAGATATTGTTAAGTATTTCTGAATCTTCTGGCTAAATGTACTAGTAGGCACACAAATAAAAACACTGTAAAGAACTTGACGACTAAACTTTCAGCTTCATATAACTGTATTGACTATTAACTCTAACAATTTGTTACTGTAACATGTAGCATAGAAGACTGTACAATATCTGTCAGTTTACAGTTAGCTATATTTCGTTGCAATTCATCTCTTCTCAACTTGCATCGAGCCGTACTTCACAGAACAGACCAACGACACACTTCCAAGTGTCGCTCCAGATCTCCAAAAGCTGAACGAAGTCGTACTAAAGTCTATTGAATCAGAGCCTTCCACACGCCTTACATCGACTGTAACGGCTTAAGTCCACTGTAGTTCGCTGTATAGACTTTAACGACAGTAGTCCACTCCAGTTATCTCTACCCTAGTTAACTTGCATCGAGTCGTACACATTTCTCTTCCACTAGAGCCGCACACGTCTTACATCGACTGTATCAACTGTAACGGCTCACTCACGACTGAATTTTTTACATTAACTCTCTGGCTTATATAGAGTCTCTAATCTCTCCTCCAAAGTTGCACAAACACTGCTAGTATCATCTGGAACAACACGTGAGGAAACGTCACATCCTGTCTTTGTTTTTACATGTAGATTCCAGAGAACACCCGCTGCAGTGTCATCTCGCTGGGGTCACACGATGACCTCTACTTGTCACTGTTCATTTGTAACAATATTAACTTATTGACTAGACACTGTGACACTTTGTTTAGACTACCAGATTGTGGATATTAACTTATTGACTAGACACTGTGACACTCTATTTAGACTACTGTCACAGCCTGGTTTTGTTATAGGCGTGATAACGCGAATGTCATGTTATGTAGATCTTGTATATGATATAATAATCCTTTGTATTGTTATTTAAATACTTTCACTCGCGCACTAGATTTGCTAGTGCGTGAGAACACTAACAAATTGAATTCTCTGACCACAATATTTATAATAATTAATAGACTCACTTGTAGCAAACATGGTTTTTATTACATGTAAAATAATTCACAAACGATATTGGCGACTTCAGCCATCACAAAATACATCCAAGAAAATAAGTCCAGAATACAAATCAATTATAATGACACTCTACTTGTACATTAATATCCAAAACACTCCTCTCTCTACAAGAGTCTAAAATCAACTGGCTTGTCCACCTCGTGGTCAGCTTCCGGCCAAAAAAACAAAATCTCGTGCGATCGCACGGAATGGTTCAGTGATTACTAGTCACCAAATATTACAGGGGTTCTAAAACTATACACATGTTATACATGACATACGCCCCTTCCCCTGGAAAAGATTTTTGAAAAAAATCTTTTACAAAAGTACATCTGCTAGTAATGTTGTATATACATGTCAAGCTGATCTAATTAATCACTTCAATACTGCTTGCTCAATTATACATAAATATCAATGTCATGTCATTCATTTTAACTATGAATAGTTCCATATACTAATTAACAAATGCATTGTTCAACTTTCAAAATGTTTGCTTAGAAAAATATACATTAGTATGATTACATCTACTGTACAAGTATGTTTGTGTTTAGTATTCCTTATATTATTTTAAGTTCTGTCACCATTATACAAGGTTACCGTGACATTGTCTATAATTGCTATTGATAGCACACATATGTGGTATTTAAAGTAGAATAGCATAAAAAATGATAGCATTCAAGTGTGTACCATTTGGAAAAAAAATCAACAATATTTACATTTGTGACTTTCCCAAAAAAATTTAGGTCAACAGTTCAAGTAGTTTACTGATGTTTACAATAGGCTTGTTTACATTACTGTGTATGTTTACTAATACTATGTTATTCTCAAATTGTGATAAGTAAATATGTAATGTACAATTTATTAAAAAAATGATAGAACAATAGCATCAATGAAAGAAAAAAAAATGTCATCATGACCCAATAAAATGATACAAGTATAACAAAAATATGTCATGATCTAGCTACATGATAACTAGAAAAAAAAATGTCAGCTTGACCTGATTTAAAAATGTCAAGTTGTTTCTAATTGTATTATGAAGTTACTCAGTTAAAATACTTTGACTGATATGTACAATATCATTGTCCTCATTGGTATCTGTTTCATGATCTACCTGTCTTGACAAAAAATCAGCTAATACATTTTCATGACCAGGTATACTTTGTTGGTCAAACTTGTAATCAGATAAAATTAATGACCATCTTTTTATTCTGTTATTCTTTAGTTCTTTTCTTTTAAGTGCTAACAATGGTTTATGGTCACATTTAATTGTAAAAAATCTTCCTAATAAATAGTGTTTCAGTTTGACTATGCTCCATACTATAGCTAATAGTTCTTTTTCGATTATTGAATATTTTCTTTCTGCTTTAGATAATGTTCTACTTATATGAACTATAGGTTTTAGATATGACTCTTTCTGTTGCAGTAGGCATGCTCCTATACCATTATTAGATGCATCAGTGTACAGTAGGAGTTGTGAAATAGGATCAATACTCCCTAATTCTAGTTTCTCATTAAACTTATCCTTTAGTTTGGTTAGTGCTTCTCTGCTGCTATCATCTAAGTTTATTATATTTGAATGTTTCTTCTTAGTAAACTCTACTAAGGGCTGAATTAGTTGGGCATAGTGAGGTATGAATTTTCTATAAAAGTTGCACAAGCCTAATAGTGCTCTGACATCCTTTTTTGTTTTAGGTTCCTTAATGTTTTTTTTATTTTACTTATGTTTGCTTTGGTAGGAGTTATTCTGTTATTAGTAATGTTGTAGCCTAAAAATTGAATTTCATCCTTTACAAGATTTAATTTATTGGGAGCAATTGTCATCTTATGTTGTTTTAGACGAGCAAATATTTGTTCAAGTGTGTCTAGATGTTCCTTTTCTGACTTAGTAAAAACACAAATGTCATCCACATATGAAATTACATTGTCTATGCCTGATAATAGTTTACTCATACATTTTTGGAAAGTGGCTGTGCTGTTAACTAACCCAAATGGCATGACATTCCATACATATATCCCTTGAAATCCAGGTAAAATACATTTGAAAGCTGTGTATTGTTTAGACATTTCTTCCATTTTTATTTGCCAGAATCGTCTACTTAGATCCATGGTGGTAAACAGTGAGGCTCTACTTAGCATATTAATTATAGTGTCTGTATCAGGTAAAGGTTCAGGATCTATAATAGTACAATTGTTTAGCTCTCTATAGTCACAACAGATTCTTACATTATTATCTTTTTTCTTAACAATTACCATAGGTGATGCATAAGAGCATACTTCTGATTTTTCTATCTTGTTTTCACTTAGTAATTTCTTTAGTTCTACCTTTACTAATTCCTCATAGGCTTTTGGGATATTATATGCCTTTGTTTTAGATGGTAGTGTCTTATTTAAGTGTATTGAATGCTGAATTAGATCAGTGCAGCCTAGTTTCAATGTAATGACATCATTGTATTTTCCTATCAAGTTATCTTTATTGGTCCTATCATTACATGAGTCTTGGGTGGTAGTATGAATAGTTATAGTGTTTGCAGCATATTCTTGTATAGTTCCTATTGAATCTGTATCCCTATCAATTACTTCTATCTCTTCAAATTTTCTTTTAGGAAATTTTACTAATTTATCTATGCTCAGTTTACATTCTTTTCCATTTTTGTCTACTTTGTACACTTTGTTGTTTATTTTGCCTACTATCTTATATGGACCTTCATTTTTGTTTTTACTATACTTATTTTCTATCTTGACTTATACTTGATCTCCTATGTTTAATGTCCTTAATTTTCTGTTCTTGTTTTTTATGTCTCTATGTCTGTTTAAGTTTTTATCCATGTTTATATCAGCTAACTTTATTCCCTGTCTTAAATTTTGTTTTGTTTGTGTTATCCATGGATGGAATTCTTCATAGTTCTCTAGGTCTAACATATTATCAGCCCATAGTTCTAGTGGACCTTTAGGTTTCCTATCAAAAACTAATTCATATGGACTGAATTTTGTTGTTTCATGAATAGTAGTGTTGTAAGCAAAAATAGCATAGTTTAAAGTCTGATCCCAAGTATTCATTGCTTCTGTTTCTAATTTATAAATTATTTCTTTGATTGTCTTGTTCCATCTTTCAATCACACCGTTAGATTGTGGCGAATAAATTGTACTGTGTACCAGTTTGATGTTGGTCATTTCTGCAAAGGCTTTATTTAAATTTGATTTAAAGTTGGATGCATTATCTGATAGAATTTTATTTGGGAATCCAAACTTTAGGAATATTGTTCTTAGTGAGGTGCATATATCTTCTGCCCTAATATCCCTAAGAGGAAAAGCTTCTGCCCATCTGGTTGCTATATCTATGACTCCCAATATATATTTATTTCCCTTGGTACTTGTATTTAATGGGCCCATAATATCAATGGATATTTTATCCCAGAAGCAATGGGCTTTATCTGACTTTTGTAGAGGTGCCTTTAGTATGACTTTTTGTTTAGTACATTCTGGACAAGAATCTATATAGTTTTTTATTTGAGTCTTCATCTTGGGCCAAAATAATTTTTCAGAAATTTTGGCATATGTTTTCTTTTTGCCAAAGTGGCCTGCTGTTGGATAATCATGGGCCATTTTAAGTATATTGGGTGTTAGGCTTTGTGGAATTATTATTTGAATTTTTGTGCTATCTTTGCTTCTATTACATCTTATGGCTAGGTTGTTGGCTAAGATATGATGGTTGTTTAAATTTATTTTGTTGTAGTCTTTGCTTAACAAATCTTGTACTATAGGGTCACTGTTTTGCATTTTGATTAATTCTTGTCTGGTGGTTCCTAACTCATTGAATAGAATATTTGGCAATTCAATCTCTGGCACTATTTTTTGTGTGATCTAGTTTGTACAGCTGCTATTTGATGTTGATGTAGATACCAATTTTTTTGTCTATTTTTTATCCATGAATCTAGCTGAGTTATTGTCAAATCTTTAACACCATGTGAGTTCCCTATTATGAGGTCTTGGGCAGGGGTATCCATTACAACTACCTTAATCTCACCTGTAATCCAGGGAGATTCAATCCAGACCTTGGCAGTTTTACATATACATATGTCAAATTTTTGTACATTGGCATAGATCACCTTAACAGTTTCTTTTAAATATTGTTCTGGTTTGACTAGATTGGATCTTACTATTGATGTTGTTGCACCAGAATCTCTCATTGCTATAATCTCTACTGAATTTACATAGGATGGAAAGACATTTACTTTAGACATGTCTGCTTGTAAGTAAGCAACATTCTCTTCTCTTTGGACATTGTTGTTATTGTTATTGCTTCTATTTCTTTTTCTGTTTTGATAGTTAGTATTGTAGTTAGACTGATGGTTGTATGTGTCCCTCCTTGATTGTCTATTAGTATTATAGTTATTAAAGTAGAAGTTATTTCTAAGGCTCCTTCTTTCTCTAGGGCTTGCACTCTGGTTTGATCTGTAGTTTCTATATTTTATTGTTTTAAAATTTTACAGTTAATAGGCTGCCCACCCAAGCAACTAAATGTAATCATATCTTTCCACCAAAATATGATGGGCACAGTGCAATTCAACGGTGCCAGCTCTGAAAGTTTCAGTATAAACAGCGGAGTTAAACAAGGATGTGTCCTGGCCCCAACCCTCTTTGGAATACTATTTTCACTGCTAATCCACAACGCGTTTGACAAATCCACTGAAGGCATCTATCTCCATTCCAGATCTGATGGCAAACTCCTAAATATTGCCAGACTGAGGGCAGAAAACTAAAATCAGAGCCACCCTCGTAAGAGATATGCTATTCGCGGATGACGCAGCGGTAGTGGCACACACACAAGAGGAACTTCAGTCACTAATGTCCCGCTTCTCTCAGGCCTGTAAAGAATATATATATATGCAAGAAGAAAACAAATGTTATGGGACCACCTACTACAGCACCACCCTCCATCCTCATTGACGATAACAAGCTGGACGCCGTAAACGAATTCTGCTATCTGGGATCCACAATTACAGATGACCTGTCCCTAGAAGAGGAGATGAAAAAACGCATAGGGAAGGCTGCCTCGACATTCGCTAGACTCAGACTAAGAGTTTGGGAAAACCATAAGCTAACCACGGTGACCAAAATGGAAGTCTACAAGGCATGCGTTATGAGTACACTGCTATATGGCAGTGAATCATGGACCACCTACGCAAAGCAAGAGAGAAAACTAAACTCATTACATTTGAGATGTCTCCGTAGGATCTTGAACGTCACATGGAAAGAAAAAGTGTGCAATACTGAGATCCTTGCGCGATCAGGTATTCCCAGCATCTTTACAGCCCTCAGACAACGCCGTTTGCGCTGGCTTGGACATGTTCGCCGGATGGAGGACAAGCGCATCCCGAAAGTCATCCTCTATGGTCAACTCGCGACTGGCACAAGAAAAACTGGTCGCCCCCATCTCCGTTACATAGATGTAATAAAACGCGACCTCAAATCAGTGAACATCAATACTGACAATTGGGAAGACATAGCTCTAGACCGCAACAGGTGGAGAGAGACAGTGACAAAGAAAGCTATGGACAGTGAAAGTACATGGGTCTCAGCCCAGGAAGAAAAACGCACAAACCGAAAAACGGCCAGCTCCTATACCACCGAAGCAAAAGCCAAGGGTACCCTAACTTGCGCTATCTGTGGACGGGAGTGTCTCTCCAAAATAGGGCTCCACAGCCACATGAGGAAGTGTGCTCTGAGATGAACCATAGTCGTCCTACGACTGAAGGAGGCCAATGATGATGATGATGATGTTATAGTTACTAGGATTGTTGTAATTATTTTGATTGTAGTTGCTAGGGTTGTGGTAATTAGTGTAACTTCTATATCTAAAATTGCTAGTATTATTTTGTCTGCATTGGCTTTTAACATGGCCTTTCTTGCCACAATTAAAGCAAGTTTTTGAGTTAGAAAATTTAAATCTATCATTAGTATTACTGTTTGATGTACTGACTGTTGCGGCTATTTGATGTAGGTCTCTTTTATCCATGGTATGACCAGGATGTCTATCTTTAAAAAGGTTTCAATGAGTCATGAGATCAGTTTCTGTTTTCACCTTCTTGTCTTGAAGACAAGTGACACAAAGTCTGTGACATTAGATAGTACATTGTCAATTAGGATCATGTCTAAAATTTGAATTGGATCTTTAATGTCACATTTAGCTAGTTCTAACCACTTAAGCATATTTGCCTTCATGTCAAAGATAATTCTATTGAAGTCTCCATCTTTGTTTAGTTTAATTTTCTTAAAGAGTTTTCTGTAATAGTCTTCACTTTTTCCAAAATGTTCCAAAAGTCTAGTTTTAACAGCAAGGTAGTCTTTTTTTTGTTCAGTTGTGAGTGTGCTTATTATGTTTAGGGGTTCTCCTGATAAATTGGCTAAAAGATGTTTTGCCATATCCTCATTATTTAAATTGTAGGTGGATGAAATATGTTCAAACTGAACCAGGTAATTTTCTAATGTTTCCTCCTTAATGTTGAATTTATGAAATTTGGAGATAAATGGTTTGTTACTAGTTTGCTGAGTGATAATGTTGGGGTTCATTTTTGCTGCTTCCAATTTAGCTAGTTCTTGTTTAGTTTCTAGTTCTTTATGTTTTACTTCTAAGTCCTTAAGTTCTTGCTGATGAGCTCTTTCCACAGCTCTTTCTTCCCTATCTTTATTCTCTTTTTCCTTCTTTTCTTCCCTATCTCTAATGTGTTTCTTTTCTTTCCTTTCCTCCCTTTCTTTCTTTTCTATTCTATCTTTTTCCTCCCTTTCTTTCTTTTCAGCCTTTTCTAATTTTTTTTGGATAAACTCCTTTTTCTCCTCCCCTTCTAGTTCCATCACCTTTACAAGTTCTAGAATTTTATCATATGATGCCATGGTTATTATTTATGTACACTCTATGTCCAATGAGTAGTTGAAGTAAATCAATCAAAGTATATAGTTTTTTTTAAAAATGAGATGTGTTACAAATATTACACTGGGAGAATGTGTGTGTTATGATGCAATATATTTTTACAAAAAAAAATTTAAGATCAATGAACTTTCTTAATAGTCATATATTCAAATAATTATATGTATCAAACCAACTATATTTACAAATGCAATAGCTCAAATATTTCTCAGGGTTAAGTAAATATAGCTATTGTTTATGCCAGTTATAATAGAAAAAATAAAAAAAATTAAATTAATAAGAAGTAAAAAATTATATATACAATATATAAAATGACAAACACAGAAACAATATGAATGACGACACAGTCTGCTAGAAAAGAAATCAATAAAAAGAAGAAATGAGACAGGAGAGTTACAAATATGTAAATACAAGGATTTACACAAACAACAATATAAATACAAACAGAATACTTTGACAAAATACACAAACAAGACTAAAACAGCTAATAAATAATTCCCAATATGATCTAGTACCTCCCTACCAACAAGGATAACCTCAAACGCGTTGGGTCTTATTGAAGGTAAAAGAACAGATAGGATGTTCCCTAATAGATCCTATTATTATGATAGATCATAAAATAGTCCCTCTCCAGCCACCCTTAAAAGTAACAAATATATAGAAATAAGGAAATTCAATGTCAATATCAATACTCAATATAAAATTTCAATCTTAAATAGTTAACTTACATCCTCTTTCCAACGTAGCGTAGTAGTGTAGATAATCCAATAGGTGACTTATCCAATAAGTATAATCCAAATAATCCAATAAGATAATCCAAAAGGTAAGTGTAGTATTACAGGCACGTGTTATCCTTCGGCGTACAACAATGGCTAGGAGAGCGCCAATATGTAAAAGTTAGTCCAAGTTAGTCCAACTTCAACGTCAAAGATAAATAATCCAAAAGTACTTGTACATTCATATAAATAATCCAACAGTACTTAAGTAGAAAACTTCAGCTTAGATAATCCAAATACGTAAAGTCGCTGAAAAAATAGAATGACCATAAGTGAACAGAGGTCTAAATGGAGGACCTTCTGTATAGCAATGTAAGGTGAAACCTCGACAATGCAGGAGCGTATCAAGAGTTGGTGACGAGCGCTCACGTAGAAACGACGTATCAACTGTGTTCAAGGGACGCCTTGAATTTTTCACCCACACAAGTGTATCAGCTGTCTTCGGTTTCTGCAGATGGTGCTGTCACGCCGTGCTGAATCTCAAGATGTCGACAATAGTGGAGAAATAAGCATTGACCAGGTATACAAGAAGTAGCTGCAAGTCCACATTAGTCAATGACATATGACGAATTAGGTTCTAGTAGAAATGTCAATTTGTTTCTTTGAATGGTATGTCCTTTGATATAGAGTTGATTCCAACTTATGTAATCTCCACATCTCTAGGAGGCGGGGCCTACGTGGATGTAAACGAAAAAATGCAGAAACTAACTTCCGTGTGTAGAGGTCAACTGGTGAACAAAAAAAAAAATATTTGCAGGCTCTGTCTAGTTCAATGATGATCTACTTGAATACTTGTGACTGGTTTCGCTTGAGTGGTATTTGAGTTTTGAGTCCGTGCGTGTCTAGCACACAACATACTGTTCAGTGTTGGAATCTTGTCTAGACAGAGGCTTGGCAAGTGTGCTCTGTATCGTGTCGTACTACGTCCTTAATTGCCTTGTAGATTTTGTGAGCAATCTGGATTCAGTCCACGCTTAATTTGACGCCATCTTGAGAAAAAAAAAATGTTCCGGTCTAGGGTATATTCTTGCGCCAAACGAGAAGTGTAGGTTCAAAACACCTTTACTGGCCACCATATGCCACAGCCTGGTTTTGTTATAGGCGTGATAACGCGAATGTCATGTTATGTAGTTCTTGTATATGATATAATAATCCTTTGTATTGTTATTATATGCTAGTGCGTGAGAACACTAACAAATTGAATTCTCTGACCACAATATTTATAATAATTAATAGACTCACTTGTAGCAAACATGGTTTTTATTACATGTAAAATAATTCACAAACGATATTGGTGACTTCAGCCATCACAAAATACATCCAAGAAAATAAGTCCAGAATACAAATCAATTATAATGACACTCTACTTGTACATTAATATCCAAAACACTCCTCTCTCTACGAGAGTCTAAAATCAACTGGCTTGTCCACCTCGTGGTCAGCTTCCGACCAAAATACAAAATCTCGTGCGATCGCACGGAATGGTTCAGTGATTACTAGTCACCAAATATTACAGGGGTTCTAAAACTATACACATGTCATACATGACAACTACCAGATTGTGGATATTAACTTATGACTAGACACTGTGACACTTTATTTAGACTACCAGATTGTAGATATTAACTTATTGACTAGACACTGTGACACTTTATTTAGACTACCATATTGTAGATATTAACTTATGACTAGACACTGTGACACTCTATTTAGACTACCAGATTGTGGATATTAACTTATGACTAGACACTGTGACACTTTATTTAGACTACCAGATTGTAGATATTGGCCCATTCACAAGAAATTGCTATCGGAACGTTTTGACTGGTGCCAAGACAATGGTCTGGTGTGGACTAATGGGTGACCTACCAGACGGCACAGCGGTCATCTCCAAAGCTTTCGCTCTGGCTACAAGAAACGGAGTGTTCACTTACATCACGGATGAACAGACTCGAGATGCCTTTTATAGTTGTGGACAACAAGACGTCACACATATCACGTTGAGTAAGTATAATATAGGTGTGTGGGACTCTTAGGCTCATCACCTACAAAGTAAAGTGCATCAAAGTAATACATCAAAGGTAATCAAATTAAAACAACAAAATACTTCATTTTAACACATCAAAAACATCCGCATAACACATCCGTAGACATCAATTTTTATAAAGCCTTTACTAGTAGTATCCGTATCAACGCATCGTTAGAAATCACGCGGACACATAAGTCAAAAAATGATATCAAATCTACAGCTAAACACATCAGCAAGACACCATTACAAAGACTTGACATCTTTATTGCCTTTGAATCTGATCATAGCCTAACAACAGTAGACTATAATTTAGAACTTCACCAAAATTAGAAAATATTTGCTTGACAGGTTGGGGAATGTGACGTGTATTTGGCGCGTTTAATGTCTAGGGGATGATTATTTTTGAAATTATCACACACCAACCCGTCAGCATATAAATCGGGAGCATGCACGCAACGAAACAAGCAATGAAATAAAGATACAAAGTTAAAAATGAAGAATATTTATTTACATAAAAGAATAAAAAGGAGAGGGTTTGCATCTATCTCTAATTGATACTATTTTTGATCATCACTCTTGCACTTAATAAGAGAGTATGTCACTTTGTCTTCTGAACTTAGCTGGTTGATGTCGCAGCTGGCTGTGATCCTGGCTTGAGGTTCTGTAGCTGGAGGTGGCGCTCTAGCGGGTAGAGGGACGCCGGTGATACAGTTCTCATGGAGTCTCAATCCAAAGTTCTGATATCTGTAGTGGGCCCAGTAGAGCGGGTGGCCGGCTACCGTGGACACTAGGGTACTGCGGGCAGAGCTGATCTGCCGTGGGCAGCGTAGTTAACATGATACGTCCAGTGAGTTGCGGAGGGTTTGGCGTAGCTATGACGTCTCGCACAGATCTGGGTCTATTGGGACGTCGCACCTAATAAGTTGACAGGTGGGCCTTCCAATAGGCGGGCAAATAGATCCGATAGCGCCAAGTAGTAGAGTTGAGTAGATCCAAGTACGCAGTAGATGATACTCAATGGCAAGAAGCAGAAGTGCAGTGCTGAATATCACTATGTGCATAGGCAATAGATCCAAACAAATAGGTAGGAGAGTGATCCGATAAATAGGTGAGTAAACAGCAAATAGGCAGACAGCTGAGGGAGGCTGCGGATAAATAAAGACAAGTTAGGACATGTCTCTCATGCATCTTATCGATGCCCTCGACTGATCTGCATTCGTCAGATTGGTAAAATTGCTTTTGAGTACAAAGGGGAGATGATGACATATGGGAGATGGAAAAATAGATGGCTGATAGTAGCAATATAAAAATGTACATGAAAGGGGAAATAATAATATAAAAATGTACATATAATAATAATCTCGAATAGACAACACAAGTTGGAAGAGAAAAGGGGTGGGGGGGATGAACGGTGGTCAGCGACCATGACGGTTTGTTTACATACGACCGTCGGCCGAGAACAATTGTCTTACCGACTGATTGCTGATCAAGTGTTGTGCCGACTGATTGCTGATCAAGTGTTGTGCCGACTGATTGCTTATCAATTGTTTTACCGACTGATTGCTGATGAAGTGTTGTACCTAATGATTGCTGAAGAAGTGTTGTACCTAATGATTGCTAATGGAGTGTTGCAGTGTTCTACCTGAGGTTGGCTGGAAGAAGATTGCAACCGTTGATTTGACTGCCGAAAACCATTGCGTTGGCCACTCCCACTATTTCTAGCCCCATTTGTAGTAGTGTCATTTGCCAAACTTTCAGTCCATGCATGCCAACAAATTCAGTTCTTTGCAAATTATTGTTATGCCTGATACAATAGTAGACAGCTGTGCAGTGGCATCACTCTTAAAGAAATAATCTTCAATTAATATTTCGCAAAAACATTAGTTTTTGTTTCAATTTAGATTATTTCGGCTTATTCTACTACATACAGATATATTGTTTGTTTTTTTTTAAACAGCAAGCATGACTTGGACATTGTTGTTTGCTAAGTTTAAGTCATGGCAATCTAACGATGATGTTTGCTAAGTTTAAGCCATGGCAATCTAACGATGTTGTTTGCTAAGTTTAAGCCATGGCAATCTAACGATGTTGTTTGCTAAGTTTAAGTCATGGCAATCTAACGATGTTGTTTGCTAAGTTTAAGTCATGGCAATCTAACGATGATGTTTGCTAAGTTTAAGCCATGGCAATCTAACGATGTTGTTTGCTAAGTTTAAGTCATGGCAATCTAACGATGTTGATCGCTAAGTTTTAGTCATGGCAATCTAACGATGTTGTTTGCTAAGTTTTAGTCATGGCAATCTAACGATGTTGTTTGCTAAGTTTAAGTCATGGCAATCTAACGATGTTGATCGCTAAGTTTTAGTCATGGCTATCTAACGATGTTGTTTGCTAAGTTTAAGTCATGGCAATCTAACGATGATGTTTGCTAAGTTTAAGCCATGGCAATCTAACGATGTTGTTTGCTAAGTTTAAGTCATGGCAATCTAACGATGTTGATCGCTAAGTTTTAGTCATGGCAATCTAACGATGTTGTTTGCTAAGTTTAAGTCATGGCAATCTAACGATGTTGTTTGCTAAGTTTAAGTCATGGCAATCTAACGATGTTGATCGCTAAGTTTTAGTCATGGCTATCTAACGATGTTGTTTGCTAAGTTTAAGTCATGGCAATCTAACGATAATGTTTGCTAATTTTAAGTCATGGCAATCTAACGATGTTGTTTGCTAAGTTTTAGTCATGGCAATCTAACGATGTTGTTTGCTAAGTTTAAGTCATGGCAATCTAACGATGTTGTTTGCTAAGTTTAAGTCATGGCAATCTAACGATGTTGTTTGCTAAGTTTTAGTCATGGCAATCTAACGATGTTGTTTGCTAAGTTTAAGTCATGGCAATCTAACGATGTTGTTTGCTAAGTTTTAGTCATGGCAATCTAACGATGTTGTTTGCTAAGTTTAAGTCATGGCAATCTAACGATGTTGTTTGCTAAGTTTAAGTCATGGCAATCTAACGATGATGTTTGCTAAGTTTAAGTCATGGCAATCTAACGATGTTGTTTGCTAAGTTTTAGTCATGGCAATCTAACGATGTTGTTTGCTAAGTTTGAACCCTCTTCCTCTCCCCCTTTAAAAAAATGAATTTGGTGTTGTGGACAGTCAGACATAACTAAGACCGAAACTGTCATAGTGTTTGGTTGATTCTTTCTCTTGGTATGTTTCTTTAGATGGAGAAGTGACAACACTTTTACTGAATGGGAAACTGCCCAAAGGTTTAGCCGTACTGAACAAATACAGACATAAGATGAAAGTAAGTCCTGCCCTCGCTCCATGTTATACACTAAAAGGTAGATACAGACATGAGATAAAAGTAAGTTAGATCTAGTTCCATGTTATACACTAAAAGGTTGATACAGACATGAGATAAAAGTAAGTTAGATCTAGTTCCATGTTATACACTAAAAGGTTGATACAGACATGAGATAAAAGTAAGTTAAATCTAGTTCCATGTTATACACTAAAAGGTTGATACAGACATGAGATAAAAGTAAGTTAGATCTAGTTCCATGTTATACACTAAAAGGTTGATACAGACATGAAATAAAAGTAAGTTAGATCTAGTTCCATGTTATACATTAAAAGGTTGATACAGACATGAGATAAAAATATAAAACTTTGAACATAAAACAAAATGAACGTGAAGAAAGTAAAGGGAGATGACTTCGTGTTCTAGTTAGTAGGTAATTTTTTTTTCCATTTTGTGATCATGTGATCCTTAACAGAGTCTAGTGAAGACATGTAAGATTATCTATAGAGTCTAGTGAATACATGTAAGATTGTGTTTTTTAGAGTCTAGTACATAGACGTAAGATTGTGTATAGAGTTTAGTGTTTACATGTAAGATTACGTCTAAAGTCAAGTGTATACTTGTAAGATTGTGTATATAGCCTAGTGTATACATGTAAGATTGTGTATAGAGTCTAGTATATACAGGTAAGATTGTGTATAGAGTCTAGCATATATATGTAAGATTGTGTCTAGTTTTGTGTATACATGTATGATAGTATTATAACTTTAAAATTTGTTTATTAGCTTTGATCTATGTTTATGAAATCAAAATATATTGGTGTATACAACTTTGTGTTTATCAGAGGACAATAGATCAACTAATCAAGGTGTTTATCCATCAGAGAGTTACTGTCTAACTAATCTAGGTGTTTATCCTTCAGAGAGTTACTGTCTAACTAATCTAGGTGTTTATCCATCAGAGAGTTACTGTCTAACTAATCTAGGTGTTTAGCCTTCAGAGAGTTACTGTCTAACTAATCTAGGTGTTTATCCTTTAGAGAGTTACTGTCTATATCATCTAGGTGTTTATCCTTCAGAGAGTTACTGTCTATATAATCTAGGTGTTTATCCTTCAGAGAGTTACTGTCTAACTAATGTAGGTGTTTATGCTTCAGAGAGTTACTGTCTATATAATCTAGGTGTTTATTCTTCAGAGAGTTACTGTCTAACTAATCTAGGTGTTTATCCTTCATTAGTTACTGTCTATATAATCTAGATGTTTATCCATCAGAGAGTTACTGTCTAACTAATCTAGGTGTTTATCATTCAGAGAGTTACTGTCTAACTAATCTAGGTGTTTATCCTTCAGAGAGTTACTGTCTAACTAATCTAGGTGTTTATCCTTCAGAGAGTTACTGTCTAACTAATCTAGGTGTTTATCCTTCAGAGAGTTACTGTCTAACTAATCTAGGTGTTTATCCTTCAGAGAGTTACTGTCTATATAATCTAGGTGTTTATCCTTCAGAGAGTTACTGTCTAACTAATCTAGGTGTTTATGTCGTACAGAGAAAGTTTCATTAATTGAAGTCCATCAGATAGATGCAGTTCAACTCACTCTGTGGATACAAGGAAACTTTTCTTTTGTTCTCAAATGTTAAACTTTTACTGACAATTTTTAGCGGCCCCCCGAAAAAGTAAAAGACGCTATTAGTTTTGTATGGAATGTCTGTCCGCCCGTCCCGTTTAGATCTCGTAAACTAGAAAGATAGTGAAAATCTAAAAGCGAAAAATCTAATTTTTAAAATCGCTTATGCGAGGAGTTTTTTCATAAAAATACACCAATTTTACAACTATTCACTATTAATAGTAACAACTACGGGAAGCTCTTTACTAAGGGAGACCACTGCCTACCATATATTTAACATACAAACGGTTTGAGATTTTTGTGAATTTTTTTTTTACATTTGTATTGCCAAGTGAAATACGTTCTGTTATATTTACTACTACATCTCACGCACAAAAATTTTTCCTTTTTTTTAAGATAAAAAATCTATTTAGTATGCTTATAAGTTGGACATAATTTAAAACAAAATTAAAAAGTAGTTTTTCCATATTATCGCGTGAACTGCGGTACGGCAATTAAGGAATGGAAAACAGAACTAAAGGAATTTTTTACGGAAATATTTTTTTTCTTCAGGTATATGAGATTGTCCCTTTACAAAATAATTTGAGCAATTATATTTTCACTAGACATATATTACCCGCGGCTCGCTGGTCTCAATTTGCGTATCACTGTCGATATAGTCACTGAGAGTTTTGTAAACTATTAAACGAAATAATAATGTTTATTTAAATCCATTTTTTCAAATAAAAACATTTGCTTGTAGGCCTACATATATTTGAGCAAAGTGTAGTTCAGTGGTCTTCAACGGGGGCGCGGTCGCCTCCTGGGGGGCGTTTTAGAGATTTTGGGGGGTGCTGGGAGCCAAAGAGGCGGTAGGGGGGCGCTGGGCACAAAAAAGGGGCAATTATAAGGCACAGGGCATTGTGACAAGTCAAAAGCTTGCTGTCAGAGTCACTCAAATTTATCACAGCATTAATTATTATTTACTATTATTTATTTATTTTATTTTAATTATTTCTCCGCTCTATCCCCAATTTCTCCACCCGCCCCACCTTTTCCTCTTCAGGCTAGACTTGGTCCACCACCTTGGCGTCCTTTCATTTATCTGCCCTTGATCGGAGAAAGATAAACACACGATCTCTTTGGTCTTACCCGCCGGATGTATGACAGCCTCAGTTGACACCACCTTGGGTGGAATGCAAACCAATCTTTCTCCCCCCCCTCTCTCACGTCTCTCTTTGATCAAAGAGATTGCTCGGGTCAACACGCCTCGTGACACTCCAAGGTGCGACTCTTGTCGGATTCACCCACGTGTCAGATAATTCTTTGCCTAGGACATTTCCTTTTTCCGCACATATCTCCCGGCCTATAAAAGGTAGAAAAAGGCGGAATATACACTCTCTCATTTCTCATTCATCTGAGCAATCAAGTCTGGACTATATCATTTATTCTTAAACTGGCTTGACCAAAACGAGAAGACGTCATATCCTGATTAGGGAACTTACGGTTGACGACAATGCAGCTCTCACTACCCTCGCAATAATGATTACAAAGGCTAGTCAATACTTCGACAGCTGCGGATCAATAATTCAGTCTTACAATAAATCTCACCAAGGCGGAAAAAAGGGCATAAAATGTCAACATCATCAAACTCCATTTGAGTGAGGGCTTGAGAGGCTCAAAACCTCTCTTGTAAAAGCCCTGAACAGAAACTTTG
The DNA here is from genome assembly GCA_036873155.1 of Biomphalaria sudanica. Taxonomy (NCBI): domain Eukaryota; kingdom Metazoa; phylum Mollusca; class Gastropoda; family Planorbidae; genus Biomphalaria; species Biomphalaria sudanica. The sequence continues at coordinate 420,473 of JAZGLO010001246.1, read as the reverse complement.
CTGTATTGCGTAGTGCATACATGTCACCATACAGGTCGAGAATTTGTGGTTTCCCTGACCTGTTGAGACGCAGATCAACCAGTCTGGGCAGTCAAACAGAATATTGGGGCACCGTGAATCGCCATAGCCATGAGAAATATGAGCCAACAGGACAGTGGCTTGGCCTACACTGTGTTATAATAGGTTGCCATAAAACGTCACAGAATATACTGAAATGTGGGATTCATCCTTTTTATCATTCAAAAGCCGCATGTAGCCAAGATGCTGTCTTCTATGTCATCTAAGGCAAGTTGGCGCCTAAGCATGGTCTTGAAAGAATCTCCATGGGTCATATTTGTTACGTCGACCATCTTTTAGCTCACAAAAAAAAGACTTATTTTAGCATGTTCATTCACCATACGAGATGTGTGTACAATGTGTATTAGAAAAGAGATTTGAATTATCTCCCCCGGTAGTCGTTCTACTTTGGCGAGAGTTGCGCCCATTGAACGGACGCTCTCCCCATTCAAGCCCTCCATTGTTCTCGGCCGACGGTCGTATATAAACAAACCGTCATGGTCGCTGACCACCGCCCATCCCCCCCCTCCCCATTTTTCTCTTCCAACTTGTGTTATTTATTTGAGTTTATTATTTCCCCTTATATGTACATTTTTATATTGCTACTATCAGTCATCTATTTTTCCATATCCCATTTGTCCCTGTTGTGCTCTAAAGCAATTTCACTAATCTGACGAATGCACCTCAGCCGAGGGTATATAAGATGCTCGAGAGACATGTCCTAACTTGTCTTTATTTATCCGCAGCCTCCCTAAGGTGTCTGCCTATTTACCTGCCTATTTATTTGGCATTGTCTGCCTATTCAACTGCCTATTTGTTTGGATCTATTGCCTTTGTACTTAGTGCTATCCAGCACTCCACACTGGCCTACTTGCTATTGAGTATCATCTACTGCCTACGTGGATCTACTCAACTCTACTACTTGGCGCTTTTTTCTGCTAGTGATGAAATATTATTTCCAATTTGTCTAGTTGTGCCGATGTGCCCAAAATCACAAATCACAAAAAAAGTTTAGCCCGCAATTTGCAATTTTATTTCTATTTGAATCTAATTATAAAATTGTAAACAAAATACAAACCCGTGCAGAAAATAATCTCAACTTTCAACAGTTTTTATGAAACAAATGATGAAAAGAGGCTAGACTCTAGTTGTAAACTTGTTGCCCTTAAATAGGGTTTGTTATTGCTCGTTTTGTTAAGCTCCAATTTTGATTTTTTTTTTTTTTTTGAGAAACATGAATATTCAACAGCTGGAGATGACTTAAATCAGGCTAAAAAATGGTTTACATGGCAGGCATCTAACACAAATAAATGAAACGAACCTCCGATTGCTAGGAAAGAATTGACTTTCATTGATTATATCATTTTTTGTTTTTATCGAGATATTAAATCTATTTTAAAGAGTTTTAGAATCTCAATAACTTGTTTGTTGACAAATGAAATCTGCCTAAGGACACCGATATGTATGCTATTTACATAACAATGCTCTATGAAGAAATTACGATTCGCATCTAAAATTAAAAACATGAAATATCATTGACAATTATTAAACATCTGTCACTGTTACTGATGTTCAAATTGAGTTGCAGGATTATGTCTTCAATAAAAAATAATGTAAACATAGGAGGCACACAATGGCGTAGCTAGGGTGGGTGGAGGGGGGGGGGAGAATTTGAAAAGAGGTCAAGCCCCCCTGGCCCCCAAACGATGGAAAATCCCTAGCTTCGCCCTGGAGGCACAACAGAGGTTTGGCTGTATTTAAATGTTTCAGTAAAATTCCAAAACTGTGGTTGAAAAAAAGAATCATGTTTTAGCTTTTCTATCAACATACATGGTTAACCTAGAATTAGTGCCTAACAAACTTAATGAATAAGCAAAGAAATAGACTGGATGTAGCCACTAGAGGAGACCTTCGCCTTGCTTTGGCAAATTTAAAGCTTGAAATTTGTAATACTTTCAGACTGCAAGAGAGCTACGGAGATTGTGGCACCATCTACACAGACGGATCCAAAATGGATGGAAAGGTCGCGTGTGCCTGCTTCTTTCGGAACAAAACAATCTCCCGTAGACTCCCCGATGGCTGCTTCATCTTTACGGCATCAGAAAGGAGGAAATTTATAATCTGCTCCGACTCCAAATCTGCATTGCAAGCTTTGGGGCGGATGAAGACTGACATTCCATTGGTACATGAGAGCCTGAATCTGTTGGACCAAATAACAGCCGACCATAGGGATGTCACCTTCATCTGGGTACCCTCCCATGTGGGCATTGAGGGAAACGAAGCCGCAGACAGAGAAGCAAAGAGAGCCCTAAATCATGCGGTGTCAGGAACCCAAATTCCCTGCTCGGACCTGAGACAAAGTATTGCCTCTGCCACCTACCAAGAGTGGCAGGACCGATGGGAGGCTGAGACTCACAATAAACTCAGGCAGATTGTGGCGGATGTCAGGTGGCGGTCCACATCTAAGGGTCTGACAAGGCGTGGTAGCACGACCATGTCCAGACTAAGGATTGGCCACACCTACATCACGCACTCTTTTGTGCTGAAGAAAGAAGAGCCCCCACTTTGTGAGTATTGTGACTCTCGCCTCACCGTGGAACATATCCTCATCGACTGCCCCAGATACCAGGATGTCAGGGGAAAATATTTTAGAGCCACTAATTTAGAAACACTATTCAATAATGTCGACCCTGGTAAGGTACTGAGCTTTATCAGGGAAGTGGGGTTGTCTACGAAGATCTGATTTATGAATTCTGTAGACATGTACTATTTACATTAGATTTTTACCAAATTATTAAATTTTTACTACCTCTACTATTTTAACTGTGAATAGACCTTGATTTTAATGATTTGACTGTATGGAATTTGGCCTTTGTTGTGTGGAGGGAGAGTGGCCCTTGAGGGACTTTGAGTTTGCGTCTTCCCCAAAACTGTCTTTGTAATCTTGTTAACTTCAGATTTTAAGGTAAAATTGTAGACGATTTGAAATAATTCAATTGTGTTTTATAAACTAAAAGGAACATCCATCTAAACCAGTGATACCTTCCACTACACTTACAAAGGAAACTTTTGTCTTGATAGAAACATTCACGTAAACCAGTGATACCGTCCACTATACTTAAATAGGAAACTTTTCTCTTGATAGAAACATTAACCCCTAAACCAGCGATACCGTCCACTATATTTATATAGGAAACTTTTGTCTTGATAGAAACATCCACCTAAACCAGTGACACCTTCCACTACACTTACATAGGAAACTTTTCTATTGCTAGAAATATCCACCTAAACCAGTGACACCTTCCACTACACTTACATAGGAAACTTTTCTATTGCTAGAAACATCCACCTAAACCAGTGACACCTTCCACTACACTTACATAGGAAACTTTTCTATTGCTAGAAACATCCACCTAAACCAGTGATACCGTCCACTATACTTACATAGGAAACTTTTGTCTTGATAGAAACATCCACCTAAACCAGTGATACTTTCCACTACACCTATATAGGAAACTTTTCTATTGCTAGAAACATCCACCTAAACCAGTGACACCTTCCACTACACTTACATAGGAAACTTTTGTCTTGATAGAAACATCCACCTAAACCAGTGACACCTTCCACTACACTTACATAGGAAACTTTTGTCTTGATAGAAACATCCACCTAAACCAGTGACACCTTCCACTACACTTACATAGGAAACTTTTCTATTGCTAGAAACATCCACCTAAACCAGTGACACCTTCCACTACACTTACATAGGAAACTTTTGTCTTGATAGAAACATCCACCTAAACCAGTGACACCTTCCACTACACTTACATAGGAAACTTTTCTATTGCTAGAAACATCCACCTAAACCAGTGACACCTTCCACTAAGCCTACAGTTTATGAGCTGCCAGGGATGATGATCGACAGCGGAGCCAGAATTAAATGCATCAACGACGTAGCACTTGAGGACAAACGTGTTGTCATAAGGTCAGTTGTTATTACATAGAAGGCCATGAATTTAAATGTTTCATAAGGTATATACTTAAGGTCATATATATATATATATATATATATATATTATATATATATATATATTATATATATATATTATATATATATATATATATATATATATATATATATATATATATATATATATATATATATATATATATATATATATATATATACATATAAGGCTAGTCTTCGAGTCCGAAGATTAGTGAGGAATTCAGTTTTTCCAGTGGCTGCGACGTCCCAGCTGAGACCTAGATATTTCGCCACATCCAGGCAAGCATAACCATTGTCCGCAGATGGTCGATTTAGATTTTCTTTTCGCCTTCTGCGTTTGTCCTCGGCAGCAGATTTTCTTTTGGTTATTTTTGGTCTCGGCCTTTGTGAGTGACCTCCAGCTTTCTCGTTCTGAGGTCGCATGCAAGCAGGTGCTCTATTCTATGTCAGCCAAGGAAAGTTGACGCCTAAGCTGGTCTTTGAAGCGTTTACGTGGGTCACCTCTGTTACGTCGACCACATTTTAGCTCACCAAAAAGACTGCCTTTGGCATATGTTTGTCTTCCATACGAGATACGTGCCCTACCCAGCGTAACTGTCGGACCAAAAGAAGTCCCTCTTTACTGTCCATACCGACGTTTGCAAGGACATCGCTGTTTGTAGTGCGGTCTTGCCACCATATGTCTATTTTGGAGCGCAAGCATTTGATGGAAGCGCTCAAGAAGTCTTAGATGTTTCCTGTATTGAGTCAATATGTCAGAGCCATTCAGAAGGGTTGAGAGAACCACCACCTGGTAGTAAGCAGGCGGAGCGATCTGTTTCGACAAACGCGCTACTGGCCCTGGCCAAACGGTTATCAACTTCCCTTGAAAGTGAGGCGTCATTTGACACTATACTACCTAGATAAGTGAAGTGATCTACCACATTTAGGGGCTGTCAGTTTATGGTGATCCTTGGGGCTGAGTATGTTTTATTGGGTGACTTCTGAAACATGACTTCTGTTTTCCCGAGGTTTACAGATAGACCGAAAGAGGCGGCAGCGTATGCAAATTCGTTTACCGCGTTCTGGAGGTCATGCTCATTGTGAGCTAGCAGGGCGCAGTCATCGGCATAGAGCAGCTCCGTTATGACCATCTCCTTTGTTTTTGTATGGGATAGTAGACGTCGAAGATTGAACATATTGCCGTCAGAACGAAACCGGATATAGATGCCTTCGTGCAATCGCTGTCTCATTTGACCCAGAATTACGCTAAAGAAGATGGCGAATAGAGTAGGAGTAAGTACACAGCCCTGCTTTACGCCATTTTCTATTGGAAAGTGATCAGAAAGGGCACTATTGTGTCTGATCTGGCCTCTTTGTCCCACGTTAGAATGGATATGAACGTAGATGGGCATCCCAGCCTGGCCAAAATCCTCTACAAACCATCGCGACTGACCGTGTCGAAAGACTTGGTGAGGTCCACAAAGGCAGCGTATAGGTTTAAGTTCTGCTCTTTGCATTTTTCTTGTAATGTCGCAGAAAAAATATCATGTCAGATGTACCTCTGCTGGCTCTGAAAACAACGGTCGAGCAACACTTGAGCAAAGATCTTTCCTGCTACTGACAGAAGTGTAATGCCTCGATAGTTGGAGCAGTTAGACTTGTCAACCTTTTTGTATAGGGACATGATTACGGAATCTCGAAGTTCAGGTGGGACCACGCATATCTCCCAGCATAGAGCGAACAAGTCTGTTAGCCTCTCAGTTAGGGCGACACCACCCATTTTAAAAATGTTAGCGGGAAGTCCATCAGAGCCAGGTGCCTTGTGTTTTTTTAGTTGCTGTTTCATTCAACTAGAGAGCATGGTGACGACAGTCCGGAGAGCATACTAATTTCCTCAAATGTCGGTGAGTCGTCGAGCTTCTCTCTCATAGTTTTCAGGGGGACATTTGCCAGCGATTCCTCCGGTACTTGATTTTTATCACCAAACAGTATACTGTAGTGTTCTGTCCAGCGATTTAGTATGTCCGCCTTGCTAGTTACTAGAGTAGAACCATCGGATGATCTTAGCGGTGCTGTAGTCTGGTAAGTTGAGCCATAGGCACATCGAAGCGACTCATAGAAAGAGCGTGTGCCACCAGTGTCAGCATGTATCTACATGTTTACGGACAGCTCAAGCCATCAATTATTTTTTAGTTCCCTGACCTTTGACTGCAGAGTGTGGCAAGAAGCTTTATAGAGATTTCTGGCTGCGTTGTCATTAGGGTTTGCAAGAACAGAGCGATAGTATTTGTGCTTATTCTTTAACAGTTCTTGAATTGCGGTATTGTTCGCATCAAACCAGTCTCTGTTGGGTTTACTGCAGTATTCCACGACTTTGGCCGTCACGTCCTGAAGTATTGCTTTTAGCTGGCTAAAGTTACTCACAGGGTCATTGTCCTGGGGCTTTCGAAGATCACCCCCGAGTAGTACACTGAAGCGCTCTCGTATGTCAGCCAGCCTTTCGACATCTAACTTCTTTGCCCTAGGCAGGCCACCTTTTTTTACCAACTTGATGGTAATGTTTAGCTTCGTCCGGACAAGACGACGATCCGCGTAACAGTCGGCACTGGGCATTACTCTAGTGTGCGTCACATCCCTGACATCACACTGCCTCACTATTATGTAATCCAACAGGTGTCCGTGCTTTAAGCGTGGATGCATCAATGCTGTATTGAAGCGGCTTTTTTGTTGAAAGATTGTGTTGGTTGCTTCAGAGCAGAGTTCCAACAGGAGCCTGCCGTTATCGTTGCAGTTGCCAATGCTATGCCAACCTAGGACACCTGGCCAAGCGCTGTAGTCGTTCCCTACTCTATCGTTGAAGTCGCCACATGAAGTTTGTTAGTATTGTTCACCTTGTACAGGACTCTCCTCATTCCAACCTAACCCACAGTGTACTACTTTTTTTTGTATTTTATGTATTCTTATCTCCAATTCAATTACTTGAAAATATAAAATGCAAGATGGTGTCCGTTAACGGTGGGGCAGTGGGAGGGGAGGTAGATGCCTCGTATCTTCAGACTCCGACACTCATAGCTTCAATCTGGCTGTTCTCCTTGCCTCGTATCTTCAGACTCCGACACTCACAGCTTCACAATGGCCGCTCTCCTTGTCTACGAAGATCTGATTTATGAATTTGTGAAATGTACTCTTTACATTAGATTTTTACCAAATTATTAAATTTTTACTACCTTTACTATTTTAACTGTGAATAGACCTTGATTTTAATGATTTAACTGTATAGAATTTAGCCCTTGCTATGTAGAGAGAGAGAGAGTAGTCCTTAAGGGAATGCAGGCACGACATGACCAAACCAAACCGCTCACCTTGTGTTGACACCCTTCTCCCTGAGGGCTATTAGTGTAACTGTTCCTTGAGGAACGGCGCATGGATTGACAGTCGCTCTCGTTCAACTCTGCGAACCGTGCAACTCACAAGACACTGCAACGGAAGTTTTGTTTTGCTATCCATTCACTTCCTAATGACCTCCTCTAGCGATCTTTTCCACCTGAGTGCCACATTGAGGCAGAATAAGGTACCAGGAAGCGCTAAAAACAGAGAGAGTGATTGAAAGAGGTGGAGGAAAGAGCATTGCGAGAAGTGTAACGTGCCCGGAAGAGTGGAGTTTTGATAGGTGCGTCAGTCGGGATCAGAGAGGACCGCAAGCTGACCAGCTCTCGTTGCTGGTCTTGTTTGTCTTTACCTGCGTCAAAGGGAGATTAGCGAAAGGGGTAGTAACTCTTCGCCAATGTGATAAAACGATTCAGTTGAGAGTGATGAGGGGAGGAAAAAAGGAGGGGGAATTTGATGTTAAAACGAAATGTAGAAAAGGGAAATAATTCAGGTAAAATTAATAAACTAGAATGAATGCTGTGATTACTGTAAGCGATATTGTCACAACAAAAAGTTTTGAATTAGTCCTCGACTTCTCATTTGGCAAGGAATATTCAAGCCATGTTTTATTTTAGCGGCCCCGTAAGGGGATAAGCCGCTATTAGGTTTGTACAAAATGTCCGTCTGTCACACTTATATCTCGAAAACTAGAAGAGAAAGGAAAAATATTATTTCACCATGCGATGCGACTTGAAAAGTTTAGGTGCAACGGCTACTTTTAGTTTTCTAAAAGCAAACCGTTTAGTTTATGCAAGCGATTTTTTCATAAAAATACACCAATTCTAAAACAATTAGGTAAATGTAAGGGAGGCAATGCTACAATATGTTTACAATGAAAGTGCATTGCATCACAAAGTCAAATATATATATATATAATGTAGACTACGAGAAATATTCACAACAAATATAAATATTAGTTATAGGTGTTTTTTCTGGTCAACTAGCTACTAAAATGAAAAGAAAACATTTCTGTTTATTTATAAAGGCTAAGAATGCACTTTGTATGTAAATATCAGGCACATTGTCGTGCAGTAGAGCGTGACGCAGAGACGTGCCACTGCGTTACACTAATTCTTTAAAAAATTTCTACATAATCAGATTTTATGTATTTTTTGTTTAGTGCTCTAATCGGGATAAAAGTCGCTTACTTTTGTGCGTTTTGTCTGTTGGTCGGTCTGTCCGTTACGTCTATATAAAAAACAACAACACTAAACGCTATTGAGTATCTGATTTAACCTTTTAAATATTCCTTCCAAAACATTGCAATATTTTTTTAGTATCTATAATAGATTGTTCCGGATGTTGTTGTGATAAACAAATCAATGCCAACGAATGTTTGTTTGCTATTCTAACTTATATTGCATGTAATTTCCATGCTATGAGCTATGAAGAACTATGAAGTTCTGATTTTAAAGGAAAACAACTTCCTAACACCAAAATATGATTTACAAATCTCTACACAAGGCTATGTTACATCTAATTTTCATACGAGACTATTCAAAAATCTAATTAACGGTATTAGATTTATCTAGAATTCTCTTTTTCTCCCACTATATATACAAACATCCGGAACAATCTATTTTAAATACTTAAAACTATTGCGATGTTTCGGAAGGAAAATTAAAGGTTAATCAAATTTGCAATAGTTTTTAGTATTTTCTTTTTCTATATTAACATGACAGACAAAATGCATAAAAATGTATATAAGGATATCTATTAGAACTCATTGCAATAGAGACTATGAACCCTTGTTAAATCTCTCGTGTTAATTAAAACATTTTTTTTGTTACAAGTCCATTTTGACGTAATGGATTTTTTTCTTCCTTTGACGTCATATAAAGGAATTCTTTAAATGTAATGCTAAAAAAGAAATCGGTGCACCAATGTCTATGAACCCTCGATAACTTGCTCGTATTGATGAAGCCATTTTTTAGTCTAACTAGGCCGTGTGATGTAGTGGATTTTTTCCCTTTTTGTCTATGATCCCTCGATAACTGGTTCGTATTGATGAAGACATTTTAATCTAACTAGGCGTTTGACGTCATATGGAACGAATTCTTCAAATGAAATGCTAAATCAACTCTGTATAGTAATGTTTATTAAACCTCGTTATCTAATTCGTATTTAAAAAAGGCATGATAGCTAGATTTAGATCTAATCTAGATTCTTAAAACTAGATCTAGATTTTTTTACAGTATATCTAGATTTTTTAAAACTAGATCTGGATATATATTCTATTTAGAATCGTTGCAGAGTCTAGATCTAGAATTTCTAGGTCTAGTTTAGACTGAATCAAGATATAAAATTTTAATTTCTAGACTTAAAGTGTACATATTTGATTTCCAAACATCTAGATCAAAATTGCAATGCTATAATATACTAAAACTAATGTACTATTTTTAAATTTAATTTTGCATTCAGTCCATTGATAGATTATCTAGGATATTTTTTTTTTTTTTGGGGGGGGGGGCATAAATCTAATTTAAATTATTCTAAATTTATATCATAGATCTAGATCTAGTAGATATAGAAATTAAGAGTGCTAAATCAAAAAGTTAAGTTTATGTAGTAGATCTACATCCTTATTCTAGTTCCGTTTAAATGAAAATGCCAATAGCTCTGTTGATAACTGTGCTGAGACATCGAAGTACAAACACGATATATCTGTTCTTTTTTTTTTTTCAATTACAAATCAATGCTGAAAGATTATCTAAAATTGCTCATCTGACATATTGTACATATGCTGAACTGATTATCTCGACTGTCCCGGGTTGTTTGTTTGTTTTATATGTTTCGGATGTTACTTAATAGTTGAAGTTAGTTTACTTCTTAGTCCAAACTGTAATAGACACACTAAATCAACAAGAGTTTCAAGTAACACATTGATTTTATTAGTCTCTTGACTCTAGCATCTTGTTATCAATCTGACCTCCTTTTACACACAGTCCTCACTTTACTTTCCATGCTGTTCACTCAGATATGGACAATGAAAATCAACCGGTCATTTCATACACAGGCACACACTGCACAACCTGCTACTCAAAACACATACACTTACTATCACATCTCCCTCCTTGAAAGCATTCGGGTATTTATCGACTATACAAATGATTTTTCTGTCTCACTATAAGCATAAATTAGTAGAATAGACCTTGTTTTTAATGATTTAACTGTATAGAATTTAGCTCTTGTTATAAAAAGGGAGAGTGGTCCTTCAAGGATTACGGGCACGACATGGCCTAAATTGTGCCGATGTGCCTAAACTCAAAAACTTAAAAAACTCAATCTCTTTGAGCACACTTCCTGTTTAGCGCCATTTCGACCTTTTCGGCAACTCCTGTAGTCCAGAATCCGGTCTTGGTTGGATTGCTGCAGGGATTAGTAGAAATAACTTACGGAAGCTTTGAACAATTAATTTGCTGGAGTCTCTAAAGCAATGCAAAAAAAACAACAAAAAAACTAGTGACGAAATTTATTGTCTCCAGGGATTTTAAGACTTTGACATGAAATTGTCTGCTAGAATTAAGTGACTGCCAGTGACTGGAGATTTATTGTCTGCAAGGGTTTGAAGACTTAACATGGATTGTCTGCTAAAATTTTTAGATTTGATAATTGATTGCTTTATAGAATTTAGAAACTTGAGATTAATTTTATGCTAGAAATTAGATATATGCTAGACCATGTCTGATAGAACATTGAGATAATAGAATTTAGAGACTTAATATAGACTATAAATAGAATTTAGAGATTTAATATAGATGTCAAATAGAATTTAGAGATTTAATATAGAATTTCAATAAAATTTATTGACTTGAGATTGCTAGAATGTAAAGACTTGAGATGAACTGCTAGAATGTAAAGACCTGAGATGAACTGCTAGAATGTAAAGACTTGAGATGAACTACTAGAATGTAAACACTTGAGATGAACTGCTAGAATGTAAAGATTTGAGATGAACTGCTAGGATGTAAAGACTTAAGATGAACTGCTCGAATGTACAGATTTGAGATGAACTGCTAGGATGTAAAGACTTGAGATGAACTGCTAGAATGTACAGATTTGAGATGAACTGCTTGAATGTAGAGACTTGAGATGAACTTTTAGAATGTAAGACTTGAGATGAACTGCTAGAATGTAGAGACTTGAGATGAACTGCTAGAATGTAAAGACTTGAGATGAACTGCTAGAATGTAAAGACTTGAGATGAACTGCTAGAATGTAAAGACTTGAGATGAACTGCTAGAATGTAAAGACTTGAGATGAACTGCTAGAATGTAAAGACTTGAGATGAACTGATAGAATGTAAAGACTTGAGATGAACTGCTAGAATATAAAGACTTGAGACTTGAGATGAACTACTAGAAAGTAAAGACTTGAGATGAACTACTAGAATGTAAAGACTTGAGATGAACTGCTAGAATGTAAAGACTTGAGATGAACTGCTAGAATGTAAAGACTTGAGATGAACTGCTTGAATGTAAAGACTTGAGATGAACTACTAGAATGTAAAGACTTGAGATGAACTGCTAGAATGTAAAGACTTGAGATGAACTACTAGAAAGTAAAGACTTGAGATGAACTACTAGAATGTAAAGACTTGAGATGAACTGCTAGAATGTAAAGACTTGAGATGAACTGCTCGAATGTAAAGACTTGAGATGAACTGCTCGAATGTAAAGACTTGAGATGAACTGCTCGAATGTAAAGACTTGAGAGATTGATTGTCTGAAGTTAAAATGTGTGTGTGTTTCACTTACATCTTAAAATGTTTGTGTATTTCCACAGAGTAGACTTTGACGTCCCAAACACCAAATCTACTACTATCAGTAACGACTATAGAATACGAATGACGATACCTACTATAAAGTATGCACTACGTCACCGAGCTAAGTCAGTTGTCATTATGGCTCACTGTGGCCAGCCAGGTGGACAAAAGAGTTCAGACTTGTCTCTCAAGCCGCTCTGTGAAGCCCTTGCTACTCTACTAGGACAAACGGTGGCGTCAAGTTTTCTTACAATATTTCTTTTACTTTTCCTAACCTTGTCATTAATTTGTACGTGTGTACGAGTTTTATTTGTACTAAGCTTTTATTAACTCTATCTGGTACACATTTTGAACTAGTTATTTCTCCCACACCCATGTACACAATTATTTATAGTACTTTAGAAAACATGATTAATCAATACATATAATAATATAATTAACCAGTTAGTCAGTTAATTACTGTTATGATAATTAATTATTTTGTTTGATACCAAAAAGGAAAATTAATCCTTCAGTATTAAGAGATATGGGTAAATATGTGGGATTTTGTACTCTTAGATAATTGTACACGTTGTTTCACCCACAGGAGCTGCTGTGGCTGAGTGGTAAGCGGGGGTAGTGGCTGAGTGGTAAGCGGGGGTAGTGGCTGAGTGGTTAGCGGGGGTTAGAATCTTGGGGAAGAAAGGATTTTTTTATTTCGGGATCTTTAGGACGTCGCCAGGTCATTAGGTGGACAAAAGTAAATGTGTTGGCTTCGGCGCTGTCCACATGACACCCTCATTAACCCCCCCAAAACAGATGAGAGCTTGACCTGCTCTGTCCTAGAGATGGTCTGAAAGGAGGAACGTCTTTCTCCCCCCCCCTCCATTCTCAGATCAAGTGGAGTCCATTCCCTTATATAAGCCTTTGTAAAAAAAGTATTTCATTTTTTTAATTATTTTTTTTATAGTTTTAACTTGCTGGAGGATTATGGGAAATCTAATGAAACAAATCTTTGGAGAACATAAACTACTGAACAGCTCACCTACTATTTGCAGCAAATTGAGTTGAATCTAGTTTTACACATTAACATAAACTCCTACGCATGTTAGCATAGACCTAGGATCTAGTCCTACATATGTTAGCAGAGACCTAGGATCTAGTCCTACATATGTTAGCAGAGACCTAGGATCTAGTCCTACGTATGTTAGCATAGAGACCTAGGATCTAGTCCTACGTATGTTAGCAGATCCCTAGGATCTAGTCCTACTAATGTTAGCATAGAGATCTAGGATCTAGTCCTACGTATGTTAGCAGAGACCTAGGATCTAGGATCTAGTTCTACTAATGTTAGCAGATACCTTGGATCTAGTCCTACGTATGTTAACAGATACCGTGGATCTAGTCCTACGTATGTTAGCAGAGACCTAGGATCTAGTCCTACGTATGTTAGCAGATACCTAGGATCTAGTCCTACATATGTTAGCAGAGACCTAGGATCTAATCCTACTAATGTTAGCAGAGACCTAGAAACTAGACCTACTTATGTTAGCAAAGAGCTAGAAAGTAGACCTACGTATGTGAGCAGAGACCTATGATCTAATCCTTCATGTTGTTATAACTGTGGTGGCGAAGATCTTAATTGTGTGTGTTATAAGCTGACACAGAGAACACTGCCAAGCGCTAGGTCAACCTTAACTATTGATGATGGGCTAGGCTTCAGGAAACTAGTGTAATATGTCCACTGCTCATGCAACTTATACTTGATATGGTCATGTGATCATCCAGAAGGAACGAGTGATGTTCGATTAGTTTCAAGATATCCTTCGAAGACTCTTTGAAAAAGCGAAGGTGGTAGAGTCACAAGGCAATTCACGATCGAAGGATTCACGATGATTCAGATCGATACCACAGTGATATTCCAGTGTGTGAAGTCGGTATGTAAAAGTAGAATCCACTACGAATCTTAGACGAGAGGGGGGTTCAGCAGTACAGAGTTTATACGGCAGTACGGTTATCTACAATATCTACGGTGAAGCATGTGTCCAGTCTATTATTTGTGGCCAGTTGTACAGTTTTGGCTGGGATTTAATTGACATTAAAATGTAACGTTAAGTTGGAGCGCAAGTTCTTTGAATTGGTTGTATCGTGTTGTGCAGAGAGCCTGTCTACAGAATGTCGTTACAATATGTCAGCATAGAGCGAAGATCTAGTGCTACAATGTTTGTTATTTCAATAAACGCCAAATCATACTTTATAAATATCTAAACAAAAAGTAAAACAAACGAACAAAAAAAACAGAAAAAATGTGTCTATGGTACATTAAAACATCATCAATCTTTCTCCTAAGGCAATTAAAAATAAATCTTTCTTCTAAGGTATATTACAGCTACATAAACTCTTTTAAGTTTGACAAAGCTCTTTGAAATTGAAACCTTTGTTTTTTAACTTATCCAAAAAAAAAGTGGAAGATTTGTTTGCATGCAAACTCAAAGAAATATTTTCTCTGTGTTCAGGTTTTGTTTATTCCCGAGACTGTGGGGAAATCTGTAGAGTCTGTCTTGAACCAAATTCACCCAGGGAACATAATCATGGTGGAGAATCTGAGATTTAATCCAGGGGAAACTGGAGAAAGTTTTTCAAAAAGGTGATTTATTTTATCTTTGTTCTATTTAGTGTCTTTGTATCAGGGAGAAACGTTTTGTTAGTGTCACATGATAAAGGCAGGTCAGAACTATTTGTACAAGTTTTAGATAAATGGTAGAAATAAAAATATATGTCACTTATGGCTTACATACACAAGTGAATATAAAGAATATAATACTATACAATTTGAAACCTACTGCTAGTTTAAACGAAGCCTAATTCATGCTTGTATCAATTGTAGACCGTGTATAGATTGTAGACCGTGTATAGATTATAGAGCTTGTTTAGATTGTAGAGCTTGTAGAAATTGTAGAGCTTGTAGAAATTGTAGAGTTTGTTAAGCTTGTATAGATTGTATACCTTGTAGAGATTGTAGAGCTTGAATAAACTGTAGAGCTTGTATAGATTGTAGAGATTGTAAAGCTTGTATAGATTGTAGAGCTTGTAAAGCTTGTATAGATTGTAGAGCTTGTATAGTATGTAGAGCTTATAGAGATTGTAGAGCTTGTAGAGCTTAAATAGAATAAAGAGCTTGTAAAGATTGTATAGATGGTATAGATGGTAGAGATTGTAGAGGTTGTTTAGATTGTAGAGCTTGTAAAGATTGTAGAGTTGTATAGCTTGCAGAGCTTGTAGAGACTGTAAAGCTTGTATAGATTGTAAAGCTTGTATAGATTGTAGAGCTTGTATAGAATAAAGAGCTTGTATAGATTGTATAGATTGTAGAGATTGTATAGCTTGTATAGATTGTAGAGCTTGTAATTTTTTTGTATAGATTGAAGAGCCTGTAGAGATTGTAGAGCTCGTAGAGATTGTAGAGCTTGTATAGATTGTAGAGCTTGTATAGATTGTAGAGCTTGTATAGATTGTAGAGCTTGTATAGAATAAAGAGCTTGTATAGATTGTATAGATTATATAGATTGTAGAGATTGTAGAGATAGTATAGCTTGTATAGATTGTAGAGCTTGTAATTTTTTTGTATAGATTGAAGAGCCTGTAGAGATTGTAGAGCTCGTAGAGATTGTAGAGCTTGTATAGATTGTAGAGCTTGTATAGATTGTAGAGCTTGTATAGATTGTATAGATTGTAGAGCTTGTATAGATTGTAGAGCTTGTATAGATTGTAGAGCTTGTATAGATTGTAGAGCTTGAGTTTCTTGTTCTTCTCATCTATGACCCAGTTTGTCACGTGATGGCCAGCCAATAGCTGCTACCCCTCAGGCCTTGGCTCAATTTTGTGAAGGCCTGACCAATTTGGGTGACGTCTATGTTGACGACGCCTTTGCCTGCCTGCATCTAGACCATAGCTCTATGACGGGTTATCTAGGAAACATCAAAGTTTGTGGTTTCCTTGTCAAGAACGAGCTCAAATATATGACCAAAGTGTTCAACAATGTCAAGCGTAAGTTTCTGGTGATTCTGGGCGGATTGTGTACAAGAGAGAAACTTGTACTGCTGTTAGACCTGTTGAAAGAAGCTGATAACATCATCATTGCTGGTACTTTGGCCACTTTGTTTCTTAAAGTAAGTTGAAACAAGAGTTAGTACTTAAAGATGTACTCTCATAGTTAGTACTTAAAGATATACTTTAAGAGTTACTACTTAAAGATGTACTTTCAGACTTAGTTAGTATTTAAAGATGTACTTTCAGACTGAGTTAGTACTTAAAGATATAGTTTCAGAGTTAGTACTTAAAGATGTACTTTCAGACTGAGTGAGTACTTAAAAATATTGCCTACTTTCAGAGTTAGTACTTAAAGGTGTACTTACAGACTGAGTTAGTACTTAAAGATGTACTTTCAGACTAAGTTAGTACTTAAAGATGTACTTTCAGACTGAGTTAGTATTTAAAGATGTACTTTCAGACTGAGTTAGTACTTAAAGATATACTTTCAGACTGAGTTAGTACTTAAAGATATAGTTTCAGAGTTAGTACTTAAAGATGTACTTTCAGACTGAGTTAGTACTTAAAGATGTACTTTCAGACTGAGTGAGTACTTAAAGATGTACTTTCAGAGTTAGTACTTAAAGGTGTACTTACAGACTGAGTTAGTACTTAAAGATGTACTTTAAGACTGAGTTAGTACTTAAAGATGTTTTTTCAGACTGAGTTAGTACTTAAAGATGTTGTAGTTTAAAAAGAAAGAGTTAACTCTCTAGGATATTGAATGTGAAGGTCATTGCTGTAGACAATTGCATTAAATGTGAAGGTCACTTTTGTGGACACTTGTATTGAATATGAAGATCATTGCTGTGGACAATTGTATTGAAATCTCTTTCATTGTCTATTACAATATCAAATATTCAAATCAACTCAATTTACTAAATCATTTTATTGGATCATTTTTGAATATTGACTGTTGAATATTGACTGTTGAGTATTAACTGTTGAGTATTGACTGTTGAGTATTGACTGTTGAGTATTGACTGTTGAGTATTGACTGTTGAGTATTGACTGTTGAGTATTGACTGTTTGTTATTTTCCTCTCCCATTTAGTTGATTATTTTAATAAAAATTTCATTTTTGTTTTATTCAGATAGACATTTGTATTTCAACGTAGCTTTCAGACAGCTTTTATTTTGGCAGTTTTCAGATAAACATTTCTATTTTGGTAGTTTTCAGATAAGCATTGTTATCTTCGTAGTTTTTAGATAAAGCGTGGTCGAGACGCTAAGTGCGCTTGAACTTGGCTTGGCTACCTATCAAGAGGCTCGAGGTTGGACACCCGACTCTGGCAGAGAGTTGTGTCTCTACTGAGCGGCTGAAGGCAGCACGGAAATCCCTCTCCCCTCCCCCACCGGTCCATAACTGAGATTGGACCAAAGCTCTCTGAGCATGCTATAAGCATGAAAGTAACGCTATTTAAAAGCCATAATTTAATTTAATTTTATATTGGTAGTTATCAGATTAAAATTTCTATCTTGATGGTTTTCAGATAAACATTCTATCTTTGTGGTTTTCAGATAAACATTTAAATGTTTATTTCTTTAGTTTTCAGATGGACTAATTGTCTTTAACTTTTTGATTTTATTGTTTTTAGATAGACTTAGGTATGGGCATTGGTCGCAATTCATTTGACTACAATTTAGAGACTCTAGCAAGGCAAATCATTGACCTGGCACCATATTACAAGTGTAAACTTCATTACCCAGTGGACTTATGGATTGCTAAAACAGAAGATGGAAGTAACCCTCAGTTAGTAAGTCACTACTCTAGATACATTAGTAGATTAGGAAGTAACCCTCAGTTAGTAAGTCACTACTCTAGATACATTAGTAGATTAGGAAGTAACCCTCAGTTAGTAAGTCACTACTCTAGATACATTAGTAGATTAGGAAGTAACCCTCAGTTAGTAAGTCACTACTCTAGATACATTATTAGATTAGGAAGTAACCCTCAGTTAGTAAGTCACTACTCTAGATACATTAGTAGATTAGGAAGTAACCCTCAGTTAGTAAGTCACTACTCTAGATACATTAGTAGATTAGGGAAGTAACCCTCAGTTAGTAAGTCATTACTCTAGATATATTAGTAGATTAGAAAGTAAACCTCAGTTAGTAAGTCACTACTCTAGATACATTAGTAGATTAGGGAAGTAACCCTCAGTTAGTAAGTCACTACTCTAGATATATTAGTAGATTAGGAAATTAACTTCAGTTAGTAAGTCACTACTCTAGATATATTAGTAGATTAGAAAGTAAACCTCAGTTAGTAAGTCACTACTCTAGATACATTAGTAGATTAGGGAAGTAACCCTCAGTTAGTAAGTCACACTCTAGATATATTAGTAGATTAGGGAAGTAACCCTCAATTAGTATGTCACTACTCTAGATATATTAGTAGATTAGGAAGTACCCCTCAATTAGTAAGTCACTACTCTAGATACATTAGTAGATTAGGAAGTAAACCTCAGTTAGTAAGTCACTACTCTAGTTACATTAGTAGATTAGGAAGTAACCCTCAAGTAGTAAGTCACTACTCTAGATACATTAGTAGATTAGGGAAGTAACCCTCAGTTAGTAAGTCACTACTCTAGATACATTAGTAGATTAGGAAGTAAACCTCAGTTAGTAAGTCACTACTCTAGATACATTAGTAGATTAGGAAGTAACCCTTAGTTAGTAAGTCACTACTCTAGATACATTAGTAGATTAGGGAAGTAACCCTCAGTTAGTAAGTCACTACTCTAGATACATTAGTAGATTATCAAGTAAACCTCAGTTAGTAAGTCACTACTCTAGATACATTAGTAGATTAGGGAAGTAACCCTCAGTTAGTAAGTCACTACTCTAGATACATTAGTAGATTATCAAGTAAACCTCAGTTAGTAAGTCACTACTCTAGATACATTAGTAGAATATTTACAATGTTTAGATTATACTTTGTGTAACTTAACGGGTACATAATACGTAGTGGAGAGTCATTGCAAAGAAGAAGAGAGTGAGAGAAAAAGACTTATGAACATTTCTTAAATATGAACAAGCTAATAGGGTTTAAATTTATAAATGTATTTTGTATGACCTCTGTCAGTTGCTGATGTATCCGTTAGAGACTCTAAGAGCTGATCCGAAGGCTCTTCGAGCTCTAAGTTTGAAAAAAAAAACCTGTTTGAGCGTCAAACAGTAAAAAAAAAACGGCGTGAACCACAGTTCTGTCTGGAAGAGACCTAAGTCAATGTCTATGTAAAGCAATGCTATTTCCGACAAAACTGGCCTCCAGACACATGGGCTAGACATGGTCAAAGGACCGAGTTTATCGGGAGCCTCCGACATATTCCTATGTTATACCAAGCTATCCGCGGGGAACTCGCCATTAATGTAACGGTCCCTTGAGGAACGGCGCATGGATTATCGACATTGTCGTGAGAGCTCTCTTTCAACTTCGTCCGTGCAATGGGTTCACGCTTGCGTACCCTTGGACACTCCCACAGGAAATTTGTTTTGCGATTCATTTAGCCTAGTTACCTTCTCAAGTAACCCTTTTTACACGGGCGCCACTTTGAGGCTGAATAGCATACCCGTGGCTGATGTATCCAAGAGAACGGCTAGTGCTGATACAGTTTAGGGTCAGAGGCGTCACAGGCTTTGCCAGGGTGTAGCACTCATTATCGCAAACTGCCTAAGGGTCGCCGGCTACTGATTTTTCTTTAGGGTTGACTCCGTAAGCCTTTTCCATGATTGCGTATAGGTGCAAGACAGCAGAGGTTTGAATTTAGAGTTTTGCTTCTCCTAGGTGGGTAGCCAGCAATGGCTCACGAGCCCCTCCAGGTAGCCAGCAATGGCTCACGAGCCCCTCCGGGTAGCCAGCAATGGCTCACGAGCTCCTCCTTCCTGAAATATACTGGTTCAGGCACCGGTCACTCGCCTTGTCAGGTGAGACGCTTGCAGAAGTTGAACTGGTTGTCAGGGGAGACACTTGCAGAAATTGGACTGGTTGTCAGGAGAGCCGCTTGCAGAAGTTGGACTGCGTGTTTGAGGAGACGCTTGCAGAAGTTAACTGGTTGTTAGCAGAGATGCTAGCATAAGTTGGACTGGTTGTCAGGGGAGACGCTTGCAGAAGTTAAACTGGTTGTCAGGAGAGACGCTTGAAGAAGTTAAACTGGTTGTTAGCGGAGACGCTTGCAAAAGTTGGACTGGTTGTCAGGGGAGACACTTGCAGAAGTTGGACTGGTTGTCAGGAGAGACACTTGCACACGTTGGACTGGTTGTCAGGAGAGACGCTTGCAGAAGTTGAACTGGTTGTCAAGGGAGACGCTTGCAGAAGTTAAACTGGTTGTTAGCGGAGACACTTGCAGAAGTTGGACTGGTTGTCAGGGGAGACACTTGCAGAAGTTGGACTGGTTGTCAGGAGAGACGCTTGCAAAAGTTGGACTGGTTGTCAGGGGAGACACTTGCAGAAGTTGGACTGGTTGTCAGGAGAGACACTTGCACACGTTGGACTGGTTGTCAGGAGAGACGCTTGCAGAAGTTGAACTGGTTGTCAAGGGAGACGCTTGCAGAAGTTAAACTGGTTGTTAGCGGAGACACTTGCAGAAGTTGGACTGGTTGTCAGGGGAGACGCTTGCAGAAGTTGGACTGGTTGTCAGGAGAGACGCTTGCAGAAGTATGACTGGTTATCAAGGAAGACACTTGCAGAAGTTGGACTGGTTGTCAGGAGAGACGCTTGCAGGAGTTAGACTGGTTGTCAGGGAGACGCTTGCAGAAGTTGGACTGGTTGTCAAGGGAGACGCTTGCAGAAGTTAAACTGGTTGTCAGGTGAGACGCTTGCAGGAGTTGGACTGGTTGTCAGGGGAAACGCTTGCAGAAGTTGAACTGGTTGTTAGCGGAGACGCTTGCAGAAGTTGGACTGGTTGTCAGAGGAGACGCTTGCAGAAGTTGAATTGGTTGTCAGGGGAAACGCTTGCAGAAGTTGGACTGGTTGTTAGCGGAGACGCTTGAAGAAGTTGGACTGGTTGTCGGGGGAGACGCTTGCAGAAGTTGGACTGGTTGTCAGGAGAGACGCTTGCAGAAGTTGAATTGGTTGTCAGGAAAGCCGCTTGCAGAATTTGAACTGGTTGTTAGCAGAGACACTTGCAGAAGTTGGACTGGTTGTCAGGGGAGACGCTTGCAGAAGTTGAACTGGTTGTCAAGGAAGACACTTGCAGAAGTTGGACTGGTTGTCAGGAGAGACGCTTGCAGGAGTTAGACTGGTTGTCAGGGGAGACGCTTGCACAAGTTGACCTGTTTGTTAGCGGAGACACTTGCAGAAGTTGGACTGGTTGTCAGGGGAGACACTTGCAGAAGCTGGACTGGTTGTTAGCGGAGACGCTTGCAGAAGTTGGACTGGTTGTCAGAGGAGACGCTTGCAGAAATTGGACTGGTTGTCAGGGGAGACGCTTGCAGAAGATGGACTGGTTGTCAGGAGAGAAGCTTGCAGGAGTTGGACTGGTTGTCAGGAGAGACACTTGATGAAGTTAGACTGATTGTCAGGAAAGACGCTTGCAGAAGGTGGACTAGTTGCATGAGTTTGACTGGTTGTCAAGAGAGACACTTCCAGAAGTTGGACTGGTTGTCAGGGGAGACGCTTGCAGGAGTTGGACTGGTTGACAAGGGAGACGCTTGATGAAGTTGAACTGTTTGATAGCGGAGACGCTTGCAGAAGTTCTATTGGTTTTCAGGGGAGACGCTTGCAGAAGTTGGACTGGTTGTCAGGGGAGACGCTTGTAGAAGTTAAACTGGTTGTCGGGGGGAGACGCTTGCAGAAAATGGGCTGGTTGTTAGCGGAGACGCTTGCAGAAGTTAAACTGGTTGTCAGGGTAGACGCTTGCAGAAGTTGGACTGGATGTCAGGAGAGACGCTTGCAGGAGTTAGACTGGTTGTCAGGGGAGACGCTAACAGAAGTTGAACTGGTTGTCAGGTAAGACACTTGCAGAAGTTGGACTGGTTGTCAGGTGAGACGCTTGCAAGAGTTGGACTGGTTGTCAGGGGAGAGGCTTGTAGAAATTGACCTCTTTGTTAGCGGAGACACTTGCAGAAGTTGGATTTGTTGTCAGGGGAGACGCTTGCAGAAGATGGACTGGTTGTTAGCGGGAACGCTTGCAGAAGTTGGACTGGTTGTCAGGGGAGACACTTGCAGAAGCTGGAATGGTTTTTAGCGGAGACACTTGCAGAAGTTGGACTGGTTGTCAGTGGAGACGCTTGCAGAAATTGGACTGGTTGTCAGGGGAGACGCTTGCAGAAGTTGGACTGGTTTTCAGGAGAGTCGCTTGCAGAAAGTGTACTGGTAGTCAGGAGAGACGCTTGCAGGAGTTGGACTGGTTGTCAGGGGAGACACTTGAAGAAGTTAGACTGGTTTTCAGGGGAGACGCTTGCAGAAGGTGGACTGGTTGTCAGGGGAGACGCTTGCAGGAAATGGACTGGTTGTCAGGGGAGACACTTGCAGAAGTTGGACTGGTTGTCAGGGGAGACGCTTGCAGAAGTTGAACTGGTTGATAGCGGAGACGCTTGCAGAAGATGGATTGGTTGTCAGAGGAGACGCTTGCAGAAGTTGAACTGGTTGATAGCGGAGACGCTTGCAGAAGATGGATTGGTTGTCAGGGGAGACGCTTGCAGAAGTTGGACTGGTTGTTAGCGGAGACGCTTGCAGAAGTTAAACTGGTTGTCAGAGCTGAACAAAGCCATAGACAACATTGCTGCCCGCAAAGCACCCGGATGCGATGGTATCCCCCCCCAGATCTTCTAAAACAATGCAAAACTACTCTAATCCAACCTCTACACGAACTGCTTTGTAAATGTTGGCAAGAAGGTGCTGTGCCACAAGACCTGCGGGATGCTAAAATCATTACACTGTATAAGAACAAAGGTGACAGAAGCGCCTGCAACAATTACAGGGGAATCTCCCTCTTAAGTATTGTAGGCAAAGTCTTTGCTCGAGTGATACTTCCCAGGCTACAAAAACTCGCTGATCGGGTCTTCCCAGAATCACAATGCGGCTTCCGCTCAGGGAGATCCACGATTGACATGATTTTCTCCATCCGCCAACTCCAGGAAAAGTGCAGAGAACAAAGGATGCCTTTATACATTGCGTTTATTGACCTGACAAAGGCCTTCGATCTAGTTAGCAGAGATGGCCTCTTTAAAATTTTACAGTTAATAGGCTGCCCACCCAAGCTACTAAATGTAATCATATCTTTCCACCAAAATATGATGGGCACAGTGCAATTCAACGGTGCCAGCTCTGAAAGTTTCAGTATAAACAGCGGAGTTAAACAAGAATGTGTCCTGGCCCCAACCCTCTTTGGAATACTATTTTCACTGCTAATCCACAACGCGTTTGACAAATCCACTGAAGGCATCTATCTCCATTCCTGATTTGATGGCAAACTCCTAAATATTGCCAGACTGAGGGCCAAAACTAAAATCAGAGCCACCCTCGTAAGAGATATGCTATTCGCGGAGGACGCAGCGGTAGGGGCACACACACAAGAGGAACTTCAGTCACTAATGTCCCGCTTCTCTCAGGCCTGTAAAGAATTTGGCTTGACTATTAGCACAAAGAAAACAAGAAGTTGGACTGGTTGTCAGGGGAGACACTTGCAGAAGTTGTACTGGTTGTTAGCGGAGACGCTTGCAGAAGTTGGACTGGTTGTCAGGGGAGACGCTTGCAGAAGTTGAACTGGTTGTCAGGGGAGACGCTTGCAGAAGTTGGACTGGTTGTCAGGAGAGACACTTGCAGAAATAGGACTGGTTGTCAGAATAGACGCTTGCAGAAGTTGAAAGTGTTGTCAGGAGAGACGCTTAAAGGAGTTAGACTGGTTGTCAGGGGAGACACTTGAAGAAGTTAGACTGATTGTCAGGGAAGACGCTTGCAGAAGGTGGACTGGTTATAAGGGGAGACGCTTGCAGGAGTTTGACTGGTTGTCAGGGGAGACGCTTGCAGGAGTTGGACTGGTTGACAGGGGAGACGCTTGCCGAAGTTGAACTGTTTGATAGCGGAGACGCTTGCAGAAGTTGGATTGGTTGTCAGGGGAGACGCTTGCAGAAGATGGACTGGTTGTTAGCGGAGACGCTTGCAGAAGTTGAACTGGTTGTCAGGGGAGACGCTTGCAGAAGTTAACCTGATTGTCAGGGTAGACGCTTGCAGAAGTTGAACTGGTTGTTATCGGAGACGCTTGCAGAAGTTGGACTGGTTGTCGTGGGAGACGCTTGCAGGAGTTGGACTGGTTGTCAAGGGAGACACTTGAAGAAGTTGGACTGGTTGTCAGGGGAGACACTTGCAGAAGTTGGACTGGTTGTCAGGAGAGACGCTTGCAGAAGTTGGATTGGTTGTGAGGGGTGACGCTTGCAGAAGTTGTTCTGGTTGTTAGCGGAGATGCTTGCAGAAGTTGGACTGGTTGTCAGGGGATACGCTTGCAGAAGTTAAACTGGTTGTTAGCGGAGAAACTTGCAGAAGTTGGATTGGTTGTCAGGGAGACGCTTGCAGAAGTTGGACTGGTTGTTAGCGGAGACGCTTGCAGAAGTTGGACTGTTTGTCAGGGGAGACGCTTGCACGAGTTGGACTGGTTGTCAGGGGATACGCTTGCAGAAGTTGAACTGGTTGTTAGCGAAGACACTTGCAGAAGTTGGACTGGTTGTCAGGGGAGACGCTTGCAGAAGTTGAACTGGTTGTCAAGGAAGACACTTGCAGAAGTTGGACTGGTTGTCAGGAGAGACGCTTGCAGGAGTTGGGCTGGTTGTTAGCGGAGACGCTTGCAGAAGTTGGACTGGTTGTTAAGGGAGACGCTTGCAGAAGTTGGACTGGTTGTCAGGGGAGACGCTGGCAGAAGTTGGACTGGTTGTCATAAGAGACACTTGCAGAAAAGGACTGGTTGTCAGGATAGACGCTTGCAGAAGTTGAAAGTGTTGTCAGGAGAGACGCTTGCAGGAGTTAGACTGGTTGTCAGGGAAGACGCTTGCAGAAGTTGTTCTGTTTGTTAACGGACACACTTTCAGAAGTTGGATTTGTTATCAATGGAGACGCTTGCAGAAGTTGGACTGGTTGTTAGCGGAGACTTATGGAGATGTTAACCTTGTTGTCACGGGAGACACTTGCAGAAGCTTGACTGGTTGTTAGCGGAGACGCTTGCAGAAGTTGGAATGGTTGTCAGAGGAGACGCTTGCAGAAGTTGGACTGGTAGTCAGGGGAGACGCTTGCAGAAGTTGGACTTGTTGTCAGGGGAGACGCTTGCAGAAGTTTTACTGGTTGTCAGGAGAGACGCTTGCAGGAGTTAGACTGGTTGTCAGGGGAGACACTTGAAGAAGCTAGACTGATTGTCAGGGAAGACGCTTGAAGAAGGTGGACTGGTTATCAGGGGAGACGCTTGCAGGAGTTTGACTGGTTGTGACGAGAGACACTTGCAGAAGTTGGACTAATTGCCAGGGGAAACGCTTGCAGGAGTTGGACTGGTTGACAGGAGTAACACTTGCAGAAATAGGACTTGTTGTCAGGATAGACGCTTGCAGAAGTTGAAAGTGTTGTCAGGAGAGACGCTTGCATAAGTTGGACTGGTTGTCAGGGGAGACGCTTGCAGAAGTTCACCTGTTTGTTAGCGGAGACACTTGCAGAAGCTGGATTTGTTATCAGGGGAGACGCTTGCAGAAGTTGGACTGGTTGTTAGCGGAGACGCTTGCAGAAGTTGGACTGGTTGTCAGAGGAGACGCTTGCAGAAGTTGGACTGGTTGTCAAGGGAGACGCTTGCAGAAGTTGGACTGGTTGTCGTGGGAGACGCTTGCAGGAGTTGGACTGGTTGTCAAGGGAGACACTTGCAGAAGTTAGACTGGTTGTCAGGGGAGATGCTTGCAGAAGTTCAACTGGTTGTTAGCGGAGACACTTGCAGAAGTTGGACTGGTTGTCAGGTAAGACGCTTGCAGGAGTTAAACTGGTTGTCAGGGCATACGCTTGCAGAAGTTGGACTGGTTGTAAGGAGAGACCCTTGCAGGAGTTAGACTGGTTTTCAGGAGAGACGCATGCAGAAGTTGGAATGGTTGTTAGCGGAGACGCTTGCAGAAGTTGGACTGGATGTCAGGGGAGACGCTTGCAGAAGTTGAACTGGTTGTAAAGGGAAACGCTTGCAGAAGTTGAACTGGTTTTTAGCGGAGACGCTTGCAGAAGTTGGACTGGTTGTCGGGGAGACGCTTGCAGAAGTTAAACTGGTTGTCAGGAGAGACACTTGCAGAAATTGGACTTGTTGTCAGGGGAGACGCTTGCAGAAGTTGAAATGGTTGTCAGAAGAGACGCTTGCAGATTTTGAACTGGTTATTAGCGGAGAAACTTGCAGAAGTTTGACTGGTTGTCAGGGGAGACGCTTGCAGAAGTTAGACTGGTTGTCAGGGGAGACACTTGCAGAAGCTTGACTGGTTGTTAGCGGAGACGCTTGCAGAAGTTGGACTGGTTGTCAGGGGACACGCTTGCAAAAGTCGGACTGGTTGTCAGGGGAGACGCTTACAAAAGTTAGACTGGTTGTCAGGGGAGACACTTGCAGAAGTTGGACTGGTTCTTAGGAGAGACGCTTGCAGAAGTTGGATTGGTTGTCTATGAAAAACTATTGAAGAAGTTAGACTGGTTGTCAGGGGAGACGCTTGCAGAAAATGGACTGGTTGTCAGGGGAGACGCTTGCAGGAGTTGGACTGGTTGTCAGAGGAGACGCTTGCAAAAGTTTGACTTGTTGTCAGGAGAGACGCTTGCAGAAGTTGGACTGGTTGTCAAGGGAGACGCTTGCAGGAGTTGGACTGGTTGTCAGAAGAACTGCTTGCAGGAGTTAGACTGGTTGTCAGGGGAGACGCTTGCAGAAGTTGGACTGGTTGTCAGAAGAGCCGCTTGTAGGAGTTGGACTGGTTGTCAGGAGAGACACTTGCAGAAGTTGGACATGTTGTCAGGAGAGACACTTGCAGAAGTTGAACATGTTGTCAGTGGAGACGCTTGCAGAAGTTGAACTGGTTGTCAGGGGAAACGCTTGCAAAAGTTGAACTGGGTTTTAGCGGAGACGCTTGCAGAAGTTGGACTGGTTGTCGGGGGAGACGCTTGCAGAAGTTGGACTGGTTGTCAAGAGAGACACTTGCAGAAGTTGGACTGGTTGTCAGGAGAAACTCTTGCAGAAGTTGAACTGGTTGTCAGGGGAGACGCTTGCAGAATTTGAACTGGTTGTTAGCGGAGACACTTGCAGAAGTTGGACTGGTTGTCAGGGAAGACGCTTGCAGAAGTTGAACTGGTTGTCAGGAAAGACACTTGCAGGAGTTAGACTGGTTTTCAGGGGAGACGCTTGCAGAAGTTAACCTGTTTGTTAGCGGGGACACTTGCAGAAGTTGGATTGGTTGTCAGGGGAGACGCTTGCAGAAGTTGGACTGGTTGTTAGCGGAGACTCTTGCAGAAGTTAGACTGGTTGTCAGGGGAGACACTTGCAGAAGCTGGAGTGGTTGTTAGCGGAGACGCTTGCAGAAGTTGGACTGGTTGTCAGAAGAGATGCTTGCAGAAAATGGACTGGTTGTCAGAAGAGACGCTTGCAGAAGTTGTACTGGTTGTCAAGAGAGACGCTTGCAGAATTTGAACTGGTTGTCAGGGGAGACACTTGAAGAAGTTAGACTGGTTGTCAGGGGAGACACTTGCAGGAGATGGACTGGTTGACAGGGGAGACGTTTGCAGAAGTTGAACTGTTTGATAGCGGAGACGCTTGCAGAAGTTCAATTAGTTGTCAGGGGAGACATTTGCAGAAGTTGGACTGGTTGTTAGCGGAGATGCTTGCAGAAGTTGGACTGGTTGTCAGGGGAGACGCTTGCAGAAGTTGAACTGGTTGTTATCGGAGACGCTTGCAGAAGTTGAACTGGTTGTTAGCGGAGACACTTGCAGAAATTGGACTGTTTGTCAGGTAAGACGCTTGCATAAGTTTAACTGGTTGTCAGGGGAAACGCTTGCAGAAGTTGGACTGGTTGTCAAGAGAGACGCTTGCAGGAGTTAGACTGGTTGTCAGGAGAGAAGCTTGCAGAAGTTGGACAGGTTGTTAGCGGAGACGCTTGCAGAAGTTGGACTGGTTGTCAGGGGAGACGCTTGCAGAAGTTGAACTGGTTGTCAGGGGAAACGCTTGAAGAAGTTGAACTGGTTGTTAGCGGAGACGCTTGCGGAAGTTGGACTGGTTGTTGAGAAAGACGCTTGCAGGAGTTGGACTGGTTGTCAGAGGAGACCCTTGCAGAAGTTGGACTGGTTGTTAGGGGATACGCTTTCAGGAGTTGGACTGGTTGTCAGGGGAGACACTTCCAGAAGTTGGACTGGTTGTCAGGGGAGACGCTTGCAGGAGTTGGACTGTTTGTCAGGGGAGACCCTTGCAGAAGTTGGACTTGTTGTCAGGAGAGACGCTTGCAGAAGTTGGACTGGTTGTCAGGTGAGACGCTTGCAGGAGTTGAACTGGTTGTTAGCGGAGACGCTTGCAGAAGTTGGACTGGTTTTTCAGGGGAGACGCTTGCAGTTGTTGGACTGATTGTCAGGGTAGACGCTTGCAGAAGGTGGACTGGTTGTCAGAGAAGACGCTTGCAGAAGTTGGATTACATGTCAGGGGAGACGCTTGCAGCAGTTGGACTGGTTGTTAGCGGAGACGCTTGCAGAAGTTGGACTGGTTGTCAGGGGAGACGCTTGCAGAAGGTTGACTGGTTGTCAGGGGAGACGCTTGCAGAAGCTGGACTGGTTGTTAGCGGAGACGCTTTCAGAATTGTGACTGGTTGTCAGGGGAGACGCTTGAAGAAGTTGGACAGGTTGTTAGCGGAGACGCTTGCAGAAGTTGGACTGGTTGTCAGGCGAGACGCTTGCAGAAGTTGAACTGGTTGTCAGGGGAAACGCTTGCAGAAGTTAAACTGGTTGTTAGCGGAGACGCTTGCAAAAGTTGGACTTGTTGTCAGGATAGACGCTTGCAGAAGTTGGACTGGTTGTCAGAAGAAACGCTTGCAGGAGTTAGACTGGTTGTCAGGGGAGACGCTTGCAGAAGTTGGACTGGTTGTCAGGAGAGCCGCTTGTAGGAGTTGGACTGGTTGTCAGGATAGACATATGCAGAAGTTGGACTGGTTGTCAGGGGAGACTCTTGCAGAAGGATGACTGGTTGTCAGGGGAGACGCTTGCTGAAGATGAACTGGTTGTCAGGGGAAACGCTTGCAAAAGTTGAACTGGGTTTTAGCTGAGACGCTTGCAAAAGTTGGACTGGTTGTCGGGGGAGACGCTTGCAGAAGTTGGACTGGTTGTCAAGAGAGACACTTGCAGAAGTTGGACTGGTTGTCAGGAGAGACGCTTGCAGAAGTTGAACTGGTTGTCAGGGGAGACGCTTGCAGAATTGTAACTGGTTGTTAGCGGAGACACTTGCAGAAGTTGGACTGGTTGTCAGGGGAGACGCTTGCAGAAGTTGAACTGGTTGTCAAGGGAGACACTTGCAGAAGCTGGACTGGTTGTCAGGAAAGACGCTTGCAGGAGTTAGACTGGTTTTCAGGGGAGACGCTTGCAGAAGTTTACCTGTTTGTTAGCGGGGACACCTGCAGAAGTTTTATTGGTTGTCAGAGAAGACGCTTGCAGAAGTTGGACTGGTTGTTAGCGGAGACTCTTGCAGAAGTTGGACTGGTTGTCAGGGGAGACACTTGCAGAAGCTGGACTGGTTGTTAGCGGAGACGCTTGCAGAAGTTGGACTGGTTGTCAGAGGAGACGCTTGCATAAGTTGGACTAGTTGTCAGGGGAGACGCTTGCAGAAAATGGACTGGTTGTCAGGAGAGACGCTTGCAGAAGTTGTACTGGTTGTCAAGAGAGACGCTTGCAGGAGTTGGACTGGTTGTCAGGGGAGACACTTGCAGAAGCTGGACTGGTTGTTAGCGGAGACGCTTGCAGAAGTTGGACTGGTTGTCAGAGGAGACGCTTGCAGAAGTTGGACTAGTTGTCAGGGGACACGCTTGCAGAAGTTGGACTGGTTGTCAGAGGAGACGCTTGCAGAAGTTGGACTAGTTGTCAGGGGAGACGCTTGCAGAAAATGGACTGGTTGTCAGGAGAGACGCTTGCAGAAGTTGTACTGGTTGTCAAGAGAGACGCTTGCAGGAGTTGAACTGGTTGTCAGGGAAACACTTGAAGAAGTTAGACTGGTTGTCAGGGGAGACACTTGCAGGAGTTGGACTGGTTGACAGGGAAGACGCTTGCAGAAGTTGAACTGTTTGATAGCGGAGACGCTTGCAGAAGTTCAATTGGTTATCAGGGGAGACATTTGTAGAAGTTGGACTGGTTGTTAGCGGAGACGCTTGCAGAAGTTGGACTGGTTGTCAGGGGAGACGCTTGCAGAAGTTGAACTGGTTGTTATCGGAGACGCTTGCAGAAGTTGAACTGGTTGTTAGCGGAGACACTTGCAGAAATTGGACTGTTTGTCAGGTAAGACGCTTGCAGAAGTTTAACTGGTTGTCAGGGGAAACGCTTGCAGAAGTTGGACTGGTTGTCAAGAGAGACGCTTGCAGGAGTTAGACTGGTTGTCAGGAGAGACGCTTGCAAAAGTTGGACAGGTTATTAGCGGAGACGCTTGCAGAAGTTGGACTGGTACTCAGGGGAGACGCTTGCAGAAGTTGAACTGGTTGTCAGGGTAAACGCTTGCAGAAGTTGAACTGGTTGTTAGCGGAGACGCTTGCGGAAGTTGGACTGGTTGTCGGGAAAGACGCTTGCAGGAGTTGGACTGGTTGTCAGGAGAGACACTTGCATAAGTTGGACTGGTTGTTAGGGGATACGCTTTCAGGAGTTGGACTGGTTGTCACGGGAGACACTTCAAGAAGTTGGACTGGTTGTCAGGGGAGACGCTTGCAGGAGTTAGACTGTTTGTCAGGGGAGACGCTTGCAGAAGTTGGACTTGTTGTCAGGAGAGACGCTTGCAGAAGTTGGACTGGTTTTCAAGCGAGACGCTTGCAGGAGTTGGACTGGTTGTCAGAAGAGACGCTTGCAGGAGTATGACTGGTTGTCAGGGGAGACGCTTGCAGAAGTTGGACTGGTTGTCAGGGGAGACGCTTGCAGAAAATGGACTGGTTGTCAGGAGAGACGCTTGCAGAAGTTGTACTGGTTGTCAAGAGAGACGCTTGCAGGAGTTGAACTGGTTGTCAGGGAAACACTTGAAGAAGTTAGACTGGTTGTCAGGGGAGACACTTGCAGGAGTTGGACTGGTTGACAGGGGAGACGCTTGCAGAAGTTGAACTGTTTGATAGCGGAGACGCTTGCAGAAGTTCAATTGGTTATCAGGGGAGACATTTGTAGAAGTTGGACTGGTTGTTAGCGGAGACGCTTGCAGAAGTTGGACTGGTTGTCAGGGGAGACGCTTGCAGAAGTTGAACTGGTTGTTATCGGAGACGCTTGCAGAAGTTGAACTGGTTGTTAGCGGAGACACTTGCAGAAATTGGACTGTTTGTCAGGTAAGACGCTTGCAGAAGTTTAA
Organism: Biomphalaria sudanica; assembly: GCA_036873155.1. NCBI lineage: Eukaryota > Metazoa > Mollusca > Gastropoda > Planorbidae > Biomphalaria > Biomphalaria sudanica. Next base: position 388,670 of record JAZGLO010001246.1, on the reverse strand, counting down.
CTGGTTGTCAGGGGAAACGCTTGCAGAAGTTGGACTGGTTGTCAAGAGAGACGCTTGCAGGAGTTAGACTGGTTGTCAGGAGAGACGCTTGCAAAAGTTGGACAGGTTATTAGCGGAGACGCTTGCAGAAGTTGGACTGGTACTCAGGGGAGACGCTTGCAGAAGTTGAACTGGTTGTCAGGGGAAACGCTTGCAGAAGTTGAACTGGTTGTTAGCGGAGACGCTTGCGGAAGTTGGACTGGTTGTCGGGAAAGACGCTTGCAGGAGTTGGACTGGTTGTCAGGAGAGACACTTGCATAAGTTGGACTGGTTGTTAGGGGATACGCTTTCAGGAGTTGGACTGGTTGTCACGGGAGACACTTCCAGAAGTTGGACTGGTTGTCAGGGGAGACGCTTGCAGGAGTTAGACTGTTTGTCAGGGGAGACGCTTGCAGAAGTTGGACTTGTTGTCAGGAGAGACGCTTGCAGAAGTTGGACTGGTTTTCAAGCGAGACGCTTGCAGGAGTTGGACTGGTTGTCAGAAGAGACGCTTGCAGGAGTATGACTGGTTGTCAGGGGAGACGCTTGCAGAAGTTGGACTGGTTGTCAGGAGAGACGCTTGCAGAAGTTGGACTGGTTGTCAGGTGAGACGCTTGCAGGAGTTGGACTGGTTGTCAGGGGAGACGCTTGCAGAAGTTGAACTGGTTGTTAGCGGAGACGCTTGCAGAAGTTGGACTGGTTGTCAGGGAAGACGCTTGCAGAAGCTTTACTAGTTGTTAGCGGAGACGCTTGCAGAAGTTGGACTGGTTTTTCAGGGGAGACGCTTGCAGTTGTTGGACTGATTGTCAGGGGAGACGCTTGCAGAAGGTGGACTGGTTGTCAGGGGAGACTCTTGCAGAAGTTGGACTGGTTGTCTGGGGAGACACTTGCAGAAGTTGGACAGGTTGTTAGCGGAGACGCTTGCAGAAGTTGGACTGGTTGTCAGGGGAGACGCTTGCAGAAGTTGAACTGGTTGTCAGGGGAAACGCTTGCAGAAGTTGAACTGGTTGTTAGTGGAGACGCTTGCGGAAGTTGGACTGGTTGTCGGGAAAGAAGCTTGCAGGAGTTGGACTGGTTGTCAGTGGAGACACTTGCAGAAGTTGGACTGGTTGTTAGGGGATACGCTTTCAGGAGTTGGACTGGTTGTCAGGGGAGACGCTTGCAGGAGTTGGACTGTTTGTCAGGGGAGACACTTGCAGAAGTTGGACCTGTTGTCAGGAGAGACGCTTGCAGAACTTGGACTGGTTTTCAAGGGAGACGCTTGCAGGAGTTGGACTGGTTGTCAGGAGAGACGCTTGCAGGAGTATGACTGGTTGTCAGGGGAGACGCTTGCAGAAGTTGGACTGGTTGTTAGCGGAGACGCTTTTAGAAGTTAGACTGGCTGTCAGGGGAGACGCTTGCAGAAAATGAACTGGTAGTTAGGGTAGACGCTTGATGAAGTTAAACTAGTTGTTAGCGGAGACGCGTGCAGAATTAGGACTGGTTGGCGAGGGAGACGCTTGCAGAAGTTGGACTGGTCGTCAGGGGAGACGCTTGCAGAAGTTGGACTGGTTTTCAGGAGAGACGCTTGCAGAATTTGAACTGGTTGTTAGCGGAGACACTTGCTGAAGTTGGACTAGTTGTCAGGGGAGACGCTTGCAGAAGTTGAACTGGTTGTCAAGGAAGACACTTGCAAAAGTTAGACTGGTTGTCAGGAGAGACACTTGCAGAAGTTGGACTGGTTGTCAGGTGAGACGCTTGCAGGAGTTGGACTGGTTGTCAGGGGAGACGCTTGCAGAAGTTGAACTGGTTGTTAGCGGAGACGCTTGCAGAAGTTGGACTGTTTGTCAGGGAAGACGCTTGAAGAAGCTGGACTGGTTGTTAGCGTAGACGCTTGCAGAAGTTGGACTTGTTGTCAGGGAAGACGCTTGCAGATGTTGGACTTATTGTCAGGGGAGACGCTTGCAGAAGGTGGACTGGTTGTCGGGGAGAAGCTTGCAGAAGTTGGATTAATTGTCAGGGGAGACGCTTGCAGAAGTTGGACTGCTTGATAGCGGAGACGCTTGCAGAAGTTGAACTGGTTGTCAGGGGAGACGCTTGCAGAAGTTGAACTGGTTGTCAGGGGAAACGCTTGCAGAAGTTGAACTGGATGTTATCGGAGACGCTTGCGGAAGTTTGACTGGTTGTCGTGGAAGACGCTTGCAATAGTTGGACTGGTTGTCAGTGGAGACACTTGCAGAAGTTGGACTGGTTGTCAGGGAAGACGCTTGCAGAAGGTGGACTGGTTGTCAGGGCAGACGCTTGCAGAAGTTGAACTGGTTGTCAGGGTAGACGCTTGCAGAAGTTGAACTTGTTGTTGTCGGAGACGCTTGCAGGAGTTGAACTGGTTGTCAGGGGATACGCTTGCAAAAGTTGGACTGGTTGTCAGGAGAGACGCTTGCAGGAGTTAGACTGGTTGTCAGGAGAGACGCTTGCAGAAGTTGGACTGGTTGTTAACGGAGACGCTTGCAGAAGTTGGACTGGTTGTCAGGGAAGACGCTTGCAGAAGTTGAACTGGTTGTCAGGGGAAACGCTTGCAGAAGTTGGACTGGTTGTCAAGAGAGACGCTTGCAGAAGTTTAACTGGTTGTCAGGGGAGCCGCTTGCAGAATTTGAACTGGTTGTCAGGAGAGACGCTTGCAAAAGTTGGACTGGTTATCAGGGTGACGCTTGCAGGAGATGGACTGGTTGTCAGGGGAGACACTTGCAGAAGTTAAACTGGTTGTTAGCGGAGACACTTGCAGAAGTTGGACTGGTTATCAGGTGAGACGCTTGCAAGAGTTTGACTGGATGTCAGGGTATACGCTTGCAGGAGTTGGACTGGTTGTCAGGGGAGACTTTTCCAGAAGTGAGACTGGTTGTCAGGGGAGGCGCTTGCAGGAGTTTAACTGGTTGTTAGCGGAGACGCTTGCAAAAGTTGGACTGGTTGTCAGGGAAGACGCTTGAAGAAGCTGGACTGGTTGTTAGCGGAGACACTTGCAGAAGTTGGACTGGTTGTCAGAGGAGACACTTGCAAAAGCTGGAAAGGTTGTTAGCGGAGATGCTTGCAGAAGTTGGACTGGTTGTCAGGGGAGATGCTTGCAGAAGTTGGACTGGTTGTCAGGAGAGACGCTTGCAGAAGTTGTACTGGTTGTCAGGAGAGACGCTTGCAGGAGTTGGACTGGTTGTCAGGGGAGACACTTGAAGAAGTTTAACTGTTTTTTAGCGGAGACGCTTGCAGAAGTTGGATTAATTGTCAGGAGAGACGCTTGCAGAAGTTGGACTGGTTGTTAGCGGAGACGCTTGCAGAAGTTCAACTGGTTGTCAGGGGAGACGCTTGCAGAAGTTGAACTGGTTTTTAGCGGAGACACTTGCAGAAGTTGGACTGGTTGTCAGGTGAGACGCTTGCAGGAGTTGAACTTGTTGTCAGGGGATACGCTTGCAGAAGTTGGACTGGTTGTCAGGAGAGATGCTTGCAGGAGTTGGACTGGTTGTTAGCGGAGACGCTTGCAGAAGTTGGACTGGTTGTCAGGCGAGACGCTTGCAGAAGTTAAACTGGTTGTCAGGGGAAACGCCTGCAGAAGTTGAATTGGTTGTTAGCGGAGACGCTTGCAGAAGTTGGACTAGTTGTCAGGTGAGACGATTACAGGAGTTGGACTGGTTGTCAGGGGAGAGGCTTGCAGAATGTGACCTGTTTGTTAGCGGAGACACTTGCAGAAGTTGGTATGGTTTTCATGGGAGACGCTTGCAGAAGTTAGACTGTTTTTCAGGGGAGACGCTTGCAGAAGGTGGACTGGTTGTCAGAGGAGAAAATTGCAGAAGTTAGACTGGTTGTCAGGGGAGACGCTTGCAGGAGTTGGACTTGTTGATAGCGGAGACACTTGCAGAAGTTGGATTGGTTGTCAGGGAAGACGCTTGCAGAAGTTGGACTAGTTGTTAGCGGAGACGCTTGCAGAAGTTGGACTGGTTTTCAGGGGAGACGCTAGCAGAAGTTGGATTTCTTGTCAGGAGAGACGCTTGCAGAAGTTGGACTGGTTGTCAGGGAAGACACTTGTAGAAGTTGGACTGGTTGTCAGGGGAGACGCTTGCAGAAGTTTGACTGGTTGTCAGGAGAGACACTTGCAGAAGTTGGACTGGTCGTCAGGGGAGACGCTTGCAGAAGTTGGACTGGTTGTCACGAGAGACGCTTGCAAAAGTTGGACTGGTTGTCAGGGGAGACGCTTGCAGGAGTTGGACTGGTTGTCAGGATAGACACTTGCAGACGTCGGACTGGTTCAGGGGAGACGCTTGCAGAAGTTGAACTTGTTGTTAGCGGAGAAATTTGCAGAAGTTGGACTGGTTGTCAGGTGAGATGCTTGCAGGAGTTGGACTGGTTGTCAGGGGATACGCTTGCAGAAGGTGGACTGGTTGTCAGGGGAGACGCTTGAAGAAGCTGGACTGGTTGTTAGCGGAGACGCTTGCAGAAGTTGGACTTGTTGTCAGGGAAGACGCTTGCAGATGTTGGACTGATTGTCAGGGGAGACGCTTGCAGAAGGTGGACTGGTTGTCGGGGAAAAGCTTGCAGAAGTTGGATTAATTGTCAGGGGAGACGCTTGCAGAAGTTGGACTGCTTGATAGCGGAGACGCTTGCAGAAGTTGAACTGGTTGTCAGGGGAGACGCTTGCAGAAGTTGAACTGGTTGTCAGGGAAAACGCTTGCAGAAGTTGAACTGGTTGTTATCGGAGACGCTTGCGGAAGTTTGACTGGTTGTCGTGGAAGACGCTTGCAATAGTTGGACTGGTTGTCAGTGGAGACACTTGCAGAAGTTGGACTGGTTGTCAGGGAAGACGCTTGCAGAAGGTGGACTGGTTGTCAGGGCAGACGCTTGCAGAAGTTGAACTGGTTGTCAGGGTAGACGCTTGCAGAAGTTGAACTTGTTGTTGTCGGAGACGCTTGCAGAAGTTGGACTGGTTGTCGGGGGAGACGCTTGCAGGAGTTGGACTGGTTTCAGGGGAGACACTAGCAGAAGTTGGACTGGTTGTCAGGGGAAACGCTTGCAGAAGTTGAACTGGTTGTTAGCGGAGACACTTGCAGAAGTTGGACTGGTTGTCAAGTGAGACGCTTGCAGGAGTTGAACTGGTTGTCAGGGGATACGCTTGCAAAAGTTGGACTGGTTGTCAGGAGAGACGCTTGCAGGAGTTAGACTGGTTGTCAGGAGAGACGCTTGCAGAAGTTGGACTGGTTGTTAACGGAGACGCTTGCAGAAGTTGGACTGGTTGTCAGGGAAGACGCTTGCAGAAGTTGGACTGGTTGTCAGGTGAGATGCTTGCAGGAGTTGGACTGGTTGTCAAGAGAGACGCTTGCAGAAGTTTAACTGGTTGTCAGGGGAGCCGCTTGCAGAATTTGAACTGGTTGTCAGGAGAGACGCTTGCAAAAGTTGGACTGGTTATCAGGGTGACGCTTGCAGGAGATGGACTGGTTGTCAGGGGAGACACTTGCAGAAGTTAAACTGGTTGTTAGCGGAGACACTTGCAGAAGTTGGACTGGTTATCAGGTGAGACGCTTGCAAGAGTTTGACTGGATGTCAGGGTATACGCTTGCAGGAGTTGGACTGGTTGTCAGGGGAGACTTTTCCAGAAGTGAGACTGGTTGTCAGGGGAGACGCTTGCAGGAGTTTAACTGGTTGTTAGCGGAGACGCTTGCAAAAGTTGGACTGGTTGTCAGGGAAGACGCATGAAGAAGCTGGACTGGTTGTTAGCGGAGACACTTGCAGAAGTTGGACTGGTTGTCAGAGGAGACACTTGCAAAAGCTGGAAAGGTTGTTAGCGGAGATGCTTGCAGAAGTTGGACTGGTTGTCAGGGGAGATGCTTGCAGAAGTTGGACTGGTTGTCAGGAGAGACGCTTGCAGAAGTTGTACTGGTTGTCAGGAGAGACGCTTGCAGGAGTTGGACTGGTTGTCAGGGGAGACACTTGAAGAAGTTTAACTGTTTTTTAGCGGAGACGCTTGCAGAAGTTGGTTTAATTGTCAGGAGTGACGCTTGCAGAAGTTGGACTGGTTGTTAGCGGAGACGCTTGCAGAAGTTGGACTGGTTGTCAGGGGAGACGCTTGCAGAAGTTCAACTGGTTGTCAGGGGAGACGCTTGCAGAAGTTGAACTGGTTTTTAGCGGAGACACTTGCAGAAGTTGGACTGGTTGTCAGGTGAGACGCTTGCAGGAGTTGAACTGGTTGTCAGGGGATACGCTTGCAGAAGTTGGACTGGTTGTCAGGAGAGATGCTTTCAGGAGTTGGACTGGTTGTTAGCGGAGACGCTTGCAGAAGTTGGACTGGTTGTCAGGCGAGACGCTTGCAGAAGTTAAACTGGTTGTCAGGGGAAACGCCTGCAGAAGTTGAATTGGTTGTTAGCGGAGACGCTTGCAGAAGTTGAACTTGTTGTCAGGAGAGACGCTTGCAGGAGTTAGACTGGTTGTCAGGGGAGACGCTAACAGAAGTTGAACAGGTTGTCAGGGGAGACACTTACAGAAGTTGGACTAGTTGTCAGGTGAGACGATTACAGGAGTTGGACTGGTTGTCAGGGGAGACGCTTGCAGAAGTTAGACTTGTTGTCAGGAGAGACTCTTGTAGAAGTTGGTTTTGTTGTCAGGGGAGACGCTTGCAGGAGTTGGACTGGTTGTCAGAGGAGACACTTGCAGAAGTTGGACTGGTTGTCAGAGGAGACGCTTGCAGAAGTTGGACTGGTTGTCAGAGGAGACGCTTGCAGAAGTTGGACTTGTTGTCAGGAGAGACGCTTGCAGAAGTTGGACTGCTAATCATGGGAGACGCTTGCAGGAGTAGGACTGGTTGTCAGGAGAAACGCTTGCAGGAGTTGGACTGGTTGTCAGAGGAGACGCTAGCAGTAGTTGGACTGGTTGTCAGGGAAGACACTTGCAGAAGTTGGACTGGTTGTCAGGGGAGACGCTTGCACTAGTTGGACTGGTTGTCAGGGGAGACGCTTGCAGAAGTTTGACTGGTTGTCAGAGAAAACGCTTGCAGAAGTTGGACTTGTTGTCAGGAAAGATGCTTGCAGAAGTTGGACTGGTTGTCAGGGGAGACGCTTGCAGGAGTTCGACTGGTTGTCAGGGGAGACACTTGCAGAATTCTGACTGGTTGTAAGGGGAGACGCTTGCAGGAGTTGGACTTGTTGTCAGGAGAGACGCTTGCAGAAGTTGGACTGGTTGTCAGGGGAGACGCTTACCATTAGGAAAACTAGGTTGTCGAGTGCAGCTATTAAAAGTATGTAACATTTTAGAAGAAACAATTAGAGTTCTTATTAATTTAATCTCACTTTCCTTTAAAACAATATATTTTGTATGCATATTTTAGTTTTAAAAAGTGTAAATATTTTTGGGAGAGTGTGAAAGGCTTTTTGTAGAGGCAATTGTCGTAAATCTCAAGATGCTTTTACTTTTGCCGAGCTACAAGTGGACACTTTTTAAGCAGGAGACATTGTTGACTAACTGTCAAAATGTGGGGGAAAAAAAAGAAAAAAAAAACCTTTCAAGTTTCTGACACGTCGAAATTCGGAGATATTTGTATCCTCTTTGAGGATTTACCAGCGCTGTAGCCCCGCCTACACTCCCTAAAATCCGGCCCTGTCGATTTATAAATTATTTGTATATTATGAAATATATTACACTCCATATTATATTCCAAAGGGCCCTGATTCATCCCCACATGTACTGACATCTCACTTCTTCTCCCACGTGCAGAAAGGGAAGAAATAAAAAGAATTGAACCCAGTTACTACTTTCTGTGTGCCTATAACAACTTAACACCTTTTATGGTAAAGTAAATTTATCGAAAAAGATTTTTTTATTCACTATTTAGTCTCAATATGTTTGTTAAAACCGCGACATATCAAAAACTTTTCTTCCGGTTTTAAGCAGCTAGTTCAACTATTTTGTGTGCGAACATTTCTCATTTGGCGCGAAACTTTAGTATATATTGTATAGAGGTTTTTTTTTGTTTTATGAATCCGAAATTGACTGAATACGTGTTTTTATGTGTAATTATGTATAAAAACAAAAGTAAATGTATCTATAACTTTGTTACGTTGTGTTTTGAAAGTGGAAGTAAAAAAAAAAGATAATTCTTGGGTGAGAGAGCGTTACGACGCTCAACTGATAACAAAAACAAAACAACCAACCAGATCAGAGACCAAAGGCTCTAATGAAATACTCTCTCAATATTGCATGACGTAGCCGAAGAAAAGTTCGCCAGTGTATGTGTGTGACTAATTTAGTCAAATCATTACATTTAGCATTTAGAGACCTTTCAGGATGAAAACTCAAAAGTAAAGTAGCAATGATACTTAAAACACTGAACCATAATCTCCAAATAGAAAAACAAAACCTAATACAATACTCAGAAAGACACAAAGATTAAGACATCTTTCTTGTTCCATATGCTAGGATAGATACAGTTTGCGGAATCTTTTGAACGCGAGTATAAAAATATCTCTGAGAATTGTTCAGGCTTCCGCGCGGTGTTGATGCTGGTAGATAGATCTAGTGTAGATCTACGTCTGCCTGGAGGTACTACCGAACTCAAAACTACTTCAGTAACACCGGCGAAAAGCCGAAACAAACAAAATATGTAGTCGACGCTGATGCTGTTTACAAATCCATTTAATAATTAAGAAGGGAATCGTCCTATGTCAGCTATGTCCGTAAATCCGTATCTAAATTCTACTGCTCTACACAAAGCATCCTCTTTCTAGCGTCACTAAGAGCGTTCTTGTTTTTTAAAGATCTGTCACGTCATTTGTCGCTAAGTAAAACTTTACCCTTATTCCCGAAACAAATAACTAATTCCTAATCATGTCATAACAACTCCTCCCCCTCCCGCTAAAAAAAATTGCCAGTCAATTTTTTATCTACTGTCTTAGTCTTACATTGTGCAAGGGCCAAAATGTAGGGAAACATAAAAGACAACACAACTTGAGTCTTGATTTCAGTTTCAACTTCTTCATCATTGTCCCAAACTCAAGTTGATCTGAAAACCTATTTCCCTCAAATGTCACAAAGTGATACTGTCCAATGTGATGTGCCATAGGTGACCGCCGACATAGTCCGTATATCCATACTTTATCACATCACATTCCAGAGGTTCCACCACTTTCCCTCACACGTCAGGACAGACATTTTACCTAATATGACAAATTAACATTTATCAATAATCGTTCTCCCACTATACACCTAACGTTCGTTCGGGCATTTACAAGTGTATTTTATTTCCTCTCTCCACTTACTTGTCCCAGCGCGACCTAACTCTTCACTAATGTATGATCATGATCAACAACAAGGAATAACTTATAAAACTTACTTTCCCTTGATATCAATACCTCGTCGCCTTATAAATGCCCTATCTATTCATACGTCCATACATACAATTCATACATATTAAATTACTAACATGAGTCAATCTAATACTAACTAATACTACAACAACATAATACCCATCTGATTATGACTACTAGCCAAATCAATTAATTAAGAATAAACATTGTAAATAAAATCCAACTTATTTACACTACGGTTGTATAGTGTTATGTTTCACAGGCTATCTACACGACCCATACATTTGTTCTCTCCAACTGGAGTTAACATCTCTTCTTACACCACTATAGCCCGCGTGTGTCCTTCTTCCTCTGTATGACGTGCGCTTACCGCTACCACAGTCATCGCGTCTATCATCAATGTCGGATACAGACCTGTGCCTCCTATCCGAACTCGCAATCTTCTGTTCAGACGGTTCTGCCCTACTCCAACAGTCTTTAGCGATGTGCCCATGTTTATGGCAGTTAAAACAAATTCTGTCCTTTCTAGGTTTATTTCGCCTCATGTTGCCATACCTGTTTGTCCAACTTCTAACCTGTTTGTCAGAAGCGTCTCTGACACCTGCTACATTTCCAAGTAAAACATCTCTAGATAACCTCGGCATGGCTACCCCTTCACAATACCCTGTGTACAATGGAGATCGAAGGAACACTTTGCACGCTTCGAACCTCTTAACTGCGCCGTCTGCCAATCTGACTGATTTGGTATAGCCTAAATAATCATTGGACTTAACTAATCCCCCTCTAACCGCGAGTGTACTGCTAGCTGTGTCCCGTATCACATTTATCTGTTTATTATTTATCATGCCCGGATATAATTTAAATCTATCTTCCCCACAATCAACGTAGTTAATTTCTTCATCTGGTTCACTATCTCCATTATCCTGTTCCCTACCTTGAATGTTCCTCACAAAATTAACCCTATCTGGTGGCCGATTATCCCTCTCTTGTCTACGGTTTCCTTGATTACCTCTCCTATCACTAGTGCCACTATTATCCTGTGTATTCCCATTGCCAGCTCCATTCCCTCTTTGTTTTTTACATTGGTATGCCATGTGTCCCTTTTCCTGACAGTTAAAACATGTAACCTCCCTAAGGTTTCTATCACTTGCTTTAGGTCTATCTATTCTCCTATCATAACTTTCCCTGCCATTGTTTTCATTTTCCCAGGATCTATCCTTTATGCCATCATAACTATCCCGACTATTGTTCCCACGTTCCCTGGACCTACCATTTCTCCTACCATAGGTGTCCCTATCACTAACATCATTCCTTCTACAATACTCCCTATCATTGCTATCATTTCCCTTTACATAATTTACCAGGTCAATAACCTTTTTGTGGTCTCTAACTGAAAGTGGGTTGTTTGGATAAGCATTCTTAAAGATCCTAATAATTTCTACCAAGTCTTCAATTACCTTAGGGTTTCTTTCTTTTATAAAAGACTGTAGCTGAGGGTCGCATTTATTGAGAAAGTTATCAACCAGAACAAAGTTCCTCAACCCCTCGTAGGTGTTGTCCACATTCTCGAATCCGAGCCATTTAGTGAAGAAGTCCTTCTCTGCGTTGATAGTTGTTTGTGGATCAACCTGGCTGGATGGAGTGTTTTCGTAATACTTCTTTCGGAATGTTGCCGCGTTATGCCCGTATGCGTTTAGCAGTTCCTTCTTTAGCACCTGATAGCTGTTTTGCATCGAGTGATCGTGGTTCTGGCAAATCGTGAGGGCTTTCCCATGTACGAAGTCCAACAAGATTTCGGACCACTCCCTCTCTTGGACATTAAACTTTGCTAGTTTAATTTCAAAGCGTTTCAGATAGTCGCCGATGTCGTCCTTGTCTTCCGCAAAAGGTTGTATTTTCTTTTTCATCCATGCGGCGCTACCATGGCTTTCTATATTGGCGCTATTGTTGCTGTTCCCTTCAATGGGCACACTTACACCAGCCTCTATCCTCATCTGCTCAACTTGAATTCTCACTTTTCTGTCCGCCTCTTCTTTCTTCTCCCTCTCGATGCGTTCCGCTTCTCTGACTTTTTCCCGTTCTACACGGTCTGCCTCTTCTTTTTCTTTTTCTCTGGCTCTTTCAGCTTCTCTGACTCGTTCCCGCTCTCTGCGATCTGCTTCTTCTTTTTCCTTTTCTCTGGCCTTTTCCGCTTCTCTAACCTTCTCTCTCTCTAGGCGTTCTGCTTCTTCTTTTTCCTTTTCTCTGCCTCTAGCTTTCTCTCTCTCCAAGCGTTCTGCTTCCGCCGCCACCATCTGCTGCACATAGGCAGTTAGTTCTTTGCCTCGCAGTTCTAATTCTGTCTTGGCTTCCTGAATTAGCTTTTTTCTAAATTCTTCTAGGTCGTAACCTGAAGTAGTTGCCATATTCCTTAATTGTTACTTTATCCTACGTTATGGTACCTCTTATACCAACAAACAAAACCCTTGGCGTCTAACTACCAACTTAGACTAATAACCACTTCTACCCTTTCTCAAGATACACTTAGTATCCTTGGTACAAGTGTGTAGGCTACACTTTGACCCAACTGAATACGATGTGCGACACACGCACCCTCAACCGACAACGTGTTACTCAACACTAGTGGCCGGTAAATAGACCAACCTGTCTATTTACAAATACCAAAAATTACAAATGGGCAATCAGGCTTCACCTCGATTGTTCCCCAGATCTAGTCTAGATTACGCTAGATCTTAGTTACTTCTTACCTGCTTTCACAGCCAGGAGTGTATATAACTTACAACTCATACAAATAAACTATGAAAATAAACTTAAATACGATGAACACCAAACTATAGATCTAATGAATGAGACTTTCGTCTGACTGTAAGACTTAAGACGGGAGTATTGCAAACAATTAATACATGACGTTACTAAAAAAATGCTTAATTAAATGATTCACACTCACATACAGGACGCATTAACAGCTAAACATATATATGGACCTCTTGCTATATTACACCTAATTTTAAGGATATCCCCAATCCACCACGATTTAACCTGGTAGTGATAATCTAGCGAGTGGTCACTTCCCTACAGACTCTAATTATTCTAAGGAGAAAGTAGTTAAATAACACTTGACTTATCTGTCTAAGAAGCGGTGATAACTCCACAGTCAGTATCGGGTCCACTCTTCCTACGCTAATGTCTGTCCCGGCGGCAAGGCTCACGGCGATGTCTTCCCTAACGGTGAGACAAGAACAACGAACGTTTCGGCTCTCCAAGGTCCTCCGGTACTGGTCTGCAATGGCTCCGGTTCTTCGGTGGTACGGCGTCTGGTTCTGGTGTTCACGGTGATCTGTCGTCTGGCTCCGGTTCGTCGGTGGCGTAGAGTCTGGTTCCGGCTGCTGGTTCCGACGCAGGTACGGTGGTTCCAGGTGGTCGTCTGTCCAAAGTGAACCTGGAACGGTCCAACTATTGACACAGCGACAAAGTCAAAGTCCAGTGCTAAACTACCGGCTATCTGGCTATCTAACGTGTAGCACAGAATTCAGCCGAGCTGTAGATCAAATTAGCACTACTGTACTTAAGTGCCGTAGGCAGTACGATGTCTCCTACGTCAAAAGTTCTTTGGCGTGACCCCAACGGTCGATCTTGGCCTTGCAGACGGTGACCTTCACGTTCGTTCTCACTATGCCGGGCAGGCGATATCTCTTCAGTACGGAATCGACAGGACGGTTTTCTTCCCTCCACAAAACTGTAGCCTTCTCGATACAAGCTTCAATACGATGCCACAAGTATGGGCACTTACAAATCACAACTGTAGATCTAGATCTATATTTCGTTACCTCCTAGTTCTACGAGTCCAGGATCTTACTGGCTTTCCTTCGCCGACGTGGCCGTATAATCAGGGTCTAGCTGCAGACTAGGCCGATGACGTTAACTTCTGCCTCCTCCTAACAGAGGGCTTCTATTCTTCTTGATGTTGCTGCCAGTAAGCTCCGAGTCGGGGGTCGCCACGTTGTTCAGGCTTCCGCGCGGTGTTGATGCTGGTAGATAGATCTAGTGTAGATCTACGTTTGACTGGAGGTACTACCGAACTCAAAACTACTTCAGTAACACCGGCGAAAAGCCGAAACAAACAAAATATGTAGTCGACGCTGATGCTGTTTACAAATCCATTTAATAATTAAGAAGGGAATCGTCCTATGTCAGCTATGTCCGTAAATCCGTATCTAAATTCTACTGCTCTACACAAAGCATCCTCTTTCTAGCGTCACTAAGAGCGTTCTTGTTTTTTAAAGATCTGTCACGTCATTTGTCGCTAAGTAAAACTTTACCCTTATTCCCGAAACAAATAACTAATTCCTAATCATGTCATAACAGAATACAGCAACTGAAAAATGGGAACACCTCAAGTCCACCATACAAAAGACATCCCTGGAAATCTTTGGAAGAAAAATTACAAAACAAAATGATTGGTTCGACTCTAAAGCAGTTATTTTAGCACCTATCATCAGAGCAAAGAGAGATGCACTCGCTACTTACAAGGCAAATCCTACCCAACGCAACTTGCTAAACCTGAAAGAAGCTTGAGCCAATGCACCGAGGACAGCAAGGATCTGTGCCAATGAATACTGGGTAGAGCTCAGTGAGAGTATTCAGCTCGCAGCCCAAGTGGGCAACATAAGAGGGATGTACAAAGGAATCAACAAGGCTCTCGGACCCTCCCAAAACAAGACAGCACCTCTGAAATCAACCACTGGGGAAATGATCACAGACAAGTGCCAACAAATGCACAGATGGGTGGAACATTACTCTGAGCTCTACGCCACAACAAGCTCAGTCTCGGACTCAGCCCTTAAAGCCATCATACAATTACCCATAATAAACGAGCTAGATGAAACACCCACCCTTTCAGAGCTCAACAAAGCCATAGACAACATTGCTGCCCGCAAAGCACCCGGATGCGATGGTATCTCCCCCCCCCCCCCAGATCTTCTAAAACAATGCAAAACTACTCTATTCCAACCTCTACATGAACTGCTTTGTAAATGTTGGCAAGAAGGTGCTGTGCCACAAGACCTGCGGGATGCTAAAATCATTACACTGTATAAGAACAAAGGTGACAGAAGCGACTGCAACAATTACAGGGGAATCTCCCTCTTAAGTATTGTAGGCAAAGTCTTTGCTCGCGTGATACTTCCCAGGCTACAAAAACTCGCTGATCGGGTCTATCCAGAATCACAATGCGGCTTCCGCTCAGGGAGATCCACGATTGACATGATTTTCTCCATCCGAAAACTCCAGGAAAAGTGCAGAGAACAAAGGATGCCTTTGTACATTGCGTTTATTACCTGGCAAAGGCCTTCGATTTAGTTAGCAGAGATGGCCTCTTTACAATTTTACAGTTATTATGATAGGCACAGTGCAATTCAACGGTGCCAGCTCTGAAAGTTTCAGTATAAACAGCGGAGTTAAACAAGGATGTGTCCTGGCCCCAACCCTCTTTGGAATACTATTTTCACTGCTAATCCACAACGCGTTTGACAAGCCACCGATGGCATCTATCTCCATTCCAGATTTGATGGCAAACTTCTAAATATTGCCAGACTGAGGGCCAAAACTAAAATCAGAGCCACCCTCGTAAGAGATATGCTATTCGCGGATGACGCAGCGGTAGTGGCACACACACAAGAGGAACTTCAGTTACTAATGTCCCGCTTCTCTCAGGCCTGTAAAGAATATGGCTTGACTATTAGCACGAAGAAAACAAATGTTATGGGACCACCTACTACAGCACCACCCTCCATCCTCATTGACGATAACAAGCTGGACGCCGTAAACGAATTCTGCTATCTGGGATCCACAATTCAAGATGACCTGTCCCTGGAAGAGGAGATGAAAATACGCGTAGGGAAGGCTGCCTCCACATTCGCTAGACTCAGACTAAGAGTTTGGGAAAACCATAAGCTAACTACGGTGACTAAAATGGAAGTCTACAAGGCATGCGTTATGAGTACACTGCTATATGGCAGTGAATCATGGACCACCTACGCAAAGCAAGAGAGAAAACTAAACTCATTCCATTTGAGATGTCTCCGTAGGATCTTGAATGTCACATGGAAAGAAAAAGTGTGCAATACTGAGATCCTTGCGCGATTAGGTATTCCCAGCATCTTTACAGCCCTCAGACAACGCCGTTTGCGCTGGCTTGGACATTTTCGCCGGATGGAGGACAAGCGCATCCCGAAAGTCATCCTCTATAATCAACTCGCGACTGGCACAAGAAAAACTGGTCGCCCCCACCTTCGTTCCATAGATGTAATAAAACGTGACCTCAAATCACTGAACATCAATACTGACAATTGGGAAGACATAGCTCTAGACCGCAACAGGTGGAGAGAGACAGTGACAAAGAAAGCTATGGACAGTGAAAGTACATGGGTCTCAGCCCAGGAAGAAAAACGCACAAACCGAAAAACGGCCAGCTCCTCTACCACCGAAGCAAAAGCCAAAGGGACCCTAACCTGCGCTATCTGTGGACGGGAGTGTCTCTCCAAAATAGGGTTCCACAGCCACATGAGGAAGTGTGCTCTGAGATGAACCATAGTCGTCCTACGACTGAAAGAGGCCAATGATGATTGACTTAGTGATAGCCGTAGGACGTAAACATCTTTTGTTGATGTAACGTCTCTAGTTTCTACGATATGATAGGATTTGGAGTCAAACATTCAACTCTATGGAATTTGATTTAAAACCGATCGATCACTGTAATACATTGAATGCGATAGTGAACGAGATGTTAATGAACATTAAGATGAAATAAAGTTAGATAACTCCTGTTATAATACTCGTCGAATGGTGTGTGTCTTTTCAAACTCATTGTAAGCATTTGTTGATATTACTTTCTGACTGCTAACAGCACAGTATCACAGATTAAGTATTTGTTGATACTACTATTTCTTTGATGCCTTCTCACAGCACAGTATCACAGACCAAGTATTTGTTGATACTACTATTTCTTTGATGACTTCTCACAGCACAATATCACAGACCAACTATTGTTGATACTACTATTACTTTAATGCCTCCTCACAGCACAGTATCCCCAAAGCAAGTAATTGTTGATATTACTTTGATGCTTCCTCACAGCACAGTATCACCAAAACCAAGTATTTGTTGATATTACTTTGATGCCTCCTCACAGCACAGTATCACAGACCAAGTCTTTGTTGATATTACTTTGATGCCTCTTCACAGCACAGTATCACCAAACTAAGTAATTGTTGATAATACTTTGATGCTTTCTCACAGCACAGTATCACCAAACCAATACCTGACGGGATGTCTGTAGTAGATGTAGGAGACTTGTCTGCAAGTATGTTCAGTAGAATTGTGAGGAAGTCTAACATCATATTATGGTGTGGTACAGTCGGGGTCACAGAGCCTGTTCCCTTTGTTAAAGTAAGTCATCTCACATGTTCCCTTTGTTCAAGTAAGTCATCTCACACGTTCCATTTGTTCAAGTAAGTCATCTCTCACGGCCATTTGTTCAAGTAAGTCATCTCACATGTTCACTTTGTTCAAGTAAGTCATCTCACATGTTCCATTTGTTCAAGTAAGTCATCTCACACGGTCCATTTGTTCAAGTAAGTCATCTCGCACGGTCCATTTGTTCAAGTAAGTCATCTCACACGGTCCATTTGTTCAAGTAAGTCATCTCACACGGTCCATTTGTTCAAGTAAGTCATCTCACACGGTCCATTTGTTCAAGTAAGTCATCTCACACGTTCCATTTGTTCAAGTAGGTCAAATAGCCACAATCAGAAATGCTAGCAATAGATATTTCATAATCCCCTTCCTATTAAAGCTAGCCATTTAAGTCAATTAAGAAATGCATATAATTACTCAGTGGATCAACTCGGTATCAAGTTAGTCAGTTGTTATAAGGAAAGTTTATTGAGATGTCTGACCTACTTTATGAGACATTGAGGATGAGACCGCTGAGAGAATATAATGTTCTATTTTATTAATACGCAGGCGCAGTGGCTGAGCGGTAAAGCGCTTTGCTTCCTAACCGGGGACCGGGGTTCGAATCCTATCACACATTTAAAGTCTATCACACAAAGTCTATCACACAAAGTCTATCACACATTTAAAGTCTATCACATTTTCAAAGTATATCACACAATTAAAGTCTATCACACAATTTAAAGTCTATTTTAAAGTGTATGAAACATATATCAGGGCTCCAAGAAATTACTTGACACCATCACAGAAGTCACCAGGGACCCAGAGAAACGAGTCATTTCTATCGTTTGTGGACGAAGCTGCAGTGAATTTATACAAACACACAACCCAAACCACGAAGGGATTACTCATCTTTCAACAGGTATATAAGTATTCAATGTATCAATCAATCTGGCTAGCTAGCTATCATCTGCTCTCTTCCTTTACATCTAACTTCCTGTTTAACTTTGTTCACGTTCCACGTTATAGTGACTGGACTTGAATGACATGAATGGCTTGAATGACAAATTCGATGTTTTGCTGGGAAGTCTCTCTCTTGAGATAAGACTCAATGGATCAAGAAGATGTTGATATTAGAAAGAAACAAACAACAGCAAATGTTCTTGGCTAAGCCAAGGACCTAGGTGAGACTAGAGGATTGAGATACATACAAACAAACGATGGGTGATGACATTGTGACTCAATATAAATAAAAATATAATTTTTGTTTCTACACCAGATACCCTGGGTCAGTCTTACAGTTTGCGGGATAGTGATAGATTTCGATCTCTATTTAAATGCTAGTGACTATTGAAGTAAATTAAGTATTTGAACTTTTTGTTTTGGTTAAGATTCGTCTTATTATGACAATACCGTTTTTTTTAATCACCAGTATACTATATAATGAACCCCGGAATGACAATTTTGTCTGTTTTTAAGATTGGTATGACTTTTCAAAAGATTTTAATAATTTTAGGAGATTTTCGTGACTTTTTCGTGAATTTTTGCTCCTGGAAAATCATGAGGCCGCGGTAACCCTTTAATATTAAGTTAAAATAGTTTAATTTAATAAGTTTTACCTAGAATTAGCGCATGGCCGTAAAAAGTGCATGGCCCACTGTAGTCGCATAGGTTGCAGTGGCCTAAGGTAGTTTTGCAGATACCTTCCTATAAGCTGTCTACCCAGAAACCTTTCTTTAACATGTCTCCCCAGAAACCTTTCTTTAACGTGTCTACCCACAAACCTTTCTTTAACATGTCTACCCACAAACCTTTCTTTAACATGTCTACCCACAAACCTTTCTTTAACATGTTTACCCACAAACCTTTCTTTAACATGTCTACCTACAAACCTTTCTTTAACATGTCTACCTCACATTCCTTTCTTCATGTCTACCCCACATACCATTCTCCATGTCTACACAACATATTTTTCTCCTAGTCTACCCCACATACCTTTCTAAATATCTACCTCACATATCTTTCTCCGTGTCTACCTCACATTCCTTTCTCCATGTCTACCTCACATTCCTTTCTCCATGTCTATCTCACATTCTTTTCTCCATGTCTACCTCACATTCCTTTCTCCATGTCTACCTCACATTCCTGTCTCCATGTCTACCTCACATTCCTTTCTCCATGTCTACCCACATACTTTTCTCCATGTCTAACTCACATTACTTTCTCCATATCTACCCCACATACCTTTTTCCATGTCTTCCTCACATACCTTTCTCCGTATCAACCTCACATACCTTTCTCCATATCTACTTCACATTCCTTTCTCTATGTCTACCTCACATACCTTTTTCCATGTCTACCTCACATTCTTTTCTCCATGTCTACCCCACATTCCTTTCTCCATGTCTACCCCATATATCCATTCTCCATGTCTAAACAACATATTTTTCTCCTAGTCTACCCCACATACCTTTCTAAATATCTACCTCACATATCTTTCTCCGTGTCTACCTCACATATCTTTCTCCGTGTCTACCTCACATTCCTTTCTCCATGTCTACCTCACATTCCTTTCTCCATGTCAACCTCACATACCTTTCTCCATATGTACTTCACATTCCTTTCTCCATGTCTACCTCACATTCCTCTCTCCATGTCTACCTCACATTCCTTTCTCCATGTCTACCCACATACTTTTCTCCATGTCTACAAAACATACTTTCTCCATGTCTAACTCACATTACTTTCTCCATATCTACCCCACATACCTTTTTCCATGTCTACCTCACAAACCTTTCTCCGTGTCAACCTTACATACCTTTCTCCATATCTACTTCACATTCCTTTCTCTATGTCTACCTCACATACCTTTTTCCATGTCTACCTCACATTCTTTTCTCCATGTCTACCTCACAAACCTTTCTCTATGTCTACCTCACATACCTTTTTCCATGTCTACCTCACATTCTTTTCTCCATGTCTACCCCACATTCCTTTCTCCATGTCTACCCCATATATCCATTCTCCATGTCTAAACAACATATTTTTCTCCTAGTCTACCCCACATACCTTTCTAAATATCTACCTCACATATCTTTCTCCGTGTCTACCTCACATATCTTTCTCCGTTTCTACCTCACATTCCTTTCTCCATGTCTACCTCACATTCCTCTCTCTATGTCTACCTCACATTCCTTTCTCCATGTCTACCCACATACTTTTCTCCATGTCTACAAAACATACTTTCTCCATGTCTAACTCACATTACTTTCTCCATATCTACCCCACATACCTTTCTCCATGTCTACACATCATACTTTTCTCCATGTCTACCTCCACATACCTTTATCCATATCTACACCACATACCTTTTTCATTGTCTACCTCACTTACCTTTCTCCATATCTACCTCACATACCTTTCTCCATGTCTACCTCACACTCCTTTGTGCATGTCTACCACACATTCCTTTCTCCATGTCTACCTCACATTCCTTTATCCATGTCTACCTCGCATTCCTTTCTTTATGTTTACCTCACATTCCTTTCTTTATGTCTAGCCCACATACCTTTCTCCATATCTACCCAATACTTTTCTCCATGTCTACCCCACATCCCTTTCTCCTTGTCTACCTAACATTCCCTTCTCCATGTCTACCTCACATACCTTTCTCCATGTCTACCTCACATTCTTTTCTCAATGTCTACCTCACATTCCTTTCTCCATATCTTTTCCACATACCTTTTTCCATGTCTACCTTACATACCTTTCTCCGAGTCTACCTAACATACCTTTCTCCATATCTACCTCACATTCCTTTCTCCATGTCTACCTCACATACCTTTTTCCATGTCTACCTCGCATCCCTTTCTCCATGTCTACCTCACAATCCTTTCTCCATGTCTAACTCACATTCCTTTCTCAATGTCTAACTCTCATTCCTTTCTCCATGTCTACCCCACATACCTTTTCCATGTCTACCTCACATACCTTTTTCCATGTCAATCTAACATTCCTTTCTTCTTGTCTACCGTACATACCTTTTTCCATGTCTACCTCACATTCCTTTCTCCATGTCTAACTCACATTCCTTTCTCAATGTCTACCTCACATTCCTTTCTCCATATCTTTTCCACATACCTTTTTCCATGTCTACCTTACATACCTTTCTCCGAGTCTACCTAACATACCTTTCTCCATATCTACCTCACATTCCTTTCTCCATGTCTACCTCACATACCTTTTTCCATGTCTACCTCGCATCCCTTTCTCCATGTCTACCTCACAATCTTTTCTCCATGTCTACCTCACATTCCTTTCTCAATGTCTAACTCTCATTCCTTTCTCAATGTCTACCCCACATACCTTTACCATGTCTACCTGACATACCTTTTTCCATGTCAATCTAACATTCCTTTCTTCTTGTCTACCGTACATACCTTTTTCCATGTCTACCTCACATTCCTTTCTCCATGTCTAACTCACATTCCTTTCTCAATGTCTAACTCTCATTCCTTTCTCCATGTCTACCCCACATACTTTTATCCATGTCTACCTCACATACCTTTTTCCATGTCAATCTAACATTCCTTTCTTCTTGTCTACCCTACATACCTTTTTCCATGTCTACCTCACATTCCTTTCTCTATGTCTACCTCACATTCCTTTCTCAATGTCTAACTCACATTCCTTTCTCCATGTCTACCTCACAATCCTTTCTCCATGTCTACCTCACATTCCTTTCTCAATGTCTAACTCACATTCCTTTCTCCATGTCTACCTCACATTTTTTTCTCCATATCTACCCCATACTTTTCTCCATATCTACCCCACATACATTTTCCCATGTCTACCTCACATACCTTTCTCCATATCTACCTCACATTCCTTTCTCCACGTCTACCTCACATACCTTTTCCCATGTCAATCTAACATTCCTTTCTCCTTGTCTACCCCACATACCTTTTTCCATGTCTACCTCACATTCCTTTCTCAATGTCTACCCCACATACCTTTCTCTGTATAAACCTTATACTTTTCTCCATGTCTACCTCACATACCTTTTCCCATGTCAATCTAACATTCCTTTCTCCTTGTCTACCCCACATACCTTTTTCCATGTCTACCTCACATTCCTTTCTCCATGTCTACCTCACATTCCTTTCTCCATGTCTACCCCACATACCTTTCTCTGTATAAACCTTATACTTTTCTCCATGTCTACCTCATACACCTTTCTCCATGTCTACACAACATATTTTTCTCCATGTCTACCCCACATACCTTTCTGGATATCTACCCCATACTTTTTTCCATATCTACCCCACATACCTTTTCCCATGTCTACTTCAAATAACTTTCATCGTGTCTACCTCACATTCTTTTCTCCATGTCTACCTCACATACCTTTTTCCATGTCTATCTCACATTCCTTTCTCCATGTCTACCCCACATACCTTGATCCTTACAAAATGTGTTGGTATTACAAGGACTCTTTTCTCATAGAAAGACCACACAACAGAAAAATACACATAAATACAACAGACAACATAAAGCGTTTATTCAGCGACTACACACAGATATCTTAGTGCAATTCATGTTCCCTGATCAATGTGTGGAGGTGATAGAGTTTGACCGACTGAGGTACGAACGAGTATTTGTACCGCTCCGTACTTGTTTTGATTGACAGCAGTCGCCCACTTCGCGACGACCTGACGTAGTTCTGATGGAGCGGGTGGCCGTTGTCTTCCAAGATTTTTTCGATTTTTCTTAGGCACTTTTGTTCAAAAAGTTCCTTTAAATGTGGTAATGTTGTGAGTGTAATTTTTTATGCTTTTTTAATGATGTTTTCTAGACGTCGCAACAGTTTAGATGAGGCGTTGCCTTGCCAACAACTTATTCCGTATGTTAGCAGATTTTGTATAGTCGCTCCGTAAAAGGTCTCAAGGATCTTCTTGTTTAGGTTAAAGCTATTGAGTTTGTATAGTAAAAAAGAGTCGCTGGGCTATTTTCTTTGTCAGAGTTTCAAGGTGGTCTTCCCATGAAAGCTTATTGTTGATGATAATACCTAGATATTTATATGCCTTTACTTGTTCTATAGATGTTGTGTATATTTGCAGTTTACGTATAGTTTGTTTTTTCTTTCTAAAATCTATTATAAGTTCTTTAGTTTTCGTTACTTTCAGTTCTAGAAAGTTGTCGGTGCACCGGTTTTTAAACTCTTCTATCGAGCTTCGATACTGAGTTTCGTCTCCTGAAATAAGACCGACTATGGCAGTATCATCAGCGAATTTAATGAGTTTAACTGAGTGAGTCATAGATGCTTCTTATGTCATTAGTGTAAAGAGTGTATAGTACACAAGAAAGTACACAACCTTGGGGAGCACCCGTACATAGTACTCGAGTTGACGATTTGGTGTTGTTGACTTCAACATACTGGGGCCGTTGGGTTAAAAAAGTTTAGAACCCATGCTTGTAAGTAAGGGCTTACATTTAAGTTACTCAGTTTGTTTATCATTAGATGTGGCTGTATGGTATTGAAAGCCGAGGAGAAATCTACGAAGAGGACTCGTGCATATGCTTTGGGTATATCGAGATGCTTATAAAGCTGGTCCAAGAGCAATAAAATGGCATCCTCACTTCCTCTAGCTGGTTTGTATGCAAATTGGTGAGGGTCTAGGCTGTTATTGACTTTTGCTACAAGTTGTTTAAGCATATATTTTTCAAAACATTTTATAACAATAGGTGTTAGTGCTACTGGGCGGAAATCATTTAAGCAATCTATTTTTGGTTTCTTAGGTACTGGTATGATCTCTGAAGTTTTCCAGATGTGTGGAATTACGCACGTTTGCAACGAGTGGTTAAAGATGTGAGAGATAAAAGAGATTTGTTCCGCACATAGCTTGATCAGCTTGCCACTAATTTTATCTGGTCCAGAAGCCTTTGTTACGTCTGCTCTTTTAAATAACAAGGTCACTTCATCCTCAGTTACAAAATTGACGTAGGGCTCTTGTTTTCCTTTGAACAGAGTGTTGGAAAGTTCTTTGTGTAGATCAACAAAATCTTCTTTGTCAAAACGAGAATAAAAAAAATTTGCATTCGTTGGCGAATTTGCATTGTTTTGAGTTGTTATTTGCAAAGAAATTCTCAATTTTTTCTTGGTATGTTTTTTTCCCTTTAATTATTGCTTTTCTCAGTTTATGTTTAGCATTTATAAACTCTTCGTTGCTAGCCTTATACTTTGTTTTCTTTTCAGTAATAAGGTGTTTGATTTTTTTGGTCATCCAGGGCTTATTGTTTCCATAGACTTGTATTGTTTTTGTTGGAATTGTTAACTCCTCGCAGAATAATAAATACGAGTTCACAGTTTCTGTTAGTTCGTTTATGTCTGGACAGTTCTCAATAAAGATTTTCCAGTTAGTTTTCTCAATGCATCCTCGAAGTTTTTCTACAGCCTCTTCAGACCACATCTTGACCGTTTTTAAAACTCTATTTGTAGTTTTAAGAGTAGATTTGTAATTTGGTATAAGATGAACTAATACATGGTCAGATTCTCCAAGTGGGAACAAACTTTTACATTTGTAAGCCTGCTAACATGTCTACCCATATACCTCTCTCTCTAACATGTCTAGGCACATACCTCTCTCTCTAACATGTCTATGCACATACCTCTCTCTCTAACATGTCTATGCACATACCTCTCTCTCTAACATGTCTACCCACATACCTCTTTTTTTAACATGTCTACCCACATACCTCTTTTTTTAACATGTCTACCCACATACCTGTCTCTAACATGTCTATGCACATACCTCTTTCTTTAACATGTCTACCCACATACCTCTTTGTTTAACATGTCTATGCACATACCTCTTTCTTTAATATGTCTATGCACATACCTCTCTCTCTAACATGTCTACCCACATACCTCTCTCTCTAACATGTCTATGCACATACCTCTTTCTCTAATATGTCTACCCACATACCTCTCTCTCTAACATGTCTACCCACATACCTCTCTCTCTAACATGTCTACCCACATACCTCTCTCTTTAACATGTCTACCCACATACCTCTCTCTCTCTCTCTAACATGTCTACCCACATACCTCTAGTGCAAGAGTTGATACGGCGATACGGTTGTTAACAAAGAAATATTTGTACAGCCTGTGTTATGTGTTGCTAATTGTAGAGTATTGGCTGTGATTTAATGGACATTTAACTGTTACGTTACTTTGGAGTCCTGAGTTGTCAAGTTCTTTGAGTGGGTAGTGTTTTGTAGTTTGCACAGAGCCTGGATAGTGAGATTAGTTACAATAAATATAATCTTTGAATTTTTTGAAATGGAATGTCATGCAACTATATACATAGGAAACTGTTGCCTCTCCGTGGCGCAAGGACTTAAAGGGATCACGGGTGGCTTATGCGTCATAATTTCTTTCTCGATCTAATCCAAAGGAATGCTAACCCTAACCCCCAACCTCAGTTGCAGGGAAAGAACGTGATACTCCAAGTGGGGGGGGGTTTCATCCCTCCTCGAGGCTGTCTACCGAAGCCTCAGTACTGCAAGGCAGCGGGGGTTTGAAGTTAGAGTACCCCTCTCCTAGATGAATTACCTTACTAGGCTGACGAGCTCCATCTCTCTGAAGCTCACCGTATTGAGGCGTCAGGTATACGCCTTCATCTGTTAGTAATAGTAGTTTCGTATCCAAATATCTAAGCCACACGAGCAGGCCAGGTGCTGGACTTAGTTATCAGAGGCTATTTGAGACGTAGGAATTCAGCTATTTGAGTATGTTATAGACTATTTTAGAAGAAAAAAATGCTTTAAAAATACGAAATTTTTTAGATATTTCTATATATGCTTTATATGTAGACTGCGGCCTTTTGGGGGAAATACCGAAAATAAAATACAAAGTTTTGATAGAAAGCTTGTGGGTTTTCGCGAATAGCTGCTCCCAAAGTTTTCATTCTGTCAAAAACCGTTCTTAGAGAGCGCCTAGAAGGAA
The DNA here is from genome assembly GCA_036873155.1 of Biomphalaria sudanica. Taxonomy (NCBI): domain Eukaryota; kingdom Metazoa; phylum Mollusca; class Gastropoda; family Planorbidae; genus Biomphalaria; species Biomphalaria sudanica. The sequence continues at coordinate 362,882 of JAZGLO010001246.1, read as the reverse complement.
AACAGTTTGTGTAATCACAACAAATTTCCTTAAGGATCAATAAAGCAAGTCTTAATTTTCATTCTCCACTAATGACAACTCTATTTAACTCCTCAGGGGGAGCTGCTGTTATTAAGTTATTAAATGATAGAAAACTGATGGCCTTGGAGGTGCTCAATTGTAAGGTAATTTTCCAAGTCTAATACCTTTCATTACCGCCCCCAAAAGTAGAATTACCGATTGTGTGTGTCTGTGTGTGGTCTGTCTGTCCGTCCGTCCTTATTAGATCGCAAAAAGTAGAAAAGTTATGGAAAATCATATATCATAAAATTTTACATCTTGCAAAGTTTTGGTGCAATGGCAAATCTGCTTCTTTACCGACGCGTTTTTATTTTAAATGAAATATGCAAACCTTTTGTTCTTCTCATAACACCTTTTTTTAAATATTTTTTTTTGCTTAGATTATTTTAAAAAATTTAACCATAATTTGAAGAAAACTTTTTTTTTACCTGTGTGTATATATATAAATATATATAATTCTCATCTTCGCTCAAGAGTTTTGACGAGAAGAAGAAGTAAAGGAAAGATCAATCTTTTATTTCTGCGGATAGAGTTATCCCACAAACTTTACGAGCCTTGTGTGTAGCAAAGTCACACAGTGTATCATGAAAATTTTATTTCCTACATAGATCACGCTCAATAGCAAGAATAATCAAATGTCTCAATCTATCTTCGAGAAATGTTGACCTCAAGTAATTCTTCATTAGTTTGAGGCGCGAGAAGCTTCTTTCACCAGATTAAACAATTACGGCTAATGCATAATGCCGTTTTTATTTATCGTGCGTAGGATTGGCGTTTTCCATATTGAATGACACCCCAAAATGACAATTTTGTCTATATATTACTTATATTTTAAGGACTTTTTAAAATCTTTTGCTGAAGAGAGAGGAGCCCCCACTTTGTGAGTACTGTGACTCTCGCCTCACCGTGGAACATATCCTCATTGATTACCCCAGATACCAGGATATTAGGGGAATTTTTGTTAGAGCGCACAACTTAAAAACACTATTCGACAATGTCGACCCTGGGAAGGTACTGGGCTTTCTCCGGAGTAGGGGTTGTCTACGAGGATCTGATTTATGAATTATGAACATATAATATTAACAAAAGATTTTTACCAAATTATTAAATTTTTATTCCTTAACTATTTTAACTGTGAATAGACCTTGTTTTTAATTATTTAACTGTATGGAATTCAGCTATTGTAAAGGAGAGTAATCCTTGAAGGATTACGGGCACGGTATGGCCTAAATTGTGCCGATGTGCCAAAAACTTAAACTCAATTGGCATTTTCCATATTGAATGACCCCCATAATGACATTATTTGTCTATATATTTCATGAGATTTGTATGAGTTTTCAAAAGAATTTTAATTATTTCGAGAGATTTCCAGGAGCTCTTGGTGAATCGACAGGAGGCCGCGGGAAATCTGTTATAAGTTATACAATGTTTTAATTTAATAATTTATACACCTAGAATTAGCGCGGGTCCTATGAAAGTGCGGGGCCCACTGCGATCGCATAAGTGCAGAGCCCACGGCCGTCACCTAGGCCGGCCCTTCAAAATAGCGGCGTATGCTACACCGCCGGTCGACTAGTATATATATATATATTAGCCTTATATTACCCGCGGGTCTCAATGTGCGTGTCACTGATATAGTGCATTATATTAGTTTGTAGGAAGCGTGGTCAAGAGGCTGAGTACGCTTGAACTTGGCTTGGCTTAAGGAGGCTCGAGGCTCGACACCTGACTCGAGTAGAGCTGTGTTTACTGAGCACCTAAAGGCAGCACGAAAACAAATGTCATTGGACCATAATGCTCTGAGCATGCTATAAGCATGAAAGTAGCACTGTATTAAAGCTATGATAATAATTAGAAACAATTAAATAAAATAATAATGTTATAAGTAAAGCGAATGAGTAAATGTAAAAATAGTATGAATAATGCTATTAAAATAGCTAATCGACCTAAATCCATTTTTGTTACAAAAAGATTTGCTTGCATATATATTGATATCAGTTTAAGATTGTATTTAAGGTTCAATAAGCTTATTAATTATTTTTTGTTAGTATATTTAATATCACCCATATAGAGCCTCATTTGCCTGTCAAATCACAGTGTGTTTTTACTGCGCATGTAAGGCCTGCGCGACTCATGAATGGAACTACTAAAAATGTATGTCAACACGGCCTCGCAGCTACAGCGAACGAATGTATGTAAAATTGCTGTAGAAAAATAAATTTGAATGTTAATTTGATTAAAATATGAAATGAATGGACAATATTTATTATGTTCATGTGTTAAAGTATAAAACTTTCTTTGCGAATAGAAGTTCTATTATCTTAGAGTTGAATTAGACCTAGCAATAGAGCTGATTAGAGAGATTGTAACAGTTCGATCTTGTCTAATGAAAGAATGTACTTCAGGACTTCTAGCTTCGCAGATCTAAGGAACGAATTTATGTAAAAATGCTTTTGAAACACAAATTTGAAGCTTAATTTTATAAATTGATGAAATCAATAGATTATTTTTTAAAAATTTTCATGTGTCAAAGAAAAAACTATCTGTGCAAAGTGTAGTTCTTAAAATTAGATCTAGATCTAGAACCTCTCGATCTTTTCTCGTGTAAACATGATAAACATGGCCTAGATCCATAAAATTGCAATACTTTCATAGAGTTGGGCATTTTTTTTTAGGGTCTTAAGTTTGTTTAAAGGCTACTATACATACGTCACGGTTCTAGTTAGTACCCAGGGAACATTTATGCCAAGTTTTATCAAGATTGGTCAAACGGTTTTAAGTTCAATTCGTAACATACATACATACATACGCCTTACTTTCTACTTTATATATATACATATATATATATATATATATATATATATATATATATATATATATATATATATATATATATATATATATATATATATATATATATATTGCTGTAACTTGGCCAAATAAATCTACGACATTAGATGCATGTCTAAACTTTTATAAAATGTCTTTTGGAAATAGAAATCAATGTCATCAAGCGCGCTTTGCGGAAATTACATGTAGTTCAAGGGGTAGTGGGAGGCATGCCATAGTCTAAGGTAGGAATCTGACTATATATCTGATAGAGTCATGAAATAATCAAAACCTTTCTCGACAAACAATTCGGCTAGAATTAATATTATGCATGCTCCTCTAGTGAAATAAAAAGCCTCGTGTTTTTATCTCGTGCCAAGCGCGAAAATGAAACGTTCCATACAAAATATTTGAAGTATTTTGTCCGAAACATTTGAATTTTGGCTCCGTGGTCATTTTCGTTGTGGTCCCTACCTCACAAACCACATTTCTATCGGATTGGCCATGGGGAGTTGTGGAGTTGTTTATGGGGTATAGGTCCCTAATGAAAATCTTGACCAAACTTGGCATAAACGTTCCTTGGATACTAACGGGAAAACTAGCATATGTAAAGTAGCCCTAAAACAAGCTTAAGACCGTCAAAGAATGTAACCCAACTCTATAAAAGTATTAAAATTTTATGGATCTAGGTCATATAGTAATGTTTACATGAGACAAGATCGAAAGGTCATGCATGCGCAAAGCAGAAAATCAAGCGAAGGCTAAAGCTAAACATTAGATCTAATTCTAGGATCTACTCTTCGCAAAGATAGTTTTTTTACTTAAACACACGAACATACAAAATAGAGTCCATTCATTTCATAAATAAAATGAATCTTAAATTTGTATTTCAAAAACATTTTACATAGAGAGCTTTTGATGTTCCCTAATGCTTCCACTTTATCCGTCTTGACGTCCATTTAATGCATTCAGGATATTGTAAGTATCACGCATGCGCAAGACAAACATCTCGCGAACGCTAAATCTAGATCTAATCCTCGAAAAGGTGTTGTTTTTTCCTTTTACATAAATTCGTTCGCTATAGCTGAGAAATATGACTTTCCCCGTCTTGATATTGATGTCACTAGTCCCATTCATTGTTGGGCACACCTACATGAGCTGTGTAAACACTTTATGATTGGACAGGCTACACAAAGCTCTGTATGGGTGGGGGGGATATTAAATATACGAACATAAAATACTTAAATAATAAGCTGATTAAGCTCTTGAAATCACCATTAAACTGATAGAGCTAGAATGTATATTAAAAGTAGATTATTTGACCTAATTTAAACAATTCAAATCTAATTCAAATCTAGGTCTACAACTTATCCTTAGTTTTTATTTTTGGTTTCATTTGGATGTAGTTCAAGTCAAGTCAGTGACTTCTAGAGCCACATTCATAGTCATTGAGTGACTTCTAGAGCCACATTCATAGTCATTGAGTGACTTCTTGAGCCACATTCATAGTCATTGAGTGACTTCTAGAGCCACATTAATAGTCATTGAGTGACTTCTAGAGCCACATTCATAGTCATTGAGTGACTTCTAGAATCACATTCAAAGTCATTTAGTGACTAGGCTTCTAGGGCATTCATGGTCATTAAGTGACTAGGCTTCACGAGCATTCATAGTCATTGAGTGACTAGGCTTCTAGAGCATTCATTGTCATTGAGTGACTAGGCTTCTAGAGCATTCATAGTCATTGAGTGACTAGGCTTCTAGAGCATTCATAGTCATTGAGTGTCTTCTATAGCATTAATAGTCATTGACTGACTAGGCTTCTAGAGCATTCATGGTCATTGAGTGACTAGGCTTCCAGAGCATTCATAGTCATTGAGTGACTTCTAGAGCATTCATAGTAATTGAGTGACTAGACTTCTAGAGCATTCATAGTCATTGAGTGACTAGGTTAAGAGAGCATTCATAGTCATTGAGTGACTAGGCTTCTAGAGCATTCATAGTAATTGAGTGACTAGGCTTCTAGAGCATCTATAGACAATGAGTGTCTTCTAGAGCATTCATAGTCATTGAGTGACTTCTAGAGCATTCATAGTAATTGAGTGACTAGACTTCTAGAGCATTCATAGTCATTGAGTGACTAGGCTTCTAGAGCATTCATAGTCATTTAGTGACTAGGCTTCAAGAGCATTTATAGTCATTGAGTGACTCTCAGAGCATTCCTAGTCATTGAGTGACTAGACTTCTAGAGCATTCATAGTCATTTAGTGACTAGGCTTCAAGAGCATTTATAGTCATTGAGTGACTCTCAGAGCATTTATAGTCATTGAGTGACTCTCAGAGCATTCATAGTCATTGAGTGACAAGACTTCTAGAACATTCATATTCATTGAGGGACTGGGCTTCTAGAGCATTCATGGTCTTAAAGTAACTAGGCTTCCAGAGCAATCATAGTCATTGAGTGACTTCTAAAGCATTCATATTCATTGAGTGACTAGGCTTCTAGAGCATTCATAGTCATTGAGTGACTAGGCTTCTAGAGCATTCATATTCATTGAGTGACTAGGCTTCTAGAGCATTCATAGTAATTAAGTGACTAGGCTTCTAGAGCATTCATAGACATTAAGTGTCTTCTAGAGCATTCATAGTCATTGAGTGACTTCTAGAGCATTCATAGTCATTTAGTGACTAGGCTTCTAGAGCATTTATAGTCATTGAGTGACTTCTAGAGCATTCATAGTCATTGAGTGACTAGACTTCTAGAACATTTGGGTCATTGAGGGACTGGGCTTCTAGAGCATTCATAGTCATTGAGGGACTGGGCTTCTAGAGCATTCATAGTCATTGAGGGACTGGGCTTCTAGAGCATTCATAGTCATTGAGTGAGTAGGCTTCCAGAGCATTCATATTCATTGAGTGACTAGGCTCCTAGAGCACTCATAGTCATTGAGTGACTAGACTTCTAGAGTATTCATATTCATTGAAAGACGGCTTCTATAGCCAAATTCATAGTCATTGAGTGACTAGGTTTCCAGAGCATTCATAGTGATTGAGTGACTAGGCTTCTAGAGCATTCATAGTCGTAGAGTGACTAGGCTTCTAGAGCATTTATAGAAATTGAGGGACTAGGTTTCTAGAGCCAAATTTATAGTCATCGAGTGACTAGGCTTCTAGAGCATTCATGGTCATTGGATGACTAGGCTTCCAGAGCATTCAGAGTAATTGAGTGACTAGGCTTTTAGAGCATTCATAGTCATTTAAAGACTAGTCTTCTAGAGCATTCATAGTCATTGAGTGACTAGGCTTCTAGAGCATTCATAGTCATTGAGTGACTAGGCTTCTACAGCATTCATAGTCATTGAGTGACTTCCAGAGCATTCATAGTCATTGAGTGACTTCTAGAGCATTCATAGTCATTGAGTGACTTCTAGAGCATTCATAGTCATTGAGTGACTTCTAGAGCATTCATAGTCATTGAGTGACTTCTAGAGCATTCATAGTCATTGAGTGACTAGGTTTCCATAGCATTTATTGTCATTGAGTGACTAAGCTTCTAGAGCATTCATAGTCGTTGAGTGACTTCCAGAGCATTCATAGTCATTGAGTGACTACTACAGCTTTTATAGTCATTGAGTGACTAGGCTTCTAGAGCATTCATAGTAATTCTAGTGACTAGGCTTCTAGAGCTTTCATAGTCATTTAGTGACTTGGCTTCTAGAGCATTTATAGTGATTGAGTGACTAGGCTTCTAGAGTATTTATAGTCATTAAGTGACTAGGCTTATCGAGCATTCATAGTCATTGAGTGAGAACATATCAATAAAAGACTAACAGTCTCTTTCTATTTGATTGGAACATAGCCTCCTGGAAGACTGACCAACATTTTAGCCGCTGATTCAGGAGAGTTCACAGACCAGAGAGTCCTGGTGAAAGCAGACCTTAATCTAGATGTGGAGAAAAGTGGTCAAGTGCGAGACCCATTTCCACTTAGAGTCAGTATAATACATTTAGTGTGTTATTAGTACATCTAAAGCTTGTTTCTACTTCCCTAGCAACTGACTTTACCTCTGTAATCTAAAGCTTGTTTCTACTTCCCTAGCAACTGACTTTACCTCTGTAATCTAAAGCTTGTTTCTACTTCCCTAGCAACTGACTTTACCTCTGTAATCTAAAGCTTGTTTCTACTTCCCTAGCAACTGACTGTACCGCTGTAATCTAAAGCTTGTTTCTACTTCCCTAGCAACTGCCTTTACCTCTGTAATCTAAAGCTTGTTTCTACTTCCCTAGCAACTGACTTTACCTCTGTAATCTAAAGCTTGTTTCTACTTCCCTAGCAACTGACTTTACCTCTGTAATCTAAAGCTTGTTTCTACTTCCCTAGCAACTGACTTTACCTCTGTAATCTAAAGCTTGTTTCTACTTACCTAGCAACTGAATTTACCTCTGTAATCTAAAGCTTGTTTCTACTTCCCTAGCAACTGAATTTACCTCTGTAATCTAAAGCTTGTTTCTACTTCCCTAGCAACTGACTGTACCGCTGTAATCTAAAGCTTGTTTCTACTTCCCTAGCAACTGACTGTACCGCTGTAATCTAAAGCTTGTTTCTACTTCCCTAGCAACTGCCTTTACCTCTGTAATCTAAAGCTTGTTTCTACTTCCCTAGCAACTGACTTTACCTCTGTAATCTAAAGCTTGTTTCTACTTCCCTAGCAACTGAATTTACCTCTGTAATCTAAAGCTTGTTTCTACTTCCCTAGCAACTGACTGTACCACTGTAATCTAAAGCTTGTTTCTACTTCCCTAGCAACTGCCTTTACCTCTGTAATATAAAGCTTGTTTCTACTTCCCTAGCAACTGACTTTACCTCTGTAATCTAAAGCTTGTTTCTACTTCCCTAGGAACTGACTTTACCGCTGTAATCTAAAGCTTGTTTCTACTTCCCTAGCAACTGCCTTTACCTCTGTAATCTAAAGCTTGTTTCTACTTCCCTAGCAACTGACTGTACCACTGTAATCTAAAGCTTGTTTCTACTTCCCTAGCAACTGCCTTTACCTCTGTAATCTAAAGCTTGTTTCTACTTCCCTAGCAACTGACTGTACCACTGTAATCTAAAGCTTGTTTCTACTTCCCTAGCAACTGCCTTTACCTCTGTAATATAAAGCTTGTTTCTACTTCCCTAGCAACTGCCTTTACCTCTGTAATATAAAGCTTGTTTCTACTTCCCTAGCAACTGACTTTACCTCTGTAATCTAAAGCTTGTTTCTACTTCCCTAGCAACTGACTTTACCTCTGTATTCTAAAGCTTGTTTCTACTTCCCTAGCAACTGACTTTACCTCTGTAATCTAAAGCTTGTTTCTACTTCCCTAGCAACTGAATTTACCTCTGTAATCTAAAGCTTGTTTCTACTTCCCTAGCAACTGACTGTACCGCTGTAATCTAAAGCTTGTTTCTACTTCCCTAGCAACTGCCTTTACCTCTGTAACCTAAAACTTGTTTCTACTTCCCTAGCAACTGACTTTACCGCTGTAATCTAAAGCTTGTTTCTACTTCCCTAGCAACTGACTGTACCGCTGTAATCTAAAGCTTGTTTCTACTTCCCTAGCAACTGACTTTACCTCTGTAATCTAAAGCTTGTTTCTACTTCCCTAGCAACTGAATTTACCTCTGTAATCTAAAGCTTGTTTCTACTTCCCTAGCAACTGACTTTACCTCTGTAATCTAAAGCTTGTTTCTACTTCCCTAGCAACTGACTTTACCTCTGTAATCTAAAGCTTGTTTCTACTTCCCTAGCAACTGACTTTACCTCTGTATTCTAAAGCTTGTTTCTACTTCCCTAGCAACTGACTTTACCTCTGTAATCTAAAGCTTGTTTCTACTTCCCTAGCAACTGAATTTACCTCTGTAATCTAAAGCTTGTTTCTACTTCCCTAGCAACTGACTGTACCGCTGTAATCTAAAGCTTGTTTCTACTTCCCTAGCAACTGACTTTACCTCTGTAATCTAAAGCTTGTTTCTACTTCCCTAGCAACTGACTTTACCTCTGTATTCTAAAGCTTGTTTCTACTTCCCTAGCAACTGACTTTACCTCTGTAATCTAAAGCTTGTTTCTACTTCCCTAGCAACTGAATTTACCTCTGTAATCTAAAGCTTGTTTCTACTTCCCTAGCAACTGACTGTACCGCTGTAATCTAAAGCTTGTTTCTACTTCCCTAGCAACTGCCTTTACCTCTGTAACCTAAAACTTGTTTCTACTTCCCTAGCAACTGACTGTACCGCTGTAATCTAAAGCTTGTTTCTACTTCCCTAGCAACTGACTTTACCTCTGTAATCTAAAGCTTGTTTCTACTTCCCTAGCAACTGACTTTACCTCTGTAATCTAAAGCTTGTTTCTACTTCCCTAGCAACTGACTTTACCTCTGTAATCTAAAGCTTGTTTCTACTTCCCTAGCAACTGACTTTACCTCTGTATTCTAAAGCTTGTTTCTACTTCCCTAGCAACTGACTTTACCTCTGTAATCTAAAGCTTGTTTCTACTTCCCTAGCAACTGAATTTACCTCTGTAATCTAAAGCTTGTTTCTACTTCCCTAGCAACTGACTGTACCGCTGTAATCTAAAGCTTGTTTCTACTTCCCTAGCAACTGCCTTTACCTCTGTAACCTAAAACTTGTTTCTACTTCCCTAGCAACTGACTTTACCGCTGTAATCTAAAGCTTGTTTCTACTTCCCTAGCAACTGACTGTACCGCTGTAATCTAAAGCTTGTTTCTACTTCCCTAGCAACTGACTTTACCTCTGTAATCTAAAGCTTGTTTCTACTTCCCTAGCAACTGAATTTACCTCTGTAATCTAAAGCTTGTTTCTACTTCCCTAGCAACTGACTTTACCTCTGTAATCTAAAGCTTGTTTCTACTTCCCTAGCAACTGACTGTACCGCTGTAATCTAAAGCTTGTTTCTACTTCCCTAGCAACTGACTTTACCTCTGTAATCTAAAGCTTGTTTCTACTTCCCTAGCAACTGCCTTTACCTCTGTAACCTAAAACTTGTTTCTACTTCCCTAGCAACTGACTTTACCTCTGTAACCTAAAACTTGTTTCTACTTTTCTAGCAATTAATCCCGCTGATCAAATTTCTTCAAAGAAAAGGAGCTCGGTCTATTACATTGATTGGTTATCGAGGTGAAGCCAGTGGGGTACCAGATGAGAAGTATAGCCTGGCTCCATTGAAAGAAGCTCTGGAAACTGTCTTAGACCAGGTTGGACATCTTCTCATGGCATTGCATTTTAAAACTGATTTGTTTGAACATCGTGCTTGACTAGACCTCTCTATTCTATAATTATTGCATTTGAACGTTGTATTTATTTGGTTTGAACAGCCTGTGGTCTTCATTCCGGAAGGTGTCTCGGACGCCGCTGATATTGCAATCCGTAGTCAGGAACCCGGCAGAGTTCTTCTACTTGAAAATATCCGGTTTCACCCGGAAGAAATAGGAGTGAAAGAATTACCTGGAGGGTTAAAGATCAAGGTCTCTTATGATGCTCTCAACGACTTCCGGTATTTCTAACTTAAAGTTCATTAAGGTTCAGGTTCAATATGTGTACAAATCAAACATAAGCATAAGACTTTGTTAAGTACAAGACTATGTGTACCAATCTAACAATAGCCTAAGACTTTTGTTAAGTACAAGACTATGTGTACCAATCAAACAATAGCCTAAGACCTTGTTAAGTACAAGACTATGTGTACCAATCAAACAAAAGCCTAAGACTTTGTTAAGTACAAGACTATGTGTACCAATCAAACACAAACATACGACTTTGTTAAGTACAAGACTATGTGTACCAATCAAACACAAACATACGACTTTGTTAAGTACAAGACTATGTGTACCAATCAAACACAAACATACGACTTTGTTAAGTACAAGACTATGTGTACTAATCAAACACAAACATACGACTTTGTTAAGGACTATTTTATTGTCTTAGGTAAAAATGTTCAAAAAGTGAAGTGATAACAAGGGGGACGGGTTAAACATTTGGATTGTAATGGCACTGTAGTGATTTTATATTTGAGTATTCATTAGGCGAAAGAGACTTTATGACTAAATTTTAAGACAAATTAAATTATGTGACGTCGTTTTAACTGTGAATAGACCTTGTTTTTAATGATTTAACTGTATAGAATTTAGCCCTTGTTCTATAAAGGGAGAGTGATCCTTAAAGGATTACGGGCACGACATGGCCTAAATTGTGCCGATATGCCTAAACTCAAAACTCAACTGGTCCAAGTAGAACCTTTTTAGCAGCAAGATCGATTCAAAAGGCTCTTTTAAATAAAACATTATAATACTTCTTCAACAGCGTGATTTTAGAATCTAGAGTCTACCCAGTTTTTACGGCAGTACAAACCCATTTCTCTCGAGTCATGTACCATCGTACTAGTGACGTTTTTTGCTTCAAGAGAACAGGGCCAGTTACAAGAGGAGATGAGGAGGGTCTAAGGACAACAAGTCCAGTACAGACTCGCATGAACTACTGCTAGCTTTCCTCAAGCTGTGGTTGGGGGGGCAACCCTTGAGAAGAAGACCGACGCGACGCTCTGACCAATTGGGAGAGGCTGAAAGCAATGCAAGTTATTTTACATGGGCATAATTAAAAAGTTGTCTGTTCATTGTAGTTATTATTCAAGTTTTGAAAATTAAACCAGTGAAATGACATTATCAATGTTTGAAAAGTTAAAACAGTGTAAGATAAAGACTCTCGTATCATCTACTAATAAGGATATTTTCAAATGTTTACAGTTTTTGTTTGAGGCGTCTGCAAAAAAAATCGATGAAAAACTTTTTGATGAAGACATTTGAAAACATCTCTACTGATGAGATTCTTTTTGAATGGTCAGAATGGTTAAATTTCTTGTCAGAATGGTCAAAATGTCTTGTCCAACTAGTTCAACTGTCTCTCCCGTGTTGAGCATCGTGATGTTGACGACCTTTGTGTGGGACCAAAACTAAACAGTTCGCGGCCCCAGCAGACTTCCTAGGGAACATGAAGATGAACTTCAGACATTACGTGCTCTCTATGTACCGTGAACACCCACTCGTATTGGCCAATGCTGCTCAGTCTTTCAAAGGCTTTATTTGAGCAACCTTTTTTGAACTAGTATAAATATTGCGCTCAGATCCCAAGACAATATTTCGTTATCGGAACGTCTTACTCCGTTATACTTGAACATTGACATGACCTTCTTCTTACTAGGGGAAGACAAATACGTTGAATACAACAACACAAGCTGAGAACGAAGGAAAACGCTTGGAGGAACTAACGGCGCTTCAACAGGAGACACACCTTGCTGGATGGATAGGGAACCTGATGTCTCTCTAATACTATCTCCAGAAAGAACGTTTTTGGTTATACGAATAAGTCTAAAATTATGTACATAGCACTCTTTCTGAAAAAAAAGTTTAGCGGGCCCGGGCGCAAACGGAAAAAGTCTCTCACACTTCTACTACGGCCCGTTCAGCTCTTCTTCATTTAATTTTAGTTGACCTGCAAACTTCTTGCTAGTAGAAAGTGTGCATGAAAGAATTAAGGAAAATGAGTTTCCGAAGCTCAGAAATGCTGAGAAATGCTTGGTGCTCGATAGGCCCTCGATAGGTCATCGCTCCCCGAGACCAATAGATGAGGCAAACTTACATTTTCCCTTTTCGATAAAAGTAGTCACAGTTGAAATAAAACAGCATAATGTTATACCGTTTCCATCTAAAAGTCTAGCAAAGGAAACATGTTTGTGTGATTTGAATCAATATACATTGTCAAATAAAGTCAAAACTATGGAAAAAATGTCATCAATAATGGGATTTCCAAATAGAATGTGCTGACCTAGTTGTGTACATTGAGTGCAGAGACGGATGAAAACAAGCAATCAGCTGACTGTATTGGTTCAAGAGTTTCTATTGGGAAAAGTGGATAAAGTTGCTAGCGGGGGGGGGGTGACACCCTGGGCTAACCGCACCGGGTGACACCGACCCTAGTTACGCCACTGGTTAAGGTCAAGACTAAATGTAACATAAAATCTGCTCTGTACATGATCTGCCTCTTCGGATGCCTGCTTGTTCTTCTCTGAGCCTTTCATCTACAGACTGTTGAAGCCGTCTCAACAAAACAGTGCTGAAAAATTTGCCCGGGACAGAAAGGAGAGTAGTGCCTCTCCAGTTGTTGCACTCTGCCAAGTTGCCCTTTTTTGGAAGCTTTACAATCACTCCCTTTTGCCAGTCCTCTGGGACTTTTGAAATTCGCCAACAGAGATTTAAGAGATCAGTCATTCTGTTAACAATACACTGTCCCCCATATTTTAGCATTTCTGCTGATATCATGTCTAGCCCTGGTGCTTTGTTATTCTTTAACACTGCAATGGCCATGGTAACCTCCTCAGCAGTTTTAGGGTCTGTCTTGACCTTGAGATCAATGTCTGGAGAGGGGTCCTTGAATATGTAACTTGGGTCTGGCGACAGTTGGTTAAGGGTCTCTTTAAAGTGCTTGCATCCTGTTCTTCTTTCGTTAACAACGTTTTGCCTTGCTTGTCTTTTAACAGTGCCCCATGTCCACTCTTTGCTCCAGTGAGATCTCGGACAATACGATGGAGGGTTTTTGTGTCATTTCTGCTTGCAGCTGCTTGTGCCTCTTGTCCCTTCTGCTCAATCCAGTCCCGTTTATCTCGCCGACAACTTCTCTTTACTTTCAGATCTGCTTCCCTATAGGCTTCTTCCGCTAGGCTGCGATCCTGTGTTTCATTTTTCTGATCTTGTCTACGTTTGGCCTCTTTCCTCTCATCTATCAATTTCCATGTTCTGTCTTGTATCCACCGTTTCTTGTATGAACCTCGCCTCCTTCCGATAACTTTATCCGCGCACCCAATAGTGGTATCTTTGAAGTTGGCCCACTCTTCTTCAAGAGTCAATATATTTGCAAGAGCCTCAAAGCGGTTCGTTAGTTTCAATTGGAACTGTGCTGCAGTATTGCCGTCTAAGCTTCTCTACATTAAATGGGCGGGGTCGTGTGGCTCGTTTTGGTTGGCGTTTCAATCGAAGCTTACATTTGCTTACAGTTTTTAATGATGTTATAGAATTTAATTACTTACCAAGAAGAACATTTTTCTCTGCATTTACTTTAGGGATTAATTATCGTGCTGGCCTACTAGTTAATTATTCCAGTTGCTTGTAAGACATTCAGGCCTCCCTGAACCCAGTGTTTCGAGGAACATATTTTAGGAAACACAAGTTTAGAACAAATTTGTATATGCTGGTCCCATGGGAGCTCAAGAAAGTAAAAAGAAACTAGAACACACAAATTAAAAGAGTAGACTATACTCATTTGGCCAGACACCACATTTCTAGAAACTCACTGTAGAACCAATCTTGAAGTCTTAGAAACTCACTGGTTTGTTACACTGATTGTTATTAATTGTTCCTAGCACAACATGTGAATCAAACATGACAAATAGAACATGACAAATATAACATGACAAAATACTGAGGGAAAAAACGACTCCACATTTAGTCTACAAACTACAGAGCGATTTGTTTCCTCCCAAAGAACTCAGTGAATGTTAGTCTTAAAAAAAGAAACATTTTTTACCCCCCCCCCCGCCCCTTCCTACCTCCCATCGAGAAAGAATCACTGGGTTATGTGAATGTAGAGATCTACTACATTTATAATAGTCAAATGGTAGCCCTTTAGATGTAGACTTAGAATACAGTGGCGTAGCTATGAATTTGCCATCATTTGGGGGCCCAGGGCTTGACCTCTGTTGGGGCCCCTGCATCTTGTGTAATATTTAATAATTAATGTAAAGAAGGGCCTGAAGGGATTATCCAATTCTCCCCCTCCCTCCCACTACCCTAGCTACGCCTCTGTTAGAAGACGATGCGAAAAATGTTCCTGAACAGTAATTGATTTCACTTTAAACACTAATTAATGTCTATGTGCGGATATAGACACGAAGACAGAGAGAAAGTTTAAGAGAAATATTTTCTAGTTCTGTCACCAAAGTTATTGCCATTTTTATCAACGAGCTACTAATTTTTTTGGCCATGATGAACATCAACTGTAGAAACTAGTCAGAGAATAGGGCATCCCAGGAAAATTCGTCAAAATCCTAAGACACATATACAGTCAATCTAGTTGCTGCATCAAAACAGTTAGCATCGAGACAGGTGTGCGTCAGGTGTGAGACAGGTGTGAGACAGAGGTGCATCCTATCTCCCTTCCTCTTCCTCCTAGCCTTCGAGTACATAATAAGAGCAATGAACCAGACTGCCTTTGGTATTCCATGGCGTGAACAAAACCGATTGACGGAGAGGCACCCAAAATTGGCCTCCGCATAAACTTGGATAAGACTAAAATTTTGCGAGTGATATATAGTGCAAAGCGTCAGACTTGGCGAGTCCAAGCTTGAAAAGTTGACATATCTTGGGATGCCAACCATGATCTAGCATGTCGAATAGGAAAGGCAGGGAGCATTTTCCAAAGGCTGCAGTCTATTTGGACAAGCCAAGTCATTGGACTCGAGACAAAAATACACCTTCTCAACACAATCGTCATTCCAACAGCAACATGTGAGACATGGAAGTCATCTGTCAAAATTGAGAAAAGACAAAATGTGGCTCAAAAATGGGAGTCAGTTACACAGATCGGGTCTTAAACTAGGAAATTCTATGCCGAACCAGGAGTCGAACAAAATGAACTACGCATTACAAGAGTTGCGATGACATGGAGGCCAATACGAGGAGAGCGCAAACAGGGACGTCCTCGTATAGCTTGGCGCCGCATCTTCATGGAGGACTTCAGACAAGTGAACAGAAGGACTTCAGACAAGTGAACAGGAGGACTTCCGACAAGTGAACAGGAGGACTTCAGACAAGTGAACAGGAGGACTTCAGACAAGTGAAAAGGAGGACTTCAGACAAGTGAACAGGAGGACTTCCGACAAGTGAACAGGAGGACTTCAGACAAGTGAACAGGAGGACTTCAGACAAGTGAACAGGAGGACTTCAGGCAAGTGAACAGGACGATTTCAGACAAGTGAACAGGACGACTTCAGACAAGTGAACAGGAGGACTTCAGACAAGTGAACAGGAGGACTTCAGACAACTGAACAGGAGGACTTCAGACAAGTGAACAGGACGACTTCAGACAAGTGAACAGGACGATTTCAGACAAGTGAACAGGACGACTTCAGACAAGTGAACAGAACGATTTCTGACAAGTGAACAGGACGACTTCAGACAAGTGAACAGGAGGACTTCAGACAAGTGAACAGGAGGACTTCAGACAAGTGAACAGGAGGACTTCAGACAAGTGAACAGGAGGACTTCAGACAAGTGAACAGGAGGACTTCAGACAAGTGAACAGGAGGACTTCAGACAAGTGAACAGGAGGACTTCAGACAAGTGAACAGGACGACTTCAGACAAGTGAATACGAGGACTACAGACAAGTGAACAGGAGGACTTCAGACAAGTGAACAGGAGACTTCAGACAAGTGAACAGGAGGACATCAGACATGTGAACAGGAGGACTTCAGACAAGTGAACAGGAGGACTTCAGACAAGTGAACAGGAGGACTTCAGACAAGTGAACAGGAGGACTACAGACAAGTGAACAGGAGGACTTCAGACAAGTGAACAGGAGGACTTCAGACAAGTGAACAGGAGGACTTCAGACATGTGAACAGGAGGACTTCAGACAAGTGAACAGGAGGACATCAGACATGTGAACAGGAGGACTTCAGACAAGTGAACAGGAGGACTACAGACAAGTGAACAGGAGGACTTCAGACAAGTGAACAGTAGGACTTCAGACAAGTGAACAGGAGGCTTCAGACATTGCCAGCGACAGATCTTTGTGAAGACAGCTTGCAGCCCAATGCGCCGAACTGCGAGGGAGGACCTAAGTCTAAGTAAGTGAGAACATCAACTGTCCTATTTCTAGACAAATCTTTAGAGCCATTTTCAAGATCCACATCAAGGTTTTTGAACCCACCCTCCAAGAAAATGTTATGATGGTATGAGATTAATCATTGTTAGACAGAGCAAATATGTCCTATCTACAACTTAGAGAGGGATTATTTGTTTCTTAATAACTCATCAATGTGTTAAATAAAAAACAAACAAACAAATTTACACCCCCCTCACCATAAAAATCCTGTATTGTACAAATTAACTGATTAGTTTTATCAATTAGTGGTAACTAATTAATTATGTTTGATTAAAAAAATGAAATAAATATTGCCGTATTAAGTTTTGACTGTACATGTGGATTTCTTCCCCTTAAACAATCTTGTTTGTTTTTCTAAATGATCTATATATATATAATTCTCTTCTTCCCTCAAGAGTTTTGTCGAGTAGTAAGGAGTAAAGGAAAGATCACTCTGCGACTAGTCCACGAGAAAACAAAAGGAAGGGGGGGGGGAGTACACGTAGTCGCAACATAGAAGGGGGGGGGCAGGACCGTTGCAATATCACTTTTTTTTCTACCTCACGTTAAAAAAAGGGGGGGGGTATTACTCTGTAGAAACTATCGAGGCGACAGAGCACGCGCAAGAGTTTGAACACAATGGAAAGATTACTCTTTTATTTTTGCGACTCGGACGGAGGGAGTAATTTAGAGGTAATTTAAGAGCGAAAAAAAAAAGAATTTTCGTCTGTATATTTCAGGAGATAGGTATGAGTTTTCAAAAGATTTTAATAATTTCCGGATATTTCCAGGACTTTTTCGTATATTTTGCAATTTCAGACATTTCCAGGACCTCCTGACAGGAGGCTGCGGGAAATCTGTTATAAGTTATAAAATGGTTTAGTTTAATAATTTATTCACCTAAAATTAGCGCGGGTCCTATAAAAGTGCTGGGCCCACTGCGGTCGCATAGGTTGCAGTGGCCTAAGGTTGGCCCTGCAAAATAGCGGCGTTTGCTACGCCACCGGTCGACTTGTTTATTTATTTTTGTTTTAATTGTTTCTTTAGTTTTGTATTGAACCTAAACTCTATTGACAGAAACAAACTCAGCTCTCTGGGAGACGCATTTATCAATGAATCCTTTATCAGCCTGTATGACGCTGACAGTTCAACAGTCGGACTAAAACACAAGACAAAGTTGGCAGGTTTGTTAAGTAAACATACGATAAAGTTGAGAGGTTAGTTAATTGAACACAAGACAAAGTTGGAAGGTTTGTTAAGTAAACATAAGACAATGTTGACAATTTGTTAAGTAAACATTCGACACAAATTTTAAAGTTATTTTTAACTAATCTGGTCGTTCAAAATTTTAAGATTTGCTTCAAGATTTGGTTTCAGTCAGGAGAAAAGTCAAAGCCCTGCACCTAATTACTCACCATCACTCTTCCAAATAACGGCAACTGTGTCAAAACTACTGTGCCTTCAGCCTTATAAATCATCCAGGCAAAATCCTGTTAAAATTATATTGAACCGGCTAAAACCAAAAGCTGACAAAATTATACAGAAGACCAAGCGGGGTTTAGACAAGGTTCGCAGCACCACAGAACGATACTTAAACCTAAGGATACTCTGTGAGAAATAATTTTAACACCTCTAAATCTTTTTCAAGTCTTTATTGACTTCAATCAAGCTTTTAACAGAGTATGGCAATGGGTCACTCTGGGTGACCAATAGACATGTACAAAATTAAAAATAAAAACATAATTAAAGTCATCCAGAAATTCTACAAGAAGGTCACTTCAACTCTAACATTGGTGGCCGGACAGTTGGAGTGAGGGAGGCTGCACATTTAATTCCAAGTTGGATTGAGGCAAGGCTGGGCATTTAATTCCAAGTTGGAGTGAGACAAGGCTGGATATTTAATTCCAAGTTGGAGTGAGACAAGGCTGGACATTTAATTCCAAGTTGAAGTAAGGCGAGGCTGGGCATTTAATTCCAAATCTTCTATCAACTCTGGTCCAAAGTTTGTACACGTTATTTCTCATACACCCAGAGACCAAGCTGAAAGTGTGCACATTTATTCATACACCCAGAGACCAAGCTAAAAGTGTGCACAGTTATTCATACGCCCAGATAAAGCTGAAAGTGTGCACATTTATTCATACACCCAGAGACCAAGTTGAAAGTGTGCACATTTATACATCCAGAGACCAAACTGAAAGTGTGCACATTTCTTCATACACCCAGAGACCAAGCTGAAAGTGGGCACATTTATTCATACACACAGAGACCACGCTGAAAGTGGGCACATTTATTCATACACCCAGACACCAAGCTGAAAGTGGGCACATTTATTCATACACCCAGACACCAAGCGGAAAGTGGGCACATTTATTCATACACCCTGACACCAAGCTGAAAGTGGGCACATTTATTCATACACCCAGACACCAAGCTGAAAGTGGGCACATTTATTCATACACCTAGACCAAGCTGAATGTGGGCACTATCCATACACCCAGACCAAGCTGAAAGTTTGCACATTTACTCATACACCCAGACCAAGCTAAAGTGGGCACATTTATTCATACACCCAGAGACCAAGCTGAAAGTGTGCACATTTATTCATACACCCAGACACCAAGCTGAAAGTGGGCACATTTATTCATACACCTAGACCAAGCTGAATGTGGGCACATTTACTCATACACCCAGACCAAGCTGAATGTTTGCACATTTACTCATACACCCAGACCAAGCTAAAGTGGGCACATTTATTCATACACCCAGAGACCAAGCTGAATGTGTGCACATTTATTCATACACCCAGACCAAAAAGAAAGTGTGCACATTTATACATGCAACCAGATACCAAGCTAAAGTGTGCACATTTATTCATACACCCAGACCAAAATGAAAGTGTGCACATTTATTCATACACCCAGACCAAGCTGAAAGTTTGCACATTTACTCATACACCCAGACCAAGCTAAAGTGGGCACATTTATTCATACACCCAGAGACCAAGCTGAATGTGTGCACATTTATTCATACACCCAGACCAAGCTGAAAGTGTGCACATTTATTCATACACCCAGACACCAAGCTGAAAGTGTGCACATTTATACATACACCTAGACCAGCTAAAAGTGGGCACATTTATTCATACACCCAGACCAAGCTGAAAGTGTGCACATTTATTTATACACCCAGAGACCAAGCTGAAAGAGTGCACATTTATTCATACACCCAGACCAAGCCGAAAGTGCGCACATTTATTCACACACCCAGAGACCAAGCTGAAAGTGTGCACATTTATTCATACACCTAGACCAAGCTGAAAGTAGGCACATTTATTTATACACCCTGACACCAAGCTGAAAGTGTGCACATTTATACATACACCTAGACCAGCTAAAAGTGGGCACATTTATTCATACACCCAGACCAAGCTGAAAGTGGGCACATTTATCCATACACCAAGAACAAGCTGAAAGCGTGCACATTTATTCATACACTCAGACCAAGCTGAAAGTGTGCACATTTATTCACCAAGCTAAAAGTGTGCAGTTATTCATACGCCCAGATAAAGCTGAAAGTGTGCACATTTATACATACACCCAGAGACCACGCTGAAAGTGGGCACATTTATTCATACACCCAGACACCAAGCTGAAAGTGGGCACATTTATTCATACACCCAGACACCAAGCTGAAAGTGGGCACATTTATTCATACACCCAGACACCAAGCTGAAAGTGGGCACATTTATTCATACACCTAGACCAAGCTGAATGTGGGTACATTTATCCATACACCTAGACCAAGCTGAAAGTTTGCACATTTACTCATACACCCAGACCAAGCTAAAAGTTTGCACATTTACTCATACACCCAGACCAAGCTAAAGTGTGCACATTTATACATGCAACCAGATACCAAGCTGAAAGTGTGCACATTTATTCATACACCCAGACCAAAATGAAAGTGTGCACATTTATTCATACAACCAGACCAAGCTAAAAGTGCGCACATTTATTCAGACACCCAGACCAAGCTGAAAGTGGGCACATTTATTCATACACCCAGAGACCAAGCTGAAAGTGTGCACATTTATTCATACACCCAGAGACCAAGCTGAAAGTAGGCGCATTTATTCATACACACAGACCAAGCTGAAAGTGTGCACATTTATCCATACACCCAGAGACCAAGTTGAAAGTGGGTACGAGCAATAATGCTGTAAATGTAAATATAGAGTTGAAGCTAGGTGCTGAAACAAATGATACATACATATATTAAACATAAATGAATAACAGCACCAGGGACCAAGTTTTTAAGAGAGAAAGTAGTGAATGAAAATGCTACGAAAATAAGGGCAAGCTTCTATATGTTATGTGTTTATGTTGTCCACTTGTCTTTGTGAGAGATATACAATTAGATAGAGCCATCGTTTGTCTAATACATGCCTAACGGCTGTCTGTGTAGGCTCTATCGAAATTGTTAGTGAACGGATGCTGCGAGGGTGGGGGAGGGGCTAGCTGGGGCTTGTGACCTTTGACCACTGAGGTGGTAATTTGCATACGGGCGAAATGACTCTGGATCAGAAGAATGTTTTTTAGGACATTCCGATGGTCTAGAGGTTAGTTTCGCTTGGTGCGTTATCGCTAGGCGGTGGTGTCGAATCCGGAGTCACAGGTTCGAGCCTCGGTCGGCGCATGCCCTTATTTTCGTAGCATTTTCATTCACTACTTTCTCTTATAAAAACTTGGTCCCTGGTGCTGTTATTCATTTATGTTTAATATATGTATGTATCATTTGTTTCAGCACCTAGCTTCAACTCTATATTTAACTACTGTCACAAGGCCATATCACAAACCAAGATACTAGATCGGACAGTACACAATAACCTGCTAACTACTGTCACAATGACATATCACAAACCAAGAGACTAGATCGGACAGTACACAATAACCTGCTATTTACTGTCACAAGGCCATATCAGGGGTCCTTAGGGCTTGCAAAGATCCACCTTCAGAAAACAGTACACCAGGACAAAGAGGCTGACAGAGAAAGCCAATGGGAAGACAGCATGAAAGAATGGAGGACATGTCATTAAAAGAGATTCAAGTCAAAGCTACTCATCACCTCTCATTTCATTCATCCATAATCAAATGTCATCTGGTGGGCATATATTGAAGTGAAAGTTACTAGTTTTGTATGCATAACATTCATTGATTGTTGCTCTATTAGCGCTGCCGAATTGCGGAACATGGAAACTTTGAATCCAATAGTTAAACCAGGTTACTTCAAGCGCGGGCACGCTACTTTGCCTCATCGTGGCGCCTGTTTGGACACGACCATTAGAGGAAGTGGTTTGGCTAAATGGGTAGCAACACAAGACTCCCGTGGGGATGCCCACCGGTAGACGAGAGTCCACCCATAGCACGGGCGGGGTTGCAAAAGAGGCTCCACAAACCTGTAACACATCCATGCGCTGTTCCTCAAGGGACCGTTACACAAAATGGCCAGTCCCCCACGGTTAGCTTGGTATAACGAAGGAAAATGGCGGAGGCTCCCGGTGTCCTCGGCCTTCGGCCATGTGCAGCCAAGCATGCGTCGGGGGCCAAAGGCATCGGAAATAGCAATGCTTTACATAGGCATTGACTCGGGTCTCTCTCAAACAGAACTGTGTTCACACAGGTTGTTTTTTTTTACTGTTTGGCGTCCTTGGACATCAACAAGGTTACTTCAAGTCATTTAATAGTTAAACCAGTTACTTTGAGTCATCCAAGTCAAACCTGTAAGACCCAAAGTCAGGAATAACTTCAAACTAGACAATGTCAAGTAGACAATGTCAAGAAGACAATGTCAGTAAGACAGTATATCAATGTTTTGAATTCCCAACATCTTAATTCGTAGCTAGAAGCTGTCCAACGTTCAGTTGTTTTCAAGTTATTACTTGTCCAATGTTTTCTTCAAGTTATTACTTGTCCAATGTTTTCTTCAAGTTATTACTTGTCCAATGTTTTCTTCAAGTTATTACTTGTCCAATGTTTTCTTCAAGTTATAACTTGTCCAATGTTTTCTTCAAGTTATTACTTGTCCAATGTTTTCTTCAAAATATTACTTGTCCAATATTGTCTTCAAGTTATAACTTGTCCAATGTTTTTTTCAAGTTATAACTTGTCCAATGTTTTCTTCAAGTTATAACTTGTCCAATGTTTTCTTCAAGTTATAACTTGTCCAATGTTTTCTTCAAGTTATTACTTTTCCAATATTGTCTTCAAGTTATAACTTGTCCAATGTTTTCTTCAAGTTATAACTTGTCCAATATTGTCTTCAAGTTATAACTTGTCCAATGTTTTCTTCAAGTTATAACTTGTCCAATGTTTTCTTCAAGTTATTACTTGTCCAATGTTTTCTTCAAGTTATAACTTGTCCAATGTTTTCTTCAAGTTATTACTTGTCCAATGTTTTCTTCAAGTTATAACTTGTCCAATGTTTTCTTCAAGTTATTACTTGTCCAATATTGTCTTCAAGTTATTACTTGTCCAATGTTTTCTTCAAGTTATAACTTGCCCAATGTTTTCTTTAGGATATAACTTGTCCAATGTTTTGTTTTCTTCAAGTTATAACTTATTCAATGTTGTCTTCAAGTTATAACTTTTCCAATGTTATATTCAAGTTCTAACTTGTCCAATGTTTTGTTTTCCTCAGGTCTCAACTTGAAGAAAGAAGTGATCCGCTATTTTGAGCTCCGAGATACTTTAGAACATCCTGTGCTGGCTATCATTGGGGGCAAAGACAGTGTGGCAAATGTCAGCAGGATCCAGAAAATGTTACATTTTGTGGATGAACTGATTCTGTGTGGGAGCGTGGCAAGTGCCTACTTCGCTTCGCAGGAAACTGTCAAGATTGGGAAAACTGCTGTCAATGAAGCCTGCTTGAAATACTTCCATAAGTACTAGCAACAACATAGGAGTAGGGCTTGGCAACCATAGCGCGCATTTAGAGTACTAGCAACAACATAGGAGTAGGGCTTGGCAACCTTAGCGCGCATGTAGAGTACTAGCAACAACATAGGAGTAGGGCTTGGCATTCTTAGCGCGCATGTAGAGTACTAGCAATATAGAAGTAGGGCTTGGCAACCATAGCGCGCGTGTAGAGTACTAGCAACAACATAGGAGTAGGCCTTGGCAACCATAGCGCGCATGCAGAGTACTAGCAATATAGTAGTAGGGCTTGGCAACCATATCGCGCGTGTAGAGTACTAGCAACAACATAGGAGTAGACCTTGGCAACCATAGCGCGCATGTAGAGTACTAGCAACAACATAGGAGTAGGGCTTGGCAACCATAGCGCGCATGTAGAGTACTAGCAACAACATAGGAATAAGGCTTGGCAACCATAGCGCGCGTGCTATCAACTTTTTTGTTTCGTTTAAAAAGAAAAACTAATTTGTAATTTCCGTTATTACTAAAGCAAGTAGTAAGTGCGAATGATCAAATGAATCAGAGACATAGCCATGGCTATGAACATATTAGACAACATATATATCTGGCTGACATGACCAACCTTTCAAATGTATCAGACTTACCCATGGCTAAGAATATATTAGACAACATACATATCTGGCTGACATGACCAACCATTCAAATGAAGGTGAACTCGCTGACATGACACTAACGTTAAACATATCATCCATTTTAGAGACGATTTTAGACAGTGAAAACCAAAACAACTGCCATTTGACTTTCTGGAGACATGGATAGGTCTGAACATGTTTGACTATAAGCAGATATAGATATATAGGTCTGAACATGTATGACTATAAGCAGATATAGATATATAGGTCTGAACATGTATGACTATAAGCAGATATAGATATCTAGGTCTGAACATGTATGACTATAAGCAGATATAGATATATAGGTCTGAACATGTATGACTATAAGCAGATATAGATATATAGGTCTGAACATGTATGACTATAAGCAGATATAGATATATAGGTCTGAACATGTATGACTATAAGCAGATATAGATATATAGGTCGGAACATGTATGACTATATGGAGACATAGATGTATAGGTGTGAGTGTATATATAAAAAAGAAGAAATGAAATTAGTTTACATTTCCACCCTCAATCCCCAACTCCGAAAAAAGCACATAGCTACGCCCATGATGTGGTCTCCTACTTGTCTACTGACTATTCTCACTATAAAGTCCCATCAAAGAAAATAGTTTGTGGATTTGTTTATAAATGACGTAAACGGTTAGTGCCGCTTGCTTATAGTGAGATCTTAGTTATATCTGTAGGGTATGGGGGTCAGTGCTAGGCGGCTAGCTTATAGTGAGATCTTAGTTATGTCTGTAGGGTATGGGGGTCAGTGCTAGGCGGTTTGCTTATAGTGAGATCTTAGTTATGTCTGTAGGGTATGGGGGTCAGTGGTAGGCGACTCGCTTATAGTGAGATCTTAGTTCTGTCTGTAGGGTATGGGGTTCAGTGCTAGGCGCGTGCTTATAGTGAGATCTTAGTTCTGTCTTATAGGTATGGGAGTCAGTGCTAGGCCACTCGCTTATAGTGAGATCTTAGATATGTCTGTAGGGTATGGGGGTCAGTGCTAGGCGGCTCGCTTAATGTGAGATCTTAGTTCTGTCTGTACGGTATGGGGGTCAGTGCTAGACGGCTCGCTTATAGTGAGATCTTAGTTCTGTCTTATAGGTATGGGGGTCAGTGCTAGGCGACTCGCTTATAGTGAGATCTTAGTTCTAACTGTTGGGTATGGGGGTCAGTGCTAGGCGGCTTGCTTATAGTGTGATCTTAGTTCTGTCTTATAGGTATGGGGGTCAGTGCTAGGCGACTCGCTTATAGTGAGATCTTAGTTCTGTCTGTAGGGTATGGGGGTCAGTGCTAGGGGGCTTGCTTATAGTGAGATCATAGTTCTGTCTGTAGGGTATGTGGGTCAGTGCTATGCGGCTCGCTTATAGTGAGATCTTAGTTCTAACTGTTGGGTATGGGGGTCAGTGCTAGGCGGCTTGCTTATAGTGTGATCTTAGTTCTGTCTTATAGGTATGGGGGTCAGTGCTAGGCGACTCGCTTATAGTGAGATCTTAGTTCTAACTGTTGGGTATGGGGGTCAGTGCTAGGCGGCTTGCTTATAGTGTGATCTTAGTTCTGTCTTATAGGTATGGGGGTCAGTGCTAGGCGACTCGCTTATAGTGAGATCTTAGTTCTGTCTGTAGGGTATGGGGGTCAGTGCTAGGGGGCTTGCTTATAGTGAGATCATAGTTCTGTCTGTAGGGTATGGGGGTCAGTGCTATGCGGCTCGCTTATAGTGAGATCTTAGTTATGTCTGTAGGGTATTGGGGTCAGTGCTAGGCGGCTCGTTTATAATGATATCTAAGTGAGATCTTAGTTATGTATGTAGGGTATGGGGGTCAGTGCTAGGCATGTTAGCAGAATCTAAATGTCACTTCTTCTTGGATCTCAGTAGCTGTGAATCTTTAGTGGTTGACACGCACATAAACGAATAGCTTTGACCATGGGCACCCGAAGGTAGGTGCAAGGGGGTGCACTTTCACCCCCCTTGATTCTGAGTAGCCTAATTCTAGCCATTTTTTCGCAACACTAACTCAATTAACTTCTAAGTAGCACTGAACAAGTAGTGCTTTCAATGGTTAATGTAGTAGTACATTAGCCTTGGCGTATTAGGAATTGATGACCAACCATGTACGTGTACGCCTCTGAATTCTGAGTATCTACATTTTAGCCAATTTTTTATATTTTGTAATGAAACACATCTTCCAGATTTGTTTTGTTTTTATTACATAGATGTATATTTAGTCAGAATCCAGGGGGAGTGCAAGTGCACCACTATGTATCCACCGGCGTGCGCCCATGAATTATTGATTCAAAAGTTTAATAAATTAATGTTCAAGAAAGTTTTGCGCATCGTCTGCTAAGTCTAAATCTAAAGGACTATCATTGGACTATTATAAAGTGTAGTAGCTTAACAAGTAGTGCTTCCACTGAAGTACAGTTGTAAAAATTTGCTATTATTGTAACTGGAATAGGCAAATCTGTAGTTCATGTCCGACCATGTACAATTTATTCTAGGCTTGCGATTCTTTGCTCTATAAAGGATGTTACATATTCTATAGCATGTTAGTCGTGACGATTTGTTTTCATTTGCACATAGATTTAGTCAGTACTTTTTGTAAAAAAAATAGGTGCCGGTACACAGTGATTAGGTGCCGGTACACAGTAATTAGGTGCCGGTACTCAGTGATTAGGTGCCGGTACACAGTGATGGATTGCCTAACTTTTAACTACTAATAAATTAATAATATACGTTAAATACAAAAAAGTACATAGTCAACAGTACATAGTCAACAGTACATAGTCAACAGTACATAGTCAAAGTACATTCCAAAAGGAACTACGCCGTACCATTGAGTACCGTCACACGAAAAAGCACTGGATTTAGTTATTTTGAATGCCACAAGGTCGAGTGTTAATGTATTACCGTCAGTGTCAGCGCTAGCTAAAACAGCAGGTGAAACACTTCCACCAGTTGAACAAAAGAAGAGATACAAGAAAGTTCTTCACATGCCAACGTCCAAGTCAAAACGTTGATTTGGATCAACGGACCACTGGCAGCAGCAAGAAACCAACAAAATACTTCATGAATTAACTGCATTGGCTGAGTATTTTAGTGAAGAAATTGTAGATATCTAAGGCACTGAGCAGATGTCTCTGGGTGTTCATTTTGTTGATTGCGATTGTATTCGACTTCATTGGTTTAGTTCCTGTTTTTCAGAGAGACGCACTGCATATGTCTAATGTCATTGTACAGTCTAGACATGGGCAAAATACTCGGCCAAAGCTGCCCTGTGATGGCTAGCATTCTTTTTCCGTAACTGTCCCTAGCGATAGCGTTGGTGCTAAATTTACCTGTTTTGTGTGAGACAATGAACTGAAAAATACGAATCCATTCGAGATTTAAGTCTCAACTGAGAGATCTTTGACTGTTTGGCGGATCTGAAACTAACGACTGCAAGTGAAACCAAACAAACTGCACAATGTGTAGTAAATGCCTCTACTCTTGTTTCTGATTTGTCTTTTCATTGTCAGTTAATTAGTCATCCGTCCTTAAATCAGTTTCCTCGGTGTTACAGTCTTTCCAACTTAACATAGTGGCCGCTCCACAGCACATCCTTAATGACATAATCAAAAACCAACTTGACCATCCTGAGGAACACGTCAGAGATGTCATCTTGAGGAAGGAGAGACTGCTGGCAGAAAAACTTGATACAGGATATTGAGTTGCTGCTGCTGAGAATTCGCAGTCGATAGACACACTGAGAAAAAAAAAGCATGTTTGGATTTTGGGAGTTATTACAGAACACAGCTTTACATTACATCTCATGATTCTTAAGTTTCTTCATTACGTCTCGCTTTTCGAGCAACAATTATGGTCAGTTCAACTTGTTTTGTCTTCATCCTATAAGCTGCAAAGAAGAATATCAGAACTGCACGATAAGCGTTCACCGCCAGCTTGTACATCGCGACGAAAAGCAATGCATTAGTAAAGTTATTGACAGTTTCTGAAGCCACAGTCAACGTTTGCAGTTTTTGTTTGATCGAACGTAGGGAATCACGGTCCTCACCGATAAAGTTGACAATGTGTACAGTAAATACTTTGTTCACGTTTTTAGTTTCTTATTCTTTTTATTTCATGAACTAGAAGTATTTACTGTGCACTTAATATCGATTATGTATAAGGGGCCAAATAGAGGACAGTTTTTTTCTTGAATATCATAACAAGAAAGTTGAGGCTACGACTTTGAGCCATGGGTGGCAGCTTGCACCCCCCCCCTTGCAAAAAATACTGCGGTCGCCCATGGTTTTCACCTTGTTAGAAATAAAGCAAAGAATTGATTTCATAGAAAACAAACTTTCTCTTAAAGTTGTGAATGGTAGCGCACAGAAAAAGAAAGAATGTATTCTAGTGAAGGCCTCGTGCCTATAAAACAGAAGGTATAGGATGAAGCAATGTGGAGGAGGGATTCTGTGTTTGAACTGGTCTACTCAACAAAGCATTCATAAAAGGCTAACAAAGATTCTAATCATTCACCTTCGGCTCCGATAACTTTCCAATACTGAGGTTAAAGGTCATGTCTATAATTGGTTTCTTATTATACTAGAAGCAGGTTAAGTTAAATACAAAGGTTAAAGGTCATGTCTACTCTAGTAGCCCAGACCTTGTGCACAACGGAGGGGCACGAACTTGCGACCTTCATGACGACAATTCAAGCGCACACACTCAGAAATCGAAGTAGGGAAATAAAATCTAGTAGTAATTGGAAAAAAATGTACTTTTAATGTGAAAAGTGACGCATATTTCCAATGAAATCTGAATGAATCGCTGTGTATTGTGGTTGTGACTATATTTCTAGCAGGTTTCTTTTTGACGGTGCAAGGTTCATGTTGACCTTTTCTTCCCTCTCTAGATTGATCAAAAAGGCAAAAGTTTGTGGCATTCCCATTCATTTACCTGTGGACTTGGTGGTAGCAGAAAGTCTCCTGCCTCCCCCACCACCAGAGGTTACAGAGGAAGAAGTGACGGAGGAACCTGTCTCTGATCTACCAAAGACAGAGGTAGTGACTACCTCCCAGGGTGTACCTCAGACCTCAATGGTATGTGACATTGGTCCTGATACAATCCAAGAGTTCCAGCAACTTATCAGCAACGCCAAAACTATTATTTACATTGGTGATGCAGGAGCTTATGACTATGAACCTTTCAGCCAGGGAACCAAAGGTTGGTATTCAGTTTACTAACACATTTTTCATGTCAGTGTGACACAGAGGCCAGAGGGTGGGACAAACATCGGTGAGGTCATTGTAACAATGTAAAAAATGAATTCTATTTACCTCAGAAAATAGTTACATTTAAAATATCTATAAGGATGCCACAATTAAATAGGCAATCGAGACACAAGGATGTAACGGTCAGGTCACAAAAAGGCGGGAAAAGAAAGGTGAAGGTGAAGCCTGGGCGTGAGAAACAAAAGATTCTAGAAGTTTGGGGAGATAATTTAAGTAGTCTAATGTGGTTGTTTTTTAACTTTTTAGCTAGATGCTGCTAGTGAAGGTACAACAGTTGATTAGTTTATTTGATTATTCGTAATATTATAGTATTCTGTCACTGTGTTTTGTAGTTCTTGTTTTAAGTTTAAGTTTCAAACATTTCAAATCTCCACTGTCTCCTTGGATTGAATGTAAGTTGTGTTGGTCTTATAGCCAAGGCACCTCGGAATCAAAGGATATGGAGAAGTAACAACACAAGTCTATCTCTTTAAATAACATATCTATCTATCTATCTATTTATCTATCTATCTCTCTTTCTATCAATCTGTGCATCATCCTATGTGTATCTACGTGGATGTGTATGGATGTGTGACTCCAATTATGTTTGTGAATGCTATGTTTGTATCTATGTGGATGTGTATGGATGTGTGACTCCAAGTGTGTTTGTGAATGCGTTGTTTGTATCTATGTGGATGTGTATGGATGTGTGACTCCAATTGTGTTTGTGAATGCGTTGTTTGTATCTATGTGGATGTGTATGGATGTGTGACTCCAATTGTGTTTGTGAATGCGTTGTTTGTATCTATGTGGATGTGTGACTCCAATTGTGTTTGTGAATGCGTTGTTTGTCGTCTCCAGGCCGCGACATTTTTGTCTATTTCTCCAGCCCTTATTACCACCATTCAGACGGTCACCAACACTGGATCGACCTCAGTAGCTCTAGGCATGGACACGGGCGTCTGTCTGGGTCAACTGAATGCACTGGATACCTTTACGTATTACAGTACAGGAGTGGAGACCTTCACTGAGATTATGTTAGGCAGATCGTTGCCTGGCCTTGCAGTGCTTTCTACTGCCTTAGTGAGTTAAACCTTCACTTTCTACTCCTGCCTTAGTGAGTTAAACCTTACTTTCTACTCCTATCTTATGAGTTAAACCTTTACTTTCTACTTCTGCCTTAGTGAGTTAAACTTTTACTTTCTACTCCTGTCTTAGTGAGTTAAACTTTTACTTTCTACTCCTGCCTTAGTGAGTTAAACCTTTACTTTCTACTCCTGCCTTAGTGAGTTAAACTTTTACTTTCTACTCCTATCTTAGTGAGTTAAACCTTACTTTCTACTGCCTTATTGAGTTAAACCTTTACTTTCTACTCCTGCCTTAGTGAGTTAAACCTTACTTTCTACTCCTATCTTAGTGAGTTAAACCTTACTTTCTACTGCCTTATTGAGTTAAACCTTTACTTTCTACTCCTGCCTTAGTGAGTTAAACCTTACTTTCTACTCCTGTCTTAGTGAGTTAAACCTTTACTTTCTACTTCTTCCTTAGTAAGTTAAACTTTTACTTTCTACTCCTGTCTTATTGAGTTAAACCTTTACTTTCTACTTCTGCCTTAGTGAGTTAAACCTTACTTTCTACTCCTGTCTTAGTGAGTTAAACTTTTACTTTCTACTCCTGCCTTAGTGAGTTAAACCTTTACTTTCTACTCCTGCCTTAGTGACATAAACCTTACTTTCTACTGCCTTAGTGAGTTAAACCTTTACTTTCTACTCCTGTCTTAGTGAGTTGAACTTTTACTTTCTACTCCTATCTTAGTGATTTAAACCTTACTTTCTACTGCCTTATTGAGTTAAACCTTTACTTTCTACTCCTGCCTTAGTGAGTTAAACCTTACTTTCTACTCCTGTCTTAGTGAGTTAAACCTTTACTTTCTACTTCTGCCTTAGTAAGTTAAACTTTTACTTTCTACTCCTGTCTTATTGAGTTAAACCTTTACTTTCTACTTCTGCCTTAGTGAGTTAAACCTTACTTTCTACTCCTGTCTTAGTGAGTTAAACCTTTACTTTCTACTCCTGCCTTAGTGAGTTAAACCTTTACTTTCTACTCCTGCCTTAGTGAGTTAAACCTTTACTTTCTACTCCTGTCTTAGTGAGTTGAACTTTTACTTTCTACTCCTATCTTAGTGAGTTAAACCTTTTTTTCTACTGCCTTATTGAGTTAAACCTTTACTTTCTACTCCTGCCTTAGTGAGTTAAACCTTACTTTCTACTCCTGTCTTAGTGAGTTAAACCTTTACTTTCTACTTCTTCCTTAGTAAGTTAAACTTTTACTTTCTACTCCTGTCTTAGTGATCTAAAACTTAATTTCTACTCCTGTCATAGTGAGTTAAACTTTACTTTCTACTACTGTCTTAGTTAAACTTTTACTTTCTACTCCTGTCTTAGTGAGTTAAACTTTTACTTTCTACTCCTGCCTTAGTGAGTTAAACCTTTACTTTCTACTCCTGTCTTAGTGAGTTAAACCTTTACTTTTTGTGGTTTGAACATTTAGTTTCACAATTTCACTTAGTTAAAAAAGTTTGAAAGAAGAAACTCGTTTCTATTTTTTTCCTTTCTGCATCAAACATTTGGAGGTAGTAAATAGTTTTGAGAGTCCAAGCGACTTTTTAAAAACGTTTAGAGTTATTAAACTTCTCTACCTGATAACTACACACGTCCACCTGACAAATCCAGCTGACACATCCAGCTGACACATCCACTTGACACATCCACTTGACACTACTTATGGAAAGGAACGAAATTCTTTGGAAGCATGAGACAAGTCCTTGAAATTTACTAAAGCTTTCCACTGTGTTCAACCTAAATAACTTTTGAATCCTTGTGTCTAGGTGTAGAGTTGTGTTCATGAAAACTAATGCCTAAACATTGTATTGACATTCAGGATAAGAAGTTAAAAAAGCTAAGAATAGACCAGATGGATCTCCGAGGTAAACGTGTCTTGATCAGGCTAGACCTGGATGTGCCAACATGTGAAGGTGTTGTCCTAGATACAGATAAGTTGGAAGAGGCATTACCCACCATTAGGTAAGAAATCAATAGAGACATAGTGCATTGAACAGGGACTATAAGCTGAATAACGCCAAACTAGCAGCTAGTTGCAAGAACTGTTAGCAAGATCACACCTATCATGAATCTATAGCAAGAACTGTTAGCAAGATCACACCTATCATGAATCTATAGCAAGAGCTGTTAGCTAGATCACACCTATCATAAATCTATAGCAAGAGCTGTTAAATAGATCACACCTATCATGAACCTATAGCAAGAGCTGTTAGATAGATCACACCTATCACGAACCTATAGCAAGAGCTGTTAGCTAGATCACACCTATCATTAATCTATAGCAAGATATGTTAGCTAGATCACACCTATCACGAATGTATAGCAAGAGCTAGTAGCTAGATCACACCTATCACGAACCTATAGCAAGAGCTGTTAGCTAGATCACACCTATCATGAATCGGTAGCAAGAGTTGTTAGCTAGATCACACCTATCATAAATCTCTAGCAAAAGCTGTTAACTAGATTAAACCTATCATAAACCTATAGCAAGTGCTGTTAGCTAGATCACACCTAGCATGAATCTATAGTAATAGCTGCTAGCTAGATCACACCTAACATGAATCTATAGCAAGAGCTGTTAGCTAGATCACACCTATCTCAAACCTATAGCAAGAGCTGTTAGCTAGATCACACCTAGCATGAATCTATAGCAATAGCTTTTAGCTAGATCACACCTATCATGAATCTATAGCAAAAGCTGTTAGCTAGATCAAACCTATCACAAACCTATAGCAAGAGCTGTTAGCTAGATCACATCTATCATGAATCTATAGCAAGAGCTGTTAGCTAGATCATACCTATCAAAAATGTATAGCAAGAGCTGTTAATTAGATCACACCTTTCATGAACCTATAGCAAGAGCTGTTAGCTAGATCACACCTAGCATGAATCTATAGCAAGAGCTGTTAGCTAGATCATACCTATCATGAATCTATAGCAATAGCTGTTAGCTAGATCACACCTAGCATAAATCTATTGCAAGAACTGTTAGCTAGATCACACCTATCTTGAATCATTAGCAAGAGCTTTTAACTAGATTACACCTATCATAAACCTATAGCAAGAGCTGTTAGCTAGATCACACCTAGCATGAATCTATAGCAAGAGCTGTTAGCTAGATCACACCTATCATAAATCTATAGCAAGAGCTGATAGCTAGATCACACCTAGCAGAAACCTATAGCAAGAGCTGTTAGCTAGATCACACCTAGCATGAATCTATATTAAGTGTTGTTAGCTAGAACACACCTAGCATGAACCTATAGCAAGAGATGATAGCTAGATCACAACTATCACAAACCTATAGCAAGAGCTGTTAGCTTGATCACACATATCATGAATCTATAGCAAGATATGTTAGCTAGATCACACCTATCACGAATGTATAGCAAGAGCTGTTAGCTAGATCACACCTATCACGAACCTATAGCAAGAGCTGTTAGCTAGATCACAACGAGCATGAATCAATAGCAAGAGCTGTTAGCTAGATCACACCTATCATGAGTCAATAGCAAGAGTTGTTAGCTAGATTACACCTATCACAAACCTATAGCAAGAGCTGTTAGCTAGATCACACCTAGCATGAATCTATAGCAAGAGCTGTTAGCTAGATCACACCTATCATAAATCTATAGCAAAAGCTGATAGCTAGATCACACCTAGCATAAACCTATAGCAAGAGCTGTTAGCTAGATCACACCTAGCATGAATCTATAGCAACAGCTATTAGCTAGAAAACACCTAGCATGAGCCTATAGCAAGAGATGTTAGCTAGATCACACCTAGCATTAATATATAGCAGGAGCTGTTAGCTAGATCACACCTATCATGAATCTATATCTAAAACTGTTAGCTAGATCACACCTATCATGAATCTATAGCAAGAGTTGTTAGCTAGATCATACCTATCAAAAATGTATAGCAAGAGCTGTTAATTAGATCACACCTTTCATGAACCTATAGCAAGAGCTGTTAGCTAGAACACACCTAGCATGAACATATAGCAAGAGATGTTAGCTAGATCACACCTAGCATAAATATATAGCAAGAGCTGTTAGCTAGATCACACCTATCATGAATCTATATCTAGAAATGTTAGCTAGATCACACCTATCATGAATCTATAGCAAGAGCTGTTAGCTAGATCATACCTATCAAAAATGTATAGCAAGAGCTGTTCATTAGATCACACCTTTCATGAACCTATAGCAAGAGCTGTTAGCTAGATCACACCTAGCATGAATCTATAGCAAGAGCTGTTAGCTAGATCACAACTTTCATAAATCTATAGCAAGAACTGTTAGCTAGATCACACCTAATATGAATCAATAGCAAGAACTGTAAGCTAGATCACACCTATCATGAATCGATAGCAAGAGTTGTTAGCTAGATCACACCTATCATGAATCATTAGCAAAAGCTTTTAATTAGATTACACCTATCATAAACCTATAGCAAGAGCTGTTAGCTAGATCACACCTAGCATAAATCTATAGCAAGAGCTGTTAGCTAGATCACACCTATCATAAATCTATAGCAAGAGCTGTTAGCTAGATCACATCTATCACAGACCTGTAGCAAGAGCTGTTAGCTAGATCACACCTAGCATGAATCTATAAAAAGAGCTGTTAGCTAGATCACACATATCATAAATCTGTAGCAAGAGCTGATAGCTAGATCACACTTAGCAGAAACCTATAATAAGAGCTGTTAGCTAGATCACACCTAGCATGAATCTATAATAAGAGCTGTTAGCTAGAACACACCTAGCATGAACCTCTAGCAAGAGCTGTTAGCTAGATCACACCTAGCATGAATCTATAGCAAGAGCTGTTAGCTAGATCACACCTATCATGAATCTATAGCAAGAGCTGTTAGCTAGATCACACCTATCACAAATATATAGCAAGAGCTGTTAGCTAGATCACACCTAGCATGAATCTATAGCAAGAGCTGTTAGCTAGATCACACCTATCATAAATCTATAGCAAGAGCTGTTAGCTAGATAACACCTAGCATAAATCTTTAGTAATAGCTGTTAGCTAGATCACACCTATCATAAATCTTAATCAAAAGCTTTTAGCTCGATCACACCTATCACAAACCTATAGCAAAAGCTTTTAGCTAGATCACACCTAGCATGAATCTATAGCAAGAGCTGTTAGCTAGATCACACCTATCATAAAACTATAGCAAGAGCTGTTAGCTAGATCACACCTAGCAAGAATCTATATTAAGAGCTGTTAGCTAGAACACACCTAGCATGAACCTATAGCAAGAGATGATAGCTAGATCACACCTATAACAAACCTATATCAAGAGCTGCTAGCTAGATAACACCTATCATGAATCTATAGCAAGATAAGTTAGCTAGATCACACCTATCACGAATGTATAGCAAGAGCTGTTAGCTAGATCACACCTATCACGAACCTATAGCAAGAGCTGATAGCTAGATCACAACGAGCATGAATCTATAGCAAGAGTTGTTAGCTAGATCACACCTATCATAAATCTCTAGCAAAAGCAGTTATTTAGATTAAACCTATCATAAACCTATAGCAAGAGCTGTTAGCTAGATCACACCTAGCATAAATCTATAGCACTAGCTGCTAGCTAGATCACACCTAACATGAATCTATAGCAAGAGCTGTTAGTTAGATCACACCTATCACAAACCTATAGCAAGAGCTGTTAGCTAGATCACATCTATCATGAATCTATAGCAAGAGCTGTTAGCTAGATCATACCTATAAAAAATGTATAGCAAGAGCTGTTAATTAGATCACACCTTTCATGAACCTATGGCAAGAGCTGTTAGCTAGATCACACCTATCATGAATCTATAGCAAGAGCTGTTAGCTAGATCACACCTATCACGAACATATAGCAAAAGCTATAGCAAGATAAAAACTTGCATGAATCTATAGCAAGAGCTGTTAGCTAGAATACACCTTTCATGAATCTATAGCAAGAACATTTAGCTAGTTAACACCTAGCATAAATCTATAGCAAGAACTGTTAGCTAGATCACACCTATCTTGAATCGATAGCAAGAGTTGTTAGCTAGATCACACCTATCATGAATCATTAGCAAGAGCTTTTAACTAGATTACACCTATCATAAACCTATAGCAAGAGCTGTTAGCTAGATCACACCTAGCATGAATCTAAAGCAAGAGCTGTTAGCTAGATCACACCTATCATAAATCTATAGCAAGAGCTTTTAAATCGATCACACCTATCATAAACCTAAATCAAGAGCTGTTTGCTAGATTACACCTAGCATGATTCTATATCAAGAGCTATTAGCTAGATCACACCTATCATAAATCTATAGCAAGAGCTTTTAGCTCGATCACACCTATCACAAACCTATAGCAAGAGCTGTTAGCTAGATCACACCTAGCATGAATCTATAGCAAGAGCAATTAGCTACATCACACCTATCATAAATCTATAGCAAGAGCTGATAGCTAGATCACACCTAGCAGAAACCTATAGCAAGAGCTGTTAGCTAGATCACACCTAGCATGAATCTTTATTAAGAGTTGTTAGCTAGAACACACCTAGCATGAACCTATAGCAAGAGATGATAGCTAGATCACACCTATCATGAATCTATAGCAAGATATGTTAGCTAGATCACACCTATCATGAATGTATAGCAAGAGCTATTAATTAGATCACACCTATCACGAACGTTTAGCAAGAGCTGTTAGCTAGATCACACCTAGCATGAATCAATAGCAAGAGCTGTTAGCTAGATCACAACTATCATAAGTCGATAGCAAGAGTTGTTAGCTAGATCACACCTATAATAAATCTCTAGCAAAAGCTGTTAACTAGATTACACCTATCATAAACCTATAGCAAGAGCTGTTAGCTAGATCACACCTAGCATGAATCTATAGCAATAGCTGTTAGCTAGATCACACCTATCATGAATCTATAGCAAGAGCTTTTAGCTAGATCACACCTATCACAAACCTATAGCAAGAGCTGTTAGCTAGATCACACCTAGCTTGAATCTATAGCAAGAACTGTTAGCTAGATCACACCTATCATGAATCGATAGCAAGAGTTGTTTGCTAGATCACACCTATCATGAATCATTAGCGAGAGGTTTTAACTAGATCACACCTAGCATAAATCTATAGCAAGAGCTGTTAGCTAGATAACACCTAGCATGAATCTTTAGCAATAGCTGTTAGCTAGATCACACCTATCATAAATCTTAATCAAAAGCTTTTAGCTCGATCACACCTATCACAAACCTATAGCAAGAGCTGTTAGCTAGATCACACCTATCATAAAACTATAGCAAGAGCTGTTAGCTAGATCACACCTAGCAGGAATCTATATTAAGAGCTGTTAGCTAGAACACACCTAGCATGAACCTATAGCAAGAGATGATAGCTAGATCACACCTATAACAAACCTATATCAAGAGCTGCTAGCTAGATAACACCTATCATGAATCTATAGCAAGATAAGTTAGCTAGATCACACCTATCACGAAAGTATAGCAAGAGCTGTTAGCTAGATCACACCTATCATAAATCTCTAGCAAAAGCAGTTATTTAGATTAAACCTATTATAAACCTATAGCAAGAGCTGTTAGCTAGATCACACCTAGCATAAATCTATAGCACTAGCTGCTAGCTAGATCACACCTAACATGAATCTATAGCAAGAGCTGTTAGTTAGATCACACCTATCACAAACCTATAGCAAGAGCTGTTAGCTAGATCACATCTATCATGAATGTATAGCAAGAGCTGTTAGCTAGATCATACCTATAAAAAATGTATAGCAAGAACTGTTAATTAGATCACACCTTTCATGAACCTATAGCAAGAGCTGTTAGCTAGATCACACCTATCATGAATCTATAGCAAGAGCTGTTAGCTAGATCACACCTATCACGAACATATAGCAAAAGCTATAGCAAGAATAAACCTAGCATGAATCTATAGCAAGAGCTGTTAGCTAGAATACACCTTTCATGAATCTATAGCAAGAACATTTAGCTAGTTAACACCTAGCATAAACCTATAGCAAGAGCTGTTAGCTAGATCACACCTAGCATGAATCTAAAGCAAGAGCTGTTAGCTAGATCACACCTATCATAAATCTATAGCAAGAGCTTTTAAATCGATCACACCTATCACAAACCTATACCAAGAGCTGTAAGCTAGATCACACCTAGCATGAATCTATAGCAAGAGCTGTTAGCTAGATAACACCTATCATAAATCTATAGCAAGAGCTGATAGCTAGATCACACCTAGCAGAAACCTATAGCAAGAGCTGTTAGCTAGATCACACCTAGCATGAATCTATATTAAGAGCTGTTAGCTAGAACACACCTAGCATGAACCTATAGCAAGAGATGATAGCTTGATCACACCTAGCATAAATCTATAGCGAGAGCTGTTAGCTAGATCACACCTATCATGAAACATTAGCAAGAGCTTTTAACTAGATTACACCTATCATAAACCTAAATCAAGAGCTGTTTGCTAGATTACACCTAGCATGATTCTATATCAAGAGCTATTAGCTAGATCACACCTATCATAAATCTATAGCAAGAGCTTTTAGCTCGATCACACCTATCACAAACCTATAGCAAGAGCTGTTAGCTAGATCACACCTAGCATGAATCTATAGCAAGAGCAATTAGCTACATCACACCTATCATAAATCTATAGCAAGAGCTGATAGCTAGATCACACCTAGCAGAAACCTATAGCAAGAGCTGTTAGCTAGATCACACCTAGCATGAATCTTTATTAAGAGTTGTTAGCTAGAACACACCTAGCATCAACCTATAGCAAGATATGTTAGCTAGATCACACCTATCATGAATGTATAGCAAGAGCTATTAATTAGATCACACCTATCACGAACCTTTAGTAAGAGCTGTTAGTAAGATCACACCTAGCATGAATCAATAGCAAGAGCTGTTAGCTAGATCACAACTAACATAAGTCGATAGCAAGAGTTGTTAGCTAGATCACACCTATAATAAATCTATAGCAAGAGCTTTTAGCTAGATCACACCTATCACAAACCTATAGCAAGAGCTGTTAGCTAGATCACACCTAGCTTGAATCTATATCAAGAACTGTTAGCTAGATCAAACCTATCATGAATCTATAGCAAGAGCTGTTAGCTAGATCATACCTATCAAAAATGTATAGCAAGAGCTGTTAATTAGATCACACCTTTCATGAACCTATAGCAAGAGATGTTAGCTAGATCACACAAAGCATGAATCAATAGCAAGAGCTGTTAGCTAGATCACACCTATCACGAACATATAGCAAGAACTGTTAGCTAGATCATATTTTTCATGAATCTATAGCAAGAACTGTTAGCTAGATCACACCTATCTTGAATCGATAGCAAGAGTATTTAGCTAGATCACACCTATCATGAATCATTAGCAAGAGCTTTTAACTAGATTACACCTATCATAAACCTATAGCAAGACCTGTTAGTTAGATCACACCTATCACAAACCTATAGCAAGAGTTGTTAGCTAGATCACACCTAGCATGAATCTAAAGCAAGAGCTGTTAGCTAGATCACACCTATCATAAAACTATAGCAAGAGCTGTTAGCTAGATCACACCTAGCAGGAATCTATATTAAGAGCTGTTAGCTAGAACACACCTAGCATGAACCTATAGCAAGAGCTGATAGCTAGTTCACACCTATAACAAACCTATATCAAGAGCTGCTAGCTAGATAACACCTATCATGAATCTGTAGCAAGATATGTTAGCTAGATCACACCTATCACGAATGTATAGCAAGAGCTGTTAGCTAGATCACACCTATCACGAACCTATAGCAAGAGCTGTTAGCTAGATCACAACGAGCATGAATCTATAGCAAGAGCTTTTAGCTAGATCACACCTATCATGAATCGATAGCAAGAGTTGATAGCTAGATCACACCTATTATAAATCTCTAGCAAAAGCTGTTAACTAGATTAAACCTATCATAAACCTATAGCACGAGCTGTTAGCTAGATCACACCTAGCATGAATCTATAAAAAGAGCTGTTAGCTAGATCACACATATCATAAATCTGTAGCAAGAGCTGATAGCTAGATCACACTTAGCAGAAACCTATAATAAGAGCTGTTAGCTAGATCACACCTAGCATGAATCTATAATAAGAGCTGTTAGCTAGAACACACCTAGCATGAACCTCTAGCAAGAGCTGTTAGCTAGATCACACCTAGCATGAATCTATAGCAAGAGCTGTTAGCTAGATCACACCTATCATGAATCTATAGCAAGAGCTGTTAGCTAGATCACACCTATCACAAATATATAGCAAGAGCTGTTAGCTAGATCACACCTAGCATGAATCTATAGCAAGAGCTGTTAGCTAGATCACACCTATCATAAATCTATAGCAAGAGCTGTTAGCTAGATAACACCTAGCATAAATCTTTAGTAATAGCTGTTAGCTAGATCACACCTATCATAAATCTTAATCAAAAGCTTTTAGCTCGATCACACCTATCACAAACCTATAGCAAAAGCTTTTAGCTAGATCACACCTAGCATGAATCTATAGCAAGAGCTGTTAGCTAGATCACACCTATCATAAAACTATAGCAAGAGCTGTTAGCTAGATCACACCTAGCAAGAATCTATATTAAGAGCTGTTAGCTAGAACACACCTAGCATGAACCTATAGCAAGAGATGATAGCTAGATCACACCTATAACAAACCTATATCAAGAGCTGCTAGCTAGATAACACCTATCATGAATCTATAGCAAGATAAGTTAGCTAGATCACACCTATCACGAATGTATAGCAAGAGCTGTTAGCTAGATCACACCTATCACGAACCTATAGCAAGAGCTGATAGCTAGATCACAACGAGCATGAATCTATAGCAAGAGTTGTTAGCTAGATCACACCTATCATAAATCTCTAGCAAAAGCAGTTATTTAGATTAAACCTATCATAAACCTATAGCAAGAGCTGTTAGCTAGATCACACCTAGCATAAATCTATAGCACTAGCTGCTAGCTAGATCACACCTAACATGAATCTATAGCAAGAGCTGTTAGTTAGATCACACCTATCACAAACCTATAGCAAGAGCTGTTAGCTAGATCACATCTATCATGAATCTATAGCAAGAGCTGTTAGCTAGATCATACCTATAAAAAATGTATAGCAAGAGCTGTTAATTAGATCACACCTTTCATGAACCTATGGCAAGAGCTGTTAGCTAGATCACACCTATCATGAATCTATAGCAAGAGCTGTTAGCTAGATCACACCTATCACGAACATATAGCAAAAGCTATAGCAAGATAAAAACTTGCATGAATCTATAGCAAGAGCTGTTAGCTAGAATACACCTTTCATGAATCTATAGCAAGAACATTTAGCTAGTTAACACCTAGCATAAATCTATAGCAAGAACTGTTAGCTAGATCACACCTATCTTGAATCGATAGCAAGAGTTGTTAGCTAGATCACACCTATCATGAATCATTAGCAAGAGCTTTTAACTAGATTACACCTATCATAAACCTATAGCAAGAGCTGTTAGCTAGATCACACCTAGCATGAATCTAAAGCAAGAGCTGTTAGCTAGATCACACCTATCATAAATCTATAGCAAGAGCTTTTAAATCGATCACACCTATCATAAACCTAAATCAAGAGCTGTTTGCTAGATTACACCTAGCATGATTCTATATCAAGAGCTATTAGCTAGATCACACCTATCATAAATCTATAGCAAGAGCTTTTAGCTCGATCACACCTATCACAAACCTATAGCAAGAGCTGTTAGCTAGATCACACCTAGCATGAATCTATAGCAAGAGCAATTAGCTACATCACACCTATCATAAATCTATAGCAAGAGCTGATAGCTAGATCACACCTAGCAGAAACCTATAGCAAGAGCTGTTAGCTAGATCACACCTAGCATGAATCTTTATTAAGAGTTGTTAGCTAGAACACACCTAGCATGAACCTATAGCAAGAGATGATAGCTAGATCACACCTATCATGAATCTATAGCAAGATATGTTAGCTAGATCACACCTATCATGAATGTATAGCAAGAGCTATTAATTAGATCACACCTATCACGAACGTTTAGCAAGAGCTGTTAGCTAGATCACACCTAGCATGAATCAATAGCAAGAGCTGTTAGCTAGATCACAACTATCATAAGTCGATAGCAAGAGTTGTTAGCTAGATCACACCTATAATAAATCTCTAGCAAAAGCTGTTAACTAGATTACACGTATCATAAACCTATAGCAAGAGCTGTTAGCTAGATCACACCTAGCATGAATCTATAGCAATAGCTGTTAGCTAGATCACACCTATCATGAATCTATAGCAAGAGCTTTTAGCTAGATCACACCTATCACAAACCTATAGCAAGAGCTGTTAGCTAGATCACACCTAGCTTGAATCTATAGCAAGAACTGTTAGCTAGATCACACCTATCATGAATCGATAGCAAGAGTTGTTTGCTAGATCACACCTATCATGAATCATTAGCGAGAGGTTTTAACTAGATCACACCTAGCATAAATCTATAGCAAGAGCTGTTAGCTAGATAACACCTAGCATGAATCTTTAGCAATAGCTGTTAGCTAGATCACACCTATCATAAATCTTAATCAAAAGCTTTTAGCTCGATCACACCTATCACAAACCTATAGCAAGAGCTGTTAGCTAGATCACACCTATCATAAAACTATAGCAAGAGCTGTTAGCTAGATCACACCTAGCAGGAATCTATATTAAGAGCTGTTAGCTAGAACACACCTAGCATGAACCTATAGCAAGAGATGATAGCTAGATCACACCTATAACAAACCTATATCAAGAGCTGCTAGCTAGATAACACCTATCATGAATCTATAGCAAGATAAGTTAGCTAGATCACAC
This sequence comes from Biomphalaria sudanica, assembly GCA_036873155.1. Lineage (NCBI taxonomy): Eukaryota > Metazoa > Mollusca > Gastropoda > Planorbidae > Biomphalaria > Biomphalaria sudanica. The sequence continues at coordinate 319,078 of JAZGLO010001246.1, read as the reverse complement.
CTATCACGAATGTATAGCAAGAGCTGTTAGCTAGATCACACCTATCATAAATCTCTAGCAAAAGCAGTTATTTAGATTAAACCTATTATAAACCTATAGCAAGAGCTGTTAGCTAGATCACACCTAGCATAAATCTATAGCACTAGCTGCTAGCTAGATCACACCTAACATGAATCTATAGCAAGAGCTGTTAGTTAGATCACACCTATCACAAACCTATAGCAAGAGCTGTTAGCTAGATCACATCTATCATGAATGTATAGCAAGAGCTGTTAGCTAGATCATACCTATAAAAAATGTATAGCAAGAACTGTTAATTAGATCACACCTTTCATGAACCTATAGCAAGAGCTGTTAGCTAGATCACACCTATCATGAATCTATAGCAAGAGCTGTTAGCTAGATCACACCTATCACGAACATATAGCAAAAGCTATAGCAAGAATAAACCTAGCATGAATCTATAGCAAGAGCTGTTAGCTAGAATACACCTTTCATGAATCTATAGCAAGAACATTTAGCTAGTTAACACCTAGCATAAACCTATAGCAAGAGCTGTTAGCTAGATCACACCTAGCATGAATCTAAAGCAAGAGCTGTTAGCTAGATCACACCTATCATAAATCTATAGCAAGAGCTTTTAAATCGATCACACCTATCACAAACCTATACCAAGAGCTGTAAGCTAGATCACACCTAGCATGAATCTATAGCAAGAGCTGTTAGCTAGATAACACCTATCATAAATCTATAGCAAGAGCTGATAGCTAGATCACACCTAGCAGAAACCTATAGCAAGAGCTGTTAGCTAGATCACACCTAGCATGAATCTATATTAAGAGCTGTTAGCTAGAACACACCTAGCATGAACCTATAGCAAGAGATGATAGCTTGATCACACCTAGCATAAATCTATAGCGAGAGCTGTTAGCTAGATCACACCTATCATGAAACATTAGCAAGAGCTTTTAACTAGATTACACCTATCATAAACCTAAATCAAGAGCTGTTTGCTAGATTACACCTAGCATGATTCTATATCAAGAGCTATTAGCTAGATCACACCTATCATAAATCTATAGCAAGAGCTTTTAGCTCGATCACACCTATCACAAACCTATAGCAAGAGCTGTTAGCTAGATCACACCTAGCATGAATCTATAGCAAGAGCAATTAGCTACATCACACCTATCATAAATCTATAGCAAGAGCTGATAGCTAGATCACACCTAGCAGAAACCTATAGCAAGAGCTGTTAGCTAGATCACACCTAGCATGAATCTTTATTAAGAGTTGTTAGCTAGAACACACCTAGCATCAACCTATAGCAAGATATGTTAGCTAGATCACACCTATCATGAATGTATAGCAAGAGCTATTAATTAGATCACACCTATCACGAACCTTTAGTAAGAGCTGTTAGCTAGATCACACCTAGCATGAATCAATAGCAAGAGCTGTTAGCTAGATCACAACTAACATAAGTCGATAGCAAGAGTTGTTAGCTAGATCACACCTATAATAAATCTATAGCAAGAGCTTTTAGCTAGATCACACCTATCACAAACCTATAGCAAGAGCTGTTAGCTAGATCACACCTAGCTTGAATCTATATCAAGAACTGTTAGCTAGATCAAACCTATCATGAATCTATAGCAAGAGCTGTTAGCTAGATCATACCTATCAAAAATGTATAGCAAGAGCTGTTAATTAGATCACACCTTTCATGAACCTATAGCAAGAGATGTTAGCTAGATCACACAAAGCATGAATCAATAGCAAGAGCTGTTAGCTAGATCACACCTATCACGAACATATAGCAAGAACTGTTAGCTAGATCATATTTTTCATGAATCTATAGCAAGAACTGTTAGCTAGATCACACCTATCTTGAATCGATAGCAAGAGTATTTAGCTAGATCACACCTATCATGAATCATTAGCAAGAGCTTTTAACTAGATTACACCTATCATAAACCTATAGCAAGACCTGTTAGTTAGATCACACCTATCACAAACCTATAGCAAGAGTTGTTAGCTAGATCACACCTAGCATGAATCTAAAGCAAGAGCTGTTAGCTAGATCACACCTATCATAAAACTATAGCAAGAGCTGTTAGCTAGATCACACCTAGCAGGAATCTATATTAAGAGCTGTTAGCTAGAACACACCTAGCATGAACCTATAGCAAGAGCTGATAGCTAGTTCACACCTATAACAAACCTATATCAAGAGCTGCTAGCTAGATAACACCTATCATGAATCTGTAGCAAGATATGTTAGCTAGATCACACCTATCACGAATGTATAGCAAGAGCTGTTAGCTAGATCACACCTATCACGAACCTATAGCAAGAGCTGTTAGCTAGATCACAACGAGCATGAATCTATAGCAAGAGCTTTTAGCTAGATCACACCTATCATGAATCGATAGCAAGAGTTGATAGCTAGATCACACCTATTATAAATCTCTAGCAAAAGCTGTTAACTAGATTAAACCTATCATAAACCTATAGCACGAGCTGTTAGCTAGATCACACCTAGCATGAATCTATAGCAATAGCTGCTAGCAAGATCACACCTAACATGAATCTATAGCAAGAGCTGTTAGTTAGATCACACCTATCACAAACCTATAGCAAGAGCTGTTATCTAGATCACATCTATCATGAATCTATAGCAAGAGCTGTTAGCTAGATCATACCTATTAAAAATGTATAGCAAGAGCTGTTAATTAGATCACACCTTTCATGAACCTATAGCAAGAGCTGTTAGCTAGATCATACCTATCAAAAATGTATAGCAAGAGCTGTTAATTAGATCACACCTTTCATGAACCTATAGCAAGAGCTGTTAGCTAGATCACACCTATCATGAATCTATAGCAAGAGCTGTTAGCTAGATCACACCTAGCATGAATCTATAGCAATAGCTATAGCAAGATCAAACCTAGCATGAATCTATAGCAAGAGCTGTTAGCTAGATCACACCTAACATGAATCTATAGCAAAAGCTGTTAGTTAGATCACATCTATCATGAATCTATAGCAAGAGCTGTTAGCTAGATCATACCTATCATGAATCTATAGCAAGAGCTGTTAGCTAGATCACACCTATCATGAATCATTAGCAAGAGCTTTTAACTAGATTACACCTATCATAAACCTATAGCAAGACCTGTTAGTTAGATCACACCTATCACAAACCTATAGCATTAGTTGTTAGCTAGATCACACCTAGCAGGAATCTATATTAAGAGGTGTTAGCTAGAACACACCTAGCATGAACCTATAGCAAGAGCTGATAGCTAGTTCACACCTATAACAAACCTATATCAAGAGCTGCTAGCTAGATAACACCTATCATGAATGTATAGCAAGAGCTGTTAGCTAGATCACACCTATCAAGAACCTTTAGCAAGAACTGTTTGCTAGATCACAACGAGCATGAATCAATAGCAAGAGCTGTTAGCTAGATCACACCTAGCTTGAATCTATATCAAGAACTGTTAGCTACATCACACCTATCACAAATCTCTAGCAAAAGCTGTTAACTAGAATAAACCTATCATAAACCTATAGCAAGAGCTGTTAGCTAGATTACACCTAGCATGAATCTATAGCAATAGCTGCTAGCTAGATCACACCTAACATGAATCTATAGCAAAAGCTGTTAGTTAGATCACATCTATCATGAATCTATAGCAAGAGCTGTTAGCTAGATCATACCTATCATGAATCTATAGCAAGAGCTGTTAGCTAGATCACACCTATCACGAACATATAGCAAGAGCTATAGCAATATCAAACCTTTCATGAATCTATAGCAAGAACTGTTAGCTAGTTAACACCTAGCATAAATCTATAGCAAGAACTGTTAGCTAGATCACACCTATCTTGAATCGATAGCAAGAGTATTTAGCTAGATCACACCTATCATGAATCATTAGCAAGAGCTTTTAACTAGATTACACCTATCATAAACCTATAGCAAGACCTGTTAGTTAGATCACACCTATAACAAACCTATAGCAAGAGTTGTTAGCTAGATCACACCTAGCATGAATCTATAGCAAGAACTGTAAGCTAGATCACACCTATCATAAATCTATAGCAAGAGCTGATAGCTAGTTCACACCTAACATGAATCTATATTAAGAACTTTTAGCTAGATCAAACCTATCATGAATCTAAAGCAAGAGCTGTTAGCTAGATCATACCTATCAAAAATGTATAGCAAGAGCTGTTAATTAGATCACACCTTTCATGAACCTATAGCAAGAGATGTTAGCTAGATCACACAAAGCATGAATCTATAGCAAGAGCTGTTAGCTAGATCACAATTATCACGAAATAATAGCAAGAACTGTTAGCTAGATCACATTTTTCATGAATCTATAGCAAGAACTGTTAGCTAGATCACACCTATCATGAAACTATAGCAAGAACTGTTAGCTAGATCACACCTATCATGAATCGATGGCAAGAGTTGTTAGCTAGATCACACCTATTATAAATCTATAGCAAAAGCTTTTAGCTCGATCACACCTATCACAAACCTATAGCAAAAGCTTTTTGCTAGATCACACCTAGCATGAATCTAAAGCAAGAGCTGTTAGCTAGATCAAACCTATCATGAATCTATAGCAAGAGCTGTTAGCTAGATCATACCTATCAAAAATGTATAGCAAGAGCTGTTAATTAGATCACACCTTTCATGAACCTATAGCAAGAGATGTTAGCTAGATCACACAAAGCATGAATCTATAGCAAGAGCTGTTAGCTAGATCACAATTATCACGAAATAATAGCAAGAACTGTTAGCTAGATCACATTTTTCATGAATCTATAGCAAGAACTGTTAGCTAGATCACACCTATCATGAAACTATAGCAAGAACTGTTAGCTAGATCACACCTATCATGAATCGATGGCAAGAATTGTTAGCTAGATCACACCTATTATAAATCTATAGCAAAAGCTTTTAGCTCGATCACACCTATCACAAACCTATAGCAAAAGCTTTTAGCTAGATCACACCTAGCATGAATCTAAAGCAAGAGCTGTTAGCTAGATCACACCTATTATAAAACTATAGCAAGAGCTGTTAGCTAGATCACACCTAGCTGGAATCTATATTAAGAGCTGTTAGCTAGAACACACCTAGCATGAACCTATAGCAAGAGCTGATAGCTAGTTCACACCTATAACAAACCTATATCAAGAGCTGCTAGCTAGATAACACCTATCATGAATCTGTAGCAAGATATGTTAGCTAGATCACACCTATCACGAATGTATAGCAAGAGCTGTTAGCTAGATCACACCTATCACGAACCTATAGCAAGAGCTGTTAGCTAGATCACAACGAGCATGAATCTATAGCAAGAGCTTTTAGCTAGATCACACCTATCATGAATCGAAAGCAAGAGTTGATAGCTAGATCACACCTATTATAAATCTCTAGCAAAAGCTGTTAACTAGATTAAACCTATCATAAACCTATAGCACGAGCTGTTAGCTAGATCACACCTAGCATGAATCTATAGCAATAGCTGCTAGCAAGATCACACCTAACATGAATCTATAGCAAGAGCTGTTAATTAGATCACACCTATCACAAACCTATAGCAAGAGCTGTTAGCTAGATCACATCTATCATGAATCTATAGCAACAGCTGTTAGTTAGATCATACCTATCAAAAATGTATAGCAAGAGCTGTTAATTAGATCACACCTTTCATGAACCTATAGCAAGAGCTGTTAGCTAGATCACACCTATCACGAACATATAGCAAGAGCTATAGCAAGATCAAACCTAGCATGAATCTATAGCAAGAGCTGTTAGCTAGAATACACCTTTCATGAATCTATAGAAAGAGCTGTTAGCTAGATCACACCTAGCATGAATCTATAGTAATAGCTGCTAGCTAGTTCACACCTAACATGAATCTATAGCAAGAGCTGTTAGTTGGATTACTCCTATCACAAACCTATAGCAAGAGCTGTTAGCTAGATCACATCTATCATGAATCTATAGCAAGAGCTGTTAGCTAGATCATACCTATCATGAATCTATAGCAAGAGCTGTTAGCTAGATCACACCTATCACGAACATATAGCAAGAGCTAAAGCAAGATCAAACCTAGCATGAATCTATAGCAAGAGCTGTTAGCTAGAATACACCTTTCATGAATCTATAGCAAGAACTGTTAGCTAGTTAACACCTAGCATAAATCTATAGCAAGAACTGTTAGCTAGATCACACCTATCTTGAATCGATAGCAAGAGTATTTAGCTAGATCACACCTATCATGAATCATTAGCAAGAGCTTTTAACTAGATTACACCTATCATAAACCTATAGCATGAGCTGTTAGCTAGATCACACCTAGCATGAATCTATAGCAAGAGCTGAAAGCTAGATCACACCTATCATAAATCTATAGCAAGAGCTTTTAGCTCAATCACACCTATCACAAACCTATAGCAAGAGCTGTTAGCTAGATCACACCTTTCATAAATCTATAGCAAGAGCTGATAGCTAGATCACACCTAGCAGAAACCTATAGCAAGAGCTGTTAGCTAGATCACACCTAGCATGAATCTTTATTAAGAGCTGTTAGCTAGAACACACCTAGCATGAACCTATAGCAAGAGATGATAGCTTGATCACACCTAGCATAAATCTATAGCGAGAGCTGTTAGCTAGATCACACCTATCATGAATCATAAGCAAGAGCTTTTAACTAGATTACACCTATCATAAACCTATAGCAAGAGCTGTTAGCTAGATCACACCTAGCATGAATCTATATCAAGAGCTATTAGCTAGATCACACCTATCATAATACTATAGCAAGAGCTTTTAGCTCGATCACACCTATCACAAACCTATAGCAAGAGCTGTTAGCTTGATCACACCTAGCTAGAATCTATAGCAAGATCTGTTAGCTAGATCACACCTATCATAAATCTATAGCAAGAGCTGATAGCTAGATCACACCTAGCAGAAACCTATAGCAAGAGCTGTTAGCTAGATCACACCTAGCATGAATCTATAGCAAGATATTTTAGCTAGATCACACCTATCACGAATGTATAGCAAGAGCTGTTAGCTAGATCACACCTATCACGAACCTTTAGCAAGAGCTGTTAGCTAGATCACAACGAGCATGAATCAATAGCAAGAGCTGTTAGCTAGATCACACCTATCATGAGTCGATAGCAAGAATTGTTAGCTAGATCACACCTATAATAAATCTCTAGCAAAAGCTGTTTACTAGATTACACCTATTACAAACCTATTGCAAGAGATGTTAGCTAGATCACACCTAGCATGAATCTAAAGCAATAGCTGTTAGCTAGATCACACCTATCATGAATCTATAGCAAGAGCTTTTAGCTAGATCACACCTATCACAAACCTATAGCAAGAGCTAATAGCTAGATCACACCTAGCTTGAATCTATATCAAGAAATGTTAGCTAGATCACACCTATCATGAATCTATAGCAAGAGCTGTTAGCTAGATCATACCTATCAAAAATGTATAGCAAGAGCTGTTAAATAGATCACACCTTTCACGAACCTATAGCAAGAGCTGTTAGCTAGATCACACCTAGCATGAATCTATAGCAAGAGCTGTTAGCTAGATCACACCTATCACGAACATATAGCAAGAACTGTTAGCTAGATAACATTTTTCATGAATCTATAGCAAGAACTGTTAGCTAGATCACACCTATTATGAATCGATGGCAAGAGTTGTTAGCTAGATCACACCTATCATGAATCATTAGCAAGAGCTTTTAACTAGATTACACCTATCATAAACCTATAACAAGAGCTGTTAGCTAGATCACACCTAGCATGAATCTATAGCAAGAGCTTTTAGCTAAATCACACCTATCACAAACCTATAGCAAGAGCTGTTAGCTAGATCACACCTAGCTTGAATCTATATCAAGAACTGTTAGCTAGATCACACCTATCATAAATCTCTAGCAAAAGCTGTTAACTAGATTAAACCTATCATAAACCTATAGCAAGATCACACCTAGCATGAATCTATAGCAATAGCTGCTAGCTAGATCACACCTAACATGAATCTATAGCAAGAGCTGTTAGTTAGATCATACCTATCACAAACCTATAGCAAGAGCTGTTAGCTAGATCACATCTATCATGAATCTATAGCAAGAGCTGTAAGCTAGATCATACCTATCATGAATCTATAGCAAGAGCTGTTAGCTAGATCACACCTATCACGAACATATAGCAAGAGCTATAGCAAGATCAAACCTAGCATGAATCTATAGCAAGAGCTGTTAGCTAGATCCCACCTATCATGAATCTATAGCAAGAGCTTTTAGCTAGATCACACCTATCACAAACCTATAGCAAGAGCTGTTAGCTAGATCACACCTAGCATGAATCTATAGCAATAGCTGTTAGCTAGATCACACATATCATGAATCTATAGAAAGAGCTGTTAGCTAGATCACATCTATCACAAACCTATAACAAGAGCTGTTAGCTAGATCACACCTAGCTTAAATCTATATCAAGAACTGTTAGCTAGATCACACCTATCCAGAATCTATAGCAAGAGCTGTTAGCTAGATCATACCTATCATGATTCTATAGCAAGAGCTGTTAGCTAGATCACACGTAGCATGAATCCATAGAAGCGCTGTTAGCTAGATTACACCTATCACAAACCTATAGCAAGAGCTGTTAGCTAGATCACACCTATCTTGAATCTATAGTAAGAGCTGTTAGCTAGATCACACCTATAACGAACCTATAGCAAGAGCTGTTAGCTAGATCACACCTAGCATGAATCTATAGCAAGAGCTGTTAGCTAGATCACACCTAGCATAAACCTATAGCAAGAGCTGTTAGCTAGATCACACCTAGCATGAATCTATAGCAAGAGCTGTTAGCTAGATCTCACCTTTTTTTGAACCTATAGCAAGACCTTTTAGCTAGATTACACCTATCATGAATCTAAAGCAAGAGCTGTTAGCTAGATCACACCTATCACGAACCTAAAGCAAGACCTGTTAGCTAGATCACACCTAGCATGAATCTATAGCAAGAGCTGTTAGCTTGATCATACCTTTTACGATTCTATAGCAAGAGCTGTTAGGTAGATCACACCTATCACAAACCTATTGCAAGAGCTGTTAGCTAGATCACACCTAGCATGAATCTATAGCAAGAGCTGTTAGCTAGATCACACCTATCACGAACCTAAAGCAAGAGCTGTTAGCTAGATCACACCTAGCATAAATCTATAGCAAGATCTGTTAGCTTGATCATACCTATTACGATTCTATAGCAAGAGCTGTTAGCTTGATCATACCTATTACGATTCTATAGCAAGAGCTGTTAGCTAGATCAAACCTATCACAAATCTATTGCAAGAGCTGTTAGCTAAATCACACCTAGCATGAATCTATAGCAAGAGCTGTTAGCTAGATCACACCTATCATTTAACTATAGCAAGAGCTGTTAGCTAGATCACACCTAGCATGAATCTATAGCAAGAGCTGTTAGCTAGATCACACCTAGCATAAACCTATAGCAAGAGCTATTAGCTAGATCACACATAGCATGAATCTTTAGCAAGAGCTGATAGCTAGATAACACCTAGCATGAAACTATAGCAAGAGCTGCTAGCTAGATCACACCTATCATAAATCTATAGCAAGAGCTGTTAGCTCGATCACACCTATCACGAACCTATAGCAAGAGCTGTTAGCTAGATTACACCTAGCATGAATCTATAGCAAGAGCTGTTAGCTAGATCTTACCTATCACGAACCTATAGCAAGAGCTGTTAGCTAGATTACACTTAGCATGAACCTATAGCAAGAGCTGTTAGCTAGATCACACCTAGCATGAATCTTTAGCAAGAGCTGTTAGCTAGATCACACCTATCACGAACCTTCAGCAAGAAGCTGTTAGCTAGATTACACCTATCACGAACCTATAGCAAGAGCTGTTAGCTAGATTACACCTATCATGAATCTATAGCAAGAGCGTATACCTAGATCATACCTATCACGAACTTATAGCAAGAGCTGTTAGCTAGATCACACCTAACATTAATCTATAGCAAGAGATTTTAGCTAGGTCAGACCTAGCAAGAATCTATAGTAAGAGCTGTTAGCTAGATCACACCTAGCATGAATCTATAGCAAGAGCTGTTAGCTAGATCACAGCTAGCATGAATCTATAGCAAGAGCTGTTAGCTAGATCACACCTATCATGAACCTATAGCAAGAGCTGTTAGCTAGATCACACGTAGCATGAATCCATAGAAAGCGCTGTTAGCTAGATTACACCTATCACAATTCTATAGCAAGAGCTGTTAGCTAGATCACACCTATCTTCAATCTATAGTAAGAGCTGTTAGCTAGATCACACCTATAACGAACCTATAGCAAGAGCTGTTAGCTAGATTACACCTATCATGAATCTAAAGCAAGAGCTGTTAGCTAGATCACACCTATCACGAACCTAAAGCAAGAGCTGTTAGCTAGATCACACCTAGCATGAATCTATAGCAAGAGCTGTTAGCTTGATCATACCTTTTACGATTCTATAGCAAGAGCTGTTAGGTAGATCACACCTATCACAAACCTATTGCAAGAACCTATAGCAAGAGCTGTTAGCTAGATCACACCTAGCATGAATCTATCAAGAGCTGTTAGCTAGATCACACCTATCACGAACCTAAAGCAACAGCTGTTAGCTAGATCACACCTAGCATAAATCTTTAACACAAGCTGTTAGCTTGATCACACTTAGCATGAATCTTTAGCAAGATCTGTTAGCTAGATCACCCCTATCACGAACCTATAGCAAGAGCTGTTAGCTAGATCACACCTAGCATGAAACTATAGCAAGAGCTGCTAGCTAGATCATTTATATCACGAACCTATAGCAATAGCTGTTAGCTAGAAAACACCTAGCATGAATCTATAGCAAGAGCTGTTAGCTACATCACACCTATCACGAACCTATAGCAAGAACTGTTAGGTAGATCACACCTATCACAAACCTATTGCAAGGACCTATAGCAAGAGCTGTTAGCTAGATCACACCTAGCATGAATCTATAGCAAGAGCTGTTAGCTAGATCCTACCTATCACGAACCTATAGCAAGAGCTGTTAGCTAGATTACACCTATTATGAATCTATAGCAAGAGCGTTTAGCTAGATCACACCTAGCATAAACCTATAGCAAAAGCTGTTAGCTAGATCACACCTAGCATTAATATATAGCAAAAGCTGTTAGCTAGATCACACCTATCACGAACCTATAGCGACAGTTTTAACTAGATCACACCTATCATGAATCTATAGCAAGAGCTGTTAGCTAGATCTTACCTATCACGAAACTTTAGCAAGAGCTGTTAGCTAGATCACACCTAGCATGAATCAATAGCAAGAGCTGTTAGCTAGATCACACCTATTACGATTCTATATCAAGAGCTGTTAGTTAGATCACACCTATCACGAACCTATAGCAAGAGCTGTTAGCTAGATCACACCTAGCATGAATCTATAGCAAAAGTTGTTATCTAGATCACACCAAGCATAAACCTATAGCAAGAGCTGTTAGCTAGATCACACCTATCATTAACCTATAGCAAGAGCTGTTACCTAGATCACACATACTATGAATCTATAGCAAGATCTGTTAGCTAGATTACACCTAGCATAAACCTATAGCAAAAGTTGTTAGCTAGATCACACCTAGCATGAATCTATAGCAAGAGCTGTTAGCTAGATCACACCTATCACGATTCTATAGCAAGAGCTGTTAGCTAGATCACACGTAGCATGAATCCATAGAAAGCGCTGTTAGCTAGATTACACCTATCACAAACTTATAGCAAGAGCTGTTAGCTAGATCACACCTATCTTGAATCTATAGTAAGAGCTGTTAGCTAGATCACACCTATAACGAACCTATAGCTAGAGCTGTTAGCTAGATCACACCTAGCATGAATCTATAGCAAGAGCTGTTAGCTAGATCACACAGAGCATAAACCTATAGCAAGAGCTGTTAGCTAGATCACACTTAGCATGAATCTATACCAAGAGCTGTTAGCTAGATCTCACCTTTTTTTGAACCTATAGCAAGAGCTGTTAGCTAGATCACACCTATCACGAACCTAAAGCAAGAGCTGTTAGCTAGATCACACCTAGCATAAATCTATAGCAAGAGCTATTAGCTTGATCATACCTATTACGATTCTATAGCAAGAGCTGTTAGCTAGATCACACCTATCATGAAACTATAGCAAGAGCTGTTAGCTAGATCACAACTAGCATAAATCTTGAGCAAGAGCTGTTAGCTAGATCACACCTAGCATAAACCTATAGCAAGAGCTTTTAGCTAGATCACACCTAGCATAAATCTTTAACACAAGCTGTTAGCTTGATCACACCTAGCATGAATCTTTAGCAAGAGCTGTTAGCTAGATCACCCCTATCACGAACCTATAGCAAGAGCTGTTAGCTAGATCACACCTAGCATGAATCTATAGCAAGAGCTGTTAGCTAGATCTTACCTATCACGAACCTATAGCAAGAGCTGTTAGCTAGATTACACTTTGCATGAACCTATAGCAAAAGCTGTTAGCTAGATCACACCTAGCATGAATCTTTAGCAAGAACTGTTAGCTAGATCACACCTATCACGAACCTATAGCAAGAAGCTGTTAGCTAGATCACACCTGGCATGATATTATAGCAAGAGCTGTTAGCTAGATCACACCTATTATGAATCTATATCAAGAGCGTTTAGCTAGATCACACCTAGCATAAACCTATAGCAAAAGCTGTTAGCTAGATTACACCTATCACAAACCTATAGCAAGAGCTGTTAGCTAGATCACACCTATAATAAATCTATAGAAAGAACTGTTAGGTAGATCACACCTATCACGAACCTATAGCAGAGCTGTTAGCTAGATCACATCTAGTATGAATCTATAGCAAGAGCTGTTATCTAGATCACACCTAGAATAAACCTTTAGAAAGAGCTGTTAGCTAGAACACACCTAGCATGAATCTATAGCAAGAGCTGTTAGCTAGATCACACCTAGCATGAATCTATAGCAAGAGCTGTTAGCTAGATCACACCTATCATGAATCTATAGTTAGAGATGTTAGCTAGATCATACCTAGCATGAAACTATAGCAAAAGCTGTTAACTAATTCACACCTATCATGAACCTATAGCAAGAGCTGTTAGCTAGATCACACCTTTCATGAATCTATAGCAAGAGCTGTTAGCTAGATCACACCTATCACGAACCTATAGAAAGAACTGTTAGCTAGATCAGACCTAGCATGAATCTATAGCAAGACCTTTTAGCTAGAACACAACTACCACGAACCTACAGCAAGAGCTTTTAGCTAGTTCACACTTATCACGAACCTATAGCAAGAGCTGTTAGCTAGATCACACCTAGCATGAATCTATAGAAAGAGCTGTTAGCTAGATCACACCTAGCATGAATCTTTAGCAAGAGCTTTTAGCTAGATCACCCCTATCACGATCCTATTGCAAGAGCTGATAGCTAGATAACACCTAGCATGAAACTATAGCAAGAGCTGCTAGCTAGATCACACCTAGCATGAATCTATAGCAAAAGTTGTTATCTAGATCACACCAAGCATAAACCTATAGCAAGAGCTGTTAGCTAGATCACACCTATCATTAACCTATAGCAAGAGCTGTTACCTAGATCACACCTAATATGAATCTATAGCAAGATCTGTTAGCTAGATTACACCTAGCATAAACCTATAGCAAAAGTTGTTAGCTAGATCACACCTAGCATGAATCTATAGCAAGAGCTGTTAGCTAGATCACACCTATCACGATTCTATAGCAAGAGCTGTTAGCTAGATCACACCTAGCATGAATCTATAGCAAGAGCTGTTAGCTTGATCTCACCTTTTTTTGAACCTATAGCAAGAGCTGTTAGCTAGGTCACACCTATCACGAACCTAAAGCAAGAGCTGTTAGATAGATCACACCTAGCATAAATCTATAGCAAGAGCTATTAGCTTGATCATACCTATTACGATTCTATAGCAAGAGCTGTTAGCTAGATCACACCTATCATGAAACTATAGCAAGAGCTGTTAGCTAGATCACACCTATCTTGAATCTATAGTAAGAGCTGTTAGCTAGATCACACCTATAACGAACCTATAGCTAGAGCTGTTAGCTAGATCACACCTAGCATGAATCTATAGCAAGAGCTGTTAGCTAGATCACACAGAGCATAAACCTATAGCAAGAGCTGTTAGCTAGATCACACTTAGCATGAATCTATAGCAAGAGCTGTTAGCTAGATCACACCTTTCATGAATCTATAGCAAGAGCTGTTAGCTAGATCACACCTATCACGAACCTATAGAAAGAACTGTTAGCTAGATCAGACCTAGCATGAATCTATAGGAAGACCTTTTAGCTAGATCACAACTACCACGAACCTACAGCAAGAGCTTTTAGCTAGTTCACACTTATCACGAACCTATAGCAAGAGCTGTTAGCTAGATCACACCTAGCATGAATCTATAGAAAGAGCTGTTAGCTAGATCACACCTAGCATGAATCTTTAGCAAGAGCTTTTAGCTAGATCACCCCTATCACGATCCTATTGCAAGAGCTGATAGCTAGATAACACCTAGCATGAAACTATAGCAAGAGCTGCTAGCTAGATCACACCTAGCATGAATCTATAGCAAAAGTTGTTATCTAGATCACACCAAGCATAAACCTATAGCAAGAGCTGTTAGCTAGATCACACCTATCATTAACCTATAGCAAGAGCTGTTACCTAGATCACACCTAATATGAATCTATAGCAAGATCTGTTAGCTAGATTACACCTAGCATAAACCTATAGCAAAAGTTGTTAGCTAGATCACACCTAGCATGAATCTATAGCAAGAGCTGTTAGCTAGATCACACCTATCACGATTCTATAGCAAGAGCTGTAAGCTAGATCACACCTAGCATGAATCTATAGCAAGAGCTGTTAGCTTGATCACACCTATCACGAACCTAAAGCAAGAGCTGTTAGATAGATCACACCTAGCATAAATCTATAGCAAGAGCTATTAGCTTGATCATACCTATTACGATTCTATAGCAAGAGCTGTTAGCTAGATCACACCTATCATGAAACTATAGCAAGAGCTTTTAGCTAGATCACACCTAGCATAAATCTTTAACACAAGCTGTTAGCTTGATCACACCTAGCATGAATCTTTAGCAAGAGCTGTTAGCTAGATCACCCCTATCACGAACCTATAGCAAGAGCTGTTAGCTAGATCACACCTAGCATGAATCTATAGCAAGAGCTGTTAGCTAGATCTTACCTATCACGAACCTATAGCAAGAGCTGTTAGCTAGATTACACTTTGCATGAACCTATAGCAAAAGCTGTTAGCTAGATCACACCTAGCATGAATCTTTAGCAAGAACTGTTAGCTAGATCACACCTATCACGAACCTATAGCAAGAAGCTGTTAGCTAGATCACACCTGGCATGATATTATAGCAAGAGCTGTTAGCTAGATCACACCTATTATGAATCTATATCAAGAGCGTTTAGCTAGATCACACCTAGCATAAACCTATAGCAAAAGCTGTTAGCTAGATTACACCTATCACAAACCTATAGCAAGAGCTGTTAGCTAGATCACACCTATAATAAATCTATAGAAAGAACTGTTAGGTAGATCACACCTATCACGAACCTATAGCAGAGCTGTTAGCTAGATCACATCTAGTATGAATCTATAGCAAGAGCTGTTATCTAGATCACACCTAGAATAAACCTTTAGAAAGAGCTGTTAGCTAGAACACACCTAGCATGAATCTATAGCAAGAGCTGTTAGCTAGATCACACCTAGCATGAATCTATAGCAAGAGCTGTTAGCTAGATCACACCTATCATGAATCTATAGTTAGAGATGTTAGCTAGATCATACCTAGCATGAAACTATAGCAAAAGCTGTTAACTAATTCACACCTATCATGAACCTATAGCAAGAGCTGTTAGCTAGATCACACCTTTCATGAATCTATAGCAAGAGCTGTTAGCTAGATCACACCTATCACGAACCTATAGAAAGAACTGTTAGCTAGATCAGACCTAGCATGAATCTATAGCAAGACCTTTTAGCTAGATCACAACTACCACGAACCTACAGCAAGAGCTTTTAGCTAGTTCACACTTATCACGAACCTATAGCAAGAGCTGTTAGCTAGATCACACCTAGCATGAATCTATAGAAAGAGCTGTTAGCTAGATCACACCTAGCATGAATCTATAGCAAAAGTTGTTATCTAGATCACACCAAGCATAAACCTATAGCAAGAGCTGTTAGCTAGATCACACCTATCATTAACCTATAGCAAGAGCTGTTACCTAGATCACACCTAATATGAATCTATAGCAAGATCTGTTAGCTAGATTACACCTAGCATAAACCTATAGCAAAAGTTGTTAGCTAGATCACACCTAGCATGAATCTATAGCAAGAGCTGTTAGCTAGATCACACCTATCACGATTCTATAGCAAGAGCTGTTAGCTAGATCACACCTAGCATGAATCTATAGCAAGAGCTGTTAGCTTGATCTCACCTTTTTTTGAACCTATAGCAAGAGCTGTTAGCTAGGTCACACCTATCACGAACCTAAAGCAAGAGCTGTTAGATAGATCACACCTAGCATAAATCTATAGCAAGAGCTATTAGCTTGATCATACCTATTACGATTCTATAGCAAGAGCTGTTAGCTAGATCACACCTATCATGAAACTATAGCAAGAGCTGTTAGCTAGATCACACCTATCTTGAATCTATAGTAAGAGCTGTTAGCTAGATCACACCTATAACGAACCTATAGCTAGAGCTGTTAGCTAGATCACACCTAGCATGAATCTATAGCAAGAGCTGTTAGCTAGATCACACAGAGCATAAACCTATAGCAAGAGCTGTTAGCTAGATCACACTTAGCATGAATCTATAGCAAGAGCTGTTAGCTAGATCACACCTTTCATGAATCTATAGCAAGAGCTGTTAGCTAGATCACACCTATCACGAACCTATAGAAAGAACTGTTAGCTAGATCAGACCTAGCATGAATCTATAGGAAGACCTTTTAGCTAGATCACAACTACCACGAACCTACAGCAAGAGCTTTTAGCTAGTTCACACTTATCACGAACCTATAGCAAGAGCTGTTAGCTAGATCACACCTAGCATGAATCTATAGAAAGAGCTGTTAGCTAGATCACACCTAGCATGAATCTTTAGCAAGAGCTTTTAGCTAGATCACCCCTATCACGATCCTATTGCAAGAGCTGATAGCTAGATAACACCTAGCATGAAACTATAGCAAGAGCTGCTAGCTAGATCACACCTAGCATGAATCTATAGCAAAAGTTGTTATCTAGATCACACCAAGCATAAACCTATAGCAAGAGCTGTTAGCTAGATCACACCTATCATTAACCTATAGCAAGAGCTGTTACCTAGATCACACCTAATATGAATCTATAGCAAGATCTGTTAGCTAGATTACACCTAGCATAAACCTATAGCAAAAGTTGTTAGCTAGATCACACCTAGCATGAATCTATAGCAAGAGCTGTTAGCTAGATCACACCTATCACGATTCTATAGCAAGAGCTGTAAGCTAGATCACACCTAGCATGAATCTATAGCAAGAGCTGTTAGCTTGATCACACCTATCACGAACCTAAAGCAAGAGCTGTTAGATAGATCACACCTAGCATAAATCTATAGCAAGAGCTATTAGCTTGATCATACCTATTACGATTCTATAGCAAGAGCTGTTAGCTAGATCACACCTATCATGAAACTATAGCAAGAGCTGTTAGCTAGATCACAACTAGCATAAATCTTGAGCAAGAGCTGTTAGCTAGATCACACCTAGCATAAACCTATAGCAAGAGCTTTTTGCTAGATCACACCTAGCATAAATCTTTAACACAAGCTTTTAGCTTGATCACACCTAGCATGAATCTTTAGCAAGAGCTGTTAGCTAGATCACCCCTATCACGAACCTATAGCAAGAGCTGTTAGCTAGATCACACCTAGCATGAATCTATAGCAAGAGCTGTTAGCTAGATCTTACCTATCACAAACCTATAGCAAGAGCTGTTAGCTAGATTACACTTTGCATGAACCTATAGCAAAAGCTGTTAGCTAGATCACACCTAGCATGAATCTTTAGCAAGAGCTTTTAGCTAGATCACACCTATCACGAACCTATAGCAAGAAGCTGTTAGCTAGATCACACCTGGCATGATATTATAGCAAGAGCTGTTAGCTAGATCACACCTATTATGAATCTATAGCAAGAGCGATTAGCTAGATCACACCTAGCATAAACCTATAGCAAAAGCTTTTAGCTAGATTACACCTATCACAAACCTATAGCAAGAGCTGTTAGCTAGATCACACCTATAATAAATCTATAGAAAGAACTGTTAGGTAGATCACACCTATCACGAACCTATAGCAAGAGCTGTTAGCTAGATCACATCTAGTATGAATCTATAGCAAGAGCTGTTATCTAGATCACACCTAGAATAAACCTTTAGCAAGAGCTGTTAGCTAGAACACACCTAGCATGAATCTATATCAAGAGCTGTTAGCTAGATCACACCTAGCATGAATCTATAGCAAGAGCTGTTAGCTAGATCACACCTATCATGAATCTATAGTTAGAGATGTTAGCTAGATCATACCTAGCATGAAACTATAGCAAAAGCTGTTAACTAATTCACACCTATCATGAACCTATAGCAATAGCTGTTAGCTAGATCACACCTTTCATAAACTATAGCAAGAGCTGTTAGCTAGATCACACCTATCACGAACCTATAGAAAGAGCTGTTAGCTAGATCAGACCTAGCATGAATCTATAGCAAGACATTTTAGCTAGATCACAACTACCACGAACCTACAGCAAGAGCTTTTAGCTAGTTCACACTTATCACGAACCTATAGCAAGAGCTGTTAGCTAGATCACACCTAGCATGAATCTATAGAAAGAGCTGTTAGCTAGATCACACCTAGCATGAATCTTTAGCAAGAGCTTTTAGCTAGATCACCCCTATCACGATCCTATTGCAAGAGCTGATAGCTAGATAACACCTAGCATGAAACTATAGCAAGAGCTGCTAGCTAGATCACACCTAGCATGAATCTATAGCAAAAGTTGTTATCTAGATCACACCAAGCATAAACCTATAGCAAGAGCTGTTAGCTAGATCACACCTATCATTAACCTATAGCAAGAGCTGTTACCTAGATCACACCTACTATGAATCTATAGCAAGATCTGTTAGCTAGATTACACCTAGCATAAACCTATAGCAAAAGTTGTTAGCTAGATCACACCTAGCATGAATCTATAGCAAGAGCTGTTAGCTAGATCACACCTATCATGAAACTATAGCAAGAGCTGTTAGCTAGATCACAACTAGCATAATCTTGAGCAAGAGCTGTTAGCTAGATCACACCTAGCATAAACCTATAGCAAGAGCTTTTTGCTAGATCACACCTAGCATAAATCTTTAACACAAGCTTTTAGCTTGATCACACCTAGCATGAATCTTTAGCAAGAGCTGTTAGCTAGATCACCCCTATCACGAACCTATAGCAAGAGCTGTTAGCTAGATCACACCTAGCATGAATCTATAGCAAGAGCTGTTAGCTAGATCTTACCTATCACGAACCTATAGCAAGAGCTGTTAGCTAGATTACACTTTGCATGAACCTATAGCAAAAGCTGTTAGCTAGATCACACCTAGCATGAATCTTTAGCAAGAGCTTTTAGCTAGATCACACCTATCACGAACCTATAGCAAGAAGCTGTTAGCTAGATCACACCTGGCATGATATTATAGCAAGAGCGATTAGCTAGATCACACCTAGCATAAACCTATAGCAAAAGCTGTTAGCTAGATTACACCTATCACAAACCTATAGCAAGAGCTGTTAGCTAGATCACACCTATAATAAATCTATAGAAAGAACTGTTAGGTAGATCACACCTATCACGAACCTATAGCAAGAGCTGTTAGCTAGATCACATCTAGTATGAATCTATAGCAAGAGCTGTTATCTAGATCACACCTAGAATAAACCTTTAGCAAGAGCTGTTAGCTAGAACACACCTAGCATGAATCTATATCAAGAGCTGTTAGCTAGATCACACCTAGCATGAATTTATAGCAAGAGCTGTTAGCTAGATCACACCTATCATGAATCTATAGTTAGAGATGTTAGCTAGATCATACCAAGCATGAAACTATAACAAAAGCTGTTAACTAATTCACACCTATCATGAACCTATAGCAAGAGCTGTTAGCTAGATCACACCTTTCATAAATCTATAGCAAGAGCTGTTAGCTAGATCACACCTATCACGAACCTATAGAAAGAGCTGTTAGCTAGATCAGACCTAGCATGAATCTATAGCAAGACATTTTAGCTAGATCACAACTACCACGAACCTACAGCAAGAGCTTTTAGCTAGTTCACACTTATCACGAACCTATAGCAAGAGCTGTTAGCTAGATCACACCTAGCATGAATCTATAGAAAGAGCTGTTAGCTAGATCACACCTAGCATGAATCTTTAGCAAGAGCTTTTAGCTAGATCACCCCTATCACGATCCTATTGCAAGAGCTGATAGCTAGATAACACCTAGCATGAAACTATAGCAAGAGCTGCTAGCTAGATCACACCTAGCATGAATCTATAGCAAAAGTTGTTATCTAGATCACACCAAGCATAAACCTATATTAAGAGCTGTTAGCTAGATCACACCTATCATTAACCTATAGCAAGAGCTGTTACCTAGATCACACCTACTATGAATCTATAGCAAGATCTGTTAGCTAGATTACACCTAGCATAAACCTATAGCAAAAGTTGTTAGCTAGATCACACCTAGCATGAATCTATAGCAAGAGCTGTTAGCTAGATCACACCTATCACGATTCTATAGCAAGAGCTGTTAGCTAGATCACACGTAGCATGAATCCATAGAAAGCGCTGTTAGCTAGATTACACCTATCACAAACCTATAGCAAGAGCTGTTAGCTAGATCACACCTATCTTGAATCTATAGTAAGAGCTATTAGCTAGATCACACCTATAACGAACCTATAGCTAGAGCTGTTAGCTAGATCACACCTAGCATGAATCTATAGCAAGAGCTGTTAGCTAGATCACACAGAGCATAAACCTATAGCAAGATCTGTTAGCTAGATCACACCTAGCATGAATCTATAGCAAGAGCTGTTAGCTAGATCTCACCTTTTTTTGAACCTATAGCAAGAGCTGTTAGCTAGATCACACCTATCACGAACCTAAAGCAAGAGCTGTTAGCTAGATCACACCTAGCATAAATCTATAGCAAGAGCTATTAGCTTGATCATACCTATTACGATTATATAGCAAGAGCTGTTAGCTAGATCACACCTATCATGAAACTATAGCAAGAGCTGTTACGTATTACGAATTGAATTTTACTTTTAAATGGCTTGCCTAGGGGAACGTGACAATAGAATAGCAGTTGTGTCACTTATAATAAGTCTGAATTTAATCAAAGACTTACAATGAATAACAAAAAAAAAATGACACAAGAAATCGGAAGGTAAACTATCAACTTAATGTTTTATCAAATATAAAGTTACAAGAAAGAAAAAATAAACATTTACTCAATACAGAATTGATGTGTTGACCAAAACCCTTTTACAAAAATGGCATGTAAAAATATTACAATACAAGAGTTTGAAAATGTAATTACAAATACAAGCAAGCAAGGCCTTGGAAAAAAATAGAAAAAATCGTAACTTACACGATCAAGTGGTATACCACGCACGGGTCACGCAATGTCTCCGCTATTCTGTCTCACGGCTGTCTCCGTATGTCTGTCTGTCAACGTTACGCGAGCGGTCTTTATATAACCTACCACGCGTCGATATCCAGTATATTCTAGAACAGAAAGTCACCAACACCCAGATCTAGAACGCTCTTCAAAGAGACAGAAGAAAAGAAAAAAAAACCCACCCTCCTTTCAACCAGAGGTACACACACAGGTCAAGGACCGGTCACTGTCTGTTTTGCTTGACGAATAAAAAAAAAACTTATTACACAAGGGGCAGACAACCTCCCCGTCTCTCGACCGCAACAGGTCAAAGAAAGAAAAGAAAAAAAAAAAAAAAAAACAACGCCTAGATACGTAACACCTCCCCCCTAAAAATAAAAAGTTTACATTTCCACGAAATGGAAATCTTTTTAGAATTACAAAAAATATTTACATTACAGAATGTATTTATCATGATATATATATATAAAATATACATCAAAATACTTTTTACACTCTAGATAAGGCATCGGCGATAACATTTTCGCTGCCTTTTATGTGTTTAAGATCTAGGTTGTACTCTTGTAAAAATAAACTCCACCTGAGAAGTCGTTGGTTCTTGCCAGACATTTTGTGGATAAATGTAAGGGGATTATGGTCAGTAAATACAACCAGTGGCCATCTGGACCCACTGATATAAAAATCAAAGTGTTGTATAGAAAGAATCAACCCAAGACATTCTTTTTCCACAGTAGAATAATTTCTTTGATGTCTATTAAATTTCTTGGAAAAGAAACAAATAGGGTGCTCTACTTGGAAATTATCTTCTTGGTAAAGGACTGACCCAACACCTGTGTCACTGGCGTCAATAGCTAACCTAAAAGGTTTTCCGAAGTCAGGAGCCATCAAAATGGGAGAGCTAGATAATATCTGCTTGATCTGGTTAAAGGCTTTCTGACATTCATCCGTCCAAGTAAATCGGACGTTCTTTCTCAGGAGGTTTGTTAAAGGACTGGCAATGACAGAAAAATTTTCGCAAAATTTTCTATAATATCCAGACATTCCCAAAAATCTTCGGAGTTGTTTCCGATCAGCAGGGATAGGGAAAGCTTGGATAGCTTCTACTTTGGCCATTACAGGTTTCACCTGGCCTTGTCCTACAATATGGCCTAAGTATTGGAGGGAAGCCTGGCAAAAATCACTCTTACTCAGGTTTACAGTAATTTTTGCATGTAACAGTTTAGTAAAAAGACAATGCAGTTGTTTACAATGGCTAGAAAAATCTTGGCTGAAAATTACTACATCGTCTATGTATGCGTGGCAATTCTCCATGTCAGCAAGCAGGGCATTTATCATTCTCTGGAAAGTGGCAGGAGCATTCTTCATGCCAAATGGCATCACTTTGTATTGGTACAGACCATCAGGGGTGACAAAGGCGGAGATTTCCTTTGCCCTATAAGTCAGGGGAACCTGCCAATAACCTGAAAGTAGGTCTATTTTGGTGATGTACTTAGCGTCACCAATACGATCTATGAGATCGTCTATCCTAGGGATAGGAAACGAATCGGTCTTTGTTACAGCATTTACCTTACGGTAGTCTGTACAAAAACGATAAGTCTTGTCCTGTTTAGGTATCAAGACACATGGGGAGCTCCAGCTACTGGAACTTGGTTCAATGAGGTCATTTTCAAGCATATACTTGATTTCTGACCTAAGTATGGCAAGTTTTTCAGGGTTAACCCTGTAAGGATGCTGCTTGACTGGAGTAGCCTCGCCAACATCTACATCATGCATTATAACATTAGTCTGTTTTGGTACATCAGAAAAAATGTCATTAAATTCATTAATGAGCTTCAGAATAACTGGCCTTTCTGTCGAAGACAGATGAGACAGTTTTACATCCAAATTCTGTAATACAAAAGAATTAGGGATTTTGTATTGTCCAAATTTCTCCTTTACAATATCATCATCAATAGGAGAAACATGGCTATTTGAACAACTTTTGACTGTATTTAAAACACAATTACTCTTATCTGAGTGATCTGGCCGAGATACATAAGGCTTCAGCATGTTTATATGACATAGCTGAGTCTTTTTCCTACGGTCAGGGGTTTTGATTGTGTAATTGAGGTCACTAATTTTGGTCTCAATTTCATAGGGACCAAAATATCTGGCTTGCAAGGGTTGACCTGGTATGGGCAAAAATACAAGCACCTTATCCCCGGGAGAAAATTCTCTAACACGGGCCTTTCTATCATACCAGCGTTTCATGCTGGATTGGGTGTTTTGTAAGTTATTTTTGGCCAGAACACAAGCATCATAAAGTCTAGTTTTAAACTTACTTACATAGTCTAAAAGTCCTTCAGTGGCTGTTGGTGACAACAAAGTCTCTTTTATACATTTCAAGGGACCGCGCACCGAATGGCCAAAGACTAAGTCAAAAGGGCTGAATCCCAACGATTCCTGGACGGATTCACGGGTTGCAAACAGTAGCATGTGGATTCCTTCGTCCCAGTCTTTTTCGTGCTCAAAGCAATAGGTTCGGATCATGTTCTTGAGAGTCTGATGGAATCGCTCAAGAGCGCCTTGCGACTCGGCATGATACGCACTCGACATGCAGTGTTTGATGCCCAACTGAGTCATGACTTGCTTGAAAAGATTGGCCGTGAAATTCGTTCCTTGGTCCGATTGGATGGACTTTGGTAGACCAAATAGAGTAAAGAACTTGATTAAGGCCTTCACAATGTTTGATGCTTTTATGTTCCTTAGAGGAATAGCTTCAGGAAAACGAGTTGAAGCACACATAAGGGTCAACAGGTATTGGTTGCCAGCTTTTGTCCTTGGGAGAGGACCAACACAGTCAATAAGTACTCTGCTGAAAGGTTCTTCAAAGGCTGGAATCGGCTTCAGAGGAGCAACAGGGATCTTTTGATTTGGCTTGCCAACCATCTGACAGGCATGACAGGATCGGCAGTACTGGACGACATCTTTCTTCAAACGTGGCCAGAAGAAGTGGGACATAATCTTGTGGTATGTCTTGTGGATGCCGAGATGACCTGACATTGGTGTGTCATGAGCCAGATTCATGATGTACGCTCGGTATCTTTCTGGTAACACGATTTGATGGCATATTCTCCATTCTTCTTCGTTGGATGCGTCTGGAGGTTTCCATTTCCTGAAGAGCATATCATCTTGGATGTAGTAGCACGTTGATGCTAGCTCTGCCTCTTGTGATGTCATTGCGGTTTCTCGGAGTTTGGCGAGCTCTGGATCCTTCTTTTGGTCCTCAATCAACTGTTTTCGAGTTGATGCCGGCTTTTCAGAATTTGGCGTTGGTTCTTCTTCAAGAGAAGCAAAGAATGTGGTGCTCAAGTCCACATCATCTTGGTTACTGTTGGCTTTGATGACGTTTTCTTCTTGAGATGCTTTCAACCTCATTGCCCTTGTTACTGCACACGCTGGATATAACTCTAGGTCTTCCTCGGGTGTGGCAGATAAGTCGGGTGTTTGAGTGACGATGGGTTCGGCTATCACCTTTCCACCTGCTAAGTCATTGCCTAACAGCAACGAGATGCCTTCCAATGGTAATGTTGGTCGGACACCTACAACAACCGGTCCAGTAATGATATTTGACTTTATGTCGATTAGATGTAGAGGCACATCTATACATCCAAGCTCTACGCCTCGTAACAGGATGCTCTTCCCAGTCGATGATGATTTAGACAAGGGCAAGATACCCTCTAAAAGTAACGATTGTGAAGCACCTGTGTCTCTCAAAATGGTGATAGGTCGTAGACTTGTAGAATCACCGGGTAGTGATACGAATCCTTCCGAAATGAAAGGCTTAAAATCCTCTAATAAAACATCAATTTTGGTTGATGCAGACTGGACTTGGGTCGAACTCTCGCTGGAGTCATTGACATCTCTAGGAGACGCAGTGGAGAAACTCTTTCTTGAGTCAGTAGAACATCTTTTGGATGTATTTGGAGAACTCTTGATGGAGTCATTGGAACATCGGGGTGATGTCTTATGGGAACTCTGGATAGAGTCATGGGAACATCGGGATGATGTATTATGGGAACTCTGGATAGAGTCATTGGAACATCGGGGTGATGTCTTATGGGAACTCTTGATAGAGTCATGGGAACATCGGGATGATGTATTATGGGAACTCTGGATAGAGTCATTGGAACATCGGGGTGATGTATTATTGGAACTCTGGTTAGAGTCATTGGAACTTCGGGGTGATGTATTAGGTAAACTCTTGTTTGAGTCATTGGAACATCGGATTGATGTATTTGAAAAACTCTTATTTGAGTCATTGGAACATCGGCTTGATGTATTTGAAAAACTCTTGTTTGAGTCATTGGAACATCGGCTTGATGTATTTGAAAAACTCTTGTTTGAGTCATTGGAACATCGGCTTGATGTATTTGAAAAACTCTTGTTTGAGTCATTGGAACATCGTAAAGATGAATTTGAAGAACTCACTGTTGAGTCATTTGAACACCGTGGAGACATTTTCGGAGAGTCTTGTACAGTCAATACATTTGAAACAGGTGGTGTCGAGGTATTCTTGATATGACTTGATGATGAGGGAGTAAACCTCGACGACCACTGTACTGTGCAAGCGCTGACTTTTGAAGGAGCTTTTTCGTTTCTCTTCCTCAATTTCCAACAATCGTCAATTTTATGGCCTTCTCGTTTGCAGTAGGAACAAGTAGCTTTACTTGTAGTAGGTTTTCTGTCATTTGTACTGCTGTTCTTGATGGAGTTGCTAGCAGTGGACTCAGGCTGTTTGACTTGTTTTGGCTTGACATCCGTCGTATACTTGGCAAATTGATGTGATATTATATAATCGTCTGCCAACACTGCAGCCTTGTGCACATCTTCCTCGCCACGATCAGCTATATGCGTACGGACGTCCAGCCGCACACAACTCTTGAACTCTTCCATCAGCATTAGGTTCTTGAATTTGGCAAAGTCGGTGCCGATTTCCTTGGAAGTGAGCCATTTTTCAAAGCGTCGCTCCTTTTCCCGCAGGAATTCTACATGGGTTTGGCCATCCGATTTGCGACAATCCCTGAACTGCTTTCGGTAAGCTTCCGGAACAAGTTCATATGCCTTAAGAATTAAGGCCTTAACAACATTATAATCTTTTTGTTGTTCAATGGTCAAAGAACAAAATACCTCTGCAGCTCTACCAGTCAAAACTGTTTGCAGCAAAGTGGGCCACAAAGTTTCAGGTACATTAAAATTTTTCACAGCAAGTTCAAATTGTGGAAAATAATTGTCAATTGTGGCTTCATTAAAGCGTGGAATTATTTTCAAAAATTTTATTGCTTCAGCAGTATGACTGGCAGGGGAAGAATCTGGTCTTACATTAGCAGCTAACTCTAATTTTTTTAACTCTATTTGTAATTTCATTTCCATTTCTTTCTGCTCTAATTCTTTTTGTTTAATTTCCTTCTGGGCTTCTATTTCCATTTCTTTCTGCTCTCTAGCCGCTGCAAGCTCTAATTCTTTTTGTTTAATTTCTCTCTGCTCTCTAGCCGTCTGGGCTTCTATTTCCATTTGTTTTAATTTTATCTGAAGTTCTAAATCTGATTTACCCTCATCGGGTCTAAGGGTTTCTAAAAGGTCTTCAGAAAACACTTCCTCGTCTACATAATGGATTACAATGTTATCTCTGATTTCTTGTTTAAGGGCATTTGATTTTATTTTTAACCCTAAATGTTTAGAAATAAGGACCAGTTCCTTCCTAGTAAAAGCATCAAGCTCTTCCACAGAGGGATTTGCAAGAAAAACCTGAATATCCATGACTAACTAGCAAACGATCAAGCAAAAATATGTATACAATGTAAATATACAGTACAAAATCAGTACAACAAAAAAACCTTAAGAGAGTTTGGTCAATACTATTGATACTTTACTTCCGACTCTTTGACACAAAAAAAAATTTTTTGTTAAAGTCAACTTCGCCTTTACAAAATTACTCAAGTAAGACGAAAATAGGTTCGGAAAAATATCCGGGACGAAAGCCCTCAAACTTCTTTTGTCACGTATTACGAATTGAATTTTACTTTTAAATGGCTTGCCTAGGGGAACGTGACAATAGAATAGCAGTTGTGTCACTTATAATAAGTCTGAATTTAATCAAAGACTTACAATGAATAACAAAAAAAAAAATGACACAAGAAATCGGAAGGTAAACTATCAACTTAATGTTTAATCAAATATAAAGTTACAAGAAAGAAAAAATAAACATTTACTCAATACAGAATTGATGTGTTGACCAAAACCCTTTTACAAAAATGGCATGTAAAAATATTACAATACAAGAGTTTGAAAATGTAATTACAAATACAAGCAAGCAAGGCCTTGGAAAAAAATAGAAAAAATCGTAACTTACACGATCAAGTGGTATACCACGCACGGGTCACGCAATGTCTCCGCTATTCTGTCTCACGGCTGTCTCCGTATGTCTGTCTGTCAACGTTACGCGAGCGGTCTTTATATAACCTACCACGCGTCGATATCCAGTATATTCTAGAACAGAAAGTCATCAACACCCAGATCTAGAACGCTCTTCAAAGAGACAGAAGAAAAGAAAAAAAAAACCACCCTCCTTTCAACCAGAGGTACACACACAGGTCAAGGACCGGTCACTGTCTGTGTGGCTTGACGAATAAAAAAAAAACTTATTACACAAGGGGCAGACAACCTCCCGGTCTCTCGACCGCAACAGGTCAAAGAAAGAAAAGAAAAAAAAAAAAAAAACAACGCCTAGATACGTAACAGCTAGATCACAACTAGCATAAATCTTGAGCAAGAGCTGTTAGCTAGATCACACCTAGCATAAACCTATAGCAAGAGCTTTTAGCTAGATCACACCTAGCATAAATCTTTAACACAAGCTGTTAGCTTGATCACACCTAGCATGAATCTTTAGCAAGAGCTGTTAGCTAGATCACCCCTATCACGAACCTATAGCAAGAGCTGTTAGCTAGATCACACCTAGCATGAATCTATAGCAAGAGCTGTTAGCTAGATCTTACCTATCACGAACCTATAGCAAGAGCTGTTAGCTAGATTACACTTTGCATGAACCTATAGCAAAAGCTGTTAGCTAGATCACACCTAGCATGAATCTTTAGCAAGAGCTGTTAGCTAGATCACACCTATCACGAACCTATAGCAAGAAGCTGTTAGCTAGATCACACCTGGCATGATATTATAGCAAGAGCTGTTAGCTAGATCACACCTATTATGAATCTATATCAAGAGCGTTTAGCTAGATCACACCTAGCATAAACCTATAGCAAAAGCTGTTAGCTAGATTACACCTATCACAAACCTATAGCAAGAGCTGTTAGCTAGATCACACCTATAATAAATCTATAGAAAGAACTGTTAGGTAGATCACACCTATCACGAACCTATAGCAGAGCTGTTAGCTAGATCACATCTAGAATAAACCTTTAGAAAGAGCTGTTAGCTAGAACACACCTAGCATGAATCTATAGCAAGAGCTGTTAGCTAGATTACACCTATCATGAATCTATAGTTAGAGATGTTAGCTAGATCATACCTAGCATGAAACTATAGCAAAAGCTGTTAACTAATTCACACCTATCATGAACCTATAGCAAGAGCTGTTAGCTAGATCACACCTTTCAAGAATCTATAGCAAGAGCTGTTAGCTAGATCACACCTATCACGAACCTATAGAAAGAACTGTTAGCTAGATCAGACCTAGCATGAATCTATAGCAAGACCTTTTAGCTAGATCACAACTACCACAAACCTACAGCAAGAGCTTTTAGCTAGTTCACACTTATCACGAACCTATAGCAAGAGCTGTTAGCTAGATCACACCTAGCATGAATCTATAGAAAGAGCTGTTAGCTAGATCACACCTAGCATGAATCTTTAGCAAGAGCTTTTAGCTAGATCACCCCTATCACGATCCTATTGCAAGAGCTGATAGCTAGATAACACCTAGCATGAAACTATAGCAAGAGCTGCTAGCTAGATCACACCTAGCATGAATCTATAGCAAAAGTTGTTATCTAGATCACACCAAGCATAAACCTATAGCAAGAGCTGTTAGCTAGATCACACCTATCATTAACCTATAGCAAGAGCTGTTACCTAGATCACACCTAATATGAATCTATAGCAAGATCTGTTAGCTAGATTACACCTAGCATAAACCTATAGCAAAAGTTGTTAGCTAGATCACACCTAGCATGAATCTATAGCAAGAGCTGTTAGCTAGATCACACCTATCACGATTCTATAGCAAGAGCTGTTAGCTAGATCACACTTAGCATGAATCTATAGCAAGAGCTGTTAGCTAGATCTCACCTTTTTTTGAACCTATAGCAAGAGCTGTTAGCTAGATCACACCTATCACGAACCTAAAGCAAGAGCTGTTAGATAGATCACACCTAGCATAAATCTATAGCAAGAGCTATTAGCTTGATCATACCTATTACGATTCTATAGCAAGAGCTGTTAGCTAGATCACACCTATCATGAAACTATAGCAAGAGCTGTTAGCTAGATCACAACTAGCATAAATCTTGAGCAAGAGCTGTTAGCTAGATCACACCTAGCATAAACCTATAGCAAGAGCTTTTTGCTAGATCACACCTAGCATAAATCTTTAACACAAGCTTTTAGCTTGATCACACCTAGCATGAATCTTTAGCAAGAGCTGTTAGCTAGATCAACCCTATCACGAACCTATAGCAAGAGCTGTTAGCTAGATCACACCTAGCATGAATCTATAGCAAGAGCTGTTAGCTAGATCTTACCTATCACGAACCTATAGCAAGAGCTGTTAGCTAGATTACACTTTGCATGAACCTATAGCAAAAGCTGTTAGCTTGATCACACCTAGCATGAATCTTTAGCAAGAGCTGTTAGCTAGATCACACCTATTATGAATCTATAGCAAGAGCGATTAGCTAGATCACACCTAGCATAAACCTATAGCAAAAGCTGTTAGCTAGATTACACCTATCACAAACCTATAGCAAGAGCTGTTAGCTAGATCAGACCTATAATAAATCTATAGAAAGAACTGTTAGGTAGATCACACCTATCACGAACCTATAGCAAGAGCTGTTAGCTAGATCACATCTAGTATGAATCTATAGCAAGAGCTGTTATCTAGATCACACCTAGAATAAACCTTTAGCAAGAGCTGTTAGCTAGAACACACCTAGCATGAATCTATATCAAGAGCTGTTAGCTAGATCACACCTAGCATGAATCTATAGCAAGAGCTGTTAGCTAGATCACACCTATCATGAATCTATAGTTAGAGATGTTAGCTAGATCATACCTAGCATGAAACTATAGCAAAAGCTGTTAACTAATTCACACCTATCATGAACCTATAGCAAGAGCTGTTAGCTAGATCACACTTTTCATGAATCTATAGCAAGAGCTGTTAGCTAGATCACACCTATCACGAACCTATAGAAAGAGCTGTTAGCTAGATCAGACCTAGCATGAATCTATAGCAAGACATTTTAGCTAGATCACAACTACCACGAACCTACAGCAAGAGCTTTTAGCTAGTTCACACTTATCACGAACCTATAGCAAGAGCTGTTAGCTAGATCACACCTAGCATGAATCTATAGAAAGAGCTGTTAGCTAGATCACACCTAGCATAAATCTTTAGCAAGAGCTTTTAGCTAGATCACCCCTATCACGATCCTATTGCAAGAGCTGATAGCTAGATAACACCTAGCATGAAACTATAGCAAGAGCTGCTAGCTAGATCACACCTAGCATGAATCTATAGCAAAAGTTGTTATCTAGATCACACCAAGCATAAACCTATAGCAAGAGCTGTTAGCTAGATCACACCTATCATTAACCTATAGCAAGAGCTGTTACCTAGATCACACCTACTATGAATCTATAGCAAGATCTGTTAGCTAGATTACACCT
The DNA here is from genome assembly GCA_036873155.1 of Biomphalaria sudanica. Lineage (NCBI taxonomy): Eukaryota > Metazoa > Mollusca > Gastropoda > Planorbidae > Biomphalaria > Biomphalaria sudanica. Next base: position 287,143 of record JAZGLO010001246.1, on the reverse strand, counting down.
AGCATAAACCTATAGCAAAAGTTGTTAGCTAGATCACACCTAGCATGAATCTATAGCAAGAGCTGTTAGCTAGATCACACCTATCACGATTCTATAGCAAGAGCTGTTAGCTAGATCACACGTAGCATGAATCCATAGAAAGCGCTGTTAGCTAGATTACACCTATCACAAACCTATAGCAAGAGCTGTTAGCTAGATCACACCTATCTTGAATCTATAGTAAGAGCTATTAGCTAGATCACACCTATAACGAACCTATAGCTAGAGCTGTTAGCTAGATCACACCTAGCATGAATCTATAGCAAGAGCTGTTAGCTAGATCACACAGAGCATAAACCTATAGCAAGATCTGTTAGCTAGATCACACCTAGCATGAATCTATAGCAAGAGCTGTTAGCTAGATCTCACCTTTTTTTGAACCTATAGCAAGAGCTGTTAGCTAGATCACACCTATCACGAACCTAAAGCAAGAGCTGTTAGCTAGATCACACCTAGCATAAATCTATAGCAAGAGCTATTAGCTTGATCATACCTATTACGATTCTATAGCAAGAGCTGTTAGCTAGATCACACCTATCATGAAACTATAGCAAGAGCTGTTAGCTAGATCACAACTAGCATAAATCTTGAGCAAGAGCTGTTAGCTAGATCACACCTAGCATAAACCTATAGCAAGAGCTTTTAGCTAGATCACACCTAGCATAAATCTTTAACACAAGCTGTTAGCTAGATCACACCTAGCATGAATCTATAGCAAGAGCTGTTAGCTAGATCTTACCTATCACGAACCTATAGCAAGAGCTGTTAGCTAGATTACACTTTGCATGAACCTATAGCAAAAGCTGTTAGCTAGATCACACCTAGCATGAATCTTAAGCAGGAGCTGTTAGCTAGATCACACCTATCACGAACCTATAGCAAGAAGCTGTTAGCTAGATCACACCTATTATGAATCTATAGCAAGAGCGTTTAGCTAGATCACACCTAGAATAAACCTATAGCAAAAGCTGTTAGCTAGATTACACCTATCACAAACCTATAGCAAGAGCTGTTAGCTAGATCACACCTATAATAAATCTATAGAAAGAACTGTTAGGTAGATCACACCTATCACGAACCTATAGCAAGAGCTGTTAGCTAGATCACATCTAGCATGAATCTATAGCAAGAGCTGTTATCTAGATCACACCTAGAATAAACCTTTAGCAAGAGCTGTTAGCTAGAACACACCTAGCATGAATCTATAGCAAGAGCTGTTAGCTAGATCACACCTAGCATGAATCTATAGCAAGAGCTGTTAGCTAGATCACACCTATCATGACTCTATAGTTAGAGCTGTTAGCTAGATCATACCTAGCATGAAACTATAGCAAAAGCTGTTAACTAATTCACACCTATCATGAACCTATAGCAAGAACTGTTAGCTAGATCACACCTTTCATGAATCTATAGCAAGAGCTGTTAGCTAAATCACACCTATCACGAACCTATAGAAAGAGCTGTTAGCTAGATCAGACCTAGCATGAATCTATAGCAAGACCTTTTAGCTAGATCACAACTACCACGAACCTACAGCAAGAGCTTTTAGCTAGTTCACACTTATCACGAACCTATAGCAAGAGCTGTTAGCTAGATCACACCTAGCATGAATCTATAGAAAGAGCTGTTAGCTAGATCACACCTAGCATGAATCTTTAGCAAAAGATTTTAGCTAGATCACCCCTATCACGATCCTATTGCAAGAGCTGATAGCTAGATAACACCTAGCATGAAACTATAGCAAGAGCTGCTAGCTAGATCACACCTGGCATGAATCTATAGCAAAAGTTGTTATCTAGATCACACCAAGCATAAACCTACAGCAAGAGCTGTTAGCTAGATCACACCTATCATTAATCTATAGCAAGAGCTGTTACCTAGATCACACCTACTATGAATCTATAGCAAGATCTGTTAGCTAGATTACACCTAGCATAAACCTATAGCAAAAGCTGTTAGCTAGATCACACCTAGCATGAATCTATAGCAAGAGCTGTTAGCTAGATCACACCTATCACGATTCTATAGCATAAGCTGTTAGCTAGATCACACGTAGCATGAATCCATAGAAAGAGCTGTTAGCTAGATTACACCTATCACAAACCTATAGCAAGAGCTGTTAGCTAGATCACACCTATCTTGAATCTATAGTAAGAGCTGTTAGCTAGATCACACCTATCACAAACATATAGCAAGAGCTGTTAGCTAGATCACACCTAGCATGAATCTATAGCAAGAGCTGTTAGCTAGATCACACCTAGCATAAACCTATAGCAAGAGCTGTTAGCTAGATCACACCTAGCATGAATCTATAGCAAGAGCTGTTAGCTAGATCTCACCTTTTTTTGAACCTATAGCAAGAGCTGTTAGCTAGATCACACCTAGCATAAATCTATAGCAAGTGCTGTTAACTTGATCATACCTATTACGATTCTATAGCAAGAGCTGTTAGCTAGATCACACCTATCATGAAACTATAGCAAGAGCTGTTAGCTAGATCACACCTAGCTTGAATCTTGAGCAAGAGCTGTTAGCTAGATCACACCTAGCATAAACCTATAGCAAGAGCTATTAGCTAGATCACACCTAGCATAAATCTTTAGCAAAAGCTGTTAGCTTGATCACACCTAGCATGAATCTTTAGCAAGAGCTGTTAGCTAGATCACCCCTATCACGAACCTATACCAAGAGCTGTTAGCTAGATCACACCTAGCATGAAACTATAGCAAGAGCTGCTAGCTAGATCACATCTATCACGAACCTATAGCAATAGCTGTTAGCTAGAAAACACCTAGCATGAATCTTTAGCAAGAGCTGTTAGCTAGATCACACCTAGCATGAATCTTTAGCAAGAGCTGTTAGCTAGATCTTACCTTTCACGAACCTATAGCAAGAGCTGTTTGCTAGATTACACTTTGCATAAACTTATAGCAAGAGCTGTTAGCTAGATCACACCTAGCATGAATCTTTAGCAAGAGCTGTTAGCTAGATCACACCTATCACGAACCTATAGCAAGAAGCTGTTAGCTAGATCACACCTAGCATGAATATATAGCAAGAGCTGTTAGCTAGATCACACCTATCTTGAATCTATAGTAAGAGCTGTTAGCTAGATCACACCTTTAACGAACCTATAGCAAGAGCTGTTAGCTAGATCACACCTAGCATGAATCTATAGCAAGAGCTGTTAGCTAGATCACACCTAGCATAAACCTATAGCAAGAGCTGTTAGCTAGATCACACCTAGCATGAATATATAGCAAGACCTGTTAGCTAGATCTCACCTTTTTTTGAACCTATAGCAAGAGCTGTTAGCTAGATTACACCTATCTTGAATCTAAAGCAAGAGCTGTTAGCTAGATCACACCTATCACGAACCTAAAGCAAGAGCTGTTAGCTAGATCACACCTAGCATAAATCTATAGCAAGAGCTGTTAGCTTGATCATACCTTTTACGATTCTATAGCAAGAGCTGTTAGGTAGATCACACCTATTACAAACCTATTGCAAGAACCTATAGCAAGAGCTGTTAGCTAGATCACACCTAGCATGAATCTATAGCAAGAGCTGTTAGCTAGATCACACCTATCACGAACCTAAAGCAACAGCTGTTAGCTAGATCACACCTAGCATAAATCTTTAACACAAGCTGTTAGCTTGATCACACCTAGCATGAATCTTTTGCAAGAGCTGTTAGCTAGATCACCCCTATCACGAACCTATAGCAAGAGCTGTTAGCTAGATCACACCTAGCATGAAACTATAGCAAGAGCTGCTAGCTAGATCATTTCTATCACGAACCTATAGCAATAGCTGTTAGCTAGAAAACACCTAGCATGAATCTATAGCAAGAGCTGTTAGCTAGATCACACCTATCACGAACATATAGCAAGAGCTGTTAGGTAGATCACACCTATCACAAACCTATTGCAAGAAACTATAGCAAGAGCTGTTAGCTAGATCACACCTAGCATGAATCTATAGCAAGAGCTGTTAGCTAGATCCTACCTATCACGAACCTATAGCAAGAGCTGTTAGCTAGATTACACCTATTATGAATCTATAGCAAGAGCGTTTAGCTAGATCACACCTAGCATAAACCTATAGGAAAAGCTGTTAGCTAGATCACACCTAGCATTAATATATAGCAAGAGCTGTTAGCTAGATCACACCTATCACGAACCTATAGCTACAGTTTTAACTAGATCACACCTATCATGAATCTATAGCAAGAGCTGTTAGCTAGATCTTACCTAGCATGAAACTATAGCAAAAGCTGTTAACAAATTCACACCTATCATGAACCTATAGTTAGAGATGTTAGCTAGATCAGACCTAGCATGAATCTATAGCAAGACCTTTTAGCTAGATCACAACTACCACGAACCTACAGCAAGAGCTTTTAGCTAGTTCACACTTATCACGAACCTATAGCAAGAGCTGTTAGCTAGATCACACCTAGCATGAATCTATAGAAAGAGCTGTTAGCTAGATCACACCTAGCATGAATCTTTACCAAGAGCTTTTAGCTAGATCACCCCTATCACGATCCTATTGCAAGAGCTGATAGCTAGATAACACCTAGCATGAAACTATAGCAAGAGCTGCTAGCTAGATCACACCTAGCATGAATCTATAGCAAAAGTTGTTATCTAGATCACACCAAGCATAAACCTATAGCAAGAGCTGTTAGCTAGATCACACCTATCATTAACCTATAGCAAGAGCTGTTACCTAGATCACACCTACTATGAATCTATAGCAAGATCTGTTAGCTAGATTACACCTAGCATAAACCTATAGCAAAAGTTGTTAGCTAGATCACACCTAGCATGAATCTATAGCAAGAGCTGTTAGCTAGATCACACCTATCACGATTCTATAGCAAGAGCTGTTAGCTAGATCACACCTAGCATGAATCCATAGAAAGCGCTGTTAGCTAGATTACACCTATCACAAACCTATAGCAAGAGCTGTTAGCTAGATCACACCTATCTTGAATCTATAGTAAGAGCTGTTAGCTAGATCACACCTATAACGAACCTATAGCTAGAGCTGTTAGCTAGATCACACCTAGCATGAATCTATAGCAAGAGCTGTTAGCTAGATCACACCTATTACGATTCTATATCAAAAGCTGTTAGTTAGATCACACCTATCACGAACCTATAGCAAGAGCTGTTAGCTAGATCACACCTAGCATGAATCTATAGCAAAAGTTGTTATCTAGATCACACCAAGCATAAACCTATAGCAAGAGCTGTTAGCTAGATCACACCTATCATTAACTTATAGCAAGAGCTGTTATCTAGATCACACCTAGAATAAACCTTTAGCAAGAGCTGTTAGCTAGAACACACCTAGCATGAATCTATAGCAAGAGCTGTTAGCTAGATCACACCTAGCATGAATCTATAGCAAGAGCTGTTAGCTAGATCACACCTATCATGAATCTATAGTTAGAGATGTTAGCTAGATCATACCTAGCATGAAACTATAGCAAAAGCTGTTAACAAATTCACACCTATCATGAACCTATAGCAAGAGCTGTTAGCTAGATCACACCTTTCATGAATCTATAGCAAGAGCTGTTAGGTAGATCACACCTATTACAAACCTATTGCAAGAACCTATAGCAAGAGCTGTTAGCTAGATCACACCTAGCATGAATCTATAGCAAGAGCTGTTAGCTAGATCACACCTATCACGAACCTAAAGCAACAGCTGTTAGCTAGATCACACCTAGCATAAATCTTTAACACAAGCTGTTAGCTTGATCACACCTAGCATGAATCTTTTGCAAGAGCTGTTAGCTAGATCACCCCTATCACGAACCTATAGCAAGAGCTGTTAGCTAGATCACACCTAGCATGAAACTATAGCAAGAGCTGCTAGCTAGATCATTTCTATCACGAACCTATAGCAATAGCTGTTAGCTAGAAAACACCTAGCATGAATCTATAGCAAGAGCTGTTAGCTAGATCACACCTATCACGAACATATAGCAAGAGCTGTTAGGTAGATCACACCTATCACAAACCTATTGCAAGAAACTATAGCAAGAGCTGTTAGCTAGATCACACCTAGCATGAATCTATAGCAAGAGCTGTTAGCTAGATCCTACCTATCACGAACCTATAGCAAGAGCTGTTAGCTAGATTACACCTATTATGAATCTATAGCAAGAGCGTTTAGCTAGATCACACCTAGCATAAACCTATAGGAAAAGCTGTTAGCTAGATCACACCTAGCATTAATATATAGCAAGAGCTGTTAGCTAGATCACACCTATCACGAACCTATAGCTACAGTTTTAACTAGATCACACCTATCATGAATCTATAGCAAGAGCTGTTAGCTAGATCTTACCTAGCATGAAACTATAGCAAAAGCTGTTAACAAATTCACACCTATCATGAACCTATAGTTAGAGATGTTAGCTAGATCAGACCTAGCATGAATCTATAGCAAGACCTTTTAGCTAGATCACAACTACCACGAACCTACAGCAAGAGCTTTTAGCTAGTTCACACTTATCACGAACCTATAGCAAGAGCTGTTAGCTAGATCACACCTAGCATGAATCTATAGAAAGAGCTGTTAGCTAGATCACACCTAGCATGAATCTTTAGCAAGAGCTTTTAGCTAGATCACCCCTATCACGATCCTATTGCAAGAGCTGATAGCTAGATAACACCTAGCATGAAACTATAGCAAGAGCTGCTAGCTAGATCACACCTAGCATGAATCTATAGCAAAAGTTGTTATCTAGATCACACCAAGCATAAACCTATAGCAAGAGCTGTTAGCTAGATCACACCTATCATTAACCTATAGCAAGAGCTGTTACCTAGATCACACCTACTATGAATCTATAGCAAGATCTGTTAGCTAGATTACACCTAGCATAAACCTATAGCAAAAGTTGTTAGCTAGATCACACCTAGCATGAATCTATAGCAAGAGCTGTTAGCTAGATCACACCTATCACGATTCTATAGCAAGAGCTGTTAGCTAGATCACACCTAGCATGAATCCATAGAAAGCGCTGTTAGCTAGATTACACCTATCACAAACCTATAGCAAGAGCTGTTAGCTAGATCACACCTATCTTGAATCTATAGTAAGAGCTGTTAGCTAGATCACACCTATAACGAACCTATAGCTAGAGCTGTTAGCTAGATCACACCTAGCATGAATCTATAGCAAGAGCTGTTAGCTAGATCACACCTATTACGATTCTATATCAAAAGCTGTTAGTTAGATCACACCTATCACGAACCTATAGCAAGAGCTGTTAGCTAGATCACACCTAGCATGAATCTATAGCAAAAGTTGTTATCTAGATCACACCAAGCATAAACCTATAGCAAGAGCTGTTAGCTAGATCACACCTATCATTAACTTATAGCAAGAGCTGTTATCTAGATCACACCTAGAATAAACCTTTAGCAAGAGCTGTTAGCTAGAACACACCTAGCATGAATCTATAGCAAGAGCTGTTAGCTAGATCACACCTAGCATGAATCTATAGCAAGAGCTGTTAGCTAGATCACACCTATCATGAATCTATAGTTAGAGATGTTAGCTAGATCATACCTAGCATGAAACTATAGCAAAAGCTGTTAACAAATTCACACCTATCATGAACCTATAGCAAGAGCTGTTAGCTAGATCACACCTTTCATGAATCTATAGCAAGAGCTGTTAGCTAGATCACACCTATCACGAACCTATAGAAAGAGCTGTTAGCTAGATCAGACCTAGCATGAATCTATAGCAAGACCTTTTAGCTAGATCACAACTACCACGAACCTACAGCAAGAGCTTTTAGCTAGTTCACACTTATCACGAACCTATAGCAAGAGCTGTTAGCTAGATCACACCTAGCATGAATCTATAGAAAGAGCTGTTAGCTAGATCACACCTAGCATGAATCTTTAGCAAGAGCTTTTAGCTAGATCACCCCTATCACGATCCTATTGCATGAGCTGATAGCTAGATAACACCTAGCATGAAACTATAGCAAGAGCTGCTAGCTAGATCACACCTAGCATGAATCTATAGCAAAAGTTGTTATCTAGATCACACCAAGCATAAACCTATAGCAAGAGCTGTTAGCTAGATCACACCTATCATTAACCTATAGCAAGAGCTGTTACCTAGATCACACCTACTATGAATCTATAGCAAGATCTGTTAGCTAGATTACACCTAGCATAAACCTATAGCAAAAGTTGTTAGCTAGATCACACCTAGCATGAATCTATAGCAAGAGCTGTTAGCTAGATCACACCTATCACGATTCTATAGCAAGAGCTGTTAGCTAGATCACACCTAGCATGAATCCATAGAAAGCGCTGTTAGCTAGATTACACCTATCACAAACCTATAGCAAGAGCTGTTAGCTAGATAACACCTATCTTGAATCTATAGTAAGAGCTGTTAGCTAGATCACACCTATAACGAACCTATAGCTAGAGCTGTTAGCTAGATCACACCTAGCATGAATCTATAGCAAGAGCTGTTAGCTAGATCACACCTAGCATAAACCTATAGCAAGATCTGTTAGCTAGATCACACCTAGCATGAATCTATAGCAAGAGCTGTTAGCTAGATCTCACCTTTTTTTGAACCTATAGCAAGATCTGTTAGCTAGATCACACCTATCACGAACCTAAAGCAAGAGCTTTTAGCTAGATCACACCTAGCATAAATCTATAGCAAGAGCTATTAGCTTGATCATACCTATTACGATTCTATAGCAAGAGCTGTTAGCTAGATCACACCTATCATGAAACTATAGCAAGAGCTGTTAGCTAGATCACAACTAGCATAAATCTTGAGCAAGAGCTGTTAGCTAGATCAAACCTAGCATAAATCTATAGCAAGAGCTTTTAGCTAGATCACACCTAGCATAAATCTTTAACACAAGCTGTTAGCTAGATCACACCTAGCATGAATCTATAGCAAGAGCTGTTAGCTAGATCTTACCTATCACGAACCTATGGCAAGAGCTGTTAGCTAGATTACACTTTGCATGAACCTATAGCAAAATCTGTAAGCTAGATCACACCTAGCATGAATCTTTAGCAAGAGCTGTTAGCTAGATCACACCTATCACGAACCTATAGCAAGAAGCTGTTAGCTAGATCACACCTGGCATGATATTAAAGCAAGAGCTGTTAGCTAGATCACACCTATTATGAATCTATAGCAAGAGCGTTTAGCTAGATCACACCTAGCATAAACCTATAGCAAAAGCTGTTAGCTAGATTACACCTATCACAAACCTATAGCAAGAGCTGTTAGCTAGATCACACCTATAATAAATCTATAGAAAGAACTGTTAGGTAGATCACACCTATCACGAACCTATAGCAAGAGCTGTTAGCTAGATCACATCTAGCATGAATCTATAGCAAGAGCTGTTATCTAGATCACACCTAGAATAAACCTTTAGCAAGAGCTGTTAGCTAGAACACACCTAGCATGAATCTAAAGCAAGAGCTGTTAGCTAGATCACACCTAGCATGAATCTATAGCAAGAGCTGTTAGCTAGATCACACCTATCATGAATCTATAGTTAGAGCTGTTAGCTAGATCATACCTAGCATGAAACTATAGCAAAAGCTGTTAACTAATTCACACCTATCATGAACCTATAGCAAGAGCTGTTAGCTAGATCACACCTTTCATGAATCTATAGCAAGAGCTGTTAGCTAGATCACACCTATCACGAACCTATAGAAAGAGCTTTTAGCTAGATCAGACCTAGCATGAATCTATAGCAAGACCTTTTAGCTAGATCACAACTACCACGAACCTACAGCAAGAGCTTTTAGCTAGTTCACACTTATCACGAACCTATAGCAAGAGCTGTTAGCTAGATCACACCTAGCATGAATCTATAGAAAGAGCTGTTAGCTAGATCACACCTAGCATGAATCTTTAGCAAGAGCTTTTAGCTAGATCACCCCTATCATGATCCTATTGCAAGAGCTGATAGCTAGATAACACCTAGCATAAAACTATAGCAAGAGCTGCTAGCTAGATCACACCTATCATAAATCTATAGCAAGAGCTGTTAGCTAGATCTCACCTATCACGAACCTATAGCAAGAGCTGTTAGCTAGATTGCACCTAGCATGAATCTATAGCAAGAGCTGTTAGCTAGATCTTACCTATCACGAACCTATAGCAAGAGCTGTTAGCTAGATTACACTTAGCATGAACCTATAGCAAGAGCTGTTAGCTAGATCACACCTAGCATGAATCTTTAGCAAGATTTGTTAGCTAGATCACACCTATCACGAACCTATAGCAAGAAGCTGTTAGCTAGATTACACCTGGCATAAAATTATAGCAAGAGCTGTTAGCTAGATCACATCTATTATGAATCTATAGCAAGAGCGTTTAGCTAGATCACACCTAGCATAAACCTATAGCAAAAGCTGTTAGCTAGATCACACCTAGCATGAATCTATATCAAGAGCTGTTAGCTAGATCACACCAAGCATAAACCTATAGGAAGAGCTGTTAGCTAGATCACACCTATCATTAATCTATAGCAAGAGCTGTTACCTAGATCAAACCTACTATGAATCTATAGCAAGATCTGTTAGCTAGATTACACCTAGCATAAACCTATAGCAAAAGCTGTTAGCTAGATCACACCTAGCATGAATCTATAGCAAGAGCTGTTAGCTAGATCACACCTATCACGATTCTATAGCAAGAGCTGTTAGCTAGATCACACGTAGCATGAATCCATAGAAAGAGCTGTTAGCTAGATTACACCTATCACAAACCTATAGCAAGAGCTGTTAGCTAGATCACACCTATCTTGAATCTATAGTAAGAGCTGTTAGCTAGATCACACCTATCACGAACATATAGCAAGAGCTGTTAGCTAGATCACACCTAGCATGAATCTATAGCAAGAGCTGTTAGCTAGATCACACCTAGCATAAACCTATAGCAAGAGCTGTTAGCTAGATCACACATAGCATGAATCTATAGCAAGAGCTGTTAGCTAGATCTCACCTCTTTTTGAACCTATAGCAAGAGCTGTTAGCTAGATCACACCTAGCATAAATCTATAGCAAGAGCTGTTAACTTGATCATACCTATTACGATTCTATAGCAAGAGCTGTTAGCTAGATCACACCTATCATGAAACTATAGCAAGAGCTGTTAGCTAGATCACACCTAGCTTGAATCTTGAGCAAGAGCTGTTAGCTAGATCACACCTAGCATAAACCTATAGCAAGAGCTATTAGCTAGATCACACCTAGCATAAATCTTTAGCAAAAGCTGTTAGCTTGATCACACCTAGCATGAATCTTTAGCAAGAGCTGTTACCTAGATCACCCCTATAACGAACCTATACCAAAAGCTGTTAGCTAGATCACACCTAGCATAAACCTATAGCAAGAGCTGTTAGCTAGATCACACCTAGCATGAATCTATAGCAAGAGCTGTTAGCTAGATCTCACCTTTTTTTGAACCTATAGCAAGAGCTGTTAGCTAGATTACACCTATCATGAATCTAAAGCAAAAGCTGTTAGCTAGATCACACCTATCACGAACCTAAAGCAAGAGCTGTTAGCTAGATCACACCTAGCATGAATCTATAGCAAGAGCTGTTAGCTTGATCATACCTTTTACGATTCTATAGCAAGAGCTGTTAGGTAGATCACACCTATCACAAACCTATTGCAAGAACCTATAGCAAGAGCTGTTAGCTAGATCACACCTAGCATGAATCTATAGCAAGAGCTGTTAGCTAGATCACACCTATCACGAACCTAAAGCAACAGCTGTTAGCTAGATCACACCTAGCATAAATCTTTAACTTAAACTGTTAGCTTGATCACACCTAGCATGAATCTTTAGCAAGAGCTGTTAGCTAGATCACCCCTATCACGAACCTATAGCAAGAGCTTTTAGCTAGATTACACCTAGCATGAAACTATAGCAAGAGCTGCTAGCTAGATCATTTCTATCACGAACCTATAGCAATAGCTGTTAGCTAGAAAACACCTAGCATGAATCTATAGCAAGAGCTGTTAGCTAGATCACACCTATCACGAACCTATAGCAAGAGCTGTTAGGTAGATCACACCTATCACAAACCTATTGCAAGAACCTATAGCAAGAGCTGTTAGCTAGATCACACCTAGCATGAATCTATAGCAAGAGCTGTTAGCTAGATCCTACCTATCACGAACCTATAGCAAGAGCTGTTAGCTAGATTACACCTATTATGAATCTATAGCAAGAGCGTTTAGCTAGATCACACCTAGCATAAACCTATAGCAATAGCTGTTAGCTAGATCACACCTAGCATTAATATATAGCAAGAGCTGTTAGCTAGATCACACCTATCACGAACCTATAGCTACAGTTTTAACTAGATCACACCTATCATGAATCTATAGCAAGAGCTGTTAGCTAGATCTTACCTATCACGAAACTTTAGCAAGAGCTGTTAGCTAGATCACACCTAGCATGAATCTATAGCAAGAGCTGTTAGCTAGATCACACCTATTACGATTCTATATCAAGAGCTGTTAGTTAGATCACACCTATCACGAACCTATAGCAAGAGCTGTTAGCTAGATCACACCTAGCATGAATCTATAGGAAAAGTTGTTATCTAGATCACACCAAGCATAAAACTATAGCAAGAGCTGTTAGCTAGATCACACCTATCATTAACCTATAGCAAGAGCTGTTACCTAGATCACACCTACTATGAATCTATAGCAAGATCTGTTAGCTAGATTACACCTAGCATAAACCTATAGCAAAAGTTGTTAGCTAGATCACACCTAGCATGAATCTATAGCAAGAGCTGTTAGCTAGATCACACCTATCACGATTCTATAGCAAGAGCTGTTAGCTAGATCACACGTAGCATGAATCCATAGAAAGCGCTGTTAGCTAGATTACACCTATCACAAACCTATAGCAAGAGCTGTTAGCTAGATCACACCTATCTTGAATCTATAGTAAGAGCTGTTAGCTAGATCACACCTATAACGAACCTTTAGCTAGAGCTGTTAGCTAGATCACACCTAGCATGAATCTATAGCAAGAGCTGTTAGCTAGATCACACCTAGCATAAACCTATAGCAAGAGCTGTTAGCTAGATCACACCTAGCATTAATCTATTGCAAGAGCTGTTAGCTAGATCTCACCTTTTTTTGAACCTATAGCAAGAGCTGTTAGCTAGATCACACATATCACGAACCTAAAGCAAGAGCTGTTAGCTAGATCACACCTAGCATAAATCTATAGCAAGAGCTATTAGCTTGATCATACCTATTACGATTCTATAGCAAGAGCTGTTAGCTCGATCACACCTATCATGAAACTATAGCAAGAGCTGTTAGCTAGATCACAACTAGCATAAATCTTGAGCAAGAGCTGTTAGCTAGATCACACCTAGCATAAATCTATAGCAAGAGCTATTAGCTTGATCATACCTATTACGATTCTATAGCAAGAGCTGTTAGCTCGATCACACCTAGCATAAACCTATAGCAAGAGCTTTTAGCTAGATCACACCTAGCATAAATCTTTAACACAAGCTGTTAGCTTGATCACACCTAGCATGAATCTTTAGCAAGAGCTGTTAGCTAGATCACCCCTATCACGAACCTATAGCAAGAGCTGTTAGCTAGATCACACCTAGCATGAATCTATAGCAAGAGCTATTAGCTAGATCTTACCTATCACGAACCTATAGCAAGAGCTGTTAGCTAGATTACACTTTGCATGAACCTATAGCAAAAGCTGTTAGCTAGATCACACCTAGCATGAATCTTTAGCAAGAGCTGTTAGCTAGATCACACCTATCACGAACCTATAGCAAGAAGCTGTTAGCTAGATCACACCTGGCATGATATTATAGCAAGAGCTGTTAGCTAGATCACACCTATTATGAATCTATAGCAAGAGCGTTTAGCTAGATCACACCTAGCATAAACCTATAGCAAAAGCTGTTAGCTAGATTACACCTATCACAAACCTATAGCAAGAGCTGTTAGCTAGATCACACCTATAATAAATCTATAGAAAGAACTGTTAGGTAGATCACACCTATCACGAACCTATAGCAAGAGCTGTTAGCTAGATCACATCTAGTATGAATCTATAGCAAGAGCTGTTATCTAGATCACACCTAGAATAAACCTTTAGCAAGAGCTGTTAGCTAGAACACACCTAGCATGAATCTATAGCAAGAGCTGTTAGCTAGATCACACCTCGCATGAATCTATAGCAAGAGCTGTTAGCTAGATCACACCTATCATGAATCTATAGTTAGAGATATTAGCTAGATCATACCTAGCATGAAACTATAGCAAAAGCTGTTAACTAATTCACACCTATCATGAACCTATAGCAAGAGCTGTTAGCTAGATCACACCTTTCATGAATCTATAGCAAGAGCTGTTAGCTAGATCACACCTATCACGAACCTATAGAAAGAGCTGTTAGCTAGATCAGACCTAGCATGAATCTATAGCAAGACCTTTTAGCTAGATCACAACTACCACGAACCTACAGCAAGAGCTTTTAGCTAGTTCACACTTATCACGAACCTATAGCAAGAGCTGTTAGCTAGATCACACCTAGCATGAATCTATAGAAAGAGCTGTTAGCTAGATCACACCTAGCATGAATCTTTAGCAAGAGCTTTTAGCTAGATCACCCCTATCACGATCCTATTGCAAGAGCTGATAGCTAGATAACACCTAGCATAAAACTATAGCAAGAGCTGCTAGCTAGATCACACCTAGCATGAATCTATAGCAAAAGTTGTTATCTAGATCACACCAAGCATAAACCTATAGCAAGAGCTGTTAGCTAGATCACACCTATCATTAACCTATAGCAAGAGCTGTTACCTAGATCACACCTACTATGAATCTATAGCAAGATCTGTTAGCTAGATTACACCTAGCATAAACCTATAGCAAAAGTTTTTAGCTAGATCACACCTAGCATGAATCTATAGCAAGAGCTGTTAGCTAGATCACACCTATCATGAAACTATAGCAAGAGCTGATTGCTAGATCACAACTAGCATAAATCTTGAGCAAGAGCTGTTAGCTAGATCACACCAAGCATAAACCTATAGCAAGAGCTTTTAGCTAGATCACACCTAGCATAAATCTTTAACACAAGCTGTTAGCTAGATCACACCTAGCATGAATCTATAGCAAGAGCTGTTAGCTAGATCTTACCTATCACGAACCTATAGCAAGAGCTGTTAGCTAGATTACACTTTGCATGAACCTATAGCAAAAGCTGTTAGCTAGATCACACCTAGCATGAATCTTTAGCAAGAGCTGTTAGCTAGATCACACCTATTATGAATCTATAGCCAGAGCGTTTAGCTAGATCACACCTAGCATAAACCTATAGCAAAAGCTGTTAGCTAGATTACACCTATCACAAACCTATAGCAAGAGCTGTTAGCTAGATCACACCTATAATAAATCTATAGAAAGAACTGTTAGGTAGATCACACCTATCACGAACCTATAGCAAGAGCTGTTAGCTAGATCACATCTAGCATGAATCTATAGCAAGAGCTGTTATCTAGATCACACCTAGAATAAACCTTTAGCAAGAGCTGTTAGCTAGAACACACCTAGCATGAATCTATAGCAAGAGCTGTTAGCTAGATCACACCTAGCATGAATCTATAGCAAGAGCTGTTAGCTAGATCACACCTATCATGAATCTATAGTTAGAGATGTTAGCTAGATCATACCTAGCATGAAACTATAGCAAAAGCTGTTAACTAATTCACACCTATCATGAACCTATAGCAAGAGCTGTTAGCTAGATCACACCTTTCATGAATCTATAGCAAGAGTTGTTAGCTAGATCACACCTATCACGAACCTATAGAAAGAGCTGTTAGCTAGATCAGACCTAGCATGAATCTATAGCAAGACCTTTTAGCTAGATCACAACTACCACGAACCTACAGCAAGAGCTTTTAGCTAGTTCACACTTATCACGAACCTATAGCAAGAGCTGTTAGCTAGATCACACCTAGCATGAATCTATAGAAAGAGCTGTTAGCTAGATCACACCTAGCATGAATATTTAGCAAGAGCTTTTAGCTAGATCACCCCTATCACGATCCTATTGCAAGAGCTGATAGCTAGATAACACCTAGCATGAAACTATAGCAAGAGCTGCTAGCTAGATCACACCTATCATAAATCTATAGCAAGAGCTGTTAGCTAGATCTCACCTATCACGAACCTATAGCAAGAGCTGTTAGCTAGATTACACCTAGCATGAATCTATAGCAAGAGCTGTTAGCTAGATCTTACCTATCACGAACCTATAGCAAGAGCTGTTAGCTAGATTACACTTAGCATGAACCTATAGCAAGAGCTGTTAGCTAGATCACACTTAGCATGAATCTTTAGAAAGATTTGTTAGCTAGATCACACCTATCAAGAATAAATAGCAAGAAGCTGTTAGCTAGATTACACCTGGCATAAAATTATAGCAAGAGCTGTTAGCTAGATCACATCTATTATGAATCTATAGCAAGAGCGTTTAGCTAGATCACACCTATCATTAATCTATAGCAAGAGCTGTTACCTAGATTACACCTACTATGAATCTATAGCAAGATCTGTTAGCTAGATTACACCTAGCATAAACCTATAGCAAAAGCTGTTAGCTAGATCACACCTAGCATGAATCTAAAGCAAGAGCTGTTAGCTAGATCACACCTATCACGATTCTATAGCAAGAGCTTTTAGCTAGATCACACGTAGCATGAATCCATAGAAAGCGTTGTTAGCTAGATTTCACCTATCACAAACCTATAGCAAGAGCTGTTAGCTAGATCACACCTATCTTGAATCTATAGTAAGAACTGTTAGCTAGATCACACCTATAACGAACCTATAGCAAGAGCTGTTAGCTAGATCACACCTAGCATGAATCTATAGCAAGAGCTGTTAGCTAGATCACACCTAGCATAAACCTATAGAAAGAGCTGTTAGCTAGATCACACCTAGCATGAATCTATAGCAAGAGCTGTTAGCTAGATCTCACCTTTTTTTGAACCTATAGCAAGAGCTGTTAGCTAGATTACACCTATCATGAATCTAAAGCAAAAGCTGTTAGCTAGATCACACCTATCACGAACCTAAAGCAAGAGCTGTTAGCTAGATCACACCTAGCATGAATCTATAGCAAGAGCTGTTAGCTTGATCATACCTTTTACGATTCTATAGCAAGAGCTGTTAGGTAGATCACACCTATCACAAACCTATTGCAAGAACCTATAGCAAGAGCTGTTAGCTAGATCACACCTAGCATGAATCTATAGCAAGAGCTGTTAGCTAGATCACACCTATCACGAACCTAAAGCAACAGCTGTTAGCTAGATCACACCTAGCATAAATCTTTAACTTAAACTGTTAGCTTGATCACACCTAGCATGAATCTTTAGCAAGAGCTGTTAGCTAGATCACCCCTATCACGAACCTATAGCAAGAGCTGTTAGCTAGATTACACCTAGCATGAAACTATAGCAAGAGCTGCTAGCTAGATCATTTCTATCACGAACCTATAGCAATAGCTGTTAGCTAGAAAACACCTAGCATGAATCTATAGCAAGAGCTGTTAGCTAGATCACACCTATCACGAACCTATAGCAAGAGCTGTTAGGTAGATCACACCTATCACAAACCTATTGCAAGAACCTATAGCAAGAGCTGTTAGCTAGATCACACCTAGCATGAATCTATAGCAAGAGCTGTTAGCTAGATCCTACCTATCACGAACCTATAGCAAGAGCTGTTAGCTAGATTACACCTATTATGAATCTATAGCAAGAGCGTTTAGCTAGATCACACCTAGCATAAACCTATAGCAATAGCTGTTAGCTAGATCACACCTAGCATTAATATATAGCAAGAGCTGTTAGCTAGATCACACCTATCACGAACCTATAGCTACAGTTTTAACTAGATCACACCTATCATGAATCTATAGCAAGAGCTGTTAGCTAGATCTTACCTATCACGAAACTTTAGCAAGAGCTGTTAGCTAGATCACACCTAGCATGAATCTATAGCAAGAGCTGTTAGCTAGATCACACCTATTACGATTCTATATCAAGAGCTGTTAGTTAGATCACACCTATCACGAACCTATAGCAAGAGCTGTTAGCTAGATCACACCTAGCATGAATCTATAGGAAAAGTTGTTATCTAGATCACACCAAGCATAAACCTATAGCAAGAGCTGTTAGCTAGATCACACCTATCATTAACCTATAGCAAGAGCTGTTACCTAGATCACACCTACTATGAATCTATAGCAAGATCTGTTAGCTAGATTACACCTAGCATAAACCTATAGCAAAAGTTGTTAGCTAGATCACACCTAGCATGAATCTATAGCAAGAGCTGTTAGCTAGATCACACCTATCACGATTCTATAGCAAGAGCTGTTAGCTAGATCACACGTAGCATGAATCCATAGAAAGCGCTGTTAGCTAGATTACACCTATCACAAACCTATAGCAAGAGCTGTTAGCTAGATCACACCTATCTTGAATCTATAGTAAGAGCTGTTAGCTAGATCACACCTATAACGAACCTTTAGCTAGAGCTGTTAGCTAGATCACACCTAGCATGAATCTATAGCAAGAGCTGTTAGCTAGATCACACCTAGCATAAACCTATAGCAAGAGCTGTTAGCTAGATCACACCTAGCATAAATCTATTGCAAGAGCTGTTAGCTAGATCTCACCTTTTTTTGAACCTATAGCAAGAGCTGTTAGCTAGATCACACATATCACGAACCTAAAGCAAGAGCTGTTAGCTAGATCACACCTAGCATAAATCTATAGCAAGAGCTATTAGCTTGATCATACCTATTACGATTCTATAGCAAGAGCTGTTAGCTCGATCACACCTATCATGAAACTATAGCAAGAGCTGTTAGCTAGATCACAACTAGCATAAATCTTGAGCAAGAGCTGTTAGCTAGATCACACCTAGCATAAACCTATAGCAAGAGCTTTTAGCTAGATCACACCTAGCATAAATCTTTAACACAAGCTGTTAGCTTGATCACACCTAGCATGAATCTTTAGCAAGAGCTGTTAGCTAGATCACCCCTATCACGAACCTATAGCAAGAGCTGTTAGCTAGATCACACCTAGCATGAATCTATAGCAAGAGCTGTTAGCTAGATCTTACCTATCACGAACCTATAGCAAGAGCTGTTAGCTAGATTACACTTTGCATGAACCTATAGCAAAAGCTGTTAGCTAGATCACACCTAGCATGAATCTTTAGCAAGAGCTGTTAGCTAGATCACACCTATCACGAACCTATAGCAAGAAGCTGTTAGCTAGATCACACCTGGCATGATATTATAGCAAGAGCTGTTAGCTAGATCACACCTATTATGAATCTATAGCAAGAGCGTTTAGCTAGATCACACCTAGCATAAACCTATAGCAAAAGCTGTTAGCTAGATTACACCTATCACAAACCTATAGCAAGAGCTGTTAGCTAGATCACACCTATAATAAATCTATAGAAAGAACTGTTAGGTAGATCACACCTATCACGAACCTATAGCAAGAGCTGTTAGCTAGATCACATCTAGTATGAATCTATAGCAAGAGCTGTTATCTAGATCACACCTAGAATAAACCTTTAGCAAGAGCTGTTAGCTAGAACACACCTAGCATGAATCTATAGCAAGAGCTGTTAGCTAGATCACACCTCGCATGAATCTATAGCAAGAGCTGTTAGCTAGATCACACCTATCATGAATCTATAGTTAGAGATATTAGCTAGATCATACCTAGCATGAAACTATAGCAAAAGCTGTTAACTAATTCACACCTATCATGAACCTATAGCAAGAGCTGTTAGCTAGATCACACCTTTCATGAATCTATAGCAAGAGCTGTTAGCTAGATCACACCTATCACGAACCTATAGAAAGAGCTGTTAGCTAGATCAGACCTAGCATGAATCTATAGCAAGACCTTTTAGCTAGATCACAACTACCACGAACCTACAGCAAGAGCTTTTAGCTAGTTCACACTTATCACGAACCTATAGCAAGAGCTGTTAGCTAGATCACACCTAGCATGAATCTATAGAAAGAGCTGTTAGCTAGATCACACCTAGCATGAATCTTTAGCAAGAGCTTTTAGCTAGATCACCCCTATCACGATCCTATTGCAAGAGCTGATAGCTAGATAACACCTAGCATAAAACTATAGCAAGAGCTGCTAGCTAGATCACACCTAGCATGAATCTATAGCAAAAGTTGTTATCTAGATCACACCAAGCATAAACCTATAGCAAGAGCTGTTAGCTAGATCACACCTATCATTAACCTATAGCAAGAGCTGTTACCTAGATCACACCTACTATGAATCTATAGCAAGATCTGTTAGCTAGATTACACCTAGCATAAACCTATAGCAAAAGTTTTTAGCTAGATCACACCTAGCATGAATCTATAGCAAGAGCTGTTAGCTAGATCACACCTATCATGAAACTATAGCAAGAGCTGATAGCTAGATCACAACTAGCATAAATCTTGAGCAAGAGCTGTTAGCTAGATCACACCAAGCATAAACCTATAGCAAGAGCTTTTAGCTAGATCACACCTAGCATAAATCTTTAACACAAGCTGTTAGCTAGATCACACCTAGCATGAATCTATAGCAAGAGCTGTTAGCTAGATCTTACCTATCACGAACCTATAGCAAGAGCTGTTAGCTAGATTACACTTTGCATGAACCTATAGCAAAAACTGTTAGCTAGATCACACCTAGCATGAATCTTTAGCAAGAGCTGTTAGCTAGATCACACCTATTATGAATCTATAGCAAGAGCGTTTAGCTAGATCACACCTAGCATAAACCTATAGCAAAAGCTGTTAGCTAGATTACACCTATCACAAACCTATAGCAAGAGCTGTTAGCTAGATCACACCTATAATAAATCTATAGAAAGAACTGTTAGGTAGATCACACCTATCACGAACCTATAGCAAGAGCTGTTAGCTAGATCACATCTAGCATGAATCTATAGCAAGAGCTGTTATCTAGATCACACCTAGAATAAACCTTTAGCAAGAGCTGTTAGCTAGAACACACCTAGCATGAATCTATAGCAAGAGCTGTTAGCTAGATCACACCTAGCATGAATCTATAGCAAGAGCTGTTAGCTAGATCACACCTATCATGAATCTATAGTTAGAGATGTTAGCTAGATCATACCTAGCATGAAACTATAGCAAAAGCTGTTAACTAATTCACACCTATCATGAACCTATAGCAAGAGCTGTTAGCTAGATCACACCTTTCATGAATCTATAGCAAGAGTTGTTAGCTAGATCACACCTATCACGAACCTATAGAAAGAGCTGTTAGCTAGATCAGACCTAGCATGAATCTATAGCAAGACCTTTTAGCTAGATCACAACTACCACGAACCTACAGCAAGAGCTTTTAGCTAGTTCACACTTATCACGAACCTATAGCAAGAGCTGTTAGCTAGATCACACCTAGCATGAATCTATAGAAAGAGCTGTTAGCTAGATCACACCTAGCATGAATCTTTAGCAAGAGCTTTTAGCTAGATCACCCCTATCACGATCCTATTGCAAGAGCTGATAGCTAGATAACACCTAGCATAAAACTATAGCAAGAGCTGCTAGCTAGATCACACCTAGCATGAATCTATAGCAAAAGTTGTTATCTAGATCACACCAAGCATAAACCTATAGCAAGAGCTGTTAGCTAGATCACACCTATCATTAACCTATAGCAAGAGCTGTTACCTAGATCACACCTACTATGAATCTATAGCAAGATCTGTTAGCTAGATTACACCTAGCATAAACCTATAGCAAAAGTTTTTAGCTAGATCACACCTAGCATGAATCTATAGCAAGAGCTGTTAGCTAGATCACACCTATCATGAAACTATAGCAAGAGCTGATAGCTAGATCACAACTAGCATAAATCTTGAGCAAGAGCTGTTAGCTAGATCACACCAAGCATAAACCTATAGCAAGAGCTTTTAGCTAGATCACACCTAGCATAAATCTTTAACACAAGCTGTTAGCTAGATCACACCTAGCATGAATCTATAGCAAGAGCTGTTAGCTAGATCTTACCTATCACGAACCTATAGCAAGAGCTGTTAGCTAGATTACACTTTGCATGAACCTATAGCAAAAACTGTTAGCTAGATCACACCTAGCATGAATCTTTAGCAAGAGCTGTTAGCTAGATCACACCTATTATGAATCTATAGCAAGAGCGTTTAGCTAGATCACACCTAGCATAAACCTATAGCAAAAGCTGTTAGCTAGATTACACCTATCACAAACCTATAGCAAGAGCTGTTAGCTAGATCACACCTATAATAAATCTATAGAAAGAACTGTTAGGTAGATCACACCTATCACGAACCTATAGCAAGAGCTGTTAGCTAGATCACATCTAGCATGAATCTATAGCAAGAGCTGTTATCTAGATCACACCTAGAATAAACCTTTAGCAAGAGCTGTTAGCTAGAACACACCTAGCATGAATCTATAGCAAGAGCTGTTAGCTAGATCACACCTAGCATGAATCTATAGCAAGAGCTGTTAGCTAGATCACACCTATCATGAATCTATAGTTAGAGATGTTAGCTAGATCATACCTAGCATGAAACTATAGCAAAAGCTGTTAACTAATTCACACCTATCATGAACCTATAGCAAGAGCTGTTAGCTAGATCACACCTTTCATGAATCTATAGCAAGAGTTGTTAGCTAGATCACACCTATCACGAACCTATAGAAAGAGCTGTTAGCTAGATCAGACCTAGCATGAATCTATAGCAAGACCTTTTAGCTAGATCACAACTACCACGAACCTACAGCAAGAGCTTTTAGCTAGTTCACACTTATCACGAACCTATAGCAAGAGCTGTTAGCTAGATCACACCTAGCATGAATCTATAGAAAGAGCTGTTAGCTAGATCACACCTAGCATGAATATTTAGCAAGAGCTTTTAGCTAGATCACCCCTATCACGATCCTATTGCAAGAGCTGATAGCTAGATAACACCTAGCATGAAACTATAGCAAGAGCTGCTAGCTAGATCACACCTATCATAAATCTATAGCAAGAGCTGTTAGCTAGATCTCACCTATCACGAACCTATAGCAAGAGCTGTTAGCTAGATTACACCTAGCATGAATCTATAGCAAGAGCTGTTAGCTAGATCTTACCTATCACGAACCTATAGCAAGAGCTGTTAGCTAGATTACACTTAGCATGAACCTATAGCAAGAGCTGTTAGCTAGATCACACTTAGCATGAATCTTTAGAAAGATTTGTTAGCTAGATCACACCTATCAAGAATAAATAGCAAGAAGCTGTTAGCTAGATTACACCTGGCATAAAATTATAGCAAGAGCTGTTAGCTAGATCACATCTATTATGAATCTATAGCAAGAGCGTTTAGCTAGATCACACCTATCATTAATCTATAGCAAGAGCTGTTACCTAGATTACACCTACTATGAATCTATAGCAAGATCTGTTAGCTAGATTACACCTAGCATAAACCTATAGCAAAAGCTGTTAGCTAGATCACACCTAGCATGAATCTAAAGCAAGAGCTGTTAGCTAGATCACACCTATCACGATTCTATAGCAAGAGCTGTTAGC
Source organism: Biomphalaria sudanica (assembly GCA_036873155.1). Lineage (NCBI taxonomy): Eukaryota > Metazoa > Mollusca > Gastropoda > Planorbidae > Biomphalaria > Biomphalaria sudanica. The sequence continues at coordinate 263,340 of JAZGLO010001246.1, read as the reverse complement.
TAGATCACACGTAGCATGAATCCATAGAAAGCGTTGTTAGCTAGATTACACCTATCACAAACCTATAGCAAGAGCTGTTAGCTAGATCACACCTATCTTGAATGTATAGTAAGAACTGTTAGCTAGATCACACCTATAACGAACCTATAGCAAGAGCTGTTAGCTAGATCACACCTAGCATGAATCTATAGTAAGAGCTGTTAGCTAGATCACACCTAGCATAAACCTATAGCAAGAGCTGTTAGCTAGATCACACCTAGCATGAATCTATAGCAAGAGCTGTTAGCTAGATCTCACCTTTTTTTTAACCTATAGCAAGACCTTTTAGCTAGATTACACCTATCATGAATCTAAAGCAAGAGCTGTTAGCTAGATCACACCTATCACGAACCTAAAGCAAGAGCTGTTAGCTAGATCACACCTAGCATGAATCTATAGCAAGAGCTGTTAGCTTGATCATACCTTTTACGATTCTATAGCAAGAGCTGTTAGGTAGATCACACCTATCACAAACCTATTGCAAGAGCTGTTAGCTAGATCACACCTAGCATGAATCTATAGCAAGAGCTGTTAGCTAGATCACACCTATCACGAACCTAAAGCAAGAGCTGTTAGCTAGATCACACCTAGCATAAATCTATAGCAAGAGCTGTTAGCTTGATCATACCTATTACGATTCTATAGCAAGAGCTTTTAGCTTGATCATACCTATTACGATTCTATAGCAAGAGCTGTTAGCTAGATCAAACCTATCACAAATCTATTGCAAGAGCTGTTAGCTAAATCACACCTAGCATGAATCTATAGCAAGAGCTGTTAGCTAGATCACACCTAGCATGAATCTTTAGCAAGAGCTTTTAGCTAGATCACCCCTATCACGATCCTATTGCAAGAGCTGATAGCTAGATAACACCTAGCATAAAACTATAGCAAGAGCTGCTAGCTAGATCACACCTAGCATGAATCTATAGCAAAAGTTGTTATCTAGATCACACCAAGCATAAACCTATAGCAAGAGCTGTTAGCTAGATCACACCTATCATTAACCTATAGCAAGAGCTGTTACCTAGATCACACCTACTATGAATCTATAGCAAAATCTGTTAGCTAGATTACACCTAGCATAAACCTATAGCAAAAGTTTTTAGCTAGATCACACCTAGCATGAATCTATAGCAAGAGCTGTTAGCTAGATCACACCTATCATGAAACTATAGCAAGAGCTGATAGCTAGATCACAACTAGCATAAATCTTGAGCAAGAGCTGTTAGCTAGATCACACCAAGCATAAACCTATAGCAAGAGCTTTTAGCTAAATCACACCTAGCATAAATCTTTAACACAAGCTGTTAGCTAGATCACACCTAGCATGAATCTATAGCAAGAGCTGTTAGCTAGATCTTACCTATCACGAACCTATAGCAAGAGCTGTTAGCTAGATTACACTTTGCATGAACCTATAGCAAAAGCTGTTAGCTAGATCACACCTAGCATGAATCTTTAGCAAGAGCTGTTAGCTAGATCACACCTATTATGAATCTATAGCAAGAGCGTTTAGCTAGATCACACCTAGCATAAACCTATAGCAAAAGCTGTTAGCTAGATTACACCTATCACAAACCTATAGCAAGAGCTGTTAGCTAGATCACACCTATAATAAATCTATAGAAAGAACTGTTAGGTAGATCACACCTATCACGAACCTATAGCAAGAGCTGTTAGCTAGATCACATCTAGCATGAATCTATAGCAAGAGCTGTTATCTAGATCACACCTAGAATAAACCTTTAGCAAGAGCTGTTAGCTAGAACACACCTAGCATGAATCTATAGCAAGAGCTGTTAGCTAGATCACACCTAGCATGAATCTATAGCAAGAGCTGTTAGCTAGATCACACCTATCATGAATCTATAGTTAGAGATGTTAGCTAGATCATACCTAGCATGAAACTATAGCAAAAGCTGTTAACTAATTCACACCTATCATGAACCTATAGCAAGAGCTGTTAGCTAGATCACACCTTTCATGAATCTATAGCAAGAGTTGTTAGCTAGATCACACCTATCACGAACCTATAGAAAGAGCTGTTAGCTAGATCAGACCTAGCATGAATCTATAGCAAGACCTTTTAGCTAGATCACAACTACCACGAACCTACAGCAAGAGCTTTTAGCTAGTTCACACTTATCACGAACCTATAGCAAGAGCTGTTAGCTAGATCACACCTAGCATGAATCTATAGAAAGAGCTGTTAGCTAGATCACACCTAGCATGAATATTTAGCAAGAGCTTTTAGCTAGATCACCCCTATCACGATCCTATTGCAAGAGCTGATAGCTAGATAACACCTAGCATGAAACTATAGCAAGAGCTGCTAGCTAGATCACACCTATCATAAATCTATAGCAAGAGCTGTTAGCTAGATCTCACCTATTACGAACCTATAGCAAGAGCTGTTAGCTAGATTACACCTAGCATTAATCTATAGCAAGAGCTGTTAGCTAGATCTTACCTATCACGAACCTATAGCAAGAGCTGTTAGCTAGATTACACTTAGCATGAACCTATAGCAAGAGCTGTTAGCTAGATCACACTTAGCATGAATCTTTAGAAAGATTTGTTAGCTAGATCACACCTATCAAGAATAAATAGCAAGAAGCTGTTAGCTAGATTACACCTGGCATAAAATTATAGCAAGAGCTGTTAGCTAGATCACATCTATTATGAATCTATAGCAAGAGCGTTTAGCTAGATCACACCTATCATTAATCTATAGCAAGAGCTGTTACCTAGATTACACCTACTATGAATCTATAGCAAGATCTGTTAGCTAGATTACACCTAGCATAAACCTATAGCAAAAGCTGTTAGCTAGATCACACCTAGCATGAATCTAAAGCAAGAGCTGTTAGCTAGATCACACCTATCACGATTCTATAGCAAGAGCTGTTAGCTAGATCACACGTAGCATGAATCCATAGAAAGCGTTGTTAGCTAGATTACACCTATCACAAACCTATAGCAAGAGCTGTTAGCTAGATCACACCTATCTTGAATCTATAGTAAGAACTGTTAGCTAGATCACACCTATAACGAACCTATAGCAAGAGCTGTTAGCTAGATCACACCTAGCATGAATCTATAGTAAGAGCTGTTAGCTAGATCACACCTAGCATAAACCTATAGCAAGAGCTGTTAGCTAGATCACACCTAGCATGAATCTATAGCAAGAGCTGTTAGCTAGATCTCACCTTTTTTTTAACCTATAGCAAGACCTTTTAGCTAGATTACACCTATCATGAATCTAAAGCAAGAGCTGTTAGCTAGATCACACCTATCACGAACCTAAAGCAAGAGCTGTTAGCTAGATCACACCTAGCATGAATCTATAGCAAGAGCTGTTAGCTTGATCATACCTTTTACGATTCTATAGCAAGAGCTGTTAGGTAGATCACACCTATCACAAACCTATTGCAAGAGCTGTTAGCTAGATCACACCTAGCATGAATCTATAGCAAGAGCTGTTAGCTAGATCACACCTATCACGAACCTAAAGCAAGAGCTGTTAGCTAGATCACACCTAGCATAAATCTATAGCAAGAGCTGTTAGCTTGATCATACCTATTACGATTCTATAGCAAGAGCTTTTAGCTTGATCATACCTATTACGATTCTATAGCAAGAGCTGTTAGCTAGATCAAACCTATCACAAATCTATTGCAAGAGCTGTTAGCTAAATCACACCTAGCATGAATCTATAGCAAGAGCTGTTAGCTAGATCACACCTAGCATAAATCTTTAACACAAGCTGTTAGCTAGATCACACCTAGCATGAATCTATAGCAAGAGCTGTTAGCTAGATCTTACCTATCTTGAATCTATAGTAAGAGCTGTTAGCTAGATTACACTTTGCATGAACCTATAGCAAAAGCTGTTAGCTAGATCACACCTAGCATGAATCTTTAGCAAGAGCTGTTAGCTAGATCACACCTATTATGAATCTATAGCAAGAGCGTTTAGCTAGATCACACCTAGCATAAACCTATAGAAAAAGCTGTTAGCTAGATTACACCTATCACAAACCTATAGCAAGAGCTGTTAGCTAGATCACACCTATAATAAATCTATAGAAAGAACTGTTAGGTAGATCACACCTATCACGAACCTATAGCAAGAGCTGTTAGCTAGATCACATCTAGCATGAATCTATAGCAAGAGCTGTTATCTAGATCACACCTAGAATAAACCTTTAGCAAGAGCTGTTAGCTGGAACACACCTAGCATGAATCTATAGCAAGAGCTGTTAGCTAGATCACACCTAGCATGAATCTATAGCAAGAGCTGTTAGCTAGATCACACCTATCATGAATCTATTGTTAGAGCTGTTAGCTAGATCATACCTAGCATGAAACTATAGCAAAAGCTGTTAACTAATTCACACCTATCATGAACCTATAGCAAGAGCTGTTAGCTAGATCACACCTTTCATGAATCTATAGCAAGAGTTGTTAGCTAGATCACACCTATCACGAACCTATAGAAAGAGCTGTTAGCTAGATCAGACCTAGCATGATTCTATAGCAAGACCTTTTAGCTAGATCACAACTACCACGAACCTACAGCAAGAGCTTTTAGCTAGTTCACACTTATCACGAACCTATAGCAAGAGCTGTTAGCTAGATCACACCTAGCATGAATCTATAGAAAGAGCTGTTAGCTAGATCACACCTAGCATGAATCTTTAGCAAGAGCTTTTAGCTAGATCACCCCTATCACGATCCTATTGCAAGAGCTAATAGCTAGATAACACCTAGCATGAAACTATAGCAAGAGCTGCTAGCTAGATCACACCTATCATAAATCTATAGCAAGAGCTGTTAGCTAGATCTCACCTATCACGAACCTATAGCAAGAGCTGTTAGCTAGATTACACCTAGCATGAATCTATAGCAAGAGCTGTTAGCTAGATCTTACCTATCACGAACCTATAGCAAGAGCTGTTAGCTAGATTACACTTAGCATGAACCTATAGCAAGAGCTGTTAGCTAGATCACACCTAGCATGAATCTTTAGAAAGATTTGTTAGCTAGATCACACCTATCACGAACCTATAGCAAGAAGCTGTTAGCTAGATTACACCTGGCATAAAATTATAGCAAGAGCTGTTAGCTAGATCACATCTATTATGAATCTATAGCAAGAGCGTTTAGCTAGATCACACCTATCATTAATCTATAGCAAGAGCTGTTAACTAGATCACACCTACTATGAATCTATAGCAAGATCTGTTAGCTAGATTACACCTAGCATAAACCTATAGCAAAAGCTGTTAGCTAGATCACACCTAGCATGAATCTATAGCAAGAGCTGTTAGCTAGATCACACTTATCACGATTCTATAGCAAGAGCTGTTAGCTAGATCACACGTAGCATGAATCCATAGAAAGTGCTGTTAGCTAGATTACACCTATCACAAACCTATAGCAAGAGCTGTTAGCTAGATCACACCTATCTTGAATCTATAGTAAGAGCTGTTAGCTAGATCACACCTATCACGAACATATAGCAAGAGCTGTTAGCTAGATCACACCTAGCATGAATCTATAGCAAGAACTGTTAGCTAGATCACACCTAGCATAAACCTTAAGCAAGAGCTGTTAGCTAGATCACACCTAGCATGAATCTATAGCAAGAGCTGTTAGCTAGATCTCACCTTTTTTTGAACCTATAGCAAGAGCTGTTAGCTAGATCACACCTAGCATAAATCTATAGCAAGAGCTGTTAACTTGATTATACCTATTACGATTCTATAGCAAGAGCTGTTAGCTAGATCACACCTATCATGAAACTATAGCAAGAGCTGTTAGCTAGATCACACCTAGCTTGAATCTTGAGCATAAGCTGTTAGCTAGATCACACCTAGCATAAACCTATAGCAAGTGCTATTAGCTAGATCACACCTAGCATAAATCTTTAGCAAGAGCTGTTAGCTTGATCACACCTAGCATGAATCTTTAGCAAGAGCTGTTAGCTAGATCACCCCTATCACGAAACTATACCAAGAGCTGTTAGCTAGATCACACCTAGCATGAAACTATAGCAAGAGCTGCTAGCTAGATCACATCTATCACGAACCTATAGCAATAGCTGTTAGCTAGAAAACACCTAGCATGAATCTATAGCAAGAGCTGTTAGCTAGATCACACCTAGCATGAATCTATAGCAAGAGCTGTTAGCTAGATCTTACCTTTCACGAACCTATAGCAAGAGCTGTTAGCTAGATTACACTTTGCATGAACCTATAGCAAGAGCTGTTAGCTAGATCACACCTAGCATGAATCTTTAGCAAGAGCTGTTAGCTAGATCACACCTATCACGAACCTATAGCAAGAAGTTGTTAGCTAGATCACACCTAGCATTAATATATAGCAAGAGCTGTTAGCTAGATCACACCTATCACGAACCTATAGCAAGAAGCTGTTAGCTAGATTACACCTGGCATAAAATTATAGCAAGAGCTGTTAGCTAGATCACATCTATTATGAATCTATAGCAAGAGCGTTTAGCTAGATCACACCTATCATTAATCTATAGCAAGAGCTGTTACCTAGATCACACCTACTATGAATCTATAGCAAGATCTGTTAGCTAGATTACACCTAGCATAAACCTATAGCAAAAGCTGTTAGCTAGATCACACCTAGCATGAATCTATAGCAAGAGCTGTTAGCTAGATCACACCTATCACGATTGTATAGCAAGAGCTGTTAGCTAGATTACACCTATCACAAACCTATAGCAAGAGCTGTTAGCTAGATCACACCTATCTTGAATCTATAGTAAGAGCTGTTAGCTAGATCACACCTATCACGAACATATAGCAAGAGCTGTTAGCTAGATCACACCTAGCATGAATCTATAGCAAGAGCTGTTAGCTAGATCACACCTAGCATAAACCTATAGCAAGAGCTGTTAGCTAGATCACACCTAGCATGAATCTATAGCAAGAGCTGTTAGCTAGATCTCACCTTTTTTTGAACCTATAGCAAGAGCTGTTAGCTAGATCACACCTAGCATAAATCTATAGCAAGAGCTGTTAACTTGATCATACCTATTACGATTCTATAGCAAGAGCTGTTAGCTAGATCACACCTATCATGAAACTATAGCAAGAGCTGTTAGCTAGATCACACCTAGCTTGAATCTTGAGCAAGAGCTGTTAGCTAGATCACAACTAGCATAAACCTATAGCAAGAGCTATTAGCTAGATCACACCTAGCATAAATCTTTAGCAAGAGCTGTTAGCTTGATCACACCTAGCATGAATCTTTAGCAAGAGCTGTTAGCTAGATCACCCCTATCACGAACCTATACCAAGATCTGTTAGCTAGATCACACCTAGCATGAAACTATAGCAAGAGCTGCTAGCTAGATCACATCTATCACGAACCTATAGCAATAGCTGTTAGCTAGAAAACACCTAGCATGAATCTATAGCAAGAGCTGTTAGCTAGATCACACCTAGCATGAATCTATAGCAAGAGCTGTTAGCTAGATCTTACCTTTCACGAACCTATAGCAAGAGCTGTTTGCTAGATTACACTTTGCATGAACCTATAGCAAGAGCTGTTAGCTAGATCACACCTAGCATGAATCTTTAGCAAGAGCTGTTAGCTAGATCACACCTATCACGAACCTATAGCAAGAAGTTGTTAGCTAGATCACACCTAGCATGAATATATAGCAAGAGCTTTTAGCTAGATCACACCTATTATGAATCTATAGCAAGAGCGTTTAGCTAGATCACACCTAGCATAAACCTATAGCAAGAGCTGTTAGCTAGATCACACCTATTATGAATCTATAGTTAGAGCTGTTAGCTAGATCACACCTATCACGAACCTATAGCAAGAGCTGTTAGCTAGATTACACCTAGCATAAACCTATATCAAAGGCTGTTAGCTAGATCACACCTAGCATGAATCTATAGCAAGAGCTGTTAGCTAGATCACACCTATCACGATTCTATAGCAAGAGCTGTTAGCTAGATCACACATAGCATGAATCCATAGAAAGCGTTGTTAGCTAGATTACACCTATCACAAACCTATAGCAAGAGCTGTTAGCTAGATCACACCTAGCATGAATCTATAGCAAGAGCTGTTAGCTAGATCTCACCTTTTTTTGAACCTATAGCAAGACCTTTTAGCTAGATTACACCTATCATGAATCTAAAGCAAGAGCTGTTAGCTAGATCACACCTATCACGAACCTAAAGCAAGAGCTGTTAGCTAGATCACACCTAGCATGAATTTATAGCAAGAGCTGTTAGCTTGATCATACCTTTTACGATTCTATAGCAAGAGCTGTTAGGTAGATCACACCTATCACAAACATATTGCAAGAGCTGTTAGCTAGATCACACCTAGCATGAATCTATAGCAAGAGCTGTTAGCTAGATCACACCTATCACGAACCTAAAGCAACAGCTGTTAGCTAGATCACACCTAGCATAAATCTATAGCAAGAGCTGTTAGCTTTATCATACCTATTACGATTCTATAGCAAGAGCTGTTAGCTTGATCATACCTATTACGATTCTATAGCAAGAGCTGTTAGCTAGATCAAACCTATCACAAATCTATTGCAAGAGCTGTTAGCTAAATCACACCTAGCATGAATCTATAGCAAGAGCTGTTAGCTAGATCACACCTAGCATAAATCTTTAACACAAGCTGTTAGCTAGATCACACCTAGCATAAATCTATAGCAAGAGCTGTTAGCTAGATCTTACCTATCTTGAATCTATAGTAAGAGCTGTTAGCTAGATTACACTTTGCATGAACCTATAGCAAAAGCTGTTAGCTAGATCACACCTAGCATGAATCTTTAGCAAGAGCTGTTAGCTAGATCACACCTATTATGAATCTATAGCAAGAGCGTTTAGCTAGATCACACCTAGCATAAACCTATAGCAAAAGCTGTTAGCTAGATTACACCTATCACAAACCTATAGCAAGAGCTGTTAGCTAGATCACACCTATAATAAATCTATAGAAAGAACTGTTAGGTAGATCACACCTATCACGAACCTATAGCAAGAGCTGTTAGCTAGATCACATCTAGCATGAATCTATAGCAAGAGCTGTTATCTAGATTTCACCTAGAATAAACCTTTAGCAAGAGCTGTTAGCTAGAACACACCTAGCATGAATCTATAGCAAGAGCTGTTAGCTAGATCACACCTAGCATGAATCTATAGCAAGAGCTGTTAGCTAGATCACACCTATCATGAATCTATAGTTAGAGCTGTTAGCTAGATCATACCTAGCATGAAACTATAGCAAAAGCTGTTAACTAATTCACACCTATCATAAACCTTTAGCAAGAACTGTTAGCTAGATCACACCTTTCATGAATCTATAGCAAGAGCTGTTAGCTAGATCACACCTATCACGAACCTATAGAAAGAGCTGTTAGCTAGATCAGACCTAGCATGAATCTATAGCAAGACCTTTTAGCTAGATCACAACTACCACGAACCTACAGCAAGAGCTTTTAGCTAGTTCACACTTATCACGAACCTATAGCAAGAGCTGTTAGCTAGATCACACCTAGCATGAATCTATAGAAAGAGCTGTTAGCTAGATCACACCTAGCATGAATCTTTAGCAAGAGCTTTTAGCTAGATCACCCCTATCACGATCCTATTGCAAGAGCTGATAGCTAGATAACACCTAGCATGAAACTATAGCAAGAGCTGCTAGCTAGATCACACCTATCATAAATCTATAGCAAGAGCTGTTAGCTAGATCTCACCTATCACGAACCTATAGCAAGAGCTGTTAGCTAGATTACACCTAGCATGAATCTATAGCAAGAGCTGTTAGCTAGATCTTACCTATCACGAACCTATAGCAAGAGCTGTTAGCTAGATTACACTTAGCATGAACCTATAGCAAGAGCTGTTAGCTAGATCACACCTAGCATGAATCTTTAGAAAAATTTGTTAGCTAGATCACACCTATCACGAACCTATAGCAAGAAGCTGTTAGCTAGATTACACCTGGCATAAAATTATAGCAAGAGCTGTTAGCTAGATCACATCTATTATGAATCTATAGCAAGAGCGTTTAGCTAGATTACACCTAGCATAAACCTATAGCAAAAGCTGTTAGCTAGATCACACCTAGCATGAATCTATAGCAAGAGCTTTTAGCTAGATCACACCTATCACGATTCTATAGCAAGAGCTGTTAGCTAGATCACACGTAGCATGAATCCATAGAAAGAGCTGTTAGCTAGATTACACCTATCACAAACCTATAGCAAGAGCTGTTAGCTAGATCACACCTATCTTGAATCTATAGTAAGAGCTGTTAGCTAGATCACACCTATCACGAACATATAGCAAGAGCTGTTAGCTAGATCACACCTAGCATGAATCTATAGCAAGAGCTGTTAGCTAGATCACACCTAGCATAAACCTAAAGCAAGAGCTGTTAGCTAGATCACACCTAGCATGAATCTATAGCAAGAGCTGTTAGCTAGATCTCACCTTTTTTTTAAACCTATAGCAAGAGCTGTTAGCTAGATCACACCTAGCATAAATCTATAGCAAGAGCTGTTAACTTGATCATACCTATTACGATTCTATAGCAAGAGCTGTTAGCTAGATCACACCTATCACTAAACTATAGCAAGAGCTGTTAGCTAGATCACACCTAGCTTGAATCTTGAGCAAGAGCTGTTAGCTAGATCACACCTAGCATAAACCTATAGCAAGAGCTATTAGCTAGATCACACCTAGCATAAATCTTTAGCAAGAGCTGTTAGCTTGATCACACCTAGCATGAATCTTTAGCAAGAGCTGTTAGCTAGATCACCCCTATCACGAACCTATACCAAGAGCTGTTAGCTAGATCACACCTAGCTTGAAACTATAGCAAGAGCTGCTAGCTAGATCACATCTATCACGAACCTATAGCAATAGCTATTAGCTAGAAAACACCTAGCATGAATCTATTGCAAGAGCTGTTAGCTAGATCACACCTAGCATGAATCTATAGCAAGAGCTGTTAGCTAGATCTTACCTTTCACGAACCTATAGCAAGAGCTGTTTGCTAGATTACACTTTGCATGAACCTATAGCAAGAGCTGTTAGCTAGATCACACCTAGCATGAATCTTTAGCAAGAGCTGTTAGCTAGATCACACCTATCACGAACCTATAGCAAGAAGTTGTTAGCTAGATCACACCTAGCATGAATATATAGCAAGAGCTGTTAGCTAGATCACACCTATTATGAATCTATAGCAAGAGCGTTTAGCTAGATCACACCTAGCATAAACCTATAGCAAAAGTAGTTAACTAGATCACACCAAGCATAAACCTATAGCAAGAGCTGTTAGCTAGATCACACCTATCATGAATCTATAGTTAGAGCTGTTAGCTAGATCACACCTATCACGAACCTATAGCAAGAGCTGTTAGCTAGATTACACCTAGCATAAACCTATAGCAAAAGCTGTTAGCTAGATCACACCTAGCATGAATCTATAGCAAGAGCTTTTAGCTCGATCACACCTATCACGATTCTATAGCAAGAGCTGTTAGCTAGATCACACGTAGCATGAATCCATAGAAAGCGTTGTTAGCTAGATTACACCTATCACAAACCTATAGCAAGAGCTGTTAGCTAGATCACACCTATCTTGAATCTATAGTAAGAGCTGTTAGCTAGATCACACCTATAACGAACCTATAGCAAGAGCTGTTAGCTAGATCACACCTAGCATGAATCTATAGCAAGAGCTGTTAGCTAGATCACACCTAGCATAAACCTATAGCAAGAGCTGTTAGCTAGATCACACCTAGCATGAATCTATAGCAAGAGCTGTTAGCTAGATCTCACCTTTTTTTGAACCTATAGCAAGACGTTTTAGCTAGATTACACCTATCATGAATCTAAATCAAGAGCTGTTAGCTAGATCACACCTATCACGAACCTAAAGCAAGAGCTGTTAGCTAGATCACACCTAGCATGAATCTATAGGAAGAGCTGTTAGCTTGATCATACCTTTTACGATTCTATAGCAAGAGCTGTTAGGTAGATCACACCTATCACAAACCTATTGCAAGAGCTGTTAGCTAGATCACACCTAGCATGAATCTATAGCAAGAGCTGTTAGCTAGATCACAACTATCACGAACCTAAAGCAAGAGCTGTTAGCTAGATCAAACCTAGCATAAATCTATAGCAAGAGCTGTTAGCTTGATCATACCTATTACGATTCTATAGCAAGAGCTGTTAGCTAGATCAAACCTATCACAAATCTATTGCAAGAGCTGTTAGCTAAATCACACCTAGCATGAATCTATAGCAAGAACTGTTAGCTAGATCACACCTATCATTTAACTATAGCAAGAGCTGTTAGCTAGATCACACCTAGCATGAATCTATAGCTAGAGCTGTTAGCTAGATCACACCTAGCATAAACCTATAGCAAGAGCTATTAGCTAGATCACACCTAGCATGAATCTTTAGCAAGAGCTTTTAGCTAGATCACCCCTATCACGATCCTATAGCAAGAGCTGATAGCTAGATAACACCTAGCATGAAACTATAGCAAAAGCTGCTAGCTAGATCACACCTATCACGATTCTATAGCAAGAGCTGTTAGCTAGATCACACGTAGCATTAATCCATAGAAAGCGCTGTTAGCTAGATTACACCTATCACAAACCTATAGCAAGAGCTGTTAGCTAGATCACACCTATCTTGAATCTATAGTAAGAGCTGTTAGCTAGATCACACCTATAACGAACCTATAGCTAGAGCTGTTAGCTATATCACACCTAGAATGAATCTATAGCAAGAGCTGTTAGCTAGATCACACCTAGCATAAACCTATAGCAAGAGCTGTTAGCTAGATCACACCTAGCATGAATCTATAGCAAGAGCTGTTAGCTAGATCTCACCTTTTTTTGAACCTATAGCAAGAGCTGTTAGCTAGATCACACCTATCACGAACCTAAAGCAAGAGCTGTTAGCTAGATCACACCTAGCATAAATCTATAGCAAGAGCTATTAGCTTGATCATACCTATTACGATTCTATAGCAAGAGCTGTTAGCTAGATCACACCTATCATGAAACTATAGCAAGAGCTGTTAGCTAGATCACAACTAGCATAAATCTTGAGCAAGAGCTGTTAGCTAGATCACACCTAGCATAAACCTATAGTAAGAGCTTTTAGCTAGATCACACCTAGCATAAATCTTTAACACAAGCTGTTAGCTTGATCACACCTAGCGTGAATCTTTAGTAAGAGCTGTTAGCTAGATCACCCCTATCACGAACCTATAGCAAGAGCTGTTAGCCAGATCACACCTAGCATGAATCTATAGCAAAAGCTGTTAGCTAGATCTTACCTATCACGAACCTATAGCAAGAGCTGTTAGCTAGATTACACTTTGCATGAACCTATAGCAAAAGCTGTTAGCTAGATCACACCTAGCATGAATCTTTAGCAAGAGCTGTTAGCTAGATCACACCTATCACGAACCTATAGCAAGAAGCTGTTAGCTAGATCACACCTGGCATGATATTATAGCAAGAGCTAATAGCTAGATCACACCTATTATGAATCTATAGCAAGAGCGTTTAGCTAGATCACACCTAGCATAAACCTATAGCAAAAGCTGTTAGCTAGATTACACCTATCACAAACCTATAGCAAGAGCTGTTAGCTAGATCACACCTATAATAAATCTATAGAAAGAACTGTTAGGTAGATCACACCTATCACGAACCTATAGCAAGAGCTGTTAGCTAGATCACATCTAGTATGAATCTATAGCAAGAGCTGTTATCTAGATCACACCTAGAATAAACCTTTAGCAAGAGCTGTTAGCTAGAACACACCTAGCATGAATCTATAGCAAGAGCTGTTAGCTAGATCACACCTCGCATGAATCTATAGCAAGAGCTGTTAGCTAGATCACACCTATCATGAATCTATAGTTAGAGATGTTAGCTAGATCATACCTTGCATGAAACTATAGCAAAAGCTGTTAACTAATTCACACCTATCATGAACCTATAGCAAGAGCTGTTAGCTAGATCACACCTTTCATGAATCTATAGCAAGAGCTGTTAGCTAGATCACACCTATCACGAACCTATAGAAAGAGCTGTTAGCTAGATCAGACCTAGCATGAATCTATAGCAAGACCTTTTAGCTAGATCACAACTACCACGAACCTACAGCAAGAGCTTTTAGCTAGTTCACACTTATCACGAACCTATAGCAAGAGCTGTTAGCTAGATCACACCTAGCATGAATCTATAGAAAGAGCTGTTAGCTAGATCACACCTAGCATGAATCTTTAGCAAGAGCTTTTAGCTAGATCACCCCTATCACGATCCTATTGCATGAGCTGATAGCTAGATAACACCTAGCATGAAACTATAGCAAGAGCTGCTAGCTAGATCACACCTATCATAAATCTATAGCAAGAGCTGTTAGCTAGATCTCACCTATCACGAACCTATAGCAAGAGCTGTTAGCTAGATTACACCTAGCATGAATCTATAGCAAGAGCTGTTAGCTAGATCTTACCTATCACGAACCTATAGCAAGAGCTGTTAGCTAGATTACACTTAGCATGAACCTATAGCAAGAGCTGTTAGCTAGATCACACCTAGCATGAATCTTTAGAAAAATTTGTTAGCTAGATCACACCTATCACGAACCTATAGCAAGAAGCTGTTAGCTAGATTACACCTGGCATAAAATTATAGCAAGAGCTGTTAGCTAGATCACATCTATTATGAATCTATAGCAAGAGCGTTTAGCTAGATTACACCTAGCATAAACCTATAGCAAAAGCTGTTAGCTAGATCACACCTAGCATGAATCTATAGCAAGAGCTTTTAGCTAGATCACACCTAGCATAAACCTATAGCAAAAGCTGTTAGCTAGATCACACCTAGCATGAATCTATAGCAAGAGCTGTTAGCTAGATCACACCTATCACGATTCTATAGCAAGAGTTGTTAGCTAGATCACACGTAGCATGAATCCATAGAAAGCGTTGTTAGCTAGATTACACCTATCACAAACCTATAGCAAGAGCTGTTAGCTAGATCACACCTATCTTGAATCTATAGTAAGAGCTGTTAGCTAGATCACACCTATACCGAACCTATAGCAAGAGCTGTTAGCTAGATCACACCTAGCATGAATCTATAGCAAGAGCTGTTAGCTAGATCACACCTAGCATAAACCTATAGCAAGAGCTGTTAGCTAGATCACACCTAGCATGAATCTATAGCAAGAGCTGTTAGCTAGATCTCACCTTTTTTTGAACCTATAGCAAGACCTTTTAGCTAGATTACACCTATCATGAATCTAAAGCAAGAGCTGTTAGCTAGATCACACCTATCACGAACCTAAAGCAAGAGCTGTTAGCTAGATCACACCTATCACGAACCTAAAGCAAGAGCTGTTAGCTAGATCACACCTAGCATAAATCTATAGCAAGAGCTGTTAGCTTGATCATACCTATTACGATTCTATAGCAAGAGCTGTTAGCTTGATCATACCTATTACGATTCTATAGCTTGAGCTGTTAGCTAGATCAAACCTATCACAAATCTATTGCAAGAGCTGTTAGCTAAATCACACCTAGCATGAATCTATAGCAAGAGCTGTTAGCTAGATCACACCTAGCATAAATCTTTAACACAAGCTGTTAGCTAGATCACACCTAGCATGAATCTATAGCAAGAGCTGTTAGCTAGATCTTACCTATCTTGAATCTATAGTAAGAGCTGTTAGCTAGATTACACTTTGCATGAACCTATAGCAAAAGCTGTTAGCTAGATCACACCTAGCATGAATCTTTAGCAAGAGCTGTTAGCTAGATCACACCTATTATGAATCTATAGCAAGAGCGTTTAGCTAGATCACACCTAGCATAAACCTATAGCAAAAGCTGTTAGCTAGATTACACCTATCACAAACCTATAGCAAGAGCTGTTAGCTAGATCACACCTATAATAAATCTATAGAAAGAACTGTTAGGTAGATCACACCTATCACGAACCTATAGCAAGAGCTGTTAGCTAGATCACATCTAGCATGAATCTATAGCAAGAGCTGTTATCTAGATCACACCTAGAATAAACCTTTAGCAAGAGCTGTTAGCTAGAACACACCTAGAATGAATCTATAGCAAGAGCTGTTAGCTAGATCACACCTAGCATGAATCTATAGCAAGAGCTGTTAGCTAGATCACACCTATCATGAAACTATAGTTAGAGCTGTTAGCTAGATCATACCTAGCATGAAACTATAGCAAAAGCTGTTAACTAATTCACACCTATCATGAACCTATAGCAAGAGCTGTTAGCTAGATCACACCTTTCATGAATCTATAGCAAGAGTTGTTAGCTAGATCACACCTATCACGAACCTATAGAAAGAGCTGTTAGCTAGATCAGACCTAGCATGAATCTATAGCAAGACCTTTTAGCTAGATCACAACTACCACGAACCTATAGCAAGAGCTGTTAGCTAGATCACACCTAGCATGAATCTATAGAAAGAGCTGTTAGCTAGATTACACCTAGCATGAATCTTTAGCAAGAGCTTTTAGCTAGATCACCCCTATCACGATCCTATTGCAAGAGCTGATAGCTAGATAACACCTAGCATGAAACTATAGCAAGAGCTGCTAGCTAGATCACACCTATCATAAATCTATAGCAAGAGCTGTTAGCTAGATCTCACCTATCACGAACCTATAGCAAGAGCTGTTAGCTAGATTACACCTAGCATGAATCTATAGCAAGAGCTGTTAACTAGATCTTACCTATCACGAACCTATAGCAAGAGCTGTTAGCTAGATTACACTTAGCATAAACCTATAGGAAGAGCTGTTAGCTAGATCACACCTAGCATGAATCTTTAGAAAGATTTGTTAGCTAGATCACACCTATCACGAACCTATAGCAAGAAGCTGTTAGCTAGATTACACCTGGCATAAAATTATAGCAAGAGCTGTTAGCAAGATCACATCTATTATGAATCTATAGCAAGAGCTGTTACCTAGATCACACCTACTATGAATCTATAGCAAGATCTGTTAGCTAGATTACACCTAGCATAAACCTATAGCAAAAGCTGTTAGCTAGATCACACCTAGCATGAATCTATAGCAAGAGCTGTTAGCTAGATCACACCTATCACGATTCTATAGCAAGAGCTGTTAGCTAGATCACACGTAGCATGAATCCATAGAAAGAGCTGTTAGCTAGATTACACCTATCACAAACCTATAGCAAGAGCTGTTAGCTAGATCACACCTATCTTGAATCTATAGTAAGAGCTGTTAGCTAGATCACACCTATCACGAACATATAGCAAGATCTGTTAGCTAGATCACACCTAGCATGAATCTATAGCAAGAGCTGTTAGCTAGATCACACCTAGCATAAACCTATAGCAAGAGCTGTTAGCTAGATCACACCTAGCATGAATCTATAGCAAGAGCTGTTAGCTAGATCTCACCTTTTTTTGAACCTATAGCAAGAGCTGTTAGCTAGATCACACCTAGCATAAATCTATAGCAAGAGCTGTTAACTTGATCATACCTATTACGATTCTATAGCAAGAGCTGTTAGCTAGATCACACCTATCATGAAACTATAGCAAGAGCTGTTAGCTAGATCACACCTAGCTTGAATCTTGAGCAAGAGCTGTTAGCTAGATCACACCTAGCATAAACCTATAGCAAGTGCTATTAGCTAGATCACACCTAGCATAAATCTTTAGCAAGAGCTGTTAGCTTGATCACACCTAGCATGAATCTTTAGCAAGAGCTGTTAGCTAGATCACCCCTATCACGAACCTATACCAAGAGCTGTTAGCTAGATCACACCTAGCATGAAACTATAGCAAGAGCTGCTAGCTAGATCACATCTATCACGAACCTATAGCAATAGCTGTTAGCTAGAAAATACCTAGCATGAATCTATAGCAAGAGCTGTGAGCTAGATCACACCTAGCATGAATCTATAGCAAGAGCTGTTAGATAGATCTTACCTTTCACGAACCTATAGCAAGAGCTGTTTGCTAGATTACACTTTGCATGAACCTATAGCAAGAGCTGTTAGCTAGATCACACCTAGCATGAATCTTTAGCAAGAGCTGTTAGCTAGATCACACCTATCACGAACCTATAGCAAGAAGTTGTTAGCTAGATCACACCTAGCATGAATATATAGCAAGAGCTGTTAGCTAGATCACACCTATCACGAACCTATAGCAAGAAGCTGTTAGCTAGATTACACCTGGCATAAAATTATAGCAAGAGCTGTTAGCTAGATCACATCTATTATGAATCTATAGCAAGAGCGTTTAGCTAGATCACACCTATCATTAATCTATAGCAAGAGCTGTTACCTAGATCACACCTACTATGAATCTATAGCAAGATCTGTTAGCTAGATTACACCTAGCATAAACCTATAGCAAAAGCTGTTAGCTAGATCACACCTAGCATGAATCTATAGCAAGAGCTGTTAGCTAGATCACACCTATCACGATTCTATAGCAAGAGCTGTTAGCTAGATTACACCTATCACAAACCTATAGCAAGAGCTGTTAGCTAGATCACACCTATCTTGAATCTATAGTAAGAGCTGTTAGCTAGATCACACCTATCACGAACATATAGCAAGAGCTGTTAGCTAGATCACACCTAGCATGAATCTATAGCAAGAGCTGTTAGCTAGATCACACCTAGCATAAACCTATAGCAAGAGCTGTTAGCTAGATCACACCTAGCATGAATCTATAGCAAGAGCTGTTAGCTAGATCTCACCTTTTTTTAAACCTATAGCAAGAGCTGTTAGCTAGATCACACCTAGCATAAATCTATAGCAAGAGCTGTTAACTTGATCATACCTATTACGATTCTATAGCAAGAGCTGTTAGCTAGATCACACCTATCATGAAACTATAGCAAGAGCTGTTAGCTAGATCACACCTAGCTTGAATCTTGAGCAAGAGCTGTTAGCTAGATCACACCTAGCATAAACTTATAGCAAGAGCTATTAGCTAGATCACACCTAGCATAATCTTTAGCAAGAGCTGTTAGCTTGATCACTTCTAGCATGAATCTTTAGCAAGAGCTGTTAGCTAGATCACCCCTATCACGAACCTATACCAAGAGCTGTTAGCTAGATCACACCTAGCATGAAACTATAGCAAGAGCTGCTAGCTAGATCACATCTATCACGAACCTATAGCAATAGCTGTTAGCTAGAAAACACCTAGCATGAATCTATAGCAAGAGCTGTTAGCTAGATCACACCTAGCATGAATCTATAGCAAGAGCTGTTAGCTAGATCTTACCTTTCACGAACCTATAGCAAGAGCTGTTTGCTAGATTACACTTTGCATGAACCTATAGCAAGAGCTGTTAGCTAGATCACACCTAGCATGAATCTTTAGCAAGAGCTGTTAGCTAGATCACACCTATCACGAACCTATAGCAAGAAGTTGTTAGCTAGATCACACCTAGCATGAATATATAGCAAGAGCTGTTAGCTAGATCACACCTATTATAAATCTATAGCAAGAGCGTTTAGCTAGATCACACCTAGCATAAACCTATAGCAAGAGCTGTTAGCTAGATCACACCTATCATGAATCTATAGTTAGATCTGTTAGCTAGATCACACCTATCACGAACCTATAGCAAAAGCTGTTAGCTAGATTACACCTAGCATAAACCTATATCAAAAGCTGTTAGCTAGATCACACCTAGCATGAATCTATAGCAAGAGCTGTTAGCTAGATCACACCTATCACGATTCTATAGCAAGAGCTGTTAGCTAGATCACACATAGCATGAATCCATAGAAAGCGTTGTTAGCTAGATTACACCTATCACAAACCTATAGCAAGAGCTGTTAGCTAGATCACACCTATCTTGAATCTATAGTAAGAGCTGTTAGCTATATCTTACCTATAACGAACCTATAGCAAGAGCTGTTAGCTAGATCACACCTAGCATGAATCTATAGCAAGAGCTGTTAGCTAGATCACACCTAGCATAAACCTATAGCAAGAGCTGTTAGCTAGATCACACCTAGCATGAATCTATAGCAAGAGCTGTTAGCTAGATCTCACCTTTTTTTGAACCTATAGCAAGACCTTTTAGCTAGATTAAACCTATCATGAATCTAAAGCAAGAGCTGTTAGCTAGATCACACCTATCACGAACCTAAAGCAAGAGCTGTTAGCTAGATCACACCTAGCATGAATTTATAGCAAGAGCTGTTAGCTTGATCATACCTTTAACGATTCTATAGCAAGAGCTGTTAGGTAGATCACACCTATCACAAACCTATTGCAAGAGCTGTTAGCTAGATCACACCTAGCATGAATCTATAGCAAGAGCTGTTAGCTAGATCACACCTATCACGAACCTAAAGCAACAGCTGTTAGCTAGATCACACCTAGCATAAATCTATAGCATGAGCTGTTAGCTTTATCATACCTATTACGATTCTATAGCAAGAGCTGTTAGCTTGATCATACCTATTACGATTCTATAGCAAGAGCTGTTAGCTAGATCAAACCTATCACAAATCTATTGCAAGAGCTGTTAGCTAAATCACACCTAGCATGAATCTATAGCAAGAGCTGTTAGCTAGATCACACCTAGCATAAATCTTTAACACAAGCTGTTAGCTAGATCACACCTAGCATAAATCTATAGCAAGAGCTGTTAGCTAGATCTTACCTATCTTGAATCTATAGTAAGAGCTGTTAGCTAGATTACACTTTGCATGAACCTATAGCAAAAGCTGTTAGCTAGATCACACCTAGCATGAATCTTTAGCAAGAGCTGTTAGCTAGATCACACCTATTATGAATCTATAGCAAGAGCGTTTAGCTAGATTACACCTAGCATAAACCTATAGCAAAAGCTGTTAGCTAGATTACACCTATTACAAACCTATAGCAAGAGCTGTTAGCTAGATCACACCTATAATAAATCTATAGAAAGAACTGTTAGGTAGATCACACCTATCACGAACCTATAGCAAGAGCTGTTAGCTAGATCACATCTAGCATGAATCTATAGCAAGAGCTGTTATCTAGATCACACCTAGAATAAACCTTTAGCAAGAGCTGTTAGCTTGAACACACCTAGCATGAATCTATAGCAAGAGCTGTTAGCTAGATCACACCTAGCATGAATCTATAGCAAGAGCTGTTAGCTAGATCACACCTATCATGAATCTATAGTTAGAGCTGTTAGCTAGATCATAACTAGCATGAAACTATAGCAAAAGCTGTTAACTAATTCACACCTATCATGAACCTATAGCAAGAGCTGTTAGCTAGATCACACCTAGCATGAATCTATGCTAGAGCTGTTAGCTAGATCACACCTAGCATAAACCTATAGCAAGAGCTTTTAGCTAGATCACACCTAGCAAGAATCTTTAGCAAGAGCTTTTAGCTAGATCACCCCTATCACGATCCTATAGCAAGAGCTGATAGCTAGATAAGACCTAGCATGAAACTATAGCAAAAGCTGCTAGCTAGATCACACCTATCATAAATCTATAGCAAGAGCTGTTAGCTCGATCACACCTATCACGAACCTATAGCAAGAGCTGTTAGCTAGATTATACTTAGCATGAACCTATAGCAAGAGCTGTTAGCTAGATCACACCTAGCATGAATCTTTAGCAAGAGCTGTTAGCTAGGTCACACCTATCACGAACCTATAGCAAGAAGCTGTTAGCTAGATTACACCTATCACGAACCTATAGCAAGAGCTGTTAGCTAGATTACACCTATTATGAATCTAAAGCAAGAGCTGTTAGCTAGATTACACCTATTATGAATCTATAGCAAGAGCGTATACCTAGATCATACCTATCACGAACTTATAGCAAGAGCTGTTAGCTAGATCACACCTAGCATGAATCTATAGCAAGAGCTGTTAGCTAGATCACACCTATTACGATTCTATATCAAGAGCTGTTAGTTAGATCACACCTATCACGAACCTATAGCAAGAGCTGTTAGCTAGATCACACCTAGCATGAATCTATAGCAAAAGTTGTTATCTAGATCACACCAAGCATAAACCTATAGCAAGAGCTGTAAGCTAGATCACACCTATCATTAACCTATAGCAAGAGCTGTTACCTAGATCACACCTACTATGAATCTATAGCAAGATCTGTTAGCTAGATTACACCTAGCATAAACCTATAGCAAAAGTTGTTAGCTAGATCACACCTAGCATGAATCTATAGCAAGAGCTGTTAGCTAGATCACACCTTTCACGATTCTATAGCAAGAGCTGTTAGCTAGATCACACGTAGCATGAATCCATAGAAAGCGCTGTTAGCTAGATTACACCTATCACAAACCTATAGCAAGAGCTGTTAGCTAGATCACACCTATTTTGAATCTATAGTAAGAGCTGTTAGCTAGATCACACCTATAACGAACCTATAGCTAGAGCTGTTAGCTAGATCACACCTAGCATGAATCTATAACAAGAGCTGTTAGCTAGATCACACCTAGCATAAACCTATAGCAAGAGCTGTTAGCTAGATCACACCTAGCATGAATCTATAGCAAGAGCTGTTAGCTAGATCTCACCTTTTTTTGAACCTATAGCAAGAGCTGTTAGCTAGATCACACCTATCACGAACCTAAAGCAAGAGCTGTTAGCTAGATCACACCTAGCATAAATCTATAGCAAGAGCTATTAGCTTGATCATACCTATTACGATTCTATAGCAAGAGCTGTTAGCTAGATCACACCTATCATGAAACTATAGCAAGAGCTGTTAGCTAGATCACAACTAGCATGAATCTTGAGCAAGAGCTGTTAGCTAGATCACACCTAGCATAAACCTATAGCAAGAGCTTTTAGCTAGATCACACCTAGCATAAATCTTTAACACAAGCTGTTAGCTTGATCACACCTAGCATGAATCTTTAGCAAGAGCTGTTAGCTAGATCACCCCTATCACGAACCTATAGCAAGAGCTGTTAGCTAGATCACACCTAGCATGAAACTATAGCAAGAGCTGCTAGCTAGATCATTTCTTTCACGAACCTATAGCAATAGCTGTTAGCTAGAAAACACCTAGCATGAATCTATAGCAAGAGCTGTTAGCTAGATCACACCTATCACGAACCTATAGCAAGAGCTGTTACCTAGATCACACCTAGCATGAATCTATAGCAAGAGCTGTTAGCTAGATCTTACCTATCACGAACCTATAGCAAGAGCTGTTAGCTAGATTACACTTTGCATGAACCTATAGCAAAAGCTGTTAGCTAGATCACACCTAGCATGAATCTTTAGCAAGAGCTGTTAGGTAGATCACACCTATCACGAACCTATAGCAAGAAGCTGATAGCTAGATCACACCTGGCATGATATTATAGCAAGAGCTGTTAGCTAGATCACACCTATTATGAATCTATAGCAAGAGCGTTTAGCTAGATCACACCTAGCATAAACCTATAGCAAAAGCTGTTAGCTAGATTACACCTATCACAAACCTATAGCAAGAGCTGTTAGCTAGATCACACCTATAATAAATCTATAGAAAGAACTGTTAGGTAGATCACACCTATCACGAACCTATAGCAAGAGCTGTTAGCTAGATCACATCTAGCATGAATCTATAGCAAGAGCTGTTATCTAGATCACACCTAGAATAAACCTTTAGCAAGAGCTGTTAGCTAGAACACACCTAGCATGAATCTATAGCAAGAGCTGTTAGCTAGATCACACCTAGCATGAATCTATAGCAAGAGCTGTTAGCTAGATCACACCTATCATGAATCTATAGTTAGAGCTGTTAGCTAGATCATACCTAGCATGAAACTATAGCAAAAGCTGTTAACTAATTCACACCTATCATGAACCTATAGCAAGAGCTGTTAGCTAGATCACACCTTTCATGAATCTATAGCAAGAGCTGTTAGCTAGATCACACCTATCACGAACCTATAGAAAGAGCTGTTAGCTAGATCAGACCTAGCATGAATCTATAGCAAGACCTTTTAGCTAGATCACAACTACCACGAACCTACAGCAAGAGCTTTTAGCTAGTTCACACTTATCACGAACCTATAGCAAGAGCTGTTAGCTAGATCACACCTAGCATGAATCTATAGAAAGAGCTGTTAGCTAGATCACACCTAGCATGAATCTTTAGCAAGAGCTTTTAGCTAGATCACCCCTATCACGATCCTATTGCAAGAGCTGATAGCTAGATAACACCTAGCATGAAACTATAGCAAGAGCTGCTAGCTAGATCACACCTATCATAAATCTATAGCAAGAGCTGTTAGCTAGATCTCACCTATCTCGAACCTATAGCAAGAGCTGTTAGCTAGATTACACCTAGCATGAATCTATAGCAAGAGCTGTTAGCTAGATCTTACCTATCACGAACCTATAGCAAGAGCTGTTAGCTAGATTACACTTAGCATGAACCTATAGCAAGAGCTGTTAGCTAGATCACACCTAGCATGAATCGTTAGCAAGATTTGTTAGCTAGATCACACCTATCACGAACCTATAGCAAAAAGCTGTTAGCTAGATTACACCCGGCATAAAATTATAGCAAGAGCTGTTAGCTAGATCACATCTATTATGAATCTATAGCAAGAGCGTTTAGCTAGATCACACCTAGCATAAACCTATAGCAAAAGCTGTTAGCTAGATCACACCTAGCATGAATCTATAGCAAGAGCTGTTAGCTAGATCACACCAAGCATAAACCTATAGCAAGAGCTGTTAGCTAGATCACACCTATCATTAATCTATAGCAAGAGCTGTTACCTAGATCACACCTACTATGAATCTATAGCAAGATCTGTTAGCTAGATTACACCTAGCATAAACCTATAGCAAAAGCTGTTAGCTAGATCACACCTAGCATGAATCTATAGCAAGAGCTGTTAGCTAGATCACACCTATTATGAATCTATAGCAAGAGCGTTTAGCTAGATCACACCTAGCATGAATCTATAGCAAGACCTTTTAGCTAGATCACAACTACCACGAACCTACAGCAAGAGCTTTTAGCTAGTTCACACTTATCACGAACCTATAGCAAGAGCTGTTAGCTAGATCACACCTAGCATGAATCTATAGAAAGAGCTGTTAGCTAGATCACACCTAGCTTGAATTTTTAGCAAGAGCTTTTAGCTAGATCACCCCTATCACGATCCTATTGCAAGAGCTGATAGCTAGATAACACCTAGCATGAAACTATAGCAAGAGCTGCTAGCTAGATCACACCTATCATAAATCTATAGCAAGAGCTGTTAGCTAGATCTCACCTATCACGAACCTATAGCAAGAGCTGTTAGCTAGATTACACCTAGCATGAATTTTTGCAAGAGCTGTTAGCTAGATCTTACCTATCACGAACCTATAGCAAGAGCTGTTAGCTAGATTACACTTAGCATGAACCTATAGCAAGAGCTGTTAGCTAGATCACACCTAGCATGAATCTTTAGAAATATTTGTTAGCTAGATCACACCTATCACGAACCTATAGCAAGAAGCTGTTAGCTAGATTACACCTGGCATAAAATTATAGCAAGAGCTGTTAGCTAGATCACATCTATTATGAATCTATAGCAAGAGCGTTTAGCTAGATCACACCTATCATTAATCTATAGCAGGAGCTGTTACCTAGATCACACCTACTATGAATCTATAGCAAGATCTGTTAGCTAGATTACACCTAGCATAAACCTATAGCAAAAGCTGTTAGCTAGATCAAACCTAGCATGAATCTATAGCAAGAGCTGTTAGCTAGATCACACCTATCACGATTCTATAGCAAGAGCTGTTAGCTAGATCACACGTAGCATGAATCCATAGAAAGAGCTGTTAGCTAGATTACACCTATCACAAACCTATAGCAAGAGCTGTTAGCTAGATCACACCTATCTTGAATCTATAGTAAGAGCTGTTAGCTAGATCACACCTATCACGAACATATAGCAAGAGCTGTTAGCTAGATCACACCTAGCATGAATCTATAGCAAGAGCTGTTAGCTAGATCACACCTAGCATAAACCTATAGCAAGAGCTGTTAGCTAGATCACACCTAGCATGAATCTATAGCAAGAGCTGTTAGCTAGATCTCACCTTTTTTTGAACCTATAGCAAGAGCTGTTAGCTAGATCACACCTAGCATAAATCTATAGCAAGAGCTGTTAACTTGATCATACCTATTACGATTCTATAGCAAGAGCTGTTAGCTAGATCACACCTATCATGAAACTATAGCAAGAGCTGTTAGCTAGATCACACCTAGCTTGAATCTTGAGCAAGAGCTGTTAGCTAGATCACACCTAGCATAAACCTATAGCAAGAGCTATTAGCTAGATCACACCTAGCATAAATCTTTAGCAAGAGCTGTTAGCTTGATCACACCTAGCATGAATCTTTAGCAAGAGCTGTTAGCTAGATCACCCCTATCACGAACCTATACCAAGAGCTGTTAGCTAGATCACACCTAGCATGACACTATAGCAAGAGCTGCTAGCTAGATCACATCTATCACGAACCTATAGCAATAGCTGTTAGCTAGAAAACACCTAGCATGAATCTATAGCAAGAGCTGTTAGCTAGATCACACCAAGCATGAATCTATAGCAAGAGCTGTTAGCTAGATCTTACCTTTCATGAACCTATAGCAAGAGCTGTTTGCTAGATTACACTTTGCATGTACCTATAGCAAGAGCTGTTAGCTAGATCACACCTAGCATGAATCTTTAGCAAGAGCTGTTAGCTAGATCACACCTATCACGAACCTATAGCAAGAAGTTGTTAGCTAGATCACACCTATCATGAATATATAGCAAGAGCTGTTAGCTAGATCACACCTATTATGAATCTATAGCAAGAGCGTTTAGCTAGATCACACCTAGCATAAACCTATAGCAAAAGTAGTTAACTAGATCACACCAAGCATAAACCTATAGCAAGAGCTGTTAGCTAGATCACACCTATCATGAATCTATAGTTAGAGCTGTTAGCTAGATCACACCTATCACGAACCTATAGCAAGAGCTGTTAGCTAGATTACACCTAGCATAAACCTATAGCAAAAGCTGTTAGCTAGATCACACCTAGCATGAATCTATAGCAAGAGCTGTTAGCTAGATCACACCTATCACGATTCTATAGCAAGAGCTGTTAGCTAGATCACAAGTAGCATGAATCCATAGAAAGCGTTGTTAGCTAGATTACACCTATCACAAACCTATAGCAAGAGCTGTTAGCTAGATCACACCTATCTTGAATCTATAGTAAGAGCTGTTAGCTAGATCACACCTATAACGAACCTATAGCAAGAGCTGTTAGCTAGATCACACCTAGCATGAATCTATAGCAAGAGCTGTTAGCTAGATCACACCTAGCATAAACCTATAGCAAGAGCTGTTAGCTAGATCACACCTAGCATGAATCTATAGCAAGAGCTGTTAGCTAGATCTCACCTTTTTTTGAACCTATAGCAAGACCTTTTAGCTAGATTACACCTATCATGAATCTAAAGCAAGAGCTGTTAGCTAGATCACACCTATCACGAACCTAAAGCAAGAGCTGTTAGCTAGATCACACCTAGCATGAATCTATAGGAAGAGCTGTTAGCTTGATCATACCTTTTACGATTCTATAGCAAGAGCTGTTAGGTAGATCACACCTATCACAAACCTATTGCAAGAGCTGTTAGCTAGATCACACCTAGCATGAATCTATAGCAAGAGCTGTTAGCTAGATCACAACTATCACGAACCTAAAGCAAGAGCTGTTAGCTAGATCACACCTAGCATAAATCTATAGCAAGAGCTGTTAGCTTGATCATACCTATTACGATTCTATAGCAAGAGCTGTTAGCTTGATCATACCTTTTACGATTCTATAGCAAGAGCTGTTAGCTAGATCAAACCTATCACAAATCTATTGCAAGAGCTGTTAGCTAAATCACACCTAGCATGAATCTATAGCAAGAGCTGTTAGCTAGATCACACCTATCATTTAACTATAGCAAGAGCTGTTAGCTAGATCACACCTAGCATGAATCTATGCTAGAGCTGTTAGCTAGATCACACCTAGCATAAACCTATAGCAAGAGCTTTTAGCTAGATCACACCTAGCAAGAATCTTTAGCAAGAGCTTTTAGCTAGATCACCCCTATCACGATCCTATAGCAAGAGCTGATAGCTAGATAACACCTAGCATGAAACTATAGCAAAAGCTGCTAGCTAGATCACACCTATCATAAATCTATAGCAAGAGCTGTTAGCTCGATCACACCTATCACGAACCTATAGCAAGAGCTGTTAGCTAGATTATACTTAGCATGAACCTATAGCAAGAGCTGTTAGCTAGATCACACCTAGCATGAATCTTTAGCAAGAGCTGTTAGCTAGGTCACACCTATCACGAACCTATAGCAAGAAGCTGTTAGCTAGATTACACCTATCACGAACCTATAGCAAGAGCTGTTAGCTAGATTACACCTATTATGAATCTAAAGCAAGAGCTGTTAGCTAGATTACACCTATTATGAATCTATAGCAAGAGCGTATACCTAGATCATACCTATCACGAACTTATAGCAAGAGCTGTTAGCTAGATCACACCTAGCATGAATCTATAGCAAGAGCTGTTAGCTAGATCACACCTATTACGATTCTATATCAAGAGCTGTTAGTTAGATCACACCTATCACGAACCTATAGCAAGAGCTGTTAGCTAGATCACACCTAGCATGAATCTATAGCAAAAGTTGTTATCTAGATCACACCAAGCATAAACCTATAGCAAGAGCTGTAAGCTAGATCACACCTATCATTAACCTATAGCAAGAGCTGTTACCTAGATCACACCTACTATGAATCTATAGCAAGATCTGTTAGCTAGATTACACCTAGCATAAACCTATAGCAAAAGTTGTTAGCTAGATCACACCTAGCATGAATCTATAGCAAGAGCTGTTAGCTAGATCACACCTTTCACGATTCTATAGCAAGAGCTGTTAGCTAGATCACACGTAGCATGAATCCATAGAAAGCGCTGTTAGCTAGATTACACCTATCACAAACCTATAGCAAGAGCTGTTAGCTAGATCACACCTATTTTGAATCTATAGTAAGAGCTGTTAGCTAGATCACACCTATAACGAACCTATAGCTAGAGCTGTTAGCTAGATCACACCTAGCATGAATCTATAACAAGAGCTGTTAGCTAGATCACACCTAGCATAAACCTATAGCAAGAGCTGTTAGCTAGATCACACCTAGCATGAATCTATAGCAAGAGCTGTTAGCTAGATCTCACCTTTTTTTGAACCTATAGCAAGAGCTGTTAGCTAGATCACACCTATCACGAACCTAAAGCAAGAGCTGTTAGCTAGATCACACCTAGCATAAATCTATAGCAAGAGCTATTAGCTTAATCATACCTATTACGATTCTATAGCAAGAGCTGTTAGCTAGATCACACCTATCATGAAACTATAGCAAGAGCTGTTAGCTAGATCACAACTAGCATGAATCTTAAGCAAGAGCTGTTAGCTAGATCACACCTAGCATAAACCTATAGCAAGAGCTTTTAGCTAGATCACACCTAGCATAAATCTTTAACACAAGCTGTTAGCTTGATCACACCTAGCATGAATCTTTAGCAAGAGCTGTTAGCTAGATCACCCCTATCACGAACCTATAGCAAGAGCTGTTAGCTAGATCACACCTAGCATGAAACTATAGCAAGAGCTGCTAGCTAGATCATTTCTTTCACGAACCTATAGCAATAGCTGTTAGCTAGAAAACACCTAGCATGAATCTATTGCAAGAGCTGTTAGCTAGATCACACCTATCACGAACCTATAGCAAGAGCTGTTACCTAGATCACACCTAGCATGAATCTATAGCAAGAGCTGTTAGCTAGATCTTACCTATCACGAACCTATAGCAAGAGCTGTTAGCTAGATTACACTTTGCATGAACCTATAGCAAAAGCTGTTAGCTAGATCACACCTAGCATGAATCTTTAGCAAGAGCTGTTAGCTAGATCACACCTATCACGAACCTATAGCAAGAAGCTGTTAGCTAGATCACACCTGGCATGATATTATAGCAAGAGCTGTTAGCTAGATCACAACTATTATGAATCTATAGCAAGAGCGTTTAGCTAGATCACACCTAGCATAAACCTATAGAAAAAGCTGTTAGCTAGATTACACCTATCACAAACCTATAGCAAGAGCTTTTAGCTAGATCACACCTATAATAAATCTATAGAAAGAACTGTTAGGTAGATCACACCTATCACGAACGTATAGCAAGAGCTGTTAGCTAGATCACACCTAGCATGAATCTATAGCAAGAGCTGTTATCTAGATCACATCTAGCATAAACCTTTAGCAAGAGCTGTTAGCTAGATTACACCTATCACAAACCTATAGCAAGAGCTATTAGCTAGATCACACCTATCTTAAATCTATAGTAAGAGCTGTTAGCTAGATCACACCTATAACGAACCTATAGCTAGAGCTGTTAGCTAGATCACACCTAGCATGAATCTATAGCAAGAGCTGTTAGCTAGATCACACCTAACATTAATCTATAGCAAGAGCTTTTAGCTAGGTCAGACCTAGCAAGAATCTATAGTAAGAGCTGTTAGCTTGATCATACCTATTACGATTCAATAGCAAGAGCTGTTAGCTTGATCATACCTATTACGATTCTATAGCAAGAGCTGTTAGCTAGATCAAACCTATCACAAATCTATTGCAAGAGCTGTTAGCTAAATCACACCTAGCATG
Organism: Biomphalaria sudanica; assembly: GCA_036873155.1. Classification (NCBI taxonomy): domain Eukaryota; kingdom Metazoa; phylum Mollusca; class Gastropoda; family Planorbidae; genus Biomphalaria; species Biomphalaria sudanica. Next base: position 232,416 of record JAZGLO010001246.1, on the reverse strand, counting down.
AATCTATAGCAAGAGCTGTTAGCTAGATCACACCTAGTATAAACCTATAGCAAGAGCTATTAGCTAGATCACACCTAGCATGAATCTTTAGCAAGAGCTTTTAGCTAGATCACCCCTATCACGATCCTATAGCAAGAGCTGATAGCTAGATAACACCTAGCGAGAAAATATAGCAAGAGCTGCTAGCTAGATCACACCTATCATAAATCTATAGCAAGAGCTGTTAGCTCGATCACACCTATCACGAACATATAGCAAGAGCTGTTAGCTTGATTACACCTAGCATGAATCTATAGCAAGAGCTGTTAGCTAGATCTTACCTATCACGAACCTATAGCAAGAGCTGTTAGCTAGATTACACTTAGCATGAACCTATAAGAAGAGCTGTTAGCTAGATCACACCTAGCATGAATCTTTAGCAAGAGCTGTTGGCTAGATCACACCTATCACGAACCTATAGCAAGAAGCTGTTAGCTAGATTACACCTATCACGAACCTATAGCAAGAGCTGTTAGCTAGATTACACCTATCATGAATCTATAGCAAGAGCGTATACCTAGATCATACCTATCACGAACTTATAGCAAGAGCTGTTAGCTAGATCACACCTAACATTAATCTATAGCAAGAGCTTTTAGCTAGGTCAGACCTAGCAAGAATCTATATTAAGAGCTGTTAGCTAGATCACACATAGCATGAATCTATAGCAAGAGCTGTTAGCTAGATCACAGCTAGCATGAATCTATAGCAAGAGCTGTTAGCTAGATCACACCTATCATGAACCTATAGCAAGAGCTGTTAGCTAGATCACACGTAGCATGAATCCATAGAAAGCGCTGTTAGCTAGATTACACCTATCACAAACCTATAGCAGGAGCTGTTAGCTAGATCACACCTATCTTGAATCTATAGTAAGAGCTGTTAGCTAGATCACACCTATAACGAACCTATAGCAAGAGCTGTTAGCTAGATCACACCTAGCATGAATCTATAGCAAGAGCTGTTAGCTAGATCACACCTAGCATAAACCTATAGTAAGAGCTGTTAGCTAGATCACACCTAGCATGAATCTATAGCAAGAGCTGTTAGCTAGATCTCACCTTTTTTTGAACCTATAGCAAGAGCTGTTAGCTAGATTACACCTATCATGAATCTAAAGCAAGAGCTGTTAGCTAGATCACACCTATCACGAACCTAAAGCAAGAGCTGTTAGCTAGATCACTTCTAGCATGAATCTATAGCAAGAGCTGTTAGCTTGATCATACCTTTTACGATTCTATAGCAAGAGCTGTTAGGTAGATCACACCTATCACAAACCTATTGCAAGAACCTATAGCAAGAGCTGTTAGCTAGATCACACCTAGCATGAATCTATAGCAAGAGCTGTTAGCTAGATCACACCTATCACGAACCTAAAGCAACAGCTGTTAGCTAGATCACACCTAGCATAAATCTTTAACACAAGCTGTTAGCTTGATCACACCTAGCATGAATCTTTAGCAAGAGCTGTTAGCTAGATCACCCCTATCACGAACCTATAGCAAGAGCTGTTAGCTAGATCACACCTAGCATGAAACTATAGCAAGAGCTGCTAGCTAGATCATTTCTATCACGAACATATAGCGATAGCTGTTAGCTAGAAAACACCTAGCATGAATCTATAGCAAGAGCTGTTAGCTAGATCACACCTATCACGAACCTATAGCAAGAGCTGTTAGGTAGATCACACCTATCACAAACCTATTGCAAGAACCTATAGCAAGAGCTGTTAGCTAGATCACACCTAGCATGAATCTATAGCAAGAGCTGTTAGCTAGATCTTACCTATCACGAACCTATAGCAAGAGCTGTTAGCTAGATTACACCTATTATGAATCTATAGCAAGAGCGTTTAGCTAGATCACACCTAGCATAAACCTATAGCAAAAGCTGTTAGCTAGATCACACCTAGCATTAATATATAGCAAGACCTGTTAGCTAGATCACACCTATCACGAACCTATAGCTACAGTTTTAACTAGATCACACCTATTATGAATCTATAGCAAGAGCTGTTAGCTAGATCTTACCTATCACGAAACTATAGCAAGAGCTGTTAGCTAGATCACACCTAGCATGAATCTATAGCAAGAGCTGTTAGCTAGATCACACCTATTACGATTCTATATCAAGAGCTGTTAGTTAGATCAAACCTATCACGAACCTATAGCAAGAGCTGTTAGCTAGATCACACCTAGCATGAATCTATAGCAAAAGTTGTTATCTAGATCACACCAAGCATAAACCTATAGCAAGAGCTGTTAGCTAGATCACACCTATCATTAACCTATAGCAAGAGCTGTTACCTAGATCACACCTACTATGAATCTATAGCAAGATCTGTTAGCTAGATTACACCTAGCATAAACCTATAGCAAAAGTTGTTAGCTAGATCACACCTAGCATGAATCTATAGCAAGAGCTGTTAGCTAGATCACACCTTTCACGATTCTATAGCAAGAGCTGTTAGCTAGATCACACGTAGCATGAATCCATAGAAAGCGCTGTTAGCTAGATTACACCTATCACAAACCTATAGCAAGAGCTGTTAGCTAGATCACACCTATCTTGAATCTATAGTAAGAGCTGTTAGCTAGATCACACCTATAACGAACCTATAGCTAGAGCTGTTAGCTAGATCACACCTAGCATGAATCTATAACAAGAGCTGTTAGCTAGATCACACCTAGCATAAACCTATAGCAAGAGCTGTTAGCTAGATCACACCTAGCATGAATCTATAGCAAGAGCTGTTAGCTAGATCTCACCTTTTTTTGAACCTATTGCAAGAGCTGTTAGCTAGATCACACCTATCACGAACCTAAAGCAAGAGCTGTTAGCTAGATCACACCTAGCATAAATCTATAGCAAGAGCTATTAGCTTGATCATACCTATTACGATTCTATAGCAAGAGCTGTTAGCTAGATCACACCTATCATGAAACTATAGCAAGAGCTGTTAGCTAGATCACAACTAGCATGAATCTTGAGCATGAGCTGTTAGCTAGATCACACCTAGCATAAACCTATAGCAAGAGCTTTTAGCTAGATCAAACCTAGCATAAATCTTTAACACAAGCTGTTAGCTTGATCACACCTAGCATGAATCTTTAGCAAGAGCTGTTAGCTAGATCACCCCTATCACGAACCTATAGCAAGAGCTGTTAGCTAGATCACACCTAGCATGAAACTATAGCAAGAGCTGCTAGCTAGATCATTTCTATCACGAACCTATAGCAATAGCTGTTAGCTAGAAAACACCTAGCATGAATCTTTAGCAGGAGCTGTTAGCTAGATCAACCCTATCACGAACCTATAGCAAGAGCTGTTAGCTAGATCACACCTAGCATGAATCTATAGCAAGAGCTGTTAGCTAGATCTTACCTATCACGAACCTATAGCAAGAGCTGTTAGCTAGATTACACTTTGCATGAACCTATAGCAAAAGCTGTTAGCTAGATCACACCTAGCATGAATCTTTAGCAAAAGCTGTTAGCTAGATCACACCTATCACGAACCTATAGCAAGAAGCTGTTAGCTAGATCACACCTGGCATGATATTATAGCAAGAGCTGTTAGCTAGATCACAACTATTATGAATCTATAGCAAGAGCGTTTAGCTAGATCACACCTAGCATAAACCTATAGCAAAAGCTGTTAGCTAGATTACACCTATCACAAACCTATAGCAAGAGCTTTTAGCTAGATCACACCTATAATAAATCTATAGAAAGAACTGTTAGGTAGATCACACCTATCACGAACGTATAGCAAGAGCTGTTAGCTAGATCACACCTAGCATGAATCTATAGCAAGAGCTGTTATCTAGATCACATCTAGCATAAACCTTTAGCAAGAGCTGTTAGCTAGATTACACCTATCACAAACCTATAGCAAGAGCTGTTAGCTAGATCACACCTATCTTGAATCTATAGTAAGAGCTGTTAGCTAGATCACACCTATAACGAACCTATAGCTAGAGCTGTTAGCTAGATCACACCTAGCATGAATCTATAGCAAGAGCTGTTAGCTAGATCACACCTGGCATGATATTATAGCAAGAGCTGTTAGCTAGATCACAACTATTATGAATCTATAGCAAGAGCGTTTAGCTAGATCACACCTAGCATAAACCTATAGCAAAAGCTGTTAGCTAGATTACACCTATCACAAACCTATAGCAAGAGCTGTTAGCTAGATCACACCTATAATAAATCTATAGAAAGAACTGTTAGGTAGATCACACCTATCACGAACCTATAGCAAGAGCTGTTAGCTAGATCACATCTAGTATGAATCTATAGCAAGAGCTGTTATCTAGATCACACCTAGAATAAACCTTTAGCAAGAGCTGTTAGCTAGATCACACCTATAATAAAACTATAGTAAGAACTGTTAGGTAGATCACACCTATCACGAACCTATAGCAAGAGCTGTTAGCTAGATCACACCTAGCATGAATCTATAGCAAAAGCTGTTATCTAGATCACACCTAGCATAAACCTTTAGCAAGAGCTGTTAGCTAGAACACACCTAGCATGAATCTATAGCAAGAGCTGTTAGCTAGATCACACCTAGCATGAATCTATAGCAAGAGCTGTTAGCTAGATCACACCTATCATGAATCTATAGTTAGAGCTGTTAGCTAGATCATACCTAGCATGAAACTATAGCAAAAGCTGTTAACTAATTCACACCTTTCATGAACCTATAGCAAGAGCTGTTAGCTAGATCACACCTTTCATGAATCTATAGCAAGAGCTGTTAGCTAGATCACACCTATCACGAACCTATAGAAAGAGCTGTTAGCTAGATCAGACCTAGCATGAATCTATAGCAAGACCTTTTAGCTAGATCACAACTACCACGAACCTACAGCAAGAGCTTTTAGCTAGTTCACACTTATCACGAACCTATAGCAAGAGCTGTTAGCTAGATCACACCTAGCATGAATCTATAGAAAGAGCTGTTAGCTAGATCACACCTAGCATGAATCTTTAGCAAGAGCTTTTAGCTAGATCACCCCTATCACGATCCTATTACAAGAGCTGATAGCTAGATAACACCTAGCATGAAACTATAGCAAGAGCTGCTAGCTAGATCACACCTATCATAAATCTATAGCAAGAGCTGTTAGCTAGATCTCACCTATCACGAACCTATAGCAAGAGCTGTTAGCTAGATTACACCTAGCATGAATCTATAGCAAGAGCTGTTAGCTAGATCTTACCTATCACGAACCTATAGCAAGAGCTGTTAGCTAGATTACACTTAGCATGAACCTATAGCAAGAGCTGTTAGCTAGATCACACCTAGCATGAATCTTTAGCAAGATTTGTTAGCTAGATCACACCTATCACGAACCTATAGCAAGAAGCTGTTAGCTAGATTACACCTGGCATAAAATTATAGCAAGAGCTGTTAGCTAGATCACATCTATTTTGAATCTATAGCAAGAGCGTTTAGCTAGATCACACCTAGCATAACCTATAGCAAAAGCTGTTAGCTAGATCACACCTAGCATGAATCTATAGCAAGAGCTGTTAGCTAGATCACACCAAGCATAAACCTATAGCAAGAGCTGTTAGCTAGATCACACCTATCAATAATCTATAGCAAGAGCTGTTACCTAGATCACACCTACTATGAATCTATAGCAAGATCTGTTAGCTAGATTACACCTAGCATAAACCTTTAACACAAGCTGTTAGCTAGATCTTACCTATCACGAACCTATAGCAAGAGCTGTTAGCTAGATTACACTTTGCATGAACCTATAGCAAAAGCTGTTAGCTAGATCACACCTAGCATGAATCTTTAGCAAGAGCTGTTAGCTAGATCACACCTATCACGAACCTATAGCAAGAAGCTGTTAGCTAGATCACACCTGGCATGATATTATAGCAAGAGCTGTTAGCTAGATCAGACCTATTATGAATCTATAGAAAGAGCGTTTAGCTAGATCACACCTAGCATAAACCTATAGCAAAAGCTGTTAGCTAGATTACACCTATCACAAACCTATAGCAAGAGCTGTTAGCTAGATCACACCTATAATAAATCTATAGAAAGAACTGTTAGGTAGATCACACCTATCACGAACCTATAGCAAGAGCTGTTAGCTAGATCACATCTAGTATGAATCTATAGCAAGAGCTGTTATCTAGATCACACCTAGAATAAACCTTTAGCAAGAGCTGTTAGCTAGATCACACCTATAATAAAACTATAAGTAAGAACTGTTAGGTAGATCACACCTATCACGAACCTATAGCAAGAGCTGTTAGCTAGATCACACCTAGCATGAATCTATAGCAAGAGCTGTTATCTAGATCACACCTAGCATAAACCTTTAGCAAGAGCTGTTAGCTAGAACACACCTAGCATGAATCTATAGCAAGACCTGTTAGCTAGATCACACCTAGCATGAATCTATAGCAAGAGCTGTTAGCTAGATCACACCTATCATGAATCTATAGTTAGAGCTGTTAGCTAGATCATACCTAGCATGAAACTATAGCAAAAGCTGTTAACTAATTCACACCTATTATGAACCTATAGCAAGAGCTGTTAGCTAGATCACACCTTTCATGAATCTATAGCAAGAGCTGTTAGCTAGATCACACCTATCACGAACCTATAGCAAGAGCTGTTAGCTAGATCACACCTAGCATGAATCTATAGCAAGAGCTGTTAGCTAGATCTCACCTTTTTTTGAACCTATAGCAAGAGCTGTTAGCTAGATCACACCTATCACGAACCTAAAGCAAGAGCTGTTAGCTAGATCACACCTAGCATAAATCTATAGCAAGAGCTATTAGCTTGATCATACCTATTACGATTGTATAGCAAGAGCTGTTAGCTAGATCACACCTATCATGAAACTATAGCAAGAGCTGTTAGCTAGATCACAACTAGCATAAATCTTGAGCAAGAGCTGTTAGCTAGATCACACCTAGCATAAACCTAGAGCAAGAGCTTTTAGCTTGATCACACCTAGCATAAATCTTTAACACAAGCTGTTAGCTTGATCACACCTAGCATGAATCTTTAGCAAGAGCTGTTAGCTAGATCACCCCTATCACGAACCTATAGCAAGAGCTGTTAGCTAGATCACACCTAGCATGAATCTATAGCAAGAGCTGTTAGCTAGATCTTACCTATCACGAACCTATAGCAAGAGCTGTTAGCTAGATTACACTTTGCATGAACCTATAGCAAAAGCTGTTAGCTAGATCACACCTAGCATGAATCTTTAGCAAGAGCTGTTAGCTAGATCACACCTATCACGAACCTATAGCAAGAAGCTGTTAGCTAGATCACACCTGGCATGATATTATAGCAAGAGCTGTTAGCTAGATCACAACTATTATAAATCTATAGCAAGAGCGTTTAGCTAGATCACACCTAGCATAAACCTATAGCAAAAGCTGTTAGCTAGATTACACCTATCACAAACCTATAGCAAGAGCTGTTAGCTAGATCACACCTATAATAAATCTATAGAAAGAACTGTTAGGTAGATCACACCTATCACGAACCTATAGCAAAAGCTGTTAGCTAGATCACATCTAGTATGAATCTATAGCAAGAGCTGTTATCTAGATCACACCTAGAATAAACCTTTAGCAAGAGCTGTTAGCTAGATCACACCTATAATAAAACTATAGTAAGAACTGTTAGGTAGATCACACCTATCACGAACCTATAGCAAGAGCTGTTAGCTAGATCACACCTAGCATGAATCTATAGCAAGAGCTGTTATCTAGATCACACCTAGCATAAACCTTTAGCAAGAGCTGTTAGCTAGAACACACCTAGCATGAATCTATAGCAAGAGCTGTTAGCTAGATCACACCTAGCATGAATCTATAGCAAGAGCTGTTAGCTAGATCACACCTATCATGAATCTATAGTTAGAGCTGTTAGCTAGATCATACCTAGCATGAAACTATAGCAAAAGCTGTTAACTAATTCACACCTATCATGAACCTATAGCAAGAGCTGTTAGCTAGATCACACCTTTTATGAATCTATAGCAAGAGCTGTTAGCTAGATCACACCTATCACGAACCTATAGAAAGAGCTGTTAGCTAGATCAGACCTAGCATGAATCTATAGCAAGACCTTTTAGCTAGATCACAACTACCACGAACCTACAGCAAGAGCTTTTAGCTAGTTCACACTTATCACGAACCTATAGCAAGAGCTGTTAGCTAGATCACACCTAGCATGAATCTATAGAAAGAGCTGTTAGCTAGATCACACCTAGCATGAATCTTTAGCAAGAGCTTTTAGCTAGATCACCCCTATCACGATCCTATTACAAAAGCTGATAGCTAGATAACACCTAGCATGAAACTATAGCAAGAGCTGCTAGCTAGATCACACCTATCATAAATCTATAGCAAGAGCTGTTAGCTAGATCTCACCTATCACGAACCTAAATGTTAGCTAGATTACACCTAGCATGAATCTATAGCAAGAGCTGTTAGCTAGATCTTACCTATCACGAACCTATAGCAAATGCTGTTAGTTAGATTACACTTAGCATGAACCTATAGCAAGAGCTGTTAGCTAGATCACACCTAGCATGAATCTTTAGCAAGATTTGTTAGCTAGATCACACCTATCACGAACCTATAGCAAGAAGCTGTTAGCTAGATTACACCTGGCATAAAATTATAGCAAGAGCTGTTAGCTAGATCACATCTATTATGAATCTATAGCAAGAGCGTTTAGCTAGATCACACCTAGCATAAACCTATAGCAAAAGCTGTTAGCTAGATCACACCTAGCATGAATCTATAGCAAGAGCTGTTAGCTAGATCACACCAAGCATAAACCTATAGCAAGAGCTGTTAGCTAGATCACACCTATCATTAATCTATAGCAAGAGATGTTACCTAGATCACACCTACTATGAATCTATAGCAAGATCTGTTAGCTAGATTACACCTAGCATAAACCTTTAACACAAGCTGTTAGCTAGATCTTACCTATCACGAACCTATAGCAAGAGCTGTTAGCTAGATTACACTTTGCATGAACCTATAGCAAAAGCTGTTAGCTAGATCACACCTAGCATGAATCTTTAGCAAGAGCTGTTAGCTAGATCACACCTATCACGAACCTATAGCAAGAAACTGTTAGCTAGATCACACCTGGCATGATATTATAGCAAGAGCTGTTAGCTAGATCACACCTATTATGAATCTATAGCAAGAGCGTTTAGCTAGATCACACCTAGCATAAACCTATAGCAAAAGCTGTTAGCTAGATTACACCTATCACAAACCTATAGCAAGAGCTGTTAGCTAGATCACACCTATAATAAATCCTTAGAAAGAACTGTTAGGTAGATCACACCTATCACGAACCTATAGCAAGAGCTGTTAGCTAGATCACATCTAGTATGAATCTATAGCAAGAGCTGTTATCTAGATCACACCTAGAATAAACCTTTAGCAAGAGCTGTTAGCTAGATCACACCTATAATAAAACTATAGTAAGAACTGTTAGGTAGATCACACCTATCACGAACCTATAGCAAGAGCTGTTAGCTAGATCACACCTAGCATGAATCTATAGCAAGAGCTGTTATCTAGATCACACCTAGCATAAACCTTTAGCAAGAGCTGTTAGCTAGAACACACCTAGCATGAATCTATAGCAAGACCTGTTAGCTAGATCACACCTAGCATGAATCTATAGCAAGAGCTGTTAGCTAGATCACACCTATCATGAATCTATAGTTAGAGCTGTTAGCTAGATCATACCTAGCATGAAACTATAGCAAAAGCTGTTAACTAATTCACACCTATCATGAACCTATAGCAAGAGCTGTTAGCTAGATCACACCTTTCATGAATCTATAGCAAGAGCTGTTAGCTAGATCACACCTATCACGAACCTATAGAAAGAGCTGTTAGCTAGATCAGACCTAGCATGAATCTATAGCAAGACCTTTTAGCTAGATCACAACTACCACGAACCTACAGCAAGAGCTTTTAGCTAGTTCACACTTATCACGAACCTATAGCAAGAGCTGTTAGCTAGATCACACCTAGCATGAATCTATAGAAAGAGCTGTTAGCTAGATCACACCTAGCATGAATCTTTAGCAAGAGCTTTTAGCTAGATCACCCCTATCACGATCCTATTGCAAGAGCTGATAGCTAGATAAGACCTAGCATGAAAACTATAGCAAGAGCTGCTAGCTAGATCACACCTATAATAAATCTATAGCAAGAGCTGTTAGCTAGATCTCACCTATCACGAACCTATAGCAAGAGCTGTTAGCTAGATTACACCTAGCATGAATCTATAGCAAGAGCTGTTAGCTAGATCTTACCTATCACGAACCTATAGCAAGAGCTGTTAGCTAGATTACACTTAGCATGAACCTATAGCAAGAGCTGTTAGCTAGATCACACCTAGCATGAATCTTTAGCAAGATTTGTTAGCTAGATCACACCTATCACGAACCTATAGCAAGAAGCTGTTAGCTAGATTACACCTGGCATAAATTAAAGCAAGAACTGTTAGCTAGATCACATCTATTATGAATCTATAGCAAGAGCGTTTAGCTAGATCACACCTAGCATAAACCTATAGCAAAAGCTGTTAGCTAGATCACACCTAGCATGAATCTATAGCAAGAGCTGTTAGCTAGATCACACCAAGCATAAACCTATAGCAAGAGCTGTTAGCTAGATCACACCTATCATTAATCTATAGCAAGAGCTGTTACCTAGATCACACCTACTATGAATCTATAGCAAGATCTGTTAGCTAGATTACACCTAGCATAAACCTATAGCAAAAGCTGTTAGCTAGATCACACCTAGCATGAATCTATAGCAAGAGCTGTTAGCTAGATCACACCTATCACGATTCTATAGCAAGAGCTGTTAGCTAGATCACACGTAGCATGAATCCATAGAAAGAGCTGTTAGCTAGATTACACCTATCACAAACCTATAGCAAGAGCTGTTAGCTAGATCACACCTATCTTGAATCTATAGTAAGAGCTGTTAGCTAGATCACACCTATCACGAACATATAGCAAGAGCTGTTAGCTAGATCACACCTAGCATGAATCTATAGCAAGAGCTGTTAGCTAGATCACACCTAGCATAAACCTATAGCAAGAGCTGTTAGCTAGATCACACCTAGCATGAATCTATAGCAAGAGCTGTTAGCTAGATCTCACCTTTTTTGAACCTATAGCAATAGCTGTTAGCTAGATCACACCTAGCATAAATCTATAGCAAGAGCTGTTAACTTGATCATACCTATTACGATTCTATAGCAAGAGTTGTTAACTAGATCACACCTTTTATGAAACTATATCAAGAGCTGTTAGCTAGATCACACCCAGCATGAATCTTGAGTAAGAGCTGTTAGCTAGATCACACCTAGCATAAACCTATAGCAAGAGCTATTAGCTAGATCACACCTAGCATAAATCTTTAGCAAGAGCTGTTAGCTTGATCACACCTAGCATGAATCTTTAGCAAGAGCTGTTAGCTAGATCACCCCTATCACGAACCTATACCAAGAGCTGTTAGCTAGATCACACCTAGCATGAAACTATAGCAAGAGCTGCTAGCTAGATCACATCTATCACGAACCTATAGCAATAGCTGTTAGCTAGAAAGCACCTAGCATGAATCTATAGCAAGAGCTGTTTGCTAGATCACACCTATCCCGAACCTATAGCAAGAGGTGTTAGCTAGATCACACCTAGCATAAATCTATAGCAAGAGCTGTTAGCTAGATCTTACCTTTCACGAACCTATAGCAAGAGCTGTTTGCTAGATTACACTTTGCATGAACCTATAGCAAGAGCTGTTAGCTAGATCACACCTAGCATGAATCTTTAGCAAGAGCTGTTAGCTAGATCACACCTATCACGAACCTATAGCAAGAAGCTGTTAGCTAGATCACACCTAGCATGAATATATAGCAAGAGCTTTAGCTAGATCACACCTATTATGAATCTATAGCAAGAGCGTTTAGCTAGATCACACCTAGCATAAACCTATAGCAAGAGATGTTAGCTAGATTACACCTAGCATAAACCAATAGCAAAAGCTGTTAGCTAGATCACACCTAGCATGAATCTATAGCAAGAGCTGTTAGCTAGATCACAACTATCACGATTCTATAGCAAGAGCTGTTAGCTAGATCACACGTAGCATGAATCCATAGAAAGCGCTGTTAGCTAGATTACACCTATCACAAACCTATAGCAAGAGCTGTTAGCTAGATCACACCTATCTTGAATCTATAGTAAGAGCTGTTAGCTAGATCACACCTATAACGAACCTATAGCAAAAGCTGTTAGCTAGATCACACCTAGCATGAATCTATAGCAAGAGCTGTTAGCTAGATCACACCTAGCATAAACCTATAGCAAGAGCTGTTAGCTAGATCACACCTAGCATGAATCTATAGCAAGAGCTGTTAGCTAGATCTCACCTTTTTTTGAACCTATAGCAAGAGCTATTAGCTAGATTACACCTATCATGAATCTAAAGCAAGAGCTGTTAGCTAGATCACACCTATCACGAACCTAAAGCAAGAGCTGTTAGCTAGATCACACCTAGCATGAATCTATAGCAAGAGCTGTTAGCTAGATCACACCTATCACGAACCTAAAGCAAGAGCTGTTAGCTAGATTAAACCTAGCATAAATCTATAGCAAGAGCTGTTAGCTTGATCATACCTATTACGATTCTATAGCAAGAGCTGTTAGCTTGATCATACCTTTTACGATTCTATAGCAAGAGCTGTTAGGTAGATCACACCTATCACAAACCTATTGCAAGAGCTGTTAGCTAGATCACACCTAGCATGAATCTATTGCAAGAATTGTTAGCTAGATCACACCTAGCATGAATCTATAGCAATAGCTGTTAGCTAGATCACCCCTATCACGAACCTATAGCAAGAGCTGTTAGCTAGATCACACCTAGCATGAATCTATAGCAAGAGCTGTTAGCTAGATCTTACCTATCACGAACCTATAGCAAGAGCTGTTAGCTAGATTACACTTTGCATGAACCTATAGCAAAAGCTGTTATCTAGATCACACCTAGCATGAATCTTTAGCAAGAGCTGTTAGCTAGATCACACCTATCACGAACCTATAGCAAGAAGCTGTTAGCTAGATCACACCTGGCATGATATTATAGCAAGAGCTGTTAGCTAGATCACAACTATTATGAATCTATAGCAAGAGCGTTTAGCTAGATCACACCTAGCATAAACCTATAGCAAAAGCTGTTAGCTAGATTACACCTATCACAAACCTATAGCAAGAGCTGTTAGCTAGATCACACCTATAAAAAATCTATAGAAAGAACTGTTAGGTAGATCACACCTATCACGAACCTATAGCAAGAGCTGTTAGCTAGATCACATCTAGTATGAATCTATAGCAAGAGCTGTTATCTAGATCACACCTAGAATAAACCTTTAGCAAGAGCTGTTAGCTAGATCACACCTATAATAAAACTATAGTAAGAACTGTTAGGTAGATCACACCTATCACGAACCTATAGCAAGAGCTGTTAGCTAGATCACACCTAGCATGAATCTATAGCAAGAGCTGTTATCTAGATCACACCTAGCATAAACCTTTAGCAAGAGCTGTTAGCTAGAACACACCTAGCATGAATCTATAGCAAGAGCTGTTAGCTAGATCACACCTAGCATGAATCTATAGCAAGAGCTGTTAGCTAGATCACACCTATCATGAATCTATAGTTAGAGCTGTTAGCTAGATCATACCTAGCATGAAACTATAGCAAAAGCTGTTAACTAATTTACACCTATCATGAACCTATAGCAAGAGCTGTTAGCTAGATCACACCTTTCATGAATCTATAGCAAGAGCTGTTAGCTAGATCACACCTATCACGAACCTATAGAAAGAGCTGTTAGCTAGATCAGACCTAGCATGAATCTATAGCAAGACCTTTTAGCTAGATCACAACTACCACGAACCTACAGCAAGAGCTTTTAGCTAGTTCACACTTATCACGAACCTATAGCAAGAGCTGTTAGCTAGATCACACCTAGCATGAATCTATAGAAAGAGCTGTTAGCTAGATCACACCTAGCATGAATCTTTAGCAAGAGCTTTTAGCTAAATCACCCCTATCACGATCCTATTACAAGAGCTGATAGCTAGATAACACCTAGCATGAAACTATAGCAAGAGCTGCTAGCTAGATCACACCTATCATAAATCTATAGCAAGAGCTGTTAGCTAAATCTCACCTATCACGAACCTATCTGTTAGCTAGATTACACCTAGCATGAATCTATAGCAAGAGCTGTTAGCTAGATCTTACCTATCACGAACCTATAGCAAGAGCTGTTAGCTAGATTACACTTAGCATGAACCTATAGCAAGAGCTGTTAGCTAGATCACACCTAGCATGAATCTTTAGCAAGATTTGTTAGCTAGATCACACCTATCACGAACCTATAGCAAGAAGCTGTTAGCTAGATTACACCTGGCATAAAATTATAGCAAGAGCTGTTAGCTAGATCACATCTATTATGAATCTTTAGCAAGAGCGTTTAGCTAGATCACACCTAGCATAAACCTATAGCAAAAGCTGTTAGCTAGATCACACCTAGCATGAATCTATAGCAAGAGCTGTTAGCTAGATCACACCAAGCATAAACCTATAGCAAGAGCTGTTAGCTAGATCACACCTATCATTAATCTATAGCAAGAGCTGTTACCTAGATCACACCTACTATGAATCTATAGCAAGATCTGTTAGCTAGATTACACCTAGCATAAACCTTTAACACAAGCTGTTAGCTAGATCTTACCTATCACGAAACCTATAGCAGAGCTGTTAGCTAGATTACACTTTGCATGAACCTATAGCAAAAGCTGTTAGCTAGATCACACCTAGCATGAATCTTTAGCAAGAGCTGTTAGCTAGATCACACCTATCACGAACCTATAGCAAGAAGCTGTTAGCTAGATCACACCTGGCATGATATTATAGCAAGAGCTGTTAGCTAGATCACACCTATTATGAATCTATAGCAAGAGCGTTTAGCTAGATCACACCTAGCATAAACCTATAGCAAAAGCTGTTAGCTAGATTACACCTATCACAAAACCTATAGCAAGAGCTGTTAGCTAGATCACACCTATAATAAATCCTTAGAAAGAACTGTTAGGTAGATCACACCTATCACGAACCTATAGCAAGAGCTGTTAGCTAGATCACATCTAGTATGAATCTATAGCAAGAGCTGTTATCTAGATCACACCTAGAATAAACCTTTAGCAAGAGCTGTTAGCTAGATCACACCTATAATAAAACTATAGTAAGAACTGTTAGGTAGATCACACCTATCACGAACCTATAGCAAGAGCTGTTAGCTAGATCACACCTAGCATGAATCTATAGCAAGAGCTGTTATCTAGATCACACCTAGCATAAACCTTTAGCAAGAGCTGTTAGCTAGAACACACCTAGCATGAATCTATAGCAAGACCTGTTAGCTAGATCACACCTAGCATGAATCTATAGCAAGAGCTGTTAGCTAGATCACACCTATCATGAATCTATAGTTAGAGCTGTTAGCTAGATCATACCTAGCATGAAACTATAGCAAAAAGCTGTTAACTAATTCACACCTATCATGAACCTATAGCAAGAGCTGTTAGCTAGATCACACCTTTCATGAATCTATAGCAAGAGCTGTTAGCTAGATCACACCTATCACGAACCTATAGAAAGAGCTGTTAGCTAGATCAGACCTAGCATGAATCTATAGCAAGACCTTTTAGCTAGATCACAACTACCACGAACCTACAGCAAGAGCTTTTAGCTAGTTCACACTTATCACGAACCTATAGCAAGAGCTGTTAGCTAGATCACACCTAGCATGAATCTATAGAAAGAGCTGTTAGCTAGATCACACCTAGCATGAATCTTTAGCAAGAGCTTTTGGCTAGATCACCCCTATCACGATCCTATTGCAAGAGCTGATAGCTAGATAAGACCTAGCATGAAACTATAGCAAGAGCTGCTAGCTAGATCACACCTATAATAAATCTATAGCAAGAGCTGTTAGCTAGATCTCACCTATCACGAACCTATAGCAAGAGCTGTTAGCTAGATTACACCTAGCATGAATCTATAGCAAGAGCTGTTAGCTAGATCTTACCTATCACGAACCTATAGCAAGAGCTGTTAGCTAGATTACACTTAGCATGAACCTATAGCAAGAGCTGTTAGCTAGATCACACCTAGCATGAATCTTTAGCAAGATTTGTTAGCTAGATCACACCTATCACGAACCTATAGCAAGAAGCTGTTAGCTAGATTACACCTGGCATAAAATTAAAGCAAGAACTGTTAGCTAGATCACATCTATTATGAATCTATAGCAAGAGCGTTTAGCTAGATCACACCTAGCATAAACCTATAGCAAAAGCTGTTAGCTAGATCACACCTAGCATGAATCTATAGCAAGAGCTGTTAGCTAGATCACACCAAGCATAAACCTATAGCAAGAGCTGTTAGCTAGATCACACCTATCATTAATCTATAGCAAGAGCTGTTACCTAGATCACACCTACTATGAATCTATAGCAAGATCTGTTAGCTAGATTACACCTAGCATAAACCTATAGCAAAAGCTGTTAGCTAGATCACACCTAGCATGAATCTATAGCAAGAGCTGTTAGCTAGATCACACCTATCACGATTCTATAGCAAGAGCTGTTAGCTAGATCACACGTAGCATGAATCCATAGAAAGAGCTGTTAGCTAGATTACACCTATCACAAACCTATAGCAAGAGCTGTTAGCTAGATCACACCTATCTTGAATCTATAGTAAGAGCTGTTAGCTAGATCACACCTATCACGAACATATAGCAAGAGCTGTTAGCTAGATCACACCTAGCATGAATCTATAGCAAGAGCTGTTAGCTAGATCACACCTAGCATAAACCTATAGCAAGAGCTGTTAGCTAGATCACACCTAGCATGAATCTATAGCAAGAGCTGTTAGCTAGATCTCACCTTTTTTGAACCTATAGCAAGAGCTGTTAGCTAGATCACACCTAGCATAAATCTATAGCAAGAAGCTGTTAACTTGATCATACCTATTACGATTCTATAGCAAGAGTTGTTAACTAGATCACACCTATCATGAAACTATATCAAGAGCTGTTAGCTAGATCACATCTAGCATGAATCTTGAGTAAGAGCTGTTAGCTAGATCACACCTAGCATAAACCTATAGCAAGAGCTATTAGCTAGATCACACCTAGCATAAATCTTTAGCAAGAGCTGTTAGCTTGATCACACCTAGCATGAATCTTTAGCAAGAGCTGTTAGCTAGATCACCCCTATCACGAACCTATACCAAGAGCTGTTAGCTAGATCTAACCTAGCATGAAACTATAGCAAGAGCTGCTAGCTAGATCACATCTATCACGAACCTATAGCAATAGCTGTTAGCTAGAAAGCACCTAGCATGAATCTATAGCAAGAGCTGTTTGCTAGATCACACCTATCCCGAACCTATAGCAAGAGCTGTTAGCTAGATCACACCTAGCATAAATCTATAGCAAGAGCTGTTAGCTAGATCTTACCTTTCACGAACCTATAGCAAGAGCTGTTTGCTAGATTACACTTTGCATGAACCTATAGCAAGAGCTGTTAGCTAGATCACACCTAGCATGAATCTTTAGCAAGAGCTGTTAGCTAGATCACACCTATCACGAACCTATAGCAAGAAGCTGTTAGCTAGATCACACCTAGCATGAATTTATAGCAAGAGCTTTTAGCTAGATCACACCTATTATGAATCTATAGCAAGAGCGTTTAGCTAGATCACACCTAGCATAAACCTATAGCAAGAGCTGTTAGCTAGATTACACCTAGCATAAACCTATAGCAAAAGCTGTTAGCTAGATCACACCTAGCATGAATCTATAGCAAGAGCTGTTAGCTAGATCACAACTATCACGATTCTATAGCAAGAGCTGTTAGCTAGATCACACGTAGCATGAATCCATAGAAAGCGCTGTTAGCTAGATTACACCTATCACAAACCTATAGCAAGAGCTGTTAGCTAGATCACACCTATCTTGAATCTATAGTAAGAGCTGTTAGCTAGATCACACCTATAACGAACCTATAGCAAGAGCTGTTAGCTAGATCACACCTAGCATGAATCTATAGCAAGAGCTGTTAGCTAGATCACACCTAGCATAAACCTATAGCAAGAGCTGTTAGCTAGATCACACCTAGCATGAATCTATAGCAAGAGCTGTTAGCTAGATCTCACCTTTTTTTGAACCTATAGCAAGAGCTATTAGGTAGATTACACCTATCATGAATCTAAAGCAAGAGCTGCACCTAGCATAAATCTATAGCAAGAGCTGTTAGCTTGATCATACCTATTACGATTCTATAGCAAGAGCTGTTAGCTTGATCATACCTTTTACGATTCTATAGCAAGAGCTGTTAGGTAGATCACACCTATCACAAACCTATTGCAAGAGCTGTTAGCTAGATCATACCTAGCATGAATCTATAGCAATAGCTGTTAGCTAGATCACACCTATCACGAACCTAAAGCAAGAGCTGTTAGCTAGATCAAACCTAGCATAAATCTATAGCAAGAGCTGTTAGCTTGATCATACCTATTACGATTCTATTGCAAGAGCTGTTAGCTTGATAATACCTATTACGATTCTATAGCAAGAGCTGTTAGCTAGATCAAACCTATCACAAATCTATTGCAAAAGCTGTTAGCTAAATCACACCTAGCATGAATCTATAGCAAGAGCTGTTAGCTAGATCACACCTATCATGAATCTATAGTTAGAGCTGTTAGCTAGATCACACCTATCACGAACCTATAGCAAGAGCTGTTAGCTAGATTACACCTAGCATAAACCTATAGCAAAAGCTGTTAGCTAGATCACACCTAGCATGAATCTATAGCAAGAGCTGTTAGCTAGATCACACCTATCACGATTCTATAGCAAGAGCTGTTAGCTAGATCACACGTAGCATGAATCCATAGAAAGCGTTGTTAGCTAGATTACACCTATCACAAACCTATAGCAAAAGCTGTTAGCTAGATCACACCTATCTTGAATCTATAGTAAGAGCTGTTAGCTAGATCACACCTATAACGAACCTATAGCAAGAGCTGTTAGCTAGATCACACCTAGCATGAATCTATAGCAAGAGCTGTTAGCTAGATCACACCTAGCATAAACCTATAGCAAGAGCTGTTAGCTAGATCACACCTAGCGTGAATCTATAGCAAGAGCTGTTAGCTAGATCTCACCTTTTTTTGAACCTATAGCAAGACCTTTTAGCTAGATTACACCTATCATTAATCTAAAGCAAGAGCTGTTAGCTAGATCACACCTATCACGAACCTAAAGCAAGAGCTGTTAGCTAGATCACACCTAGCATGAATCTATAGGAAGAGCTGTTAGCTTGATCATACCTTTTACGATTCTATAGCAAGAGCTGTTAGGTAGATCACACCTATCACAAACCTATTGCAAGAGCTGTTAGCTAGATCACACCTAGCATGAATCTATAGCAAGAGCTGTTAGCTAGATCACAACTATCACGAACCTAAAGCAAGAGCTGTTAGCTAGATCACACCTAGCATAAATCTATAGCAAGAGCTGTTAGCTTGATCATACCTATTACGATTCTATAGCAAGAGCTGTTAGCTTGATCATACCTTTTACGATTCTATAGCAAGAGCTGTTAGCTAGATCAAACCTATCACAAATCTATTGCAAGAGCTGTTAGCTAAATCACACCTAGCATGAATCTATAGCAAGAGCTGTTAGCTAGATCACACCTATCATTTAACTATAGCAAGAGCTGTTAGCTAGATCACACCTAGCATGAATCTATAGCTAGAGCTGTTAGCTAGATCACACCTAGCATAAACCTATAGCAAGAGCTATTAGCTAGATCACACCTAGCATGAATCTTTAGCAAGAGCTTTTAGCTAGATCACCCCTATCACGATCCTATAGCAAGAGCTGATAGCTAGATAACACCTAGCATGAAACTATAGCAAAAGCTGCTAGCTAGATCACACCTATCATAAATCTATAGCAAGAGCTGTTAGCTCGATCACACCTATCACGAACCTATAGCAAGAGCTGTTAGCTAGATTACACCTAGCATGAATCTATAGCAAGAGCTGTTAGCTAGATCTTACCTATCACGAACCTATAGCAAGAGCTGTTAGCTAGATTACACTTAGCATGAACCTATAGCAAGAGCTGTTAGCTAGATCACACCTAGCATGAATCTTTAGCAAGAGCTGTTAGCTAGGTCACACCTATCACGAACCTATAGCAAGAAGTTGTTAGCTAGATTACACCTATCACGAACCTATAGCAAGAGCTGTTAGCTAGATTACACCTATTATGAATCTATAGCAAGAGCTGTTAGCTAGATTACACCTATTATGAATCTATAGCAAGAGCGTATACCTAGATCATACCTATCACGAACTTATAGCAAGAGCTGTTAGCTAGATCACACCTAACATTAATCTATAGCAAGAGCTTTTAGCTAGGTCAGATCTAGCAAGAATCTATAGTAAGAGCTGTTTGCTAGATCACACCTAGCATGAATCTATAGCAAGAGCTGTTAGCTAGATCACAGCTAGCATGAATCTATAGCAAGAGCTGTTAGCTAGATCACACCTATCATGAACCTATAGCAAGAGCTAATAGCTAGATCACACGTAGCATGAATCCATAGAAAGCGCTGTTAGCTAGATTACACCTATCACAAACCTATAGCAAGAGCTGTTAGCTAGATCACACCTATCTTGAATCTATAGTAAGAGCTGTTAGCTAGATCACACCTATAACGAACCTATAGCAAGAGCTGTTAGCTAGATCACACCTAGCATGAATCTATAGCAAGAGCTGTTAGCTAGATCACACCTAGCATAAACCTATAGCAAGAGCTGTTAGCTAGATCACACCTAGCATGAATCTATAGCAAGAGCAGTTAGCTAGATCTCACCTTTTTTTGAACCTATAGCAAGAGCTGTTAGCTAGATTACACCTATCATGAATCTAAAGCAAGAGCTGTTAGCTAGATCACACCTATCACGAACCTAAAGCAAGAGCTGTTAGCTAGATCACACCTAGCATGAATCTATAGCAAGAGCTGTTAGCTTGATCATACCTTTTACGATTCTATAGCAAGAGCTGTTAGGTAGATCACACCTATCACAAACCTATTGCAAGAACCTATAGCAAGAGCTGTTAGCTAGATCACACCTAGCATGAATCTATAGCAAGAGCTGTTAGCTAGATCACACCTATCACGAACCTAAAGCAACAGCTGTTAGCTAGATCACACCTAGCATAAATCTTTAACACAAGCTGTTAGCTTGATCACACCTAGCATGAATCTTTAGCAAGAGCTGTTAGCTAGATCACACCTATCACGAACCTATAGCAATAGCTGTTAGCTAGAAAACACCTAGCATGAATCTATAGCAAGAGCTGTTAGCTAGATCACACCTATCACGAACCTATAGCAAGAGCTGTTAGGTAGATCACACCTATCACAAACCTATTGCAAGAACCTATAGCAAGAGCTGTTAGCTAGATCACACCTAGCATGAATCTATAGCAAGAGCTGTTAGCTAGATCTTACCTATCACGAACCTATAGCAAGAGCTGTTAGCTAGATTACACCTATTATGAATCTATAGCAAGAGCGTTTAGCTAGATCACACCTAGCATATTTCTATAGCAAAAGCTGTTAGCTAGATCACACCTAGCATTAATATATAGCAAGACCTGTTAGCTAGATCACACCTATCACGAACCTATAGCTACAGTTTTAACTAGATCACACCTATCATGAATCTATAGCAAGAGCTGTTAGCTAGATCTTACCTATCACGAAACTATAGCAATAGCTGTTAGCTAGATCACACCTAGCATGAATCTATAGCAAGAGCTGTTAGCTAGATCACACCTATTACGATTCTATATCAAGAGCTGTTAGTTAGATCACACCTATCACGAACCTATAGCAAGAGCTGTTAGCTAGATCACACCTAGCATGAATCTATAGTAAAAGTTGTTATCTAGATCACACCAAGCATAAACCTATAGCAAGAGCTGTTAGCTAGATCACACCTATCATTAACCTATAGCAAGAGCTGTTACCTAGATCACACCTACTATGAATCTATAGCAAGATCTGTTAGCTAGATTACACCTAGCATAAACCTATAGCAAAATTGTTAGCTAGATCACACCTAGCATGAATCTATAGCAAGAGCTGTTAGCTAGATCACACCTTTCACGATTCTATAGCAAGAGCTGTTAGCTAGATCACACGTAGCATGAATCCATAGAAAGCGCTGTTAGCTAGATTACACCTATCACAAACCTATAGCAAGAGTTGTTAGCTAGATCACACCTATCTTGAATCTATAGTAAGAGCTGTTAGCTAGATCACACCTATAACGAACCTATAGCTAGAGCTGTTAGCTAGATCACACCTAGCATGAATCTATAACAAGAGCTGTTAGCTAGATCACACCTAGCATAAACCTATAGCAAGAGCTGTTAGCTAGATCACACCTAGCATGAATCTATAGCAAGAGCTGTTAGCTAGATCTCACCTTTTTTTGAACCTATTGCAAGAGCTGTTAGCTAGATCACACCTATCACGAACCTAAAGCAAGAGCTGTTAGCTAGATCACACCTAGCATAAATCTATAGCAAGAGCTATTAGCTTGATCATACCTATTACGATTCTATAGCAAGAGCTGTTAGCTAGATCACACCTATCATGAAACTATAGCAAGAGCTGTTAGCTAGATCACAACTAGCATGAATCTTGAGCTAGAGCTGTTAGCTAGATCACACCTAGCATAAACCTATAGCAAGAGCTTTTAGCTAGATCACACCTAGCATAAATCTTTAACACAAGCTGTTAGCTTGTTCACACCTAGCATGAATCTTTAGCAAGAGCTGTTAGCTAGATCACCCCTATCACGAACCTATAGCAAGAGCTGTTAGCTAGATCACACCTAGCATGAAACTATAGCAAGAGCTGCTAGCTAGATCATTTCTATCACGAACCTATAGCAATAGCTGTTAGCTAGAAAACACCTAGCATGAATCTTTAGCAAGAGCTGTTAGCTAGATCACCCCTATCACGAACCTATAGCAAGAGCTGTTAGCTAGATCACACCTAGCTCGAATCTATAGCAAGAGCTGTTAGCTAGATCTTACCTATCACGAACCTATAGCAAGAGCTGTTAGCTAGATTACACTTTGCATGAACCTATAGCAAAAGCTGTTAGCTAGATCACACCTAGCATGAATCTTTAGCAAGATCTGTTAGCTAGATCACACCTATCACGAACCTATAGCAAGAAGCTGTTAGCTAGATCACACCTGGCATGATATTATAGCAAGAGCTGTTAGCTAGATCACAACTATTCTGAATCTATAGCAAGAGCGTTTAGCTAGATCACACCTAGCATAAACCTATAGCAAAAGCTGTTAGCTAGATTACACCTATCACAAACCTATAGCAAGAGCTGTTAGCTAGATCACACCTATAATAAATCTATAGAAAGAACTGTTAGGTAGATCACACCTATCACGAACGTATAGCAAGAGCTGTTAGCTAGATCACACCTAGCATGAATCTATAGCAAGAGCTGTTATCTAGATCACACCTAGCATAAACCTTTAGCAAGAGCTGTTAGCTAGAACACACCTAGCATGAATCTATAGCAAGAGCTGTTAGCTAGATCACACCTAGCATGAATCTATAGCAAGAGCTGTTAGCTAGATCACACCTATCATGAATCTATAGTTAGAGCTGTTAGCTAGATCATACCTAGCATGAAACTATAGCAAAAGCTGTTAACTAATTCACACCTATCATGAACCTATAGCAAGAGCTGTTAGCTAGATCACACCTTTCATGAATCTATAGCAAGAGCTGTTAGCTAGATCACACCTATCACGAACCTATAGAAAGAGCTGTTAGCTAGATCAGACCTAGCATGAATCTATAGCAAGACCTTTTAGCTAGATCACAACTACCACGAACCTACAGCAAGAGCTTTTAGCTAGTTCACACTTATCAGGAACCTATAGCAAGAGCTGTTAGCTAGATCACACCTAGCATGAATCTATAGAAAGAGCTGTTAGCTAGATCACACCTAGCATGAATCTTTAGCAAGAGCTTTTAGCTAGATCACCCCTATCACGATCCTATTACAAGAGCTGATAGCTAGATAACACCTAGCATGAAACTATAGCAAGAGCTGCTAGCTAGATCACACCTATCATAAATCTATAGCAAGAGCTGTTAGCTAGATCTCACCTATCACGAACCTATAGCAAGAGCTGTTAGCTAGATTACACCTAGCATGAATCTATAGCAAGAGCTGTTAGCTAGATCTTACCTATCACGAACCTATAGCAAGAGCTGTTAGCTAGATTACACTTAGCATGAACCTATAGCAAGAGCTGTTAGCTAGATCACACCTAGCATGAATCTTTAGCAAGATTTGTTAGCTAGATCACACCTATCACGAACCTATAGCAAGAAGCTGTTAGCTAGATTACACCTGGCATAAAATTATAGCAAGAGCTGTTAGCTAGATCACATCTATTATGAATCTATAGCAAGAGCGTTTAGCTAGATCACACCTAGCATAAACCTATAGCAAAAGCTGTTAGCTAGATCACACCTAGCATGAATCTATAGCAAGAGCTGTTAGCTAGGTCACACCAAGCATAAACCTATAGCAAGAGCTGTTAGCTAGATCACACCTATCATTAATCTATAGCAAGAGCTGTTACCTAGATCACACCTACTATGAATCTATAGCAAGATCTGTTAGCTAGATTTCACCTAGCATAAACCTTTAACACAAGCTGTTAGCTAGATCTTACCTATCACGAACCTATAGCAAGAGCTGTTAGCTAGATTACACTTTGCATGAACCTATAGCAAAAGCTGTTAGCTAGATCACACCTAGCATGAATCTTTAGCAAGAGCTGTTAGCTAGATCACACCTATCACGAACCTATAGCAAGAAGCTGTTAGCTAGATCACAACTGGCATGATATTATAGCAAGAGCTGTTAGCTAGATCACACCTATTATGAATCTATAGCAAGAGCGTTTAGCTAGATCACACCTAGCATAAACCTATAGCAAAAGCTGTTAGCTAGATTACACCTATCACAAACCTATAGCAAGAGCTGTTAGCTAGATCACACCTATAATAAATCTATAGAAAGAACTGTTAGGTAGATCACACCTATCACGAACCTATAGCAAGAGCTGTTAGCTAGATCACATCTAGTATGAATCTATAGCAAGAGCTGTTATCTAGATCACACCTAGAATAAACCTTTAGCAAGAGCTGTTAGCTAGATCACACCTATAATAAAACTATAGTAAGAACTGTTAGGTAGATCACACCTATCACGAACCTATAGCAAGAGCTGTTAGCTAGATCACACCTAGCATGAATCTATAGCAAGAGCTGTTATCTAGATCACACCTAGCATAAACCTTTAGCAAGAGCTGTTAGCTAGAACACACCTAGCATGAATCTATAGCAAGACCTGTTAGCTAGATCACACCTAGCATGAATCTATAGCAAGAGCTGTTAGCTAGATCACACCTATCATGAATCTATAGTTAGAGCTGTTAGCTAGATCATACCTAGCATGAAACTATAGCAAAAGCTGTTAACTAATTCACACCTATCATGAACCTATAGCAAGAGCTGTTAGCTAGATCACACCTTTTATGAATCTATAGCAAGAGCTGTTAGCTAGATCACACCTATCACGAACCTATAGAAAGAGCTGTTAGCTAGATCAGACCTAGCATGAATCTATAGCAAGACCTTTTAGCTAGATCACAACTTCCACGAACCTACAGCAAGAGCTTTTAGCTAGTTCACACTTATTACGAACCTATAGCAAGAGCTGTTAGCTAGATCACACCTAGCATGAATCTATAGAAAGAGCTGTTAGCTAGATCACACCTAGCATGAATCTTTAGCAAGAGCTTTTAGCTAGATCACCCCTATCACGATCCTATTGCAAGAGCTGATAGCTAGATAACACCTAGCATGAAACTATAGCAAGAGCTGCTAGCTAGATCACACCTATCATAAATCTATAGCAAGAGCTGTTAGCTAGATCTCACCTATCACGAACCTATAGCAAGAGCTGTTAGCTAGATTACACCTAGCATGAATCTATAGCAAGAGCTGTTAGCTAGATCTTACCTATCACAAACCTATAGCAAGAGCTGTTAGCTAGATTACACTTAGCATGAACCTATAGCAAGAGCTGTTAGCTAGATCACACCTAGCATGAATCTTTAGCAAGATTTGTTAGCTAGATCACACCTATCACGAACCTATAGCAAGAAGCTGTTAGCTAGATTACACCTGGCATAAAATTATAGCAAGAGCTGTTAGCTAGATCACATCTATTATGAATCTATAGCAAGAGCGTTTAGCTAGATCACACCTAGCATAAACCTATAGCAAAAGCTGTTAGCTAGATCACACCTAGCATGAATCTATAGCAAGAGCTGTTAGCTAGATCACACCAAGCATAAACCTATAGCAAGAGCTGTTAGCTAGATCACACCTATCATTAATCTATAGCAAGAGCTGTTACCTAGATCACACCTACTATGAATCTATAGCAAGATCTGTTAGCTAGATTACACCTAGCATAAACCTATAGCAAAAGCTGTTCGCTAGATCACACCTAGCATGAATCTATAGCAAGAGCTGTTAGCTAGATCACACCTATCACGATTCTATAGCAAGAGCTGTTAGCTAGATCACACGTAGCATGAATCCATAGAAAGAGCTGTTAGCTAGATTACACCTATCACAAACCTATAGCAAGAGCTGTTAGCTAGATCACACCTATCTTGATTCTATAGTAAGAGCTGTTAGCTAGATCACACCTATCACGAACATATAGCAAGAGCTGTTAGCTAGATCACACCTAGCATGAATCTATAGCAAGAGCTGTTAGCTAGATCACACCTAGCATAAACCTATAGCAAGAGCTGTTAGCTAGATCACACCTAGCATGAATCTATAGCAAGAGCTGTTAGCTAGATCTCACCTTTTTTTGAACCTATAGCAAGAGCTGTTAGCTAGATCACACCTAGCATAAATCTATAGCAAGAGCTGTTAACTTGATCATACCTATTACGATTCTATAGCAAGAGTTGTTAACTAGATCACACCTATCATGAAACTATAGCAAAAGCTGTTAGCTAGATCACACCTAGCATAAATCTTGAGTAAGAGCTGTTAGCTAGATCACACCTAGCATAAACCTATAGCAAGAGCTATTAGCTAGATCACACCTAGCATAAATCTTTAGCAAGAGCTGTTAGCTTGATCACACCTAGCATGAATCTTTAGCAAGAGCTGTTAGCTAGATCACCCCTATCACGAACGTATACCAAGAGCTGTTAGCTAGATCACACCTAGCATGAAACTATAGCAAGAGCTGCTAGCTAGATCACATCTATCACGAACCTATAGCAATAGCTGTTAGCTAGAAAGCACCTAGCATGAATCTATAGCAAGAGCTGTTTGCTAGATCACACCTATCCCGAACCTATAGCAAGAGCTGTTAGCTAGATCACACCTAGCATAAATCTATAGCAAGAGCTGTTAGCTAGATCTTACCTTTCACGAACCTATAGCAAGAGCTGTTTGCTAGATTACACTTTGCATGAACCTATAGCAAGAGCTGTTAGCTAGATCACACCTAGCATGAATCTTTAGCAAGAGCTGTTAGCTAGATCACACCTATCACGAACCTATAGCAAGAAGCTGTTAGCTAGATCACACCTAGCATGAATATATAGCAAGAGCTGTTAGCTAGATCACACCTATTATGAATCTATAGCAAGAGCGTTTAGCTAGATCACACCTAGCATAAACCTATAGCAAGAGCTGTTAGCTAGATTACACCTAGCATAAACCTATAGCAAAAGCTGTTAGCTAGATCACACCTAGCATGAATCTATAGCAAGAGCTGTTAGCTAGATCACAACTATCACGATTCTATAGCAAGAGCTGTTAGCTAGATCACACGTAGCATGAATCCATAGAAAGCGCTGTTAGCTAGATTACACCTATCACAAACCTATAGCAAGAGCTGTTAGCTAGATCACACCTATCTTGAATCTATAGTAAGAGCTGTTAGCTAGATCACACCTATAACGAACCTATAGCAAGAGCTGTTAGCTAGATCACACCTAGCATGAATCTATAGCAAGAGCTGTTAGCTAGATCCACCTTTTTTTGAACCTATAGCGAGAGCTGTTAGCTAGATTACACCTATCATGAATCTAAAGCAAGAGCTGTTAGCTAGATCACACCTATCACGAACCTAAAGCAAGAGCTGTTAGCTAGATCACACCTAGCATGAATCTATAGCAAGACCTTTTAGCTAGATCACAACTACCACGAACCTACAGCAAGAGCTTTTAGCTAGTTCATACTTATCACGAACCTATAGCAAGAGCTGTTAGCTAGATCACACCTAGCATGAATCTATAGAAAGAGCTGTTAGGTAGATCACACCTAGCATAAATCTTTAGCAAGAGCTTTTAGCTAGATCACCCCTATCACGATCCTATTGCAAGAGCTGATAGCTAGATAACACCTAGCATGAAACTATAGCAAGAGCTGCTAGCTAGATCACACCTATCATAAATCTATAGCAAGAGCTGTTGGCTAGATCTCACCTATCACGAACCTATAGCAAGAGCTGTTAGCTAGTTCACACTTATCACGAACCTATAGCAAGAGCTGTTAGCTAGATCACACCTAGCATGAATCTATAGAAAGAGCTGTTAGGTAGATCACACCTAGCATGAATCTTTAGCAAGAGCTTTTAGCTAGATCACCCCTATCACGATCCTATTGCAAGAGCTGATAGCTAGATAACACCTAGCATGAAACTATAGCAAGAGCTGCTAGCTAGATCACATCTATCATAAATCTATAGCAAGAGCTGTTGGCTAGATCTCACCTAGCATGAATCTTTAGCAGGAGCTGTTAGCTAGATCACACCTATCACGAACCTATAGCAAGAAGCTGTTAGCTAGATTACACCTGGCATAAAATTATAGCAAGAGCTGTTAGCTAGATCACATCTATTATGAATCTATAGCAAGAGCGTTTAGCTAGATCACACCTAGCATAAACCTATAGCAAAAGCTGTTAGCTAGATCACACCTAGCATGAATCTATAGCAAGAGCTGTTAGCTAGATCACACCAAGCATAAACCTATAGCAAGAGCTGTTAGCTAGATCACACCTATCATTAATCTATAGCAAGAGCTGTTACCTAGATCACACCTACTATGAATCTATAGCAAGATCTGTTAGCTAGATTACACCTAGCATAAACCTATAGCAAAAGCTGTTAGCTAGATCACACCTAGCATGAATCTATAGCAAGAGCTGTTAGCTAGATCACACCTATCACGATTCTATAGCAAGAGCTGTTAGCTAGATCACACGTAGCATGAATCCATAGAAAGAGCTGTTAGCTAGATTACACCTATCACAAACCTATAGCAAGAGCTGTTAGCTAGATCACACCTATCTTGAATCTATAGTAAGAGCTGTTAGCTAGATCACACCTATCACGAACATATAGCAAGAGCTGTTAGCTAGATCACACCTAGCATGAATCTATAGCAAGAGCTGTTAGCTAGATCACACCTAGCATGAATCTATAGCAAGAGCTGTTAGCTAGATCTCACCTTTTTTTGAACCTATAACAAGAGCTGTTAGCTAGATCACACCTAGCATGAATCTATAGCAAGAGCTGTTAGCTAGATCACACCTAGCATAAACCTTAAGCAAGAGCTGTTAGCTAGATCACACCTAGCATGAATCTATAGCAAGAGCTGTTAGCTAGATCTCACCTTTTTTTGAACCTATAGCAAGAGCTGTTAGCTAGATCACACCTAGCATAAATCTATAGCAAGTGCTGTTAACTTGATCATACCTATTACGATTCTATAGCAAGAGCTGTTAGCTAGATCACACCTATCATGAAACTATAGCAAGAGCTGTTAGCTAGATCACACCTAGCATGAATCTTGAGCAAGAGCTGTTAGCTAGATCAAACCTAGCATAAACCTATAGCAAGAGCTATTAGCTAGATCACACCTAGCATAAATCTTTAGCAAGAGCTGTTAGCTTGATCACACCTAGCATGAATCTTTAGCAAGAGATGTTAGCTAGATCACCCCTATCACGAACCTATACCAAGAGCTGTTAGCTAGATCACACCTAGCATGAAACTATAGCAAGAGCTGCTAGCTAGATCACATCTATCACGAACCTATAGCAATAGCTGTTAGCTAGAAAACACCTAGCATGAATCTATATCAAGAGCTGTTTGCTAGATCACACCTATCCCGAACCTATAGCAAGAGCTGTTAGCTAGATCACACCTAGCATGAATCTTTAGCAAGAGCTGTTAGCTAGATCACACCTATCACGAACCTATAGCAAGAAGCTGTTAGCTAGATCACACCTAGCATGAATCTATAGCAAGAGCTGTTAGCTAGATCACACCTATTATGAATCTATAGCAAGAGCGTTTAGCTAGATCACACCTAGCATAAACCTATAGCAAAAGCTGTTAGCT
This sequence comes from Biomphalaria sudanica, assembly GCA_036873155.1. Classification (NCBI taxonomy): domain Eukaryota; kingdom Metazoa; phylum Mollusca; class Gastropoda; family Planorbidae; genus Biomphalaria; species Biomphalaria sudanica. Next base: position 201,586 of record JAZGLO010001246.1, on the reverse strand, counting down.
AGATTACACCTATCACGAACCTATAGCAAGAGCTGTTAGCTAGATCACACCTACCACGAACCTAAAGCAAGAGCTGTTAGCTAGATCACACCTAGCATGAATCTATAGCAAAAGTTGTTAGCTAGATCACACCAAGCATAAACCTATAGCAAGAGCTGTTAGCTAGATCACACCTATCATTAACCTATAGCATTAGCTGTTACCTAGATCACACCTACTATGAATCTATAGCAAGATCTGTTAGCTAGATCACACCTATCACGAACCTATAGCAAGAGCTGTTAGCTAGATCACACCTATCACGAACCTAAAGCAAGAGCTGTTAGCTAGATCACACCTAGCATGAATCTATAGCAAAAGCTGTTAGCTAGATCACACCTAGCATGAATCTATAGCAAGAGCTGTTAGCTAGATCACACCTATCACGATTCTATAGCAAGAGCTGTTAGCTAGATCACACGTAGCATGAATCCATAGAAAGCGCTGTTAGCTAGATTACACCTATCACAAACCTATAGCAAGAGCTGTTAGCTAGATCACACCTTTCATGAATCTATAGCAAGAGCTGTTAGCGAGATCACACCTATCACGAACCTATAGAAAGAGCTGTTAGCTAGATCAGACCTAGCATGAATCTATAGCAAGACCTTTTAGCTAGATCACAACTACCACGAACCTACAGCAAGAGCTTTTAGCTAGTTCACACTTATCACGAACCTATAGCAAGAGCTGTTAGCTAGATCATACCTTTTACGATTCTATAGCAAGAGCTGTTAGGTAGATCACACCTATCACAAACCTATTGCAAGAGCTGTTAGCTAGATCACACCTAGCATGAATCTATAGCAAGAGCTGTTAGCTAGATCACACCTATCACGAACCTAAAGCAAGAGCTGTTAGCTAGATCAAACCTAGCATAAATCTATAGCAAGAGCTGTTAGCTTGATCATACCTATTACGATTCTATAGCAAGAGCTGTTAGCTTAGCTTGATAATACCTATTACGATTCTATAGAAAGAGCTGTTAGCTAGATCAAACCTATCACAAATCTATTGCAAGAGCTGTTAGCTAAATCACACCTAGCATTAATCTATAGCAAGAGCTGTTAGCTAGATCACACCAATCATTTAACTATAGAAAGAGCTGTTAGCTAGATCACACCTAGCATGAATCTATAGCAAGAGCTGTTAGCTAGATCACACCTAGCATAAACCTATAGCAAGAGCTATTAGCTAGATCACACCTATCATAAATCTATAGCAAAAGCTGTTAGCTCGATCACACCTATCACGAACCTATAGCAAGAGCTGTTAGCTAGATTACACCTAGCATGAATCTATAGCAAGAGCTGTTAGCTAGATCTTACCTATCACGAACCTATAGCAAGAGCTGTTAGCTAGATTACACTTAGCATGAACCTATAGCAAGAGCTGTTAGCTAGATCACACCTAGCATGAATCTTTAGCAAGAGCTGTTAGCTAGATCACACCTATCACGAACCTATAGCAAGAAGCTGTTAGCTAGATTACACCTGGCATGAATCTATAGCAAGAGCTGTTAGCTAGATCACATCTATCACGATTCTATAGCAAGAGCTGTTAGCTAGATCACACGTAGCATGAATCCATAGAAAGCGCTGTTAGCTAGATTACACCTATCACAAACCTATAGCAAGAGCTGTTAGCTAGATCACACCTTTCATGAATCTATAGCAAGAGCTGTTAGCGAGATCACACCTATCACGAACCTATAGAAAGAGCTGTTAGCTAGATCAGACCTAGCATGAATCTATAGCAAGACCTTTTAGCTAGATCACAACTACCACGAACCTACAGCAAGAGCTTTTAGCTAGTTCACACTTATCACGAACCTATAGCAAGAGCTGTTAGCTTGATCATACCTTTTACGATTCTATAGCAAGAGCTGTTAGGTAGATCACACCTATCACAAACCTATTGCAAGAGCTGTTAGCTAGATCACACCTAGCATAAATCTATAGCAAGAGCTGTTAGCTAGATCACACCTATCACGAACCTAAAGCAAGAGCTGTTAGCTAGATCAAACCTAGCATAAATCTATAGCAAGAGCTGTTAGCTTGATCATACCTATTACGATTCTATAGCAAGAGCTGTTAGCTTGATAATACCTATTACGATTCTATAGCAAGAGCTGTTAGCTAGATCAAACCTATCACAAATCTATTGCAAGAGCTGTTAGCTAAATCACACCTAGCATGAATCTATAGCAAGAGCTGTTAGCTAGATCACACCAATCATTTAACTATAGAAAGAGCTGTTAGCTAGATCACACCTAGCATGAATCTATAGCAAGAGCTGTTAGCTAGATAACACCTAGCATGAAACTATAGCAAGAGCTGCTAGCTAGATCACACCTATCATAAATCTATAGCAAGAGCTGTTAGCTCGATCACACCTATCACGAACCTATAGCAAGAGCTGTTAGCTAGATTACACCTAGCATGAATCTATAGCAAGAGCTGTTAGCTAGATCTTACCTATCACGAACCTATAGCAAGAGCTGTTAGCTAGATTACACTTAGCATGAACCTATAGCAAGAGCTGTTAGCTAGATCACACCTAGCATGAATCTTTAGCAAGAGCTGTTAGCTAGATCACACCTATCACGAACCTATAGCAAGAAGCTGTTAGCTAGATTACACCTGGCATGAAATTATAGCAAGAGCTGTTAGCTAGATCACACCTATTATGAATCTATAGCAAGAGCGTTTAGCTAGATCACACCTAGCATAAACCTATAGCAAAAGCTGTTAGCTAGATCACACCTAGCATTAATATATAGGAAGAGCTGTTAGCTAGATCACACCTATCACGAACCTATAGCTACAGTTTTAACTAGATCACACCTATCATGAATCTATAGCAAGAGCTGTTAGCTAGATCTTACCTATCACGAAACTATAGCAAGAGCTGTTAGCTAGATCACACCTAGCATGAATCTATAGCAAGAGCTGTTAGCTAGATCACACCTATTACGATTCTATATCAATAGCTGTTAGTTAGATCACACCTATCACGAACCTATAGCAAGAGCTGTTAGCTAGATCACACCTAGCATGAATCTATAGCAAAAGTTGTTAGCTAGATCACACCAAGCATAAACCTAAAGCAAGAGCTGTTAGCTAGATCACACCTATCATTAACCTATAGCAAGAGCTGTTACCTAGATCACACCTACTATGAATCTATAGCAAGATCTGTTAGCTAGATTACACCTAGCATAAACCTATAGCAAAAGTTGTTAGCTAGATAACACCTAGCATGAATCTATAGCAAGAGCTGTTAGCTAGATCACACCTATCACGATTCTATAGCAAGAGCTGTTAGCTAGATCACACCTTTCATGAATCTATAGCAAGAGCTGTTAGCGAGATCACACCTATCACGAACCTATAGAAAGAGCTGTTAGCTAGATCAGACCTAGCATGAATCTATAGCAAGACCTTTTAGCTAGATCACAACTACCACGAACCTACAGCAAGAGCTTTTAGCTAGTTCACACTTATCACGAACCTATAGCAAGAGCTGTTAGCTTGATCATACCTTTTACGATTCTATAGCAAGAGCTGTTAGGTAGATCACACCTATCACAAACCTATTGCAAGAGCTGTTAGCTAGATCACACCTAGCATAAATCTATAGCAAGAGCTGTTAGCTAGATCACACCTATCACGAACCTAAAGCAAGAGCTGTTAGCTAGATCAAACCTAGCATAAATCTATAGCAAGAGCTGTTAGCTTGATCATACCTATTACGATTCTATAGCAAGAGCTGTTAGCTAGATCACACGTAGCATGAATCCATAGAAAGCGCTGTTAGCTAGATTACACCTATCACAAACCTATAGCAAGAGCTGTTAGCTAGATCACACCTTTCATGAATCTATAGCAAGAGCTGTTAGCGAGATCACACCTATCACGAACCTATAGAAAGAGCTGTTAGCTAGATCAGACCTAGCATGAATCTATAGCAAGACCTTTTAGCTAGATCACAACTACCACGAACCTACAGCAAGAGCTTTTAGCTAGTTCACACTTATCACGAACCTATAGCAAGAGCTGTTAGCTAGATCATACCTTTTACGATTCTATAGCAAGAGCTGTTAGGTAGATCACACCTATCACAAACCTATTGCAAGAGCTGTTAGCTAGATCACACCTAGCATGAATCTATAGCAAGAGCTGTTAGCTAGATCACACCTATCACGAACCTAAAGCAAGAGCTGTTAGCTAGATCAAACCTAGCATAAATCTATAGCAAGAGCTGTTAGCTTGATCATACCTATTACGATTCTATAGCAAGAGCTGTTAGCTTAGCTTGATAATACCTATTACGATTCTATAGAAAGAGCTGTTAGCTAGATCAAACCTATCACAAATCTATTGCAAGAGCTGTTAGCTAAATCACACCTAGCATTAATCTATAGCAAGAGCTGTTAGCTAGATCACACCAATCATTTAACTATAGAAAGAGCTGTTAGCTAGATCACACCTAGCATGAATCTATAGCAAGAGCTGTTAGCTAGATCACACCTAGCATAAACCTATAGCAAGAGCTATTAGCTAGATCACACCTATCATAAATCTATAGCAAAAGCTGTTAGCTCGATCACACCTATCACGAACCTATAGCAAGAGCTGTTAGCTAGATTACACCTAGCATGAATCTATAGCAAGAGCTGTTAGCTAGATCTTACCTATCACGAACCTATAGCAAGAGCTGTTAGCTAGATTACACTTAGCATGAACCTATAGCAAGAGCTGTTAGCTAGATCACACCTAGCATGAATCTTTAGCAAGAGCTGTTAGCTAGATCACACCTATCACGAACCTATAGCAAGAAGCTGTTAGCTAGATTACACCTGGCATGAATCTATAGCAAGAGCTGTTAGCTAGATCACATCTATCACGATTCTATAGCAAGAGCTGTTAGCTAGATCACACGTAGCATGAATCCATAGAAAGCGCTGTTAGCTAGATTACACCTATCACAAACCTATAGCAAGAGCTGTTAGCTAGATCACACCTTTCATGAATCTATAGCAAGAGCTGTTAGCGAGATCACACCTATCACGAACCTATAGAAAGAGCTGTTAGCTAGATCAGACCTAGCATGAATCTATAGCAAGACCTTTTAGCTAGATCACAACTACCACGAACCTACAGCAAGAGCTTTTAGCTAGTTCACACTTATCACGAACCTATAGCAAGAGCTGTTAGCTTGATCATACCTTTTACGATTCTATAGCAAGAGCTGTTAGGTAGATCACACCTATCACAAACCTATTGCAAGAGCTGTTAGCTAGATCACACCTAGCATAAATCTATAGCAAGAGCTGTTAGCTAGATCACACCTATCACGAACCTAAAGCAAGAGCTGTTAGCTAGATCAAACCTAGCATAAATCTATAGCAAGAGCTGTTAGCTTGATCATACCTATTACGATTCTATAGCAAGAGCTGTTAGCTTGATAATACCTATTACGATTCTATAGCAAGAGCTGTTAGCTAGATCAAACCTATCACAAATCTATTGCAAGAGCTGTTAGCTAAATCACACCTAGCATGAATCTATAGCAAGAGCTGTTAGCTAGATCACACCAATCATTTAACTATAGAAAGAGCTGTTAGCTAGATCACACCTAGCATGAATCTATAGCAAGAGCTGTTAGCTAGATAACACCTAGCATGAAACTATAGCAAGAGCTGCTAGCTAGATCACACCTATCATAAATCTATAGCAAGAGCTGTTAGCTCGATCACACCTATCACGAACCTATAGCAAGAGCTGTTAGCTAGATTACACCTAGCATGAATCTATAGCAAGAGCTGTTAGCTAGATCTTACCTATCACGAACCTATAGCAAGAGCTGTTAGCTAGATTACACTTAGCATGAACCTATAGCAAGAGCTGTTAGCTAGATCACACCTAGCATGAATCTTTAGCAAGAGCTGTTAGCTAGATCACACCTATCACGAACCTATAGCAAGAAGCTGTTAGCTAGATTACACCTGGCATGAAATTATAGCAAGAGCTGTTAGCTAGATCACACCTATTATGAATCTATAGCAAGAGCGTTTAGCTAGATCACACCTAGCATAAACCTATAGCAAAAGCTGTTAGCTAGATCACACCTAGCATTAATATATAGGAAGAGCTGTTAGCTAGATCACACCTATCACGAACCTATAGCTACAGTTTTAACTAGATCACACCTATCATGAATCTATAGCAAGAGCTGTTAGCTAGATCTTACCTATCACGAAACTATAGCAAGAGCTGTTAGCTAGATCACACCTAGCATGAATCTATAGCAAGAGCTGTTAGCTAGATCACACCTATTACGATTCTATATCAATAGCTGTTAGTTAGATCACACCTATCACGAACCTATAGCAAGAGCTGTTAGCTAGATCACACCTAGCATGAATCTATAGCAAAAGTTGTTAGCTAGATCACACCAAGCATAAACCTAAAGCAAGAGCTGTTAGCTAGATCACACCTATCATTAACCTATAGCAAGAGCTGTTACCTAGATCACACCTACTATGAATCTATAGCAAGATCTGTTAGCTAGATTACACCTAGCATAAACCTATAGCAAAAGTTGTTAGCTAGATAACACCTAGCATGAATCTATAGCAAGAGCTGTTAGCTAGATCACACCTATCACGATTCTATAGCAAGAGCTGTTAGCTAGATCACACCTTTCATGAATCTATAGCAAGAGCTGTTAGCGAGATCACACCTATCACGAACCTATAGAAAGAGCTGTTAGCTAGATCAGACCTAGCATGAATCTATAGCAAGACCTTTTAGCTAGATCACAACTACCACGAACCTACAGCAAGAGCTTTTAGCTAGTTCACACTTATCACGAACCTATAGCAAGAGCTGTTAGCTTGATCATACCTTTTACGATTCTATAGCAAGAGCTGTTAGGTAGATCACACCTATCACAAACCTATTGCAAGAGCTGTTAGCTAGATCACACCTAGCATAAATCTATAGCAAGAGCTGTTAGCTAGATCACACCTATCACGAACCTAAAGCAAGAGCTGTTAGCTAGATCAAACCTAGCATAAATCTATAGCAAGAGCTGTTAGCTTGATCATACCTATTACGATTCTATAGCAAGAGCTGTTAGCTTGATAATACCTATTACGATTCTATAGCAAGAGCTGTTAGCTAGATCAAACCTATCACAAATCTATTGCAAGAGCTGTTAGCTAAATCACACCTAGCATGAATCTATAGCAAGAGCTGTTAGCTAGATCACACCAATCATTTAACTATAGAAAGAGCTGTTAGCTAGATCACAGCGAGCATGAATCTATAGCAAGAGCTGTTAGCTAGATAACACCTAGCATGAAACTATAGCAAGAGCTGCTAGCTAGATCACACCTATCATAAATCTATAGCAAGAGCTGTTAGCTCGATCACACCTATCACGAACCTATAGCAAGAGCTGTTAGCTAAATTACACCTAGCATGAATCTATAGCAAGAGCTGTTAGCTAGATCTTACCTATCACGAACCTATAGCAAGAGCTGTTAGCTAGATTACACTTAGCATGAACCTATAGCAAGAGCTGTTAGCTAGATCACACCTATTATGAATCTATAGCAAGAGCGTTTAGCTAGATCACACCTAGCATAAACCTATAGCAAAAGCTGTTAGCTAGATCACACCTAGCATTAATATATAGCAAGAGCTGTTAGCTAGATCACACCTATCACGAACCTATAGCTACAGTTTTAACTAGATCACACCTATCATGAATCTATAGCAAGAGCTGTTAGCTAGATCTTACCTATCACGAAACTATAGCAAGAGCTGTTAGCTAGATCACACCTAGCATGAATCTATAGCAAGAGCTGTTAGCTAGATCACACCTATTACGATTCTATATCAAGAGCTGTTAGTTAGATCACACCTATCACGAACCTATAGCAAGAGCTGTTAGCTAGATCACACCTAGCATGAATCTATAGCAAAAGTTGTTAGCTAGATCACACCAAGCATAAACCTAAAGCAAGAGCTGTTAGCTAGATCACACCTATCATTAACCTATAGCAAGAGCTGTTACCTAGATCACACCTACTATGAATCTATAGCAAGATCTGTTAGCTAGATTACACCTAGCATAAACCTATAGCAAAAGTTGTTAGCTAGATCACACCTAGCATGAATCTATAGCAAGAGCTGTTAGCTAGATCACACCTATCACGATTCTATAGCAAGAGCTGTTAGCTAGATCACACGTAGAATGAATCCATAGAAAGCGCTGTTAGCTAGATTACACCTATCACAAACCTATAGCAAGAGCTGTTAGCTAGATCACACCTATCTTGAATCTATAGTAAGAGCTGTTAGCTAGATCACACCTATAACGAACCTATAGCTAGAGCTGTTAGCTAGATCACACCTAGCATGAATCTAAAGCAAGAGCTGTTAGCTAGATCTCACCTTTTTTTTGAACCTATAGCAAGAGCTGTTAGCTAGATCACACCTATCACGAACCTAAAGCAAGAGCTGTTAGCTAGATCACACCTAGCATAAATCTATAGCAAGAGCTATTAGCTTGATCATACCTATTACGATTCTATAGCAAGAGCTGTTAGCTAGATCACACCTATCATGAAACTATAGCAAGAGCTGTTAGCTAGATCACAACTAGCATGAATCTTGAGCAAGAGCTGTTAGCTAGATCACACCTAGCATAAACCTATAGCAAGAGCTTTTAGCTAGATCACACCTAGCATAAATCTTTAACACAAGCTGTTAGCTTGATCACACCTAGCATGAATCTTTAGCAAGAGCTGTTAGCTAGATCACCCCTATCACGAACCTATAGCAAGAGCTGTTAGCTAGATCACACCTAGCATGAAACTATAGCAAGTGCTGCTAGCTAGATCATTTCTATCACAAACCTATAGCAATAGCTGTTAGCTAGAAAACACCTAGCATGAATCTATAGCAAGAGCTGTTAGCTAGATCACACCTATCACGAACCTATAGCAAGAGCTGTTAGCTAGATCACACCTAGCATAAATCTATAGCAAGAGCTGTTAGCTAGAACTTACCTATCACGAACCTATAGCAAGAGCTGTTAGCTAGATTACACTTTGCATGAACCTATAGCAAAAGCTGTTAGCTAGATCACACCTAGCATGAATCTTTAGCAAGAGCTGTTAGCTAGATCACACCTATCACGAACCTATAGCAAGAAGCTGTTAGCTAGATCACACCTGGCATGATGTTATAGCAAGAGCTGTTAGGTAGATCACACCTATTATGAATCTATAGCAAGAGCGTTTAGCTAGATCACACCTAGCATAAACCTATAGCAAAAGCTGTTAGCTAAATTACACCTATCACAAACCTATAGCAAGAGCTGTTAGCTAGATCACACCTATAATAAAACTATAGTAAGAACTGTTAGGTAGATCACACCTATCACGAACCTATAGCAAGAGCTGTTAGCTAGATCACACCTAGCATGAATCTATAGCAAGAGCTGTTATCTAGATCACATCTAGCATAAACCTTTAGCAAGAGCTGTAAGCTAGAACACACCTAGCATGAATCTATAGCAAGAGCTGTTAGCTAGATCACACCTAGCATGAATCTATAGCAAGAGCTGTTAGCTAGATCACACCTATCATGAATCTATAGTTAGAGCTGTTAGCTAGATCATACCTAGCATGAAACTATAGCAAAAGCTGTTAACTAATTCACACCTATCATGAACCTATAGCAAGAGCTGTTAGCTAGATCACACCTTTCATAAATCTATAGCAAGAGCTGTTAGCTAGATCACACCTATAACGAACCTATAGAAAGAGCTGTTAGCTAGATCAGACCTAGCATGAATCTATAGCAAGACCTTTTAGCTAGATCACAACTACCACGAACCTACAGCAAGAGCTTTTAGCTAGTTCACACTTATCACGAACCTATAGCAAGAGCTGTTAGCTAGATCACACCTAGCATGAATCTATAGAAAGAGCTGTTAGCTAGATCACACCTAGCATGAATCTTTAGCAAGAGCTTTTAGCTAGATCACCCCTATCACGATCCTATTGCAAGAGCTGATATCTAGATAACACCTAGCATGAAACTATAGCAAGAGCTGCTAGCTAGATCACACCTATCATAAATCTATAGCAAGAGCTGTTAGCTAGATCTCACCTATCACGAACCTATAGCAAGAGCTGTTAGCTAGATTACACCTAGCATGAATCTATAGCAAGAGCTGTTAGCTAGATCTTACCTATCACGAACCTATAGCAAGAGCTGTTAGCTAGATCACACCTATTATGAATCTATAGCAAGAGCGTTTAGCTAGATCACACCTAGCATAAACCTATAGCAAGAGCTGTTAGCTAGATTACACCTATCACGAACCTATAGCAAGAGCTGTTAGCTAGATCACACCTATCATGAATCTATAGTTAGAGCTGTTAGCTAGATCACATCTATCACGAACCTATAGCAAGAGCTGTTAGGTAGATCACACCTAGCATGAATCTATAGCAAAAGTTGTTAGCTAGATCACACCAAGCATAAACCTATAGCAAGAGCTGTTAACTAGATCACACCTATCATTAACCTATAGCAAGAGCTGTTACCTAGATCACACCTACTATGAATCTATAGCAAGATCTGTTAGCTAGATTACACCTAGCATAATCCTATAGCAAAAGCTGTTAGCTAGATCACACTTAGCATGAATCTATAGCAAGAGCTGTTAGCTAGATCACACCTATCACGATTCTATAGCAAGAGCTGTTAGCTAGATCACACGTAGCATGAATCCATAGAAAGCGCTGTTAGCTAGATTACACCTATCACAAACCTATAGCAAGAGCTGTTAGCTAGATCACACCTTTCATGAATCTATAGCAAGAGCTGTTAGCGAGATCACACCTATCACGAACCTATAGAAAGAGCTGTTAGCTAGATCAGACCTAGCATGAATCTATAGCAAGACCTTTTAGCTAGATCACAACTACCACGAACCTACAGCAAGAGCTTTTAGCTAGTTCACACTTATCACGAACCTATAGCAAGAGCTGTTAGCTTGATCATACCTTTTACGATTCTATAGCAAGAGCTGTTAGGTAGATCACACCTATCACAAACCTATTGAAAGAGCTGTTAGCTAGATCACACCTAGCATGAATCTATAGCAAGAGCTGTTAGCTAGATCACACCTATCACGAACCTAAAGCAAGAGCTGTTAGCTAGATCAAACCTAGCATAAATCTATAGCAAGAGCTGTTACCTTGATCATACCTATTACGATTCTATAGCAAGAGCTGTTAGCTTGATAATACCTATTACGATTCTATAGCAAGAGCTGTTAGCTAGATCAAACCTATCACAAATCTATTGCAAGAGCTGTTAGCTAAATCACACCTAGCCTGAATCTATAGCAAGACCTGTTAGCTAGATCACACCAATCATTTAACTATAGCAGGAGCTGTTAGCTTGATCACACCTAGCATGAATCTATAGCAAGAGCTGTTAGCTAGATCACACCTAACATAAACCTATAGCAAGAGCTATTAGCTAGATCACACCTAGCATGAATCTTTAGCAAGAGCTTTTAGCTAGATCACCCCTATCACGATCCTATAGCAAGAGCTGATAGCTAGATAACACCTAGCATGAAACTATAGCAAGAGCTGCTAGCTAGATCACACCTATCATAAATCTATAGCAAGAGCTGTTAGCTCGATCGCACCTATCACGAACCTATAGCAAGACCTGTTAGCTAGATTACACCTAGCATGAATCTATAGCAAGAGCTGTTAGCTAGATCTTACCTATCACGAACCTATAGCAAGAGCTGTTAGCTAGATTACACTTAGCATGAACCTTTAGCAAGAGCTGTTAGCTAGATCACACCTAGCATGAATCTTTAGCAAGAGCTGTTAGCTAGATCACACCTATCACGAACCTATAGCAAGAAGCTGTTAGCTAGATTACACCTGGCATGAAATTATAGCAAGAGCTGTTAGCTAGATCACACCTATTATGAATCTATAGCAAGAGCTTTTAGCTAGATCACACCTAGCATAAACCTATAGCAAAAGCTGTTAGCTAGATCACACCTAGCATTAATATATAGCAAGAGCTGTTAGCTAGATCACACCTATCACGAACCTATAGCTACAGTTTTAACTAGATCACACCTATCATGAATCTATAGCAAGAGCTGTTAGCTAGATCTTACCTATCACGAAACTATAGCAAGAGCTGTTAGCTAGATCACACCTAGCATGAATCTATAGCAAGAGCTGTTAGCTAGATCACACCTATTACGATTCTATATCAAGAGCTGTTAGTTAGATCACACCTATCACGAGCCTATAGCAAGAGCTGTTAGCTAGATCACACCTAGCATGAATCTATAGCAAAAGTTGTTAGCTAGATCACACCAAGCATAAACCTAAAGCAAGAGCTGTTAGCTAGATCACACCTATCATTAACCTATAGCAAGAGCTGTTACCTAGATCACACCTACTATGAATCTATAGCAAGATCTGTTGGCTAGATTACACCTAGCATAAACCTATAGCAAAAGTTGTTAGCTAGATCACACCTAGCATGAATCTATAGCAAGAGCTGTTAGCTAGATCACACCTATCACGATTCTATAGCAAGAGCTGTTAGCTAGATCACACGTAGAATGAATCCATAGAAAGCGCTGTTAGCTAGATTACACCTATCACAAACCTATAGCAAGAGCTGTTAGCTAGATCACACCTATCTTGAATCTATAGTAAGAGCTGTTAGCTAGATCACACCTATAACGAACCTATAGCTAGAGCTGTTAGCTAGATCACACCTAGCATGAATCTATAGCAAGAGCTGTTAGCTGGATCACACCTAGCATAAACCTATAGCAAGAGCTGTTAGCTAGATCACACCTAGCATGAATCTATAGCAAGAGCTGTTAGCTAGATCTCACCTTTTTTTTTGAACCTATAGCAAGAGCTGTTAGCTAGATCACACCTATCACGAACCTAAAGCAAGAGCTGTTAGCTAGATCACACCTAGCATAAATCTATAGCAAGAGCTGTTAGCTTGATCATACCTATTACGATTCTATAGCAAGAGCTGTTAGCTAGATCACACCTATCATGAAACTATTGAAAGAGCTGTTAGCTAGATCACAACTAGCATGAATCTTGAGCAAGAGCTGTTAGCTAGATCACACCTAGCATAAACCTATAGCAAGAGCTTTTAGCTAGATCACACCTAGCATAAATCTTTAACACAAGCTGTTATCTTGATCACACCTAGCATGAATCTTTAGCAAGAGCTGTTAGCTAGATCACCCCTATCACGAACCTATAGCAAGAGCTGTTAGCTAGATCACACCTAGCATGAAACTATAGCAAGTGCTGCTAGCTAGATCATTTCTATCACGAACCTATAGCAATAGCTGTTAGCTAGAAAACACCTAGCATGAATCTATAGCAAGAGCTGTTAGCTAGATCACACCTATCACGAACCTATAGCAAGAGCTGTTAGCTAGATCACACCTAGCATGAATCTATAGCAAGAGCTGTTAGCTAGATCTTACCTATCACGAACCTATAGCAAGAGCTGTTAGCTAGATTACACTTTGCATAAACCTATAGCAAAAGCTGTTAGCTAGATCACACCTAGCATGAATCTTTAGCAAGAGCTGTTAGCTAGATCACACCTATCACGAACCTATAGCAAGAAGCTGTTAGCTAGATCACACCTGGCATGATGTTATAGCAAGAGCTGTTAGGTAGATCACACCTATTATGAATCTATAGCAAGAGCGTTTAGCTAGATCACACCTAGCATAAACCTATAGCAAAAGCTGTTAGCTAAATTACACCTATCACAAACCTATAACAAGAGCTGTTAGATAGATCACACCTATAATAAAACTATAGTAAGAACTGTTAGGTAGATCACACCTATCACGAACCTATAGCAAGAGCTGTTAGCTAGATCACACCTAGCATGAATCTATAGCAAGAGCTGTTATCTAGATCACACCTAGCATAAACCTTTAGCAAGAGCTGTAAGCTAGAACACACCTAGCATGAATCTATAGCAAGAGCTGTTAGCTAGATCACACCTAGCATGAATCTATAGCAAGAGCTGTTAGCTAGATCATACCTAGCATAAACCTTTAGCAAGAGCTGTAAGCTAGAACACACCTAGCATGAATCTATAGCAAGAGCTGTTAGCTAGATCACACCTATCATGAATCTATAGTTAGAGCTGTTAGCTAGATCATACCTAGCATGAAACTATAGCAAAAGCTGTTAACTAATTCACACCTATCATGAACCTATAGCAAGAGCTGTTAGCTAGATCACACCTTTCATGAATCTATAGCAAGAACGATTAGCTAGATCACACCTATCACGAACCTATAGAAAGAGCTGTTAGCTAGATCAGACCTAGCATGAATCTATAGCAAGACCTTTTAGCTAGATCACAACTACCACGAACCTACAGCAAGAGCTTTTAGCTAGTTCACACTTATCACGAACCTATAGCAAGAGCTGTTAGCTAGATTACACCTAGCATGAATCTATAGCAAGAGCTGTTAGCTAGATCTTACCTATCACGAACCTATAGCAAGAGCTGTTAGCTAGATTACACTTAGCATGAACCTATAGCAAGAGCTGTTAGCTAGATCACACCTAGCATGAATCTTTAGCAAGAGCTGTTAGCTAGATCACACCTATTCGAAAACCTATAGCAAGAAGCTGTTAGCTAGATTACACCTGGCATAAAATTATAGCAAGAGCTGTTAGCTAGATCACATCTATTATGAATCTATAGCAAGAGCGTTTAGCTAGATCACACCTAGCATAAACCTATAGCAAAAGCTGTTAGCTAGATCACACCTAGCATGAATCTATAGCAAGAGCTGTTAGCTAGATCACACCAAGCATAAACCTATAGCAAGAGCTGTTAGCTAGATCACACCTATCATTAATCTATAGCAAGAGCTGTTACCTAGATCACACCTACTATGAATCTATAGCAAGATCTGTTAGCTAGATTACACCTAGCATAAACCTATAGCAAAAGCTGTTAGCTAGATCACACCTAGCATGAATCTATAGCAAGAGCTGCTAGCTAGATCACACCTATCACGATTCTATAGCAAGAGCTGTTAGCTAGATCACACGTAGCATGAATCCATAGAAAGAGCTGTTAGCTAGATTACACCTATCACAAACCTATAGCAAGAGCTGTTAGCTAGAACACACCTATCTTGAATCTATAGTAAGAGCTGTTAGCTAGATCACACCTATCACGAACATATAGCAAGAGCTGTTAGCTAGATCACACCTAGCATGAATCTATAGCAAGAGCTGTTAGCTAGATCACACCTAGCATAAACCTATAGCAAGAGCTGTTAGCTAGATCACACCTAGCATGAATCTATAGCAAGAGCTGTTAGCTAGATCACACCTAGCATAAATCTATAGCAAGAGCTGTTAACTTGATCATACCTATTACGATTCTATAGCAAGAGCTGTTAGCTAGATCACACCTATCATGAAACTATAGCAAGAGCTGTTAGCTAGATCACACCTAGCATGAATCTTGTGCAAGAGCTGTTAGCTAGATCACACCTAGCATAAACCTATAGCAAGAGCTATTAGCTAGATCACACCTAGCATAAATCTTTAGCAAGAGCTGTTAGCTTGATCACACCTAGCATGAATCTTTAGCAAGAGCTGTTAGCTAGATCACCCCTATTACGAACCTATACCAAGAGCTGTTAGCTAGATCACACCTAGCATGAAAATATAGCAAGAGCTGCTAGCTAGATCACATCTATCACGAACCTATAGCAATAGCTGTTAGCTAGAAAACACCTAGCATGAATCTATAGCAAGAGCTGTTTGCTAGATCACACCTATCCCGAACCTATAGCAAGAGCTGTTAGCTAGATCACACCTAGCATGAAACTATAGCAAGAGCTGTTAGCTAGATCTTACCTTTCACGAACCTATAGCAAGAGCTGTTTGCTAGATTACACTTTGCATGAACCTAAAGCAAGAGCTGTTAGCTAGATCACACCTAGCATGAATCTTTAGCAAGAGCTGTTAGCTAGATCACACCTATCACGAACCTATAGCAAGAAGCTGTTAGCTAGATCACACCTAGCATGAATCTATAGCAAGAGTTGTTAGCTAGATCACACCTATTATGAATCTATAGCAAGAGCGTTTAGCTAGATCACACCTAGCATAAACCTATAGCAAAAGCTGTTAGCTAGATTACACCTATCACGAACCTATAGCAAGAGCTGTTAGCTAGATCACACCTATCATGAATCTATAGTTAGAGCTGTTAGCTATATCACATCTATCACGAACCTATAGCAAGAGCTGTTAGGTAGATCACACCTAGCATGAATCTATAGCAAAAGTTGTTAGCTAGATCACACCAAGCATAAACCTATAGCAAGAGCTGTTAACTAGATCACACCTATCATTAACCTATAGCAAGAGCTGTTACCTAGATCACACCTACTATGAATCTATAGCAAGATCTGTTAGCTAGATCACACCTAGCATGAATCTATAGCAAAAGTTGTTAGCTAGATCACACCAAGCATAAACCTAAAGCAAGAGCTGTTAGCTAGATCACACCTATCATTAACCTATAGCAAGAGCTGTTACCTAGATCACACCTACTATGAATCTATAGCAAGATCTGTTAGCTAGATTACACCTAGCATACACCTATAGCAAAAGTTGTGAGCTAGATCACACCTAGCATGAATCTATAGCAAGAGCTGTTAGCTAGATCACACCTATCACGATTCTATAGCAAGAGCTGTTAGCTAGATCACACGTAGAATGAATCCATAGAAAGCGCTGTTAGCTAGATTACACCTATCACAAACCTATAGCAAGAGCTGTTAGCTAGATCACACCTATCTTGAATCTATAGTAAGAGCTGTTAGCTAGATCACACCTATAACGAACCTATAGCTAGAGCTGTTAGCTAGATCACACCTAGCATGAATCTATAGCAAGAGCTGTTTGCTAGATCACACCTAGCATGAATCTATAGCAAGAGCTGTTAGCTAGATCACACCTAGCATAAACCTATAGCAAGAGCTGTTAGCTTGATCACACCTAGCATGAATCTATAGCAAGAGCTGTTAGCTAGATCTCACCTTTTTTTGAACCTATAGCAAGAACTGTTAGCTACATCACACCTAGCATAAATCTATAGCAAGAGCTGTTAACTTGATCATACCTATTACGATTCTATAGCAAGAGCTGTTAGCTAGATCACACCTATCATGAAACTATAGCAAGAGCTGTTAGCTAGATCACACCTAGCATAAATCTTGAGCAAGAGCTGTTAGCTAGATCACACCTAGCATAAACCTATAGCAAGAGCTATTAGCTAGATCACACCTAGCATAAATCTTTAGCAAGAGCTGTTAGCTTGATCACACCTAGCATGAATCTTTAGCAAGAGCTGTTAGCTAGATCACACCTAGCATGAAAATATAGCAAGAGCTGCTAGCTAGATCACATCTATCACGAACCTATAGCAATAGCTGTTAGCTAGAAAACACCTAGCATGAATCTATAGCAAGAGCTGTTTGCTAGATCACACCTATCCCGAACCTATAGCAAGAGCTGTTAGCTAGATCACACCTAGCATGAATCTATAGCAAGAGCTGTTAGCTAGATCTTACCTTTCACGAACCTATAGCAAGAGCTATTTGCTAGATTACACTTTGCATGAACCTAAAGCAAGAGCTGTTAGCTAGATCACACCTAGCATGAACCTTTAGCAAGAGCTGTTAGCTAGATCACACCTATCACGAACCTATAGCAAGAAGCTGTTAGCTAGATCACACCTAGCATGAATCTATAGCAAGAGTTGTTAGCTAGATCACACCTATTATGAATCTATAGCAAGAGCGTTTAGCTAGATCACACCTAGCATAAACCTATAGCAAAAGCTGTTAGCTAGATTACACCTATCACGAACCTATAGCAAGAGCTGTTAGCTAGATCACACCTATCATGAATCTATAGTTAGAGCTGTTAGCTAGATCACATCTATCACGAACCTATAGCAAGAGCTGTTAGCAAGATCACACCTAGCATGAATCTATAGCAAAAGTTGTTAGCTAGATCACACCAAGCATAAACCTACAGCAAGAGCTGTTAGTTAGATCACACCTATCATTAACCTATAGCAAGAGCTGTTACCTAGATCACACCTACTATGAATCTATAGCAAGATCTGTTAGCTAGATTACACCTAGCATAATCCTATAGCAAAAGCTGTTAGCTAGATCACACCTAGCATGAATCTATAGCAAGAGCTGTTAGCTAGATTACACCTATCACGATTCTATAGCAAAAGCTGTTAGCTAGATCACACGTAGCATGAATCCATAGAAAGCGCTGTTAGCTAGATTACACCTATCACAAACCTATAGCAAGAGCTGTTAGCTAGATCACACCTATCTTGAATCTATAGTAAGAGCTGTTAGCTAGATCACACCTATAACAAACCTATAGCAAGAGCTGTTAGCTAGATCACACCTAGCATGAATCTATAGCAAGAGCTGTTAGCTAGATCACACCTAGCATAAACCTATAGCAAGAGCTGTTAGCTAGATCACACCTAGCATGAATCTATAGCAAGAGCTGTTAGCTAGATCTCACCTTTTTTTGAACCTATAGCAAGAGCTGTTAGCTAGATCACACCTATCACGAACCTAAAGCAAGAGCTGTTAGCTAGATCACACCTAGCATAAATCTATAGCAAGAGCTGTTAGCTTGATCATACCTATTACGATTCTATAGCAAGAGCTGTTAGCTAGATCACACCTATCATGAAACTATAGCAAGAGCTGTTAGCTAGATCACAACTAGCATGAATCTTGAGCAAGAGCTGTTAGCTAGATCACACCTAGCATAAACCTATAGCAAGAGCTTTTAGCTAGATCACACCTAGCATAAATCTTTAACACAAGCTGTTAGCTTGATCACACCTAGCATGAATCTTTAGCAAGAGCTGTTAGCTAGATCACCCCTATCACGAACCTATAGCAAGAGCTGTTAGCTAGATCACACCTAGCATGAAACTATAGCAAGTGCTGCTAGCTAGATCATTTCTATCACGAACCTATAGCAATAGCTGTTAGCTAGAAAACACCTAGGATGAATCTATAGCAAGAGCTGTTAGCTAGATCACACCTATCACGAATCTATAGCAAGAGCTGTTAGCTAGATCACACCTAGCATGAATCTATAGCAAGAGCTGTTAGCTAGATCTTACCTATCACGAACCTATAGAAAGAGCTGTTAGCTAGATTACACTTTGCATGAACCTATAGCAAAAGCTGTTAGCTAGATCACACCTAGCATGAATCTTTAGCAAGAGCTGTTAGCTAGATCACACCTATCACGAACCTATAGCAAGAAGCTGTTAGCTAGATCACACCTGGCATGATGTTATAGCAAGAGCTGTTAGGTAGATCACACCTATTATGAATCTATAGCAAGAGCGTTTAGCTAGATCACACCTAGCATAAACCTATAGCAAAAGCTGTTAGCTAAATTACACCTATCACAAACCTATAGCAAGAGCTGTTAGCTAGATCACACCTATAATAAAACTATAGTAAGAACTGTTAGGTAGATCACACCTATCACGAACCTATAGCAAGAGCTGTTAGCTAGATCACACCTAGCATGAATCTATAGCAAGAGCTGTTATCTAGATCACACCTAGCATAAACCTTTAGCAAGAGCTGTAAGCTAGAACACACCTAGCATGAATCTATAGCAAGAGCTGTTAGCTAGATCACACCTAGCATGAATCTATAGCAAGAGCTGTTAGCTAGATCACACCTATCATGAATCTATAGTTAGAGCTGTTAGCTAGATCATACCTAGCATGAAACTATAGCAAAAGCTGTTAACTAATTCACACCAATCATGAACCTATAGCAAGAGCTGTAAGCTAGATCACACCTTTCATGAATCTATAGCAAGAGCTGTTAGCTAGATCACACCTATCACGAACCTATAGAAAGAGCTGTTAGCTAGATCAGACCTAGCATGAATCTATAGCAAGACCTTTTAGCTAGATCACAACTACCACGAACCTACAGCAAGAGCTTTTAGCTAGTTCACACTTATCACGAACCTATAGCAAGAGCTGTTAGCTAGATCACACCTAGCATGAATCTATAGAAAGAGCTGTTAGCTAGATCACACCTAGCATGAATCTTTAGCAAGAGCTTTTAGCTAGATCACCCCTATCACGATCCTATTGCAAGAGCTGATATCTAGATAACACCTAGCATGAAACTATAGCAAGAGCTGCTAGCTAGATCACACCTATCATAAATCTATAGCAAGAGCTGTTAGCTAGATCTCACCTATCACGAACCTATAGCAAGAGCTGTTAGCTAGATTACACCTAGCATGAATCTATAGCAAGAGCTGTTAGCTAGATCTTACCTATCACGAACCTATAGCAAGAGCTGTTAGCTAGATTACACTTAGCATGAACCTATAGCAAGAGCTGTTAGCTAGATCACACCTAGCATGAATCTTTAGCAAGAGCTGTTAGCTAGATCACACCTATCACGAACCTATAGCAAGAAGCTGTTAGCTAGAATACACCTGGCATAAAATTATAGCAAGAGCTGTTAGCTAGATCACATCTATTATGAATCTATAGCAAGAGCGTTTAGCTAGATCACACCTAGCATAAACCTATAGCAAAAGCTGTTAGCTAGATCACACCTAGCATGAATCTATAGCAAGAGCTGTTAGCTAGATCACACCAAGCATAAACCTATAGCAAGAGCTGTTAGCTAGATCACACCTATCATTAATCTATAGCAAGAGCTGTTACCTATATCACACCTACTATGAATCTATAGCAAGATCTGTTAGCTAGATTACACCTAGCATAAACCTATAGCAAAAGCTGTTAGCTAGATCACACCTAGCATGAATCTATAGCAAGAGCTGCTAGCTAGATCACACCTATCACGATTCTATAGCAAGAGCTGTCAGCTAGATCACACGTAGCATGAATCCATAGAAAGAGCTGTTAGCTAGATTACACCTATCACAAACCTATAGCAAGAGCTGTTAGCTAGATCACACCTATCTTGAATCTATAGTAAGAGCTGTTAGCTAGATCACACCTATCACGAACATATAGCAAGAGCTGTTAGCTAGATCACACCTAGCATGAATCTATAGCAAGAGCTGTTAGCTAGATCACACCTAGCATAAACCTATAGCAAGAGCTGTTAGCTAGATCACACCTAGCATGAATCTATAGCAAGAGCTGTTAGCTAGATCACACCTAGCATGAATCTTGAGCAAGAGCTGTTAGCTAGATCACACCTAGCATAAACCTATAGCAAGAGCTATTAGCTAGATCACACCTAGCATAACTCTTTAGCAAGAGCTGTTAGCTTGATCACACCTAGCATGAATCTTTAGCAAGAGCTGTTAGCTAGATCACCCCTATCACGAACCTATACCAAGAGCTGTTAGCTAGATCACACCTAGCATGAAAATATAGCAAGAGCTGCTAGCTAGATCACATCTATCACGAACCTATAGCAATAGCTGTTAGCTAGAAAACACCTAGCATGAATCTATAGCAAGAGCTGTTTGCTAGATCACACCTATCCCGAACCTATAGCAAGAGCTGTTAGCTAGATCACACCTAGCATGAATCTATAGCAAGAGCTGTTTGCTAGATTACACTTTGCATGAACCTAAAGCAAGAGCTGTTAGCTAGATCACACCTAGCATGAATCTTTAGCAAGAGCTGTTAGCTAGATCACACCTATCACGAACCTATAGCAAGAAGCTGTTAGCTAGATCACACCTAGCATGAATCTATAGCAAGAGTTGTTAGCTAGATCACACCTATTATGAATCTATAGCAAGAGCGTTTAGCTAGATCACACCTAGCATAAACCTATAGCAAAAGCTGTTAGCTAGATTACACCTATCACGAACCTATAGCAAGAGCTGTTAGCTAGATCACACCTATCATGAATCTATAGTTAGAGCTGTTAGCTAGATCACATCTATCACGAACCTATAGCAAGAGCTGTTAGCAAGATCACACCTAGCATGAATCTATAGCAAAAGTTGTTAGCTAGATCACACCAAGCATAAACCTATAGCAAGAGCTGTTAGTTAGATCACACCTATCATTAACCTATAGCAAGAGCTGTTACCTAGATCACACCTACTATGAATCTATAGCAAGATCTGTTAGCTAGATTACACCTAGCATAATCCTATAGCAAAAGCTGTTAGCTAGATCACACCTAGCATGAATCTATAGCAAGAGCTGTTAGCTAGATCACACCTATCACGATTCTATAGCAAGAGCTGTTAGCTAGATCACACGTAGCATGAATCCATAGAAAGCGCTGTTAGCTAGATTGCACCTATCACAAACCTATAGCAAGAGCTGTTAGCTAGATCACACCTATCTTGAATCTATAGTAAGAGCTGTTAGCTAGATCACACCTATAACAAACCTATTGCAAGAGCTGTTAGCTAGATCACACCTAGCATGAATCTATAGCAAGAGCTGTTAGCTAGATCACACCTAGCATAAACCTATAGCAAGAGCTGTTAGCTAGATCACACCTAGCATGAATCTATAGCAAGAGCTGTTAGCTAGATCTCACCTTTTTTTGAACCTATAGCAAGAGCTGTTAGCTAGATCACACCTATCACGAACCTAAAGCAAGAGCTGTTAGCTAGATCACACCTAGCATAAATCTATAGCAAGAGCTGTTAGCTTGATCATACCTATTACGATTCTATAGCAAGAGCTGTTAGCTAGATCACACCTATCATGAAACTATAGCAAGAGCTGTTAGCTAGATCACAACTAGCATGAATCTTGAGCAAGAGCTGTTAGCTAGATCACACCTATCATGAATCTATAGTTAGAGCTGTTAGCTAGATCATACCTAGCATGAAACTATAGCAAAAGCTGTTAACTAATTCACACCAAGCATAAACCTAAAGCAAGAGCTGTTAGCTATATCACACCTATCATTAACCTATAGCAAGAGCTGTTACCTAGATCACACCTACTATGAATCTATAGCAAGATCTGTTAGCTAGATTACACCTAGCATAAACCTATAGCAAAAGTTGTTAGCTAGATCACACCTAGCATGAATCTATAGCAAGAGCTGTTAGCTAGATCACACCTATCACGATTCTATAGCAAGAGCTGTTAGCTAGATCACACGTAGAATGAATCCATAGAAAGCGCTGTTAGCTAGATTACACCTATCACAAACCTATAGCAAGAGCTGTTAGCTAGATCACACCTATCTTGAATCTATAGTAAGAGCTGTTAGCTAGATCACACCTATAACGAACCTATAGCTAGAGCTGTTAGCTAGATCACACCTAGCATGAATCTATAGCAAGAGCTGTTAGCTAGATCACACCTAGCATAAACCTATAGCAAGAGCTGTTAGCTAGATCACACCTAGCATGAATCTATAGCAAGAGCTGTTAGCTAGATCACACCTATCACGAACCTAAAGCAAGAGCTGTTAGCTAGATCACACCTAGCATAAATCTATAGCAAGAGCTGTTAGCTTGATTATACCTATTACGATTCTATAGCAAGAGCTGTTAGCTAGATCACACCTATCATGAAACTATAGCAAGAGCTGTTAGCTAGATCACAACTAGCATGAATCTTGAGCAAGAGCTGTTAGCTAGATCACACCTAGGATAAACCTATAGCAAGAGCTTTTAGCTAGATCACACCTAGCATAAATCTTTAACACAAGCTGTTAGCTTGATCACACCTAGCATGAATCTTTAGCAAGAGCTGTTAGCTAGATCACCCCTATCACGAACCTATAGCAAGAGCTGTTAGCTAGATCACACCTAGCATGAAACTATAGCAAGTGCTGCTAGTTAGATCATTTCTATCACGAACCTATAGCAATAGCTGTTAGCTAGAAAACACCTAGCATGATTCTATAGCAAGAGCTGTTAGCTAGATCACACCTATCACGAACCTATAGCAAGAGCTGTTAGCTAGATCACACCTAGCATGAATCTATAGCAAGAGCTGTTAGCTAGATCACACCTAGCATAAACCTATAGCAAGAGCTGTTAGCTAGATCACACCTAGCATGAATCTATAGCAAGAGCTGTTAGCTAGATCTCACCTTTTTTTGAACCTATAGCAAGAGCTGTTAGCTAGATCACACCTATCACGAACCTAAAGCAAGAGCTGTTAGCTAGATCACACCTAGCATAAATCTATAGCAAGAGCTGTTAGCTTGATCATACCTATTACGATTCTATAGCAAGAGCTGTTAGCTAGATCACACCTTTCATGAAACTATAGCAAGAGCTGTTAGCTAGATCACAACTAGCATGAATCTATAGCAAGAGCTGTTAGCTAGATCACACCTATCATGAATCTATAGTTAGAGCTGTTAGCTAGATCATACCTAGCATGAAACTATAGCAAAAGCTGTTAACTAATTCACACCTATCATGAACCTATAGCAAGAGCTGTTAGCTAGATCACACCTATTACGATTCTATATCAAGAGCTGTTAGTTAGATCACACCTATCACGAACCTATAGCAAGAGCTGTTAGCTAGATCACACCTAGCATGAATCTATAGCAAAAACTGTTAGCTAGATCACACCAAGCATAATCCTAAAGCAAGAGCTGTTAGCTAGATCACACCTATCATTAACCTATAGCAAGAGCTGTTACCTAGATCACACCTACCATGAATCTATAGCAAAAACTGTTAGCTAGATCACACCTAGCATAAACCTATAGCAAAAGTTGTTAGCTAGATCACACCTAGCATGAATCTATAGCAAGAGCTGTTAGCTAGATCACACCTATCACGATTCTATAGCAAGAGCTGTTAGCTAGATCACACGTAGAATGAATCCATAGAAAGCGCTGTTAGCTAGATTACACCTATCACAAACCTATAGCAAGAGCTGTTAGCTAGATCACACCTATCTTGAATCTATAGTAAGAGCTGTTAGCTAGATCACACCTATAACGAACCTATAGCTAGAGCTGTTAGCTAGATCACACCTAGCATGAATCTATAGCAAGAGCTGTTAGCTAGATCACACCTAGCATAAACCTATAGCAAGAGCTGTTAGCTAGATCACACCTAGCATGAATCTATAGCAAGAGCTGTTAGCTAGATCTCACCTTTTTTTTGAACCTATAGCAAGAGCTGTTAGCTAGATCACACCTATCACGAACCTAAAGCAAGAGCTGTTAGCTAGATCACACCTAGCATAAATCTATAGCAAGAGCTGTTAGCTTGATCATACCTATTACGATTCTATAGCAAGAGCTGTTAGCTAGATCACACCTATCATGAAACTATAGCAAGAGCTGTTAGCTAGATCACAACTAGCATGAATTTTGAGCAAGAGCTGTTAGCTAGATCACACCTAGCATAAACCTATAGCAAGAGCTTTTAGCTAGATCACACCTAGCATAAATCTTTAACACAAGCTGTTAGCTTGATCACACCTAGCATGAATCTTTAGCAAGAGCTGTTAGCTAGATCACCCCTATCACGAACCTATAGCAAGAGCTGTTAGCTAGATCACACCTAGCATGAAACTATAGCAAGTGCTGCTAGCTAGATCATTTCTATCACGAACCTATAGCAATAGCTGTTAGCTAGAAAACACCTAGCATGAATCTATAGCAAGAGCTGTTAGCTAGATCACACCTATCACGAACCTATAGCAAGAGCTGTTAGCTAGATCACACCTAGCATGAATCTATAGCAAGAGCTGTTAGCTAGATCTTACCTATCACGAACCTATAGCAAGAGCTTTAGCTAGATTACACTTTGCATGAACCTATAGCAAAAGCTGTTAGCTAGATCACACCTAGCATGAATCTTTAGCAAGAGCTGTTAGCTAGATCACACCTATCACGAACCTATAGCAAGAAGCTGTTAGATAGATTACACCTGGCATGATGTTATAGCAAGAGCTGTTAGGTAGATCACACCTATTATGAATCTATAGCAAGAGCGTTTAGCTAGATCACACCTAGCATAAACCTATAGCAAAAGCTGTTAGCTAAATTACACCTATCACAAACCTATAGCAAGAGCTGTTAGCTAGATCACACCTATAATAAAACTATAGTAAGAACTGTTAGGTAGATCACACCTATCACGAACCTATAGCAAGAAGCTGTTAGCTAGATTACACCTGGCATAAAATTATAGCAAGAGCTGTTAGCTAGATCACATCTATTATGAATCTATAGCAAGAGCGTTTAGCTAGATCACACCTAGCATAAACCTATAGCAAAAGCTGTTAGCTAGATCACACCTAGCATGAATCTATAGCAAGAGCTGTTACCTAGATCACACCTACTATGAATCTATAGCAAGATCTGTTAGCTAGATTACACCTAGCATAATCCTATAGCAAAAGCTGTTAGCTAGATCACACCTAGCATGAATCTATAGCAAGAGCTGTTAGCTAGATCACACCTATCACGATTCTATAGCAAGAGCTGTTAGCTAGATCACTCGTAGCATGAATCCATAGAAAGCGCTGTTAGCTAGATTACACCTATCACAAACCTATAGCAAGAGCTGTTAGCTAGATCACACCTATCTTGAATCTATAGTAAGAGCTGTTAGCTAGATCACACCTATAACAAACCTATAGCAAGAGCTGTTAGCTAGATCACACCTAGCATGAATCTATAGCAAGAGCTGTTAGCTAGATCACACCTAGCATAAACCTATAGCAAGAGCTGTTAGCTAGATCACACCTAGCATGAATCTATAGCAAGAGCTGTTAGCTAGATCTCACCTTTTTTTGAACCTATAGCAAGAGCTGTTAGCTAGATCACACCTATCACGAACCTAAAGCAAGAGCTGTTAGCTAGATCACACCTAGCATAAATCTATAGCAAGAGCTGTTAGCTTGATCATACCTATTACGATTCTATAGCAAGAGCTGTTAGCTAGATCACACCTATCATGAAACTATAGCAAGAGCTGTTAGCTAGATCATACCTAGCATGAATCTATAGCAAGAGCTGTTATCTAGATCACACCTAGCATAAACCTTTAGCAAGAGCTGTAAGCTAGAACACACCTAGCATGAATCTATAGCAAGAGCTGTTAGCTAGATCACACCTAGCATGAATCTATAGCAAGAGCTGTTAGCTAGATCACACCTATCATGAATCTATAGTTAGAGCTGTTAGCTAGATCATACCTAGCATGAAACTATAGCAAAAGCTGTTAACTAATTCACACCAATCATGAACCTATAGCAAGAGCTGTTAGCTAGATCACACCTTTCATGAATCTATAGCAAGAGCTGTTAGCTAGATCACACCTATCACGAACCTATAGAAAGAGCTGTTAGCTAGATCAGACCTAGCATGAATCTATAGCAAGACCTTTTAGCTAGATCACAACTACCACGAACCTACAGCAAGAGCTTTTAGCTAGTTCACACTTATCACGAACCTATAGCAAGAGCTGTTAGCTAGATCACACCTAGCATGAATCTATAGAAAGAGCTGTTAGCTAGATCACACCTAGCATAAATCTTTAGCAAGAGCTTTTAGCTAGATCACCCCTATCACGATCCTATTGCAAGAGCTGATATCTAGATAACACCTAGCATGAAACTATAGCAAGAGCTGCTAGCTAGATCACACCTATCATAAATCTATAGCAAGAGCTGTTAGCTAGATCTCACCTATCACGAACCTATAGCAAGAGCTGTTAGCTAGATTACACCTAGCATGAATCTATAGCAAGAGCTGTTAGCTAGATCTTACCTATCACGAACCTATAGCAAGAGCTGTTAGCTAGATTACACTTAGCATAAACCTATAGCAAGAGCTGTTAGCTAGATCACACCTAGCATGAATCTTTAGCAAGAGCTGTTAGCTAGATCACACCTATCACGAACCTATAGCAAGAAGCTGTTAGCTAGATTACACCTGGCATAAAATTATAGCAAGAGCTGTTAGCTAGATCACATCTATTATGAATCTATAGCAAGAGCGTTTAGCTAGATCACACCTAGCATGAATCTATAGCAAGAGCTGTTAGATAGATCACAACAAGCATAAACCTATAGCAAGAGCTGTTAGCTAGATCACAACTATCATTAATCTATAGCAGAAGCTGTTACCTAGATCACACCTACTATGAATCTATAGCAAGATCTGTTAGCTAGATTACACCTAGCATAAACCTATAGCAAAAGCTGTTAGCTAGATCACACCTAGCATGAATCTAAAGAAAGAGCTGTTAGCTAGATCACACCTAGCATGAATCTTTAGCAAGAGCTTTTAGCTAGATCACCCCTATCACGATCCTATTGCAAGAGCTGATATCTAGATAACACCTAGCATGAAACTATAGCAAGAGCTGCTAGCTAGATCACACCTATCATAAATCTATAGCAAGAGCTGTTAGCTAGATCTCACCTATCACGAACTTATAGCAAGAGCTGTTAGCTAGATTACACCTAGCATGAATCTATAGCAAGAGCTGTTAGCTAGATCTTACCTATCACGAACCTATAGCAAGAGCTGTTAGCTAGATTACACTTAGCATGAACCTATAGCAAGAGCTGTTAGCTAGATCACACCTAGCATGAATCTTTAGCAAGAGCTGTTAGCTAGATCACACCTATCACGAACCTATAGCAAGAAGCTGTTAGCTAGATTACACCTGGCATAAAATTATAGCAAGAGCTGTTAGCTAGATCACATCTATTATGAATCTATAGCAAGAGCGTTTAGCTAGATCACACCTAGCATGAATCTATAGCAAGAGCTGTTACCTAGATCACACCTACTATGAATCTATAGCAAGATCTGTTAGCTAGATTACACCTAGCATAATCCTATAGCAAAAGCTGTTAGCTAGATCACACCTAGCATGAATCTATAGCAAGAGCTGTTAGCTAGATCACACCTATCACGATTCTATAGCAAGAGCTGTTAGCTAGATCACTCGTAGCATGAATCCATAGAAAGCGCTGTTAGCTAGATTACACCTATCACAAACCTATAGCAAGAGCTGTTAGCTAGATCACACCTATCTTGAATCTATAGTAAGAGCTGTTAGCTAGATCACACCTATAACAAACCTATAGCAAGAGCTGTTAGCTAGATCACACCTAGCATGAATCTATAGCAAGAGCTGTTAACTAAATCACACCTAGCATAAACCTATAGCAAGAGCTGTTAGCTAGATCACACCTAGCATGAATCTATAGCAAGAGCTGTTAGCTAGATCTCACCTTTTTTTGAACCTATAGCAAGAGCTGTTAGCTAGATCACACCTATCACGAACCTAAAGCAAGAGCTGTTAGCTAGATCACACCTAGCATAAATCTATAGCAAGAGCTGTTAGCTTGATCATACCTATTACGATTCTATAGCAAGAGCTATAACTAGATCACACCTATCATGAAACTATAGCAAGAGCTGTTAGCTAGATCACACCTAGCATGAATCTATAGCAAGAGCTGTTATCTAGATCACACCTAGCATAAACCTTTAGCAAGAGCTGTAAGCTAGAACACACCTAGCATGAATCTATAGCAAGAGCTGTTAGCTAGATCACACCTAGCATGAATCTATAGCAAGAGCTGTTAGCTAGATCACACCTATCATGAATCTATAGTTAGAGCTGTTAGCTAGATCATACCTAGCATGAAACTATAGCAAAAGCTGTTAACTAATTCACACCAATCATGAACCTATAGCAAGAGCTGTTAGCTAGATCACACCTTTCATGAATCTATAGCAAGAGCTGTTAGCTAGATCACACCTATCACGAACCTATAGAAAGAGCTGTTAGCTAGATCAGACCTAGCATGAATCTATAGCAAGACCTTTTAGCTAGATCACAACTACCACGAACCTACAGCAAGAGCTTTTAGCTAGTTCACACTTATCACGAACCTATAGCAAGAGCTGTTAGCTAGATCACACCTAGCATGAATCTATAGAAAGAGCTGTTAGCTAGATCACACCTAGCATAAATCTTTAGCAAGAGCTTTTAGCTAGATCACCCCTATCACGATCCTATTGCAAGAGCTGATATCTAGATAACACCTAGCATGAAACTATAGCAAGAGCTGCTAGCTAGATCTCACCTATCACGAACCTATAGCAAGAGCTGTTAGCTAGATCTTACCTATCACGAACCTATAGCAAGAGCTGTTAGCTAGATTACACTTAGCATGAACCTATAGCAAGAGCTGTTAGCTAGATCACACCTAGCATGAATCTTTAGCAAGAGCTGTTAGCTAGATCACACCTAGCACGAACCTATAGCAAGAGCTGTTAGCTAGATTACACTTAGCATGAACCTATAGCAAGAGCTGTTAGCTAGATCACACCTAGCATGAATCTTTAGCAAGAGCTGTTAGCTAGATCACACCTATCACGAACCTATAGCAAGAAGCTGTTAGCTAGATTACACCTGGCATAAAATTATAGCAAGAGCTGTTAGCTAGATCACATCTATTATGAATCTATAGCAAGAGCGTTTAGCTAGATCACACCTAGCATAAACCTATAGCAAAAGCTGTTAGCTAGATCACACCTAGCATGAATCTATAGCAAGAGCTGTTACCTAGATCACACCTACTATGAATCTATAGCAAGATCTGTTAGATAGATTACACCTAGCATAATCCTATAGCAAAAGCTGTTAGCTAGATCACACCTAGCATGAATCTATAGCAAGAGCTGTTAGCTAGATCACACCTATCACGATTCTATAGCAAGAGCTGTTAGCTAGATCACTCGTAGCATGAATCCATAGAAAGCGCTGTTAGCTAGATTACACCTATCACAAACCTATAGCAAGAGCTGTTAGCTAGATCACACCTATCTTGAATCTATAGTAAGAGCTGTTAGCTAGATCACACCTATAACAAACCTATAGCAAGAGCTGTTAGCTAGATCACACCTAGCATGAATCTATAGCAAGAGCTGTTAGCTAGATCACACCTAGCATAAACCTATAGCAAGAGCTGTTAGCTAGATCACACCTAGCATGAATCTATAGCAAGAGCTGTTAGCTAGATCTCACCTTTTTTTGAACCTATAGCAAGAGCTGTTAGCTAGATCACACCTATCACGAACCTAAAGCAAGAGCTGTTAGCTAGATCACACCTAGCATAAATCTATAGCAAGAGCTGTTAGCTTGATCATACCTATTACGATTCTATAGCAAGAGCTGTTATCTAGATCACACCTAGCATAAACCTTTAGCAAGAGCTGTAAGCTAGAACACACCTAGCATGAATCTATAGCAAGAGCTGTTAGCTAGATCACACCTAGCATGAATCTATAGCAAGAGCTGTTAGCTAGATCACACCTATCATGAATCTATAGTTAGAGCTGTTAGCTAGATCATACCTAGCATGAAACTATAGCAAAAGCTGTTAACTAATTCACACCAATCATGAACCTATAGCAAGAGCTGTTAGCTAGATCACACCTTTCATGAATCTATAGCAAGGGCTGTTAGCTAGATCACACCTATCACGAACCTATAGAAAGAGCTGTTAGCTAGATCAGACCTAGCATGAATCTATAGCAAGACCTTTTAGCTAGATCACAACTACCACGAACCTACAGCAAGAGCTTTTAGCTAGTTCACACTTATCACGAACCTATAGCAAGAGCTGTTAGCTAGATCACACCTAGCATGAATCTATAGAAAGGGCTGTTAGCTAGATCACACCTAGCATAAATCTTTAGCAAGAGCTTTTAGCTAGATCACTCCTATCACGATCCTATTGCAAGAGCTGATATCTAGATAACACCTAGCATGAAACTATAGCAAGAGCTGCTAGCTAGATCACACCTATCATAAATCTATAGCAAGAGCTGTTAGCTAGATCTCACCTATCACGAACCTATAGCAAGAGCTGTTAGCTAGATTACACCTAGCATGAATCTATAGCAAGAGCTGTTAGCTAGATCTTACCTATCACGAACCTATAGCAAGAGCTGTTAGCTAGATTACACTTAGCATGAACCTATAGCAAGAGCTGTTAGCTAGATCACACCTAGCATGAATCTTTAGCAAGAGCTGTTAGCTAGATCACACCTATCACGAACCTATAGCAAGAAGCTGTTAGCTAGATTACACCTGGCATAAAATTATAGCAAGAGCTGTTAGCTAGATCACATCTATTATGAATCTATAGCAAGAGCGTTTAGCTAGATCACACCTAGCATGAATGTATAGCAAGAGCTGTTACCTAGATCACACCTACTATGAATCTATAGCAAGATCTGTTAGCTAGATTACACCTAGCATAATCCTATAGCAAAAGCTGTTAGCTAGATCACACCTAGCATGAATCTATAGCAAGAGCTGTTAGCTAGATCACACCTATCACGATTCTATAGCAAGAGCTGTTAGCTAGATCACTCGTAGCATGAATCCATAGAAAGCGCTGTTAGCTAGATTACACCTATCACAAACCTATAGCAAGAGCTGTTAGCTAGATCACACCTATCTTTAATCTATAGTAAGAGCTGTTAGCTAGATCACACCTATAACAAACCTATAGCAAGAGCTGTTAGCTAGATCACACCTAGCATGAATCTATAGCAAGAGCTGTTAGCTAGATCACACCTAGCATAAACCTATAGCAAGAGCTGTTAGCTAGATCACACCTAGCATGAATCTATAGCAAGAGCTGTTAGCTAGATCTCACCTTTTTTTGAACCTATAGCAAGAGCTGTTAGCTAGATCACACCTATCACGAACCTAAAGCAAGAGCTGTTAGCTAGATCACACCTAGCATAAATCTATAGCAAGAGCTGTTAGCTTGATCATACCTATTACGATTCTATAGCAAGAGCTGTTAGCTAGATCACACCTATCATGAAACTATAGCAAGAGCTGTTATCTAGATCACACCTAGCATAAACCTTTAGCAAGAGCTGTAAGCTAGAACACACCTAGCATGAATCTATAGCAAGAGCTGTTAGCTAGATCACACCTAGCATGAATCTATAGCAAGAGCTGTTAGCTAGATCACACCTATCATGAATCTATAGTTAGAGCTGTTAGCTAGATCATACCTAGCATGAAACTATAGCAAAAGCTGTTAACTAATTCACACCAATCATGAACCTATAGCAAGAGCTGTTAGCTAGATCACACCTTTCATGAATCTATAGCAAGAGCTGTTAGCTAGATCACACCTATCACGAACCTATAGAAAGAGCTGTTAGCTAGATCAGACCTAGCATGAATCTATAGCAAGACCTTTTAGCTAGATCACAACTACCACGAACCTACAGCAAGAGCTTTTAGCTAGTTCACACTTATCACGAACCTATAGCAAGAGCTGTTAGCTAGATCACACCTAGCATGAATCTATAGAAAGAGCTGTTAGCTAGATCACACCTAGCATAAATATTTAGCAAGAGCTTTTAGCTAGATCACCCCTATCACGATCCTATTGCAAGAGCTGATATCTAGATAACACCTAGCATGAAACTATAGCAAGAGCTGCTAGCTAGATCACACCTATCATAAATCTATAGCAAGAGCTGTTAGCTAGATCTCACCTATCACGAACCTATAGCAAGAGCTGTTAGCTAGATTACACCTAGCATGAATCTATAGCAAGAGCTGTTAGCTAGATCTTACCTATCACGAACCTATAGCAAGAGCTGTTAGCTAGATTACACTTAGCATGAACCTATAGCAAGAGCTGTTAGCTAGATCACACCTAGCATGAATCTTTAGCAAGAGCTGTTAGCTAGATCACACCTAGCACGAACCTATAGCAAGAAGCTGTTAGCTAGATTACACCTGGCATAAAATTATAGCAAGAGCTGTTAGCTAGATCACATCTATTATGAATCTATAGCAAGAGCGTTTAGCTAGATCACACCTAGCATAAACCTATAGCAAAAGCTGTTAGCTAGATCACACCTAGCATGAATCTATAGCAAGAGCTGTTAGCTAGATAACACCAAGCATAAACCTATAGCAAGAGCTGTTAGCTAGATCACAACTATCATTCATCTATAGCAGAAGCTGTTACCTAGATCACACCTACTATGAATCTATAGCAAGATCTGTTAGCTAGATCACACGTAGCATGAATCCATAGAAAGAGCTGTTAGCTAGATTACACCTATCACAAACCTATAGCAAGAGCTGTTAGCTAGATCACACCTATCTTGAATCTATAGTAAGAGCTTTTAGCTAGATCACACCTATCACGAACATATAGCAAGAGCTGTTAGCTAGATCACACCTAGCATGAATCTATAGCAAGAGCTGTTAGCTAGATCACACCTAGCATAAACCTATAGCAAGAGCTGTTAGCTAGATCACACCTAGCATGAATCTATAGCAAGAGCTGTTAGCTAGATCACACCTAGCATGAATCTTGAGCAAGAGCTGTTAGCTAGATCACACCTAGCATAAACCTATAGCAAGAGCTATTAGCTAGATCACACCTAGCATAAATCTTTAGCAAGAGCTGTTAGCTTGATCACACCTAGCATGAATCTTTAGCAAGAGCTGTTAGCTAGATCACCCCTATCACGAACCTATACCAAGAGCTGTTAGCTAGATCACACCTAGCATGAAAATATAGCAAGAGCTGCTAGCTAGATTTAATCTATCACGAACCTATAGCAATAGCTGTTAGCTAGAAAACACCTAGCATGAATCTATAGCAAGAGCTGTTTGCTAAATCACACCTATCCCGAACCTATAGCAAGAGCTGTTAGCTAGATCACACCTAGCATGAATCTATAGCAAGAGCTGTTTGCTAGATTACACTTTGCATGAACTTAAAGCAAGAGCTGTTAGCTAGATCACACCTAGCATGAATCTTTAGCAAGAGCTGTTAGCTAGATCACACCTATCACGAACCTATAGCAAGAAGCTGTTAGCTAGATCACACCTAGCATGAATCTATAGCAAGAGTTGTTAGCTAGATCACACCTATTTTGAATCTATAGCAAGAGCGTTTAGCTAGATCACACCTAGCATAAACCTATAGCAAAAGCTGTTAGCTAGATTACACCTATCACGAACCTATAGCAAGAGCTGTTAGCTAGATCACACCTATCATGAATCTATAGTTAGAGCTGTTAGCTAGATCACATCTATCACGAACCTATAGCAAGAGCTGTTAGCAAGATCACACCTATTATGAATCTATAGCAAAAGTTGTTAGCTAGATCACACCAAGCATAAACCTATAGCAAGAGCTGTTAGTTAGATCACACCTATCATTAACCTATAGCAAGAGCTGTTACCTAGATCACACCTACTATGAATCTATAGCAAGATCTGTTAGCTAGATTACACCTAGCATAATCCTATAGCAAAAGCTGTTAGCTAGATCACACCTAGCATGAATCTATAGCAAGAGCTGTTAGCTAGATCACACCTATCACGATTCTATAGCAAGAGCTGTTAGCTAGATCACACGTAGCATGAATCCATAGAAAGCGCTGTTAGCTAGATTACACCTATCACAAACCTATAGCAAGAGCTGTTAGCTAGATCACACCTATCTTGAATCTATAGTAAGAGCTGTTAGCTAGATCACACCTATAACAAACCTATAGCAAGAGCTGTTAGCTAGATCACACCTAGCATGAATCTATAGCAAGAGCTGTTAGCTAGATCACACCTAGCATAAACCTATAGCAAGAGCTGTTAGCTAGATCACACCTAGCATGAATCTATAGCAAGAGCTGTTAGCTAGATCTCACCTTTTTTTGAACCTATAGCAAGAGCTGTTAGCTAGATCACACCTATCACGAACCTAAAGCAAGAGCTGTTAGCTAGATCACACCTAGCATAAATCTATAGCAAGAGCTGTTAGCTTGATCATACCTATTACGATTCTATAGCAAGAGCTGTTAGCTAGATCACACCTATCATGAAACTATAGCAAGAGCTGTTAGCTAGATCACAACTAGCATGAATCTTGAGCAAGAGCTGTTAGCTAGATCACACCTATCATGAATCTATAGTTAGAGCTGTTAGCTAGATCATACCTAGCATGAAACTATAGCAAAAGCTGTTGACTAATTCACACCTATCATGAACCTATAGCAAGAGCTGTTAGCTAGATCACACCTAGCATAAATCTATAGCAAAAGTTGTTAGCTAGATCACACCAAGCATAAACCTAAAGCAAGAGCTGTTAGCTAGATCACACCTATCATTAACCTATAGCAAGAGCTGTTACCTAGATCACACCTACTATGAATCTATAGCAAGATCTGTTAGCTAGATCACACCTATCACGATTCTATATCAAGAGCTATTAGCTAGATCACACGTAGAATGAATCCATAGAAAGCGCTGTTAGCTAGATTACACCTATCACAAACCTATAGCAAGAGCTGTTAGCTAGATCGAACCTATCTTGAATCTATAGTAAGAGCTGTTAGCTAGATCACACCTATCACGAACCTATAGCAAGAGCTGTTAGCTAGATCACACCTAGCATGAATCTATAGCAAGAGCTGTTAGCTAGATCACACCTAGCATAAACCTATAGCAAGAGCTGTTAGCTAGATCACACCTAGCATGAATCTATAGCAAGAGCTGTTAGCTAGATCACACCTATCACGAACCTAAAGCAAGAGCTGTTAGCTAGATCACACCTAGCATAAATCTATAGCAAGAGCTGTTAGCTTGATCATACCTATTACGATTCTATAGCAAGAGCTGTTAGCTAGATTACACCTATCATGAAACTATAGCAAGAGCTGTTAGCTAGATCACAACTAGCATGAATCTTGAGCAAGAGCTGTTAGCTAGATCACACCTAGCATAAACCTATAGCAAGAGCTTTTAGCTAGATCACACCTAGCATAAATCTTTAACACAAGCTGTTAGCTTGATCACACCTAGCATGAATCTTTAGCAAGAGCTGTTAGCTAGATCACCCCTATCACGAACCTATAGCAAGAGCTGTTAGCTAGATCACACCTAGCATGAAACTATATCAAGTGCTGCTAGTTAGATCATTTCTATCACGAACCTATAGCAATAGCTGTTAGCTAGAAAACACCTAGCATGAATCTATAGCAAGAGCTGTTAGCTAGATCACACCTATCACGAACCTATAGCAAGAGCTGTTAGCTAGATCACACCTAGCATGAATCTATAGCAAGAGCTGTTAGCTAGATCACACCTAGCATAAACCTATAGCAAGAGCTGTTAGCTAGATCACACCTAGCATGAATCTATAGCAAGAGCTGTTAGCTAGATCTCACCTTTTTTTGAACCTATAGCAAGAGCTGTTAGCTAGATCACACCTATCACGAACCTAAAGCAAGAGCTGTTAGCTAGATCACACCTTTCATGAAACTATAGCAAGAGCTGTTAGCTAGATCACAACTAGCATGAATCTTGAGCAAGAGCTGTTAGCTAGATCACACCTATCATGAATCTATAGTTAGAGCTGTTAGCTAGATCATACCTAGCATGAAACTATAGCAAAAGCTGTTAACTAATTCACACCTATCATGAACCTATAGCAAGAGCTGTTAGCTAGATCACACCTATTACGATTCTATATCAAGAGCTGTTAGTTACATCACACCTATCACGAACCTATAGCAAGAGCTGTTAGCTAGATCACACCTAGCATGAATCTATAGCAAAAGTTGTTAGCTAGATCACACCAAGCATAAACCTAAAGCAAGAGCTGTTAGCTAGATCACACCTATCATTAACCTATAGCAAGAGCTGTTACCTAGATCACACCTACTATGAATCTATAGCAAGATCTGTTAGCTAGATTACACCTAGCATAAACCTATAGCAAAAGTGTTTAGCTAGATCACACCTAGCATGAATCTATAGCAAGAGCTGTTAGCTAGATCACACCTATCACGATTCTATAGCAAGAGCTGTTAGCTAGATCACACGTAGAATGAATCCATAGAAAGCGCTGTTAGCTAGATTACACCTATCACAAACCTATAGCAAGAGCTGTTAGCTAGATCACACCTATCTTGAATCTAAAGTAAGAGCTGTTAGCTAGATCACACCTATAACGAACCTATAGCTAGAGCTGTTAGCTAGATCACACCTAGCATGAATCTATAGCAAGAGCTGTTAGCTAGATCACACCTAGCATAAACCTATAGCAAGAGCTGTTAGCTAGATCACACCTAGCATGAATCTATAGCAAGAGCTGTTAGCTAGATCTCACCTTTTTTTTGAACCTATAGCAAGAGCTGTTAGCTAGATCACACCTATCACGAACCTAAAGCAAGAGTTGTAAGCTAGATTACACCTAGCATAAATCTATAGCAAGAGCTGTTAGCTTGATGATACCTATTACGATTCTATAGCAAGAGCTGTTAGCTAGATCACACCTATCATGAAACTATAGCAAGAGCTGTTAGCTAGATCACAACTAGCATGAATTTTGAGCAAGAGCTGTTAGCTAGATCACACCTAGCATAAACCTATAGCAAGAGCTTTTAGCTAGATCACACCTAGCATAAATCTTTAACACAAGCTGTTAGCTTGATCACACCTAGCATGAATCTTTAGCAAGAGCTGTTAGCTAGATCACCCCTATCACGAACCTATAGCAAGAGCTGTTAGCTAGATCACACCTAGCATGAAACTATAGCAAGTGCTGCTAGCTAGATCATTTCTATCACGAACCTATAGCAATAGCTGTTAGCTAGAAAACACCTAGCATGAATCTATAGCAAGAGCTGTTAGCTAGATCACACCTATCACGAACCTATAGCAAGAGCTGTTAGCTAGATCACACCTAGCATGAATCTATAGCAAGAGCTGTTAGCTAGATCTTACCTATCACGAACCTAAAGCAAGAGCTGTTAGCTAGATTACACTTTGCATGAACCTATAGCAAAAGCTGTTAGCTAGATCACACCTAGCATGAATCTTTAGCAAGAGCTGTTAGCTAGATCACACCTATCACGAACCTGAAGCAAGAAGCTGTTAGCTAGATCACACCTGGCATGATGTTATAGCAAGAGCTGTTAGGTAGATCAAACCTATTATGAATCTATAGCAAGAGCGTTTAGCTAGATCACACCTAGCATAAACCTATAGCAAAAGCTGTTAGCTAAATTACACCTATCACAAACCTATAGCAAGAGCTGTTAGCTAGATCACACCTATAATAAAACTATAGTAAGAACTGTTAGGTAGATCACACCTATCACGAACCTATAGCAAGAGCTGTTAGCTAGATCACACCTAGCATGAATCTATAGCAAGAGCTGTTATCTAGATCACACCTAGCATAAACCTTTAGCAAGAGCTGTAAGCTAGAACACACCTAGCATGAATCTATAGCAAGAGCTGTTAGCTAGATCACACCTAGCATGAATCTATAGCAAGAGCTGTTAGCTAGATCACACCTATCATGAATCTATAGTTAGAGCTGTTAGCTAGATCATACCTAGCATGAAACTATAGCAAAAGCTGTTAACTAATTCACACCTATCATGAACCTATAGCAAGAGCTGTTAGCTAGATCACACCTTTCATGAATCTATAGCAAGAGCTGTTAGCTAGATCACACCTATCACGAACCTATAGAAAGAGCTGTTAGCTAGATCAGACCTAGCATGAATCTATAGCAAGACCTTTTAGCTAGATCACAACTACCACGAACCTACAGCAATAGCTTTTAGCTAGTTCACACTTATCACCAACCTATAGCAAGAGCTGTTAGCTAGATCACACCTAGCATGAATCTATAGAAAGAGCTGTTAGCTAGATCACACCTAGCATGAATCTTTAGCAAGAGCTTTTAGCTAGATCACCCTTATCATGATCCTATTGCAAGAGCTGATATCTAGATAACACCTAGCATGAAACTATAGCAAGAGCTGCTAGCTAGATCACACCTATCATAAATCTATAGCAAGAGCTGTTAGCTAGATCTCACCTATCACGAACTTATAGCAAGAGCTGTTAGCTAGATTACACCTAGCATGAATCTATAGCAAGAGCTGTTAGCTAGATCTTACCTATCACGAACCTATAGCAAGAGCTGTTAGCTAGATTACACTTAGCATGAACCTATAGCAAGAGCTGTTAGCTAGATCACACCTAGCATGAATCTTTAGCAAGAGCTGTTAGCTAGATCACACCTATCACGAACCTATAGCAAGAAGCTGTTAGCTAGATTACACCTGGCATAAAATTATAGCAAGAGCTGTTAGCTAGATCACATCTATTATGAATCTATAGCAAGAGCGTTTAGCTAGATCACACCTAGCATAAACCTATAGCAAAAGCTGTTAGCTAGATCACACCTAGCATGAATCTATAGCAAGAGCTGTTAGCTAGATCACACCAAGCATAAACCTATAGCAAGAGCTGTTAGCTAGATCACACCTATCATTAATCTATAGCAAGAGCTGTTACCTAGATCACACCTACTATGAATCTATAGCAAGATCTGTTAGCTAGATTACACCTAGCATAAACCTATAGCAAAAGCTGTTAGCTAGATCACACCTAGCATGAATCTATAGCAAGAGCTGCTAGCTAGATTACACCTATCACGATTCTATAGCAAGAGCTGTTAGCTAGATCACACGTAGCATGAATCCATAGAAAGAGCTGTTAGCTAGATTACACCTATCAGAAACCTATAGCAAGAGCTGTTAGCTAGATCACACCTATCTTAAATCTATAGTAAGAGCTGTTAGCTAGATCACACCTATCACAAACATATAGCAAGAGCTGTTAGCTAGATCACACCTAGCATGAATCTATAGCAAGAGCTGTTAGCTAGATCTCACCTTTTTTTGAACCTATAGCAAGAGCTGTTAGCTAGATCACACCTAGCATAAATCTATAGCTAGAGCTGTTAACTTGATCATACCTATTACGATTCTATAGCAAGAGCTGTTAGCTAGATCACACCTATCATAAAACTATAGCAAGAGCTGTTAGCTAGATCACACCTAGCATGAATCTTGAGCAAGAGCTGTTAGCTAGATCACACCTAGCATAAACCTATAGCAAGAGCTATTAGCTAGATCACACCTAGCATAAATCTTTAGCAAGAGCTGTTAGCTTGATCACACCTAGCATGATTCTTTAGCAAGAGCTGTTAGCTAGATCACCCCTATCACGAACCTATACCAAGAGCTGTTAGCTAGATCACACCTAGCATGAAAATATAGCAAGAGCTGCTAGCTAGATCACATCTATCACGAACCTATAGCAATAGCTGTTAGCTAGAAAACACCTAGCATGAATCTATAGCAAGAGCTGTTTGCTAGATCACACCTATCCCGAACCTATAGCAAGAGCTGTTAGCTAGATCACACCTAGCATGAATCTATAGCAAGAGCTGTTAGCTAGATCTTACCTTTCACGAACCTATAGCAAGAGCTGTTTGCTAGATTACACTTTGCATGAACCTAAAGCAAGAGCTGTTAGCTAGATCACACCTAGCATGAATCTTTAGCAAGAGCTGTTAGCTAGATCACACCTATCACGAACCTATAGCAAGAAGCTGTTCGCTAGATCACACCTAGCATGAATCTATAGCAAGAGTTGTTAGCTAGATCACACCTATTATGAATCTATAGCAAGAGCGTTTAGCTAGATCACACCTAGCATAAACCTATAGCAAAAGCTGTTAGCTAGATTACACCTATCACGAACCTATAGCAAGAGCTGTTAGCTAGATCACACCTATCATGAATCTATAGTTAGAGCTGTTAGCTAGATCACATCTATCACGAACCTATAGCAAGAGCTGTTAGCAAGATCACACCTAGCATGAATCTATAGCAAAAGTTGTTAGCTAGATCACACCAAGCATAAACCTATAGCAAGAGCTGTTAGTTAGATCACACCTATCATTAACCTATAGCAAGAGCTGTTACCTAGATCACACCTACTATGAATCTATAGCAAGATCTGTTAGCTAGATTACACCTAGCATAATCCTATAGCAAAAGCTGTTAGCTAGATCACACCTAGCATGAATCTATAGCAAGAGCTGTTAGCTAGATCACACCTATCACGATTCTATAGCAAGAGCTGTTAGCTAGATCACTCGTAGCATGAATCCATAAAAAGCGCTGTTAGCTAGATTACACCTATCACAAACCTATAGCAAGAGCTGTTAGCTAGATCACACCTATCTTGAATCTATAGTAAGAGCTGTTAGCTAGATCACACCTATAACAAACCTATAGCAAGAGCTGTTAGCTAGATCACACATAGCATGAATCTATAGCAAGAGCTGTTAGCTAGATCACACCTAGCATAAACCTATAGCAAGAGCTGTTAGCTAGATCACACCTAGCATAAATCTATAGCAAGAGCTGTTAGCTAGATCTCACCTTTTTTTGAACCTATAGCAAGAGCTGTTAGCTAGATCACACCTATCACGAACCTAAAGCAAGAGCTGTTAGCTAGATCACACCTAGCATAAATCTATAGCAAGAGCTGTTAGCTTGATCATACCTATTACGATTCTATAGCAAGAGCTGTTAGCTAGATCACACCTATCATGAAACTATAGCAAGAGCTGTTAGCTAGATCACAACTAGCATGAATCTTGAGCAAGAGCTGTTAGCTAGATCACACCTATCATGAATCTATAGTTAGAGCTGTTAGCTAGATCATACCTAGCATGAAACTATAGCAAAAGCTGTTAACTAATTCACACCTATCATGAACCTATAGCAAGAGCTGTTAGCTAGATCACACCTTTCATGAATCTATAGCAAGAGCTGTTAGCTAGATAACACCTATCACGAACCTATAGAAAGAGCTGTTAGCTAGATCAGACCTAGCATGAATCTATAGCAAGACCTTTTAGCTAGATCACAACTACCACGAACCTACAGCAAGAGCTTTTAGTTAGTTCACACTTATCACGAACCTATAGCAAGAGCTGTTAGCTAGATCACACCTAGCATGAATCTATAGAAAGAGCTGTTAGCTAGATCACACCTAGCATGAATCTTTAGCAAGAGCTTTTAGCTAGATCAC
The DNA here is from genome assembly GCA_036873155.1 of Biomphalaria sudanica. Classification (NCBI taxonomy): domain Eukaryota; kingdom Metazoa; phylum Mollusca; class Gastropoda; family Planorbidae; genus Biomphalaria; species Biomphalaria sudanica. Next base: position 158,397 of record JAZGLO010001246.1, on the reverse strand, counting down.
CCCTATCACGATCCTATTGCAAGAGTTGATATCTAGATAACACCTAGCATGAAACTATAGCAAGAGCTGCTAGCTAGATCACACCTATCATAAATCTATAGCAAGAGCTGTTAGCTAGATCTCACCTATCACGAACCTATAGCAAGAGCTGTTAGCTAGATTACACCTAGCATGAATCTATAGCAAGAGCTGTTAGCTAGATCTTACCTATCACGAACCTATAGCAAGAGCTGTTAGCTAGATCACACCTATTATGAATCTATAGCAAGAGCGTTTAGCTAGATCACACCTATCACGAACCTATAGCAAAAGCTGTTAGCTAGATTACACCTGGCATAAAATTATAGCAAGAGCTGTTAGCTAGATCACATCTATTATGAATCTTTAGCAAGAGCGTTTAGCTAGATCACACCTAGCATAAACCTATAGCAAAAGCTGTTAGCTAGATCACACCTAGCATGAATCTATAGCAAGAGCTGTTAGCTAGATCACACCAAGCATAAACCTATAGCAAGAGCTGTTAGCTAGATCACACCTATCATTAATCTGAAGCAAGAGCTGTTACCTAGATCACACCTACTATGAATCTATAGCAAGATCTGTTAGCTAGATTACACCTAGCATAAACCTATAGCAAAAGCTGTTAGCTAGATCACACCTAGCATGAATCTATAGCAAGAGCTGTTAGCTAGATCACACCTATCACGATTCTATAGCAAGAGCTGTTAGCTAGATCACACGTAGCATGAATCCATAGAAAGAGCTGTTAGCTAGATTACACCTATCACAAACCTATAGCAAGAGCTGTTAGCTAGATCACACCTATCTTGAATCTATAGTAAGAGCTGTTAGCTAGATCACACCTATCACGAACATATAGCAAGAGCTGTTAGCTAGATCACACCTAGCATGAATCTATAGCAAGAGCTGTTAGCTAGATCACACCTAGCATAAACCTATAGCAAGAGCTGTTAGCTAGATCACACCTAGCATGAATCTATAGCAAGAGCTGTTAGCTAGATCTCACCTTTTTTTGAACCTATAGCAAGAGCTGTTAGCTAGATCACACCTAGCATAAATCTATAGCAAGAGCTGTTAACTTGATCATACCTATTACGATTCTATAGCAAGAGCTGTTAGCTAGATCACACCTATCATGAAACTATAGCAAGAGCTGTTAGCTAGATCACACCTAGCATGAATCTTGAGCAAGAGCTGTTAGCTAGATCACACCTAGCATAAACCTATAGCAAGAGCTATTAGCTAGATCACACCTAGCATAAATCTTTAGCAAGAGCTGTTAGCTTGATCACACCTAGCATGAATCTTTAGCAATAGCTGTTAGCTAGATCACCCCTATCACGAACCTATACCAAGAGCTGTTAGCTAGATCACACCTAGCATGAAACTATAGCAAGAGCTGCTAGCTAGATCACATCTATCACGAACCTATAGCAATAGCTGTTAGCTAGAAAACACCTAGCATAAATCTATAGCAAGAGCTGTTTGCTAGATCACACCTATCCCGAACCTATAGCAAGAGCTGTTAGCTAGATCACACCTAGCATGAATCTATAGCAAGAGCTGTTAGCTAGATCTTACCTTTCACGAACCTATAGCAAGAGCTGTTTGCTAGATTACACTTTGCATGAACCTATAGCAAGAGCTGTTAGCTAGATCACACCTAGCATGAATCTTTAGCAAAAGCTGTTAGCTAGATCACACCTATCACGAACCTATAGCAAGAAGCTGTTAGCTAGATCACACCTAGCATGAATATATAGCAAGAGCTGTTAGCTAGATCACAACTAGCATGAATCTTGAGCAAGAGCTGTTAGCTAGATCACACCTATCATGAATCTATAGTTAGAGATGTTAGCTAGATCATACCTAGCATAAAACTATAGCAAAAGCTGTTAACTAATTCACACCTATCATGAACCAATAGCAAGAGCTGTTAGCTAGATCACACCTTTCATGAATCTATAGCAAGAGCTGTTAGCTAGATCACACCTATCACGAACCTATAGAAAAAGCTGTTAGCTAGATCAGACCTAGCATGAATCTATAGCAAGACCTTTTAGCTAGATCACAACTACCACGAACCTACAGCAAGAGCTTTTAGCTAGTTCACACTTATCACCAACCTATAGCAAGAGCTGTTAGCTAGATCACACCTAGCATGAATCTATAGAAAGAGCTGTTAGCTAGATCACACCTAGCATGAATCTTTAGCAAGAGCTTTTAGCTAGATCACCCCTATCACGATCCTATTGCAAGAGCTGATAGCTAGATAACACCTAGCATGAAACTATAGCAAGAGCTGCTAGCTAGATCACACCTATCATAAATCTATAGCAAGAGCTGTTAGCTAGATCTCACCTATCACGAACCTATAGCAAGAGCTGTTAGCTAGATTACACCTAGCATGAATCTATAGCAAGAGCTGTTAGCTAGATCTTACCTATCACGAACCTATAGCAAGAGCTGTTAGCTAGATTACACTTAGCATGAACCTATAGCAAGTGCTGTTAGCTAGATCACACCTAGCATGAATCTTTAGCAAGAGCTGTTAGCTAGATCACACCTATCACGAACCTATAGCAAGAAGCTGTTAGCTAGATTACACCTGGCATAAAATTATAGCAAGAGCTGTTAGCTAGATCACATCTATTATGAATCTATAGCAAGAGCGTTTAGATAGATCACACCTAGCATAAACCTATAGCAAAAGCTGTTAGCTAGATCACACCTAGCATGAATCTATAGCAAGAGCTGTTAGCTAGATCACACCAAGCATAAACCTATAGCAAGAGCTGTTAGCTAGATCACACCTATCATTAATCTATAGCAAGAGCTGTTACCTAGATCACACCTACTATGAATCTATAGCAAGATCTGTTAGCTAGATTACACCTAGCATAAACCTATAGCAAAAGCTGTTAGCTAGATCACACCTAGCATGAATCTATAGCAAGAGCTGTTAGCTAGATCACACCTATCACGATTCTATAGCAAGAGCTATTAGCTAGATCACACGTAGCATGAATCCATAGAAAGAGCTGTTAGCTAGATTACACCTATCACAAACCTATAGCAAGAGCTGTTAGCTAGATCACACCTATCTTGAATCTATAGTAAGAGCTGTTAGCTAGATCACACCTATCACGAACATATAGCAAGAGCTGTTAGCTAGATCACACCTAGCATGAATCTATAGCAAGAGCTGTTAGCTAGATCACACCTAGCATAAACCTATAGCAAGAGCTGTTAGCTAGATCACACCTAGCATAAATCTATAGCAAGAGCTGTTAGCTAGATCTCACCTTTTTTTGAACCTATAGCAAGAGCTGTTAGCTAGATCACACCTAGCATAAATCTATAGCAAGAGCTGTTAACTTGATCATACCTATTACGATTCTATAGCAAGAGCTGTTAGCTAGATCACACTAACATGAAACTATAGCAAGAGCTGTTAGCTAGATCACACCTAGCATGAATCTTGAGCAAGAGCTGTTAGCTAGATCACAACTAGCATAAACCTATAGCAAGAGCTATTAGCTAGATCACACCTAGCATAAATCTTTAGCAAGAGCTGTTAGCTTGATCACTTCTAGCATGAATCTTTAGCAATAGCTGTTAGCTAGATCACCCCTATCACGAACCTATACCAAGAGCTGTTAGCTAGATCACACCTAGCATGAAACTATAGCAAGAGCTGCTAGCTAGTTCACATCTATCACGAACCTATAGCAATAGCTGTTAGCTAGAAAACACCTAGCATGAATCTATAGCAAGACCTGTTTGCTAGATCACACCTATCCCGAACCTATAGCAAGAGCTGTTAGCTAGATCACACCTAGCATGAATCTATAGCAAGAGCTGTTAGCTAGATCTTACCTTTCACGAACCTATAGCAAGAGCTGTTTGCTAGATTACACTTTGCATGAACCTATAGCAAGAGCTGTTAGCTAGATCACACCTAGCATGAATCTTTAGCAAGAGCTGTTAGCTAGATCACACCTATCACGAACCTATAGCAAGAAGCTGTTAGCTAGATCACACCTAGCATGAATATATAGCAAGAGCTGTTAGCTAGATCACAACTAGCATGAATCTTGAGCAAGAGCTGTTAGCTAGATCACACCTATCATGAATCTATAGTTAGAGCTGTTAGCTAGATCATACCTAGCATGAAACTATAGCAAAAGCTGTTAACTAATTCACACCTATCATGAACCTATAGCAAGAGCTGTTAGCTAGATCACACTTAGCATCAACCTATAGCAAGTGCTGTTAGCTAGATCACACCTAGCATGAATCTTTAGCAAGAGCTGTTAGCTAGATCACACCTATCACGAACCTATAGCAAGAAGCTGTTAGCTAGATTACACCTGGCATAAAATTATAGCAAGAGCTGTTAGCTAGATCACATCTATTATGAATCTATAGCAAGAGCGTTTAGATAGATCACACCTAGCATAAACCTATAGCAAAAGCTGTTAGCTAGATCACACCTAGCATGAATCTATAGCAAGAGCTGTTAGCTAGATCACACCAAGCATAAACCTATAGCAAGAGCTGTTAGCTAGATCACACCTATCATTAATCTATAGCAAGAGCTGTTACCTAGATCACACCTACTATGAATCTATAGCAAGATCTGTTAGCTAGATTACACCTAGCATAAACCTATAGCAAAAGCTGTTAGCTAGATCACACCTAGCATGAATCTATAGCAAGAGCTGTTAGCTAGATCACACCTATCACGATTCTATAGCAAGAGCTGTTAGCTAGATCACACGTAGCATGAATCCATAGAAAGAGCTGTTAGCTAGATTACACCTATCACAAACCTATAGCAAGAGCTGTTAGCTAGATCACACCTATCTTGAATCTATAGTAAGAGCTGTTAGCTAGATCACACCTATCACGAACATATAGCAAGAGCTGTTAGCTAGATCACACCTAGCATGAATCTATAGCAAGAGCTGTTAGCTAGATCACACCTAGCATAAACCTATAGCAAGAGCTGTTAGCTAGATCACACCTAGCATGAATCTATAGCAAGAGCTGTTAGCTAGATCTCACCTTTTTTTGAACCTAAAGCAAGAGCTGTTAGCTAGATCACACCTAGCATAAATCTATAGCAAGAGCTGTTAACTTGATCATACCTATTACGATTCTATAGCAAGAGCTGTTAGCTAGATCACACTAACATGAAACTATAGCAAGAGCTGTTAGCTAGATCACACCTGGCATGAATCTTGAGCAAGAGCTGTTAGCTAGATCACACCTAGCATAAACCTATAGCAAGAGCTATTAGCTAGATCACACCTAGCATAAATCTTTAGCAAGAGCTGTTAGCTTGATCACACCTAGCATGAATCTTTAGCAATAGCTGTTAGCTAGATCACCCCTATCACGAACCTATACCAAGAGCTGTTAGCTAGATCACACCTAGCATGAAACTATAGCAAGAGCTGCTAGCTAGTTAAAATCTATCACGAACCTATAGCAAAAGCTGTTAGCTAGAAAACACCTAGCATGAATCTATAGCAAGACCTGTTTGCTAGATCACACCTATCCCGAACCTATAGCAAGAGCTGTTAGCTAGATCACACCTAGCATGAATCTATAGCAAGAGCTGTTAGCTAGATCTTACCTTTCACGAACCTATAGCAAGAGCTGTTTGCTAGATTACACTTTGCATGAACCTATAGCAAGAGCTGTTAGCTAGATCACACCTAGCATGAATCTTTAGCAAGAGCTGTTAGCTAAATCACACCTATCACGAACCTATAGCAAGAAGCTGTTAGCTAGATCACACCTAGCATGAATATATAGCAAGAGCTGTTAGCTAGATCACAACTAGCATGAATCTTGAGCAAGAGCTGTTAGCTAGATCACACCTATCATGAATCTATAGTTAGAGCTGTTAGCTAGATCATACCTAGCATGAAACTATAGCAAAAGCTGTTAACTAATTCACACCTATCATGAACCTATAGCAAGAGCTGTTAGCTAGATCACACCTTTCATGAATCTATAGCAAGAGCTGTTAGCTAGATCACACCTATCACGAACCTATAGAAAGAGCTGTTAGCTAGATCAGACCTAGCATGAATCTATAGCAAGACCTTTTAGCTAGATCACAACTACCACGAACCTACAGCAAGAGCTTTTAGCTAGTTCACACTTATCACGAACCTATAGCAAGAGCTGTTAGCTAGATCACACCTAGCATGAATCTATAGAAAGAGCTGTTAGCTAGATCACACCTAGCATGAATCTTTAGCAAGAGCTTTTAGCTAGATCACCCCTATCACGATCCTATTGCAAGAGCTGATAGCTAGATAACACCTAGCATGAAACTATAGCAAGAGCTGCTAGCTAGATCACACCTATCATAAATCTATAGCAAGAGCTTTTAGCTAGATCTCACCTATCACGAACCTATAGCAAGAGCTTTTAGCTAGATTACACCTAGCATGAATCTATAGCAAGAGCTGTTAGCTAGATTACACTTAGCATGAACCTATAGCAAGAGCTGTTAGCTAGATCACACCTAGCATGAATCTTTAGCAAGAGCTGTTAGCTAGATCACACCTATCACGAACCTATAGCAAGAAGCTAATAGCTAGATTACACCTGGCATAAAATTATAGCAAGAGCTGTTAGCTAGATCACATCTATTATGAATCTATAGCAAGAGCGTTTAGATAGATCTGACCTAGCATAAACCTATAGCAAAAGCTGTTAGCTAGATCACACCTAGCATGAATCTATAGCAAGAGCTGTTAGCTAGATCACACCAAGCATAAACCTATAGCAAGAGCTGTTAGCTAGATCACACCTATCATTAATCTATAGCAAGAGCTGTTACCTAGATCACACCTACTATGAATCTATAGCAAGATCTGTTAGCTAGATTACACCTAGCATAAACCTATAGCAAAAGCTGTTAGCTAGATCACACCTAGCATGAATCTATAGCAAGAGCTGTTAGCTAGATCACACCTATCACGATTCTATAGCAAGAGCTGTTAGCTAGATCACACGTAGCATGAATCGATAGAAAGAGCTGTTAGCTAGATTACACCTATCACAAACCTATAGCAAGAGCTGTTAGCTAGATCACACCTATCTTGAATCTATAGTAAGAGATGTTAGCTAGATCACACCTAGCATGAATCTATAGCAAGAGCTGTTAGCTAGATCACACCTAGCATAAACCTATAGCAAGAGCTGTTAGCTAGATCACACCTAGCATGAATCTATAGCAAGAGCTGTTAGCTAGATCTCACCTTTTTTTGAACCTATAGCAAGAGCTGTTAGCTAGATCACACCTAGCATAAATCTATAGCAAGAGCTGTTAACTTGATCATACCTATTACGATTCTATAGCAAGAGCTGTTAGCTAGATCACACCTATCATGAAACTATAGCAAGAGCTGTTAGCTAGATCACACCTAGCATGAATCTTGAGCAAGAGCTGTTAGCTAGATCACACCTAGCATAAACCTATAGCAAGAGCTATTAGCTAGATCACACCTAGCATAAATCTTTAGCAAGAGCTGTTAGCTTGATCACACCTAGCATGAATCTTTAGCAAGAGCTGTTAGCTAGATCACCCCTTATTACAAACCTATACCAAGAGCTGTTAGCTAGATCACACCTAGCATGAAACTATAGCAAGAGCTGCTAACTAGATCACATCTATCACGAACCTATAGCAATAGCTGTTAGCTAGAAAACACCTAGCATGAATCTATAGCAAGACCTGTTTGCTAGATCACACCTATCCCGAACCTATAGCAAGAGCTGTTAGCTAGATCACACCTAGCATGAATCTATAGCAAGAGCTGTTAGCTAGATCTTACCTTTCACGAACCTATAGCAAGAGCTGTTTGCTAGATTACACTTTGCATGAACCTAAAGCAAGAGCTGTTAGCTAGATCACACCTAGCATGAATCTTTAGCAAGAGCTGTTAGCTAGATCACATCTATCACGAACCTATAGCAAGAGCTGTTAGCTAGATCACACCTAGCATGAATCTATAGCAAAAGTTGTTAGCTAGATCACACCAAGCATAAACCTATAGCAAGAGCTGTTAGCTAGATCACACCTATCATTAACCTATAGCAAGAGCTGTTACCTAGATCACACCTACTATGAATCTATAGCAAGATCTGTTAGCTAGATTACACCTAGCATAATCCTATCTCAAAAGCTGTTAGCTAGATCACACCTAGCATGAATCTATAGCAAGAGCTGTTAGCTAGATCACACCTATCACGATTCTATAGCAAGAGCTGTTAGCTAGATCATACGTAGCATGAATCCATAGAAAGCGCTGTTAGCTAGATTACAACTATCACAAACCTATAGCAAGAGCTGTTAGCTAGATCACACCTATCTTGAATCTATAGTAAGAGCTGTTAGCTAGATCACACCTATAACAAACCTATAGCAAGAGCTGTTAGCTAGATCACACCTAGCATGAATCTATAGCAAGAGCTGTTAGCTAGATCACACCTAGCATAAACCTATAGCAAGAGCTGTTAGCTAGATCACACCTAGCATGAATCTATAGCAAGAGCTGTTAGCTAGATTTTACCTTTTTTTGAACCTATAGCAAGAGCTGTTAGCTAGATCACACCTATCACGAACCTAAAGCAAGAGCTGTTAGCTAGATCACACCTAGCATAAATCTATAGCAAGAGCTGTTAGCTTGATCATACCTATTACGATTCTATAGCAAGAGCTGTTAGCTAGATCACACCTATCATGAATCTATAGCAAGAGCTGTTAGCTAGATCACAACTAGCATGAATCTTGAGCAAGAGCTATTAGCTAGATCACACCTATCATGAATCTATAGTTAGAGCTGTTAGCTAGATCATACCTAGCATGAAACTATAGCAAAAGCTGTTAACTAATTCACACCTATCATGAACCTATAGCAAGAGCTGTTAGCTAGATCACACCTTTCATGAATCTATAGCAAGAGCTGTTAGCTAGATCACACCTATCACGAACCTATAGAAAGAGCTGTTAGCTAGATCAGACCTAGCATGAATCTATAGCAAGACCTTTTAGCTAGATCACAACTACCACGAACCTACAGCAAGAGCTTTTAGCTAGTTCACACTTATCACGAACCTATAGCAAGAGCTGTTAGCTAGATCACACCTAGCATGAATCTATAGAAAGAGCTGTTAGCTAGATCACACCTAGCATGAATCTTTAGCAAGAGCTTTTAGCTAGATCACCCCTATCACGATCCTATTGCAAGAGCTGATATCTAGATAACACCTAGCATGAAACTATAGCAAGAGCTGCTAGCTAGATCACACCTATCATAAATCTATAGCAAGAGCTGTTAGCTAGATCTCACCTATCACGAACTTATAGCAAGAGCTGTTAGCTAGATTACACCTAGCATGAATCTATAGCAAGAGCTGTTAGCTAGATCTTACCTATCACGAACCTATAGCAAGAGCTGTTAGCTAGATTACACTTAGCATGAACCTATAGCAAGAGCTGTTAGCTAGATCACACCTAGCATGAATCTTTAGCAAGAGCTGTTAGCTAGATCACACCTATCACGAACCTATAGCAAGAAGCTGTTAGCTAGATTACACCTGGCATAAAATTATAGCAAGAGCTGTTAGCTAGATCACATTTATTATGAATCTATAGCAAGAGCGTTTAGCTAGATCACACCTAGTATAAACCTATAGCAAAAGCTGTTAGCTAGATCACACCTAGCATGAATCTATAGCAAGAGCTGTTAGCTAGATCACACGTAGCATGAATCCATAGAAAGAGCTGTTAGCTAGATTACACCTATCACAAACCTATAGCAAGAGCTGTTAGCTAGATCACACCTATCTTGAATCTATAGTAAGAGCTGTTAGCTAGATCACACCTATCACGAACATATAGCAAGAGCTGTTAGCTAGATCACACCTAGCATGAATCTATAGCAAGAGCTGTAAGCTAGATCACACCTAGCATAAACCTATAGCAAGAGCTGTTAGCTAGATCACACCTAGCATGAATCTATAGCAAGAGCTGTTAGCTAGATCTCACCTTTTTTTAAACCTATAGCAAGAGCTGTTAGCTAGATCACACCTAGCATAAATCTATAGCAAGAGCTGTTAACTTGATCATACCTATTACGATTCTATAGCAAGAGCTGTTAGCTAGATCACACCTATCATGAAACTATAGCAAGAGCTGTTAGCTAGATCACACCTAGCATGAATCTTGAGCAAGAGCTGTTAGCTAGATCACACCTAGCATAAACCTATAGCAAGAGCTATTAGCTAGATCACAACTAGCATAAATCTTTAGCAAGAGCTGTTAGCTTGATCACACCTAGCATGAATCTTTAACAAGAGCTGTTAGCTTAATCACCCCTATCACGAACCTATACCAAGAGCTGTTAGCTAGATCACACATAGCATGAAACTATAGCAAGAGCTGCTAGCTAGATCACATCTATCACGAACCTATAGCAATAGCTGTTAGCTAGAAAACACCTAGCATGAATCTATAGCAAGACCATTTTGCTAGATCACACCTATCCCGAACCTATAGCAAGAGCTGTTAGCTAGATCACACCTAGCATGAATCTATAGCAAGAGCTGTTAGCTAGATCTTACCTTTCACGAACCTATAGCAAGAGCTGTTTGCTAGATTACACTTTGCATGAACCTAAAGCAAGAGCTGTTAGCTAGATCACACCTAGCATGAATCTTTAGCAAGAGCTGTTAGCTAGATCACACCTATCACGAACCTATAGCAAGAAGCTGTTAGCTAGATCACACCTAGCATGAATATATAGCAAGAGCTGTTAGCTAGATCACACCTATTATGAATCTATATCAAGAGCGTTTAGCTAGATCACACCTAGCATAAACCTATAGCAAAAGCTGTTAGCTAGATTACACCTATCACGAACCTATAGCAAGAGCTGTTAGCTAGATCACACCTATCATGAATCTATAGTTAGAGCTGTTAGCTAGATCACATCTATCACGAACCTATAGCAAGAGCTGTTAGCTAGATCACACCTAGCATGAATCTATAGCAAAAGTTGTTAGCTAGATCACACCAAGCATAAACCTATAGCAAGAGCTGTTAGCTAGATCACACCTACTATGAATCTATAGCAAGATCTGTTAGCTAGATTACACCTAGCATAATCCTATAGCAAAAGCTGTTAGCTAGATCACACCTAGCATGAATCTATAGCAAGAGCTGTTAGCTAGATCACACCTATCACGATTCTATAGCAAGAGCTGTTAGCTAGATCACACCTATCTTGAATCTATAGTAAGAGCTGTTAGCCAGATCACACCTATAACGAACCTATAGCAAGAGCTGTTAGCTAGATCTAACCTAGCATGAATCTATAGCAAGAGCTGTTAGCTAGATCACACCTAGCATAAACCTATAGCAAGAGCTGTTAGCTAGATCACACCTAGCTTGAATCTATAGCAAGAGCTGTTAGCTAGATCTCACCTTTTTTTGAACCTATAGCAAGAGCTGTTAGCTAGATCACACCTATCACGAACCTAAAGCAAGAGCTGTTAGCTAGATCACACCTAGCATAAATCTATAGCAAGAGCTGTTAGCTTGATCATACCTATTACGATTCTATAGCAAGAGCTGTTAGCTAGATCACACCTATCATGAAACTATAGCAAGAGCTGTTAGCTAGATCACAACTAGCATGAATCTTGAGCAAGAGCTGTTAGCTAGATCACACCTATCATTAATCTATAGCAAGAGCTGTTACCTAGATCACACCTACTATGAATCTATAGCAAGATCTGTTAGCTAGTTTACATCTAGCATAAACCTATAGCAAAAGCTGTTAGCTAGATCACACCTAGCATGAATCTATAGCAAGAGCTGTTAGCTAGATCACACCTATCACGATTTTATAGCAAGAGCTGTTAGCTAGATCACACGTAGCATGAATCCATAGAAAGAGCTGTTAGCTAGATTACACCTATCACAAACCTATAGCAAGAGCTGTAAGCTAGATCACACCTATCTTGAATCTATAGTAAGAGCTGTTAGCTAGATCACACCTATCACGAACATATAGCAAGAGCTGTTAGCTAGATCACACCTAGCATGAATCCATAGCAAGAGCTGTTAGCTAGATCACACCTAGCATAAACCTATAGCAAGAGCTGTTAGCTAGATCACACCTAGCATGAATCTATAGCAAGAGCTGTTAGCTAGATCTCACCTTTTTTGGAACCTATAGCAAGAGCTGTTAGCTAGATCACACCTAGCATAAATCTATAGCAAGAGCTGTTAACTTGATCATACCTATTACGATTCTATAGCAAGAGCTGTTAGCTAGATCACACCTATCATGAAACTATAGCAAGAGCTGTTAGCTAGATCACACCTAGCATGAATCTTGAGCAAGAGCTTTTAGCTAGATCACACCTAGCATAAACCTATAGCAAGAGCTATTAGCTAGATCACACCTAGCATAAATCTTTAGCAAGAGCTGTTAGCTTGATCACACCTAGCATGAATCTTTAGCAAGAGCTGTTAGCTAGATCACCCCTATCACGAACCTATACCAAGAGCTGTTAGCTAGATCACACCTAGCATGAAACTATAGCAAGAGCTGCTAGCTAGATCACATCTATCACGAACCTATAGCAATAGCTGTTAGCTAGAAAACACCTAGCATGAATCTATAGCAAGAGCTGTTTGCTAGATCACACCTATCCCGAACCTATAGCAAGAGCTGTTAGCTAGATCACACCTAGCATGAATCTATAGCAAGAGCTGTTAGCTAGATCTTACCTTTCACGAACCTATAGCAAGAGCTGTTTGCTAGATTACACTTTGCATGAATCTATAGCAAGAGCTGTTAGCTAGATCACACCTAGCATGAATCTTTAGCAAGAGCTGTTAGCTAGATCACACCTATCACGAACCTATAGCAAGAAGCTGTTAGCTAGATCACACCTAGCATGAATATATAGCAAGAGCTGTTAGCTAGATCACAACTAGCATGAATCTTGAGCAAGAGCTGTTAGCTAGATCACACCTATCATGAATCTATAGTTAGAGCTGTTAGCTAGATCATACCTAGCATGAAACTATAGCAAAAGCTGTTAACTAATTCACACCTATCATGAACCTATAGCAAGAGCTATTAGCTAGATCACACCTATCATGAATCTATAGCAAGAGCTGTTAGCTAGATCACACCTATCACGAACCTATAGAAAGAGCTGTTAGCTAGATCAGACCTAGCATGAATCTATAGCAAGACCTTTTAGCTAGATCACAACTACCACGAACCTACAGCAAGAGCTTTTAGCTAGTTCACACTTATCACGAACCTATAGCAAGAGCTGTTAGCTAGATCACACCTAGCATGAATCTGTAGAAAGAGCTGTTAGCTAGATCACACCTAGCATGAATCTTTAGCAAGAGCTTTTAGCTAGATCACCCCTATCACGATCCTATTGCAAGAGCTGATAGCTAGATAACACCTAGCATGAAACTATAGCAAGAGCTGCTAGCTAGATCACACCTATCATAAATCTATAGGAAGAGCTGTTAGCTAGATCTCACCTATCACGAACCTATAGCAAGAGCTGTTAGCTAGATTACACCTAGCATGAATCTATAGCAAGAGCTGTTAGCTAGATCTTACCTATCACGAACCTATAGCAAGAGCTGTTAGCTAGATTACACTTAGCATGAACCTATAGCAAGAGCTGTTAGCTAGATCACACCTAGCATGAATCTTTAGCAAGAGCTGTTAGCTAGAACACACCTATCACGAACCTATAGCAAGAAGCTGTTAGCTAGATTACACCTGGCATAAAATTATAGCAAGAGCTGTTAGCTAGATCACATCTATTATGAATCTATAGCAAGAGCGTTTAGCTAGATCACACCTAGCATAAACCTATAGCAAAAGCTGTTAGCTAGATCACACCTAGCATGAATCTATAGCAAAAGCTGTTAGCTAGATCACACCAAGCATAAACCTATAGCAAGAGCTGTTAGCTAGATCACACCTATCATTAATCTATAGCAAGAGCTGTTACCTAGATCACACCTACTATGAATCTATAGCAAGATCTGTTAGCTAGATTACACCTAGCATAAACCTATAGCAAAAGCTGTTAGCTAGATCACACCTAGCATGAATCTATAGCAAGAGCTGTTAGCTAGATCACACCTATCACGATTCTATAGCAAGAGCTGTTAGCTAGATCACACGTAGCATGAATCCATAGAAAGAGCTGTTAGCTAGATTACACCTATCACAAACCTATAGCAAGAGCTGTTAGCTAGATCACACCTATCTTAAATCTATAGTAAGAGCTATTAGCTAGATCACACCTATCACGAACATATAGCAAGAGATGTTAGCTAGATCACACCTAGCATGAATCTATAGCAAGAGCTGTTAGCTAGATCACACCTAGCATAAACCTATAGCAAGAGCTGTTAGCTAGATCACACCTAGCATGAATCTATAGCAAGAGCTGTTAGCTAGATCTCACCTTTTTTTGAACCTATAGCAAGAGCTGTTAGCTAGATCACACCTAGCATAAATCTATAGCAAGAGCTGTTAACTTGATCATACCTATTACGATTCTATAGCAAGAGCTGTTAGCTAGATCACACCTATCATGAAACTATAGCAAGAGCTGTTAGCTAGATCACACCTAGCATGAATCTTGAGCAAGAGCTGTTAGCTAGATCACACCTAGCATAAACCTATAGCAAGAGCTATTAGCTAGATCACACCTAGCATAAATCTTTAGCAAGAGCTGTTAGCTAGATCACGCCTATCACGAACCTATACCAAGAGCTGTTAGCTAGATCACACCTAGCATGAAACTATAGCAAGAGCTGCTAGCTAGATCACATCTATCACAAACCTATAGCAATAGCTGTTAGCTAGAAAACACCTAGCATGAATCTATAGCAAGAGCTGTTTGCTAGATAACACCTATCCCGAACCTATAGCAAGAGCTGTTAGCTAGATCACACCTAGCATGAATCTATAGCAAGAGCGATTAGCTAGATCTTACCTTTCACGAACGTATAGCAAGAGCTGTTTGCTAGATTACACTTTGCATGAACCTATAGCAAGAGCTGTTAGCTAGATCACACCTAGCATGAATCTTTAGCAAGAGCTGTTAGCTAGATCACACCTATCACGAACCTATAGCAAGAAGCTGTTAGCTAGATCACACCTAGCATGAATATATAGCAAGAGCTGTTAGCTAGATCACACCTATTATGAATCTATAGCAAGAGCGTTTAGCTAGATCACACCTAGCATAAACCTATAGCAAAAGCTGTTAGCTAGATCACACCTTTCATGAATCTATAGCAAGAGCTGTTAGCTAGATCACACCTATCACGAACCTATAGAAAGAGCTGTTAGCTAGATCAGACCTAGCATGAATCTATAGCAAGACCTTTTAGCTAGATCACAACTACCACGAACCTACAGCAAGAGCTTTTAGCTAGTTCACACTTATCACGAACCTATAGCAAGAGCTGTTAGCTAGATCACACCTAGCATGAATCTGTAGAAAGAGCTGTTAGCTAGATCACACCTAGCATGAATCTTTAGCAAGAGCTTTTAGCTAGATCACCCCTATCACGATCCTATTGCAAGAGCTGATAGCTAGATAACACCTAGCATGAAACTATAGCAAGAGCTGCTAGCTAGATCACACCTATCATAAATCTATAGGAAGAGCTGTTAGCTAGATCTCACCTATCACGAACCTATAGCAAGAGCTGTTAGCTAGATTACACCTAGCATGAATCTATAGCAAGAGCTGTTAGCTAGATCTTACCTATCACGAACCTATAGCAAGAGCTGTTAGCTAGATTACACTTAGCATGAACCTATAGCAAGAGCTGTTAGCTAGATCACACCTAGCATGAATCTTTAGCAAGAGCTGTTAGCTAGAACACACCTATCACGAACCTATAGCAAGAAGCTGTTAGCTAGATTACACCTGGCATAAAATTATAGCAAGAGCTGTTAGCTAGATCACATCTATTATGAATCTATAGCAAGAGCGTTTAGCTAGATCACACCTAGCATAAACCTATAGCAAAAGCTGTTAGCTAGATCACACCTAGCATGAATCTATAGCAAGAGCTCTTAGCTAGATCACACCAAGCATAAACCTATAGCAAGAGCTGTTAGCTAGATCACACCTATCATTAATCTATAGCAAGAGCTGTTACCTAGATCACACCTACTATGAATCTATAGCAAGATCTGTTAGCTAGATTACACCTAGCATAAACCTATAGCAAAAGCTGTTAGCTAGATCACACCTAGCATGAATCTATAGCAAGAGCTGTTAGCTAGATCACACCTATCACGATTCTATAGCAAGAGCTGTTAGCTAGATCACACGTAGCATGAATCCATAGAAAGAGCTGTTAGCTAGATTACACCTATCACAAACCTATAGCAAGAGCTGTTAGCTAGATCACACCTATCTTGAATCTATAGTAAGAGCTGTTAGCTAGATCACACCTATCACGAACATATAGCAAGAGATGTAAGCTAGATCACACCTAGCATGAATCTATAGCAAGAGCTGTTAGCTAGATCACACCTAGCATAAACATATAGCAAGAGCTGTTAGCTAGATCACACCTAGCATGAATCTATAGCAAGAGCTGTTAGCTAGATCTCACCTTTTTTTGAACCTATAGCAAGAGCTGTTAGCTAGATCACACCTAGCATAAATCTATAGCAAGAGCTGTTAACTTGATCATACCTATTACGATTCTATAGCAAGAGCTGTTAGCTAGATCACACCTATCATGAAACTATAGCAAGAGCTGTTAGTTAGATCACACCTAGCATGAATCTTGAGCAAGAGCTGTTAGCTAGATCACACCTAGCATAAACCTATAGCAAGAGCTATTAGCTAGATCACACCTAGCATAAATCTTTAGCAAGAGCTGTTAGCTAGATCACCCCTATCACGAACCTATACCAAGAGCTGTTAGCTAGATCACACCTAGCATGAAACTATAGCAAGAGCTGCTAGCTAGATCACATCTATCACAAACCTATAGCAATAGCTGTTAGCTAGAAAACACCTAGCATGAATCTATAGCAAGAGCTGTTTGCTAGATCACACCTATCCCGAACCTATAGCAAGAGCTGTTAGCTAGATCACACCTAGCATGAATCTATAGCAAGAGCTGTTAGCTAGATCTTACCTTTCACGAACCTATAGCAAGAGCTGTTTGCTAGATTACACTTTGCATGAACCTATAGCAAGAGCTGTTAGCTAGATCACACCTAGCATGAATCTTTAGCAAGAGCTGTTAGCTAGATCACACCTATCACGAACCTATAGCAAGAAGCTGTTAGCTAGATCACACCTAGCATGAATATATAGCAAGAGCTGTTAGCTAGATCACACCTATTATGAATCTATAGCAAGAGCGTTTAGCTAGATTACACCTAGCATAAACCTATAGCAAAAGCTGTTAGCTAGATTACACCTATCACGAACCTATAGCAAGAGCTGTTAGCTAGATCACACCTATCATGAATCTATAGTTAGAGCTGTTAGCTAGATCACACCTATCACGAACCTATAGCAAGAGCTGTTAGCTAGATCACACCTAGCATGAATCTATAGCAAAAGTTGTTAGCTAGATCACACCAAGCATAAACCTATAGCAAGAGCTGTTAGCTAGATCACACCTATCATTAACCTATAGCAAGAGCTCTTACCTAGATCACACCTACTATGAATCTATAGCAAGATCTGTTAGCTAGATTACACCTAGCATAATCCTATAGCAAAAGCTGTTAGCTAGATCATACCTAGCATGAATCTATAGCAAGAGCTGTTAGCTAGATCACACCTATCACGATTCTATAACAAGAGCTTTTAGCTAGATCACACGTAGCATGAATCCATAGAAAGCGCTGTTAGCTAGATTACACCTATCACAAACCTATAGCAAGAGCTGTTAGCTAGATCACACCTATCTTGAATCTATAGTAAGAGCTGTTAGCTAGATCACACCTATAACGAACCTATAGCAAGAGCTGTTAGCTAGATCACACCTAGCATGAATCTATAGCAAGAGCTGTTAGCTAGATCACACCTAGCATAAACCTATAGCAAGAGCTGTTAGCTAGATCACACCTAGCATGAATCTATAGCAAGAGCTGTTAGCTAGATCTCACCTTTTTTGAACCTATAGCAAGAGCTGTTAGCTAGATCACACCTATCACGAACCTAAAGCAAGAGCTGTTAGCTAGATCACACCTAGCATAAATCTATAGCAAGAGCTGTTAGCTTGATCATACCTATTACGATTCTATAGCAAGAGCTGTTAGCTAGATCACACCTAGCATGAAACTATAGCAAGAGCTGCTAGCTAGATCACATCTATCACGAACCTATAGCAATAGCTGTTAGCTAGAAAACACCTAGCATGAATCTATAGCAAGAGCTGTTAGCTAGATCACACCTATCACGAACCTATAGCAAGAAGCTGTTAGCTAGATCACACCTAGCATGAATATATAGCAAGAGCTGTTAGCTAGATCACAACTAGCATGAATCTTGAGCAAGAGCTGTTAGCTAGATCACACCTATCATGAATCTATAGTTAGAGCTGTTAGCTAGATCATACCTAGCATGAAACTATAGCAAAAGCTGTTAACTAATTCACACCTATCATGAACCTATAGCAAGAGCTGTTAGCTAGATCACACCTTTCATGAATCTATAGCAAGAGCTGTTAGCTAGATCACACCTATCACGAACCTATAGAAAGAGCTGTTAGCTAGATCAGACCTAGCATGAATCTATAGCAAGACCTTTTAGCTAGATCACAACTACCACGAACCTACAGCAAGAGCTTTTAGCTAGTTCACACTTATCACGAACCTATAGCAAGAGCTGTTAGCTAGATCACACCTAGCATGAATCTATAGAAAGAGCTGTTAGCTAGATCACACCTAGCATGAATCTTTAGCAAGAGCTTTTAGCTAGATCACCCCTATCACGATCCTATTGCAAGAGATGATAGCTAGATAACACCTAGCATGAAACTATAGCAAGAGCTGCTAGCTAGATCACACCTATCATAAATCTATAGCAAGAGCTGTTAGCTAGATCTCACCTATCACGAACCTATAGCAAGAGCTGTTAGCTAGATTACACCTAGCATGAATCTATAGCAAGAGCTGTTAGCTAGATCTTACCTATCACGAACCTATAGCAAGAGCTGTTAGCTAGATTACACTTAGCATGAACCTATAGCAAGAGCTGTTAGCTAGATCACACCTAGCATGAATCTTTAGCAAGAGCTGTTAGCTAGATCACACCTATTACGAACCTATAGCAAGAAGCTGTTAGCTAGATTACACCTGGCATAAAATTATAGCAAGAGCTGTTAGCTAGATCACACCTATCTTGAATCTATAGTAAGAGCTGTTAGCTAGATCACACCTATCACGAACATATAGCAAGAGCTGTTAGCTAGATCACACCTAGCATGAATCTATAGCAAGAGCTGTAAGCTAGATCACACCTAGCATAAACCTATAGCAAGAGCTGTTAGCTAGATCACACCTAGCATGAATCTATAGCAAGAGCTGTTAGCTAGATCTCACCTTTTTTTAAACCTATAGCAAGAGCTGTTAGCTAGATCACACCTAGCATAAATCTATAGCAAGAGCTGTTAACTTGATCATACCTATTACGATTCTATAGCAAGAGCTGTTAGCTAGATCACACCTATCATGAAACTATAGCAAGAGCTGTTAGCTAGATCACACCTAGCATGAATCTTGAGCAAGAGCTGTTAGCTAGATCACACCTAGCATAAACCTATAGCAAGAGCTATTAGCTAGATCACAACTAGCATAAATCTTTAGCAAGAGCTGTTAGCTTGATCACACCTAGCATGAATCTTTAACAAGAGCTGTTAGCTAGATCACCCCTATCACGAACCTATACCAAGAGCTGTTAGCTAGATCACACCTAGCATGAAACTATAGCAAGAGCTGCTAGCTAGATCACATCTATCACGAACCTATAGCAATAGCTGTTAGCTAGAAAACACCTAGCATGAATCTATAGCAAGACCATTTTGCTAGATCACACCTATCCCGAACCTATAGCAAGAGCTGTTAGCTAGATCACACCTAGCATGAATCTATAGCAAGAGCTGTTAGCTAGATCTTACCTTTCACGAACCTATAGCAAGAGCTGTTTGCTAGATTACACTTTGCATGAACCTAAAGCAAGAGCTGTTAGCTAGATCACACCTAGCATGAATCTTTAGCAAGAGCTGTTAGCTAGATCACACCTATCACGAACCTATAGCAAGAAGCTGTTAGCTAGATCACACCTAGCATGAATATATAGCAAGAGCTGTTAGCTAGATCACACCTATTATGAATCTATATCAAGAGCGTTTAGCTAGATCACACCTAGCATAAACCTATAGCAAAAGCTGTTAGCTAGATTACACCTATCACGAACCTATAGCAAGAGCTGTTAGCTAGATCACACCTATCATGAATCTATAGTTAGAGCTGTTAGCTAGATCACATCTATCACGAACCTATAGCAAGAGCTGTTAGCTAGATCACACCTAGCATGAATCTATAGCAAAAGTTGTTAGCTAGATCACACCAAGCATAAACCTATAGCAAGAGCTGTTAGCTAGATCACACCTACTATGAATCTATAGCAAGATCTGTTAGCTAGATTACACCTAGCATAATCCTATAGCAAAAGCTGTTAGCTAGATCACACCTAGCATGAATCTATAGCAAGAGCTGTTAGCTAGATCACACCTATCACGATTCTATAGCAAGAGCTGTTAGCTAGATCACACGTAGCATGAATCCATAGAAAGCGCTGTTAGCTAGATTACTCCTATCACAAACCTATAGCAAGAGCTGTTAGCTAGATCACACCTATCTTGAATCTATAGTAAGAGCTGTTAGCCAGATCACACCTATAACGAACCTATAGCAAGAGCTGTTAGCTAGATCTAACCTAGCATGAATCTATAGCAAGAGCTGTTAGCTAGATCACACCTAGCATAAACCTATAGCAAGAGCTGTTAGCTAGATCACACCTAGCTTGAATCTATAGCAAGAGCTGTTAGCTAGATCTCACCTTTTTTTGAACCTATAGCAAGAGCTGTTAGCTAGATCACACCTATCACGAACCTAAAGCAAGAGCTGTTAGCTAGATCACACCTAGCATAAATCTATAGCAAGAGCTGTTAGCTTGATCATACCTATTACGATTCTATAGCAAGAGCTGTTAGCTAGATCACACCTATCATGAAACTATAGCAAGAGCTGTTAGCTAGATCACAACTAGCATGAATCTTGAGCAAGAGCTGTTAGCTAGATCACACCTATCATTAATCTATAGCAAGAGCTGTTACCTAGATCACACCTACTATGAATCTATAGCAAGATCTGTTAGCTAGTTTACATCTAGCATAAACCTATAGCAAAAGCTGTTAGCTAGATCACACCTAGCATGAATCTATAGCAAGAGCTGTTAGCTAGATCACACCTATCACGATTTTATAGCAAGAGCTGTTAGCTAGATCACACGTAGCATGAATCCATAGAAAGAGCTGTTAGCTAGATTACACCTATCACAAACCTATAGCAAGAGCTGTAAGCTAGATCACACCTATCTTGAATCTATAGTAAGAGCTGTTAGCTAGATCACACCAATCACGAACATATAGCAAGAGCTGTTAGCTAGATCACACCTAGCATGAATCCATAGCAAGAGCTGTTAGCTAGATCACACCTAGCATAAACCTATAGCAAGAGCTGTTAGCTAGATCACACCTAGCATGAATCTATAGCAAGAGCTGTTAGCTAGATCTCACCTTTTTTGGAACCTATAGCAAGAGCTGTTAGCTAGATCACACCTAGCATAAATCTATAGCAAGAGCTGTTAACTTGATCATACCTATTACGATTCTATAGCAAGAGCTGTTAGCTAGATCACACCTATCATGAAACTATAGCAAGAGCTGTTAGCTAGATCACACCTAGCATGAATCTTGAGCAAGAGCTTTTAGCTAGATCACACCTAGCATAAACCTATAGCAAGAGCTATTAGCTAGATCACACCTAGCATAAATCTTTAGCAAGAGCTGTTAGCTTGATCACACCTAGCATGAATCTTTAGCAAGAGCTGTTAGCTAGATCACCCCTATCACGAACCTATACCAAGAGCTGTTAGCTAGATCACACCTAGCATGAAACTATAGCAAGAGCTGCTAGCTAGATCACATCTATCACGAACCTATAGCAATAGCTGTTAGCTAGAAAACACCTAGCATGAATCTATAGCAAGAGCTGTTTGCTAGATCACACCTATCCCGAACCTATAGCAAGAGCTGTTAGCTAGATCACACCTAGCATGAATCTTTAGCAAGAGCTGTTAGCTAGATCACACCTATTACGAACCTATAGCAAGAAGCTGTTAGCTAGATTACACCTGGCATAAAATTATAGCAAGAGCTGTTAGCTAGATCACACCTATCTTGAATCTATAGTAAGAGCTGTTAGCTAGATCACACCTATCACGAACATATAGCAAGAGCTGTTAGCTAGATCACACCTAGCATGAATCTATAGCAAGAGCTGTAAGCTAGATCACACCTAGCATAAACCTATAGCAAGAGCTGTTAGCTAGATCACACCTAGCATGAATCTATAGCAAGAGCTGTTAGCTAGATCTCACCTTTTTTTAAACCTATAGCAAGAGCTGTTAGCTAGATCACACCTAGCATAAATCTATAGCAAGAGCTGTTAACTTGATCATACCTATTACGATTCTATAGCAAGAGCTGTTAGCTAGATCACACCTATCATGAAACTATAGCAAGAGCTGTTAGCTAGATCACACCTAGCATGAATCTTGAGCAAGAGCTGTTAGCTAGATCACACCTAGCATAAACCTATAGCAAGAGCTATTAGCTAGATCACAACTAGCATAAATCTTTAGCAAGAGCTGTTAGCTTGATCACACCTAGCATGAATCTTTAACAAGAGCTGTTAGCTAGATCACCCCTATCACGAACCTATACCAAGAGCTGTTAGCTAGATCACACCTAGCATGAAACTATAGCAAGAGCTGCTAGCTAGATCACATCTATCACGAACCTATAGCAATAGCTGTTAGCTAGAAAACACCTAGCATGAATCTATAGCAAGACCATTTTGCTAGATCACACCTATCCCGAACCTATAGCAAGAGCTGTTAGCTAGATCACACCTAGCATGAATCTATAGCAAGAGCTGTTAGCTAGATCTTACCTTTCACGAACCTATAGCAAGAGCTGTTTGCTAGATTACACTTTGCATGAACCTAAAGCAAGAGCTGTTAGCTAGATCACACCTAGCATGAATCTTTAGCAAGAGCTGTTAGCTAGATCACACCTATCACGAACCTATAGCAAGAAGCTGTTAGCTAGATCACACCTAGCATGAATATATAGCAAGAGCTGTTAGCTAGATCACACCTATTATGAATCTATATCAAGAGCGTTTAGCTAGATCACACCTAGCATAAACCTATAGCAAAAGCTGTTAGCTAGATTACACCTATCACGAACCTATAGCAAGAGCTGTTAGCTAGATCACACCTATCATGAATCTATAGTTAGAGCTGTTAGCTAGATCACATCTATCACGAACCTATAGCAAGAGCTGTTAGCTAGATCACACCTAGCATGAATCTATAGCAAAAGTTGTTAGCTAGATCACACCAAGCATAAACCTATAGCAAGAGCTGTTAGCTAGATCACACCTACTATGAATCTATAGCAAGATCTGTTAGCTAGATTACACCTAGCATAATCCTATAGCAAAAGCTGTTAGCTAGATCACACCTAGCATGAATCTATAGCAAGAGCTGTTAGCTAGATCACACCTATCACGATTCTATAGCAAGAGCTGTTAGCTAGATCACACGTAGCATGAATCCATAGAAAGCGCTGTTAGCTAGATTACTCCTATCACAAACCTATAGCAAGAGCTGTTAGCTAGATCACACCTATCTTGAATCTATAGTAAGAGCTGTTAGCCAGATCACACCTATAACGAACCTATAGCAAGAGCTGTTAGCTAGATCTAACCTAGCATGAATCTATAGCAAGAGCTGTTAGCTAGATCACACCTAGCATAAACCTATAGCAAGAGCTGTTAGCTAGATCACACCTAGCTTGAATCTATAGCAAGAGCTGTTAGCTAGATCTCACCTTTTTTTGAACCTATAGCAAGAGCTGTTAGCTAGATCACACCTATCACGAACCTAAAGCAAGAGCTGTTAGCTAGATCACACCTAGCATAAATCTATAGCAAGAGCTGTTAGCTTGATCATACCTATTACGATTCTATAGCAAGAGCTGTTAGCTAGATCACACCTATCATGAAACTATAGCAAGAGCTGTTAGCTAGATCACAACTAGCATGAATCTTGAGCAAGAGCTGTTAGCTAGATCACACCTATCATTAATCTATAGCAAGAGCTGTTACCTAGATCACACCTACTATGAATCTATAGCAAGATCTGTTAGCTAGTTTACATCTAGCATAAACCTATAGCAAAAGCTGTTAGCTAGATCACACCTAGCATGAATCTATAGCAAGAGCTGTTAGCTAGATCACACCTATCACGATTTTATAGCAAGAGCTGTTAGCTAGATCACACGTAGCATGAATCCATAGAAAGAGCTGTTAGCTAGATTACACCTATCACAAACCTATAGCAAGAGCTGTAAGCTAGATCACACCTATCTTGAATCTATAGTAAGAGCTGTTAGCTAGATCACACCTATCACGAACATATAGCAAGAGCTGTTAGCTAGATCACACCTAGCATGAATCCATAGCAAGAGCTGTTAGCTAGATCACACCTAGCATAAACCTATAGCAAGAGCTGTTAGCTAGATCACACCTAGCATGAATCTATAGCAAGAGCTGTTAGCTAGATCTCACCTTTTTTGGAACCTATAGCAAGAGCTGTTAGCTAGATCACACCTAGCATAAATCTATAGCAAGAGCTGTTAACTTGATCATACCTATTACGATTCTATAGCAAGAGCTGTTAGCTAGATCACACCTATCAAGAAACTATAGCAAGAGCTGTTAGCTAGATCACACCTAGCATGAATCTTGAGCAAGAGCTTTTAGCTAGATCACACCTAGCATAAACCTATAGCAAGAGCTATTAGCTAGATCACACCTAGCATAAATCTTTAGCAAGAGCTGTTAGCTTGATCACACCTAGCATAAATCTTTAGCAACAGCTGTTAGCTAGATCACCCCTATCACGAACCTATACCAAGAGCTGTTAGCTAGATCACACCTAGCATGAAACTATAGCAAGAGCTGCTAGCTAGATCACATCTATCACGAACCTATAGCAATAGCTGTTAGCTAGAAAACACCTAGCATGAATCTATAGCAAGAGCTGTTTGCTAGATCACACCTATCCCGAACCTATAGCAAGAGCTGTTAGCTAGATCACACCTAGCATGAATCTATAGCAAGAGCTGTTAGCTAGATCTTACCTTTCACGAACCTATAGCAAGAGCTGTTTGCTAGATTACACTTTGCATGAATCTATAGCAAGAGCTGTTAGCTAGATCACACCTAGCATGAATCTTTAGCAAGAGCTGTTAGCTAGATCACACCTATCACGAACCTATAGCAAGAAGCTGTTAGCTAGATCACACCTAGCATGAATATATAGCAAGAGCTGTTAGCTAGATCACAACTAGCATGAATCTTGAGCAAGAGCTGTTAGCTAGATCACACCTATCATGAATCTATAGTTAGAGCTGTTAGCTAGATCATACCTAGCATGAAACTATAGCAAAAGCTGTTAACTAATTCACACCTATCATGAACCTATAGCAAGAGCTATTAGCTAGATCACACCTATCATGAATCTATAGCAAGAGCTGTTAGCTAGATCACACCTATCACGAACCTATAGAAAGAGCTGTTAGCTAGATCAGACCTAGCATGAATCTATAGCAAGACCTTTTAGCTAGATCACAACTACCACGAACCTACAGCAAGAGCTTTTAGCTAGTTCACACTTATCACGAACCTATAGCAAGAGCTGTTAGCTAGATCACACCTAGCATGAATCTGTAGAAAGAGCTGTTAGCTAGATCACACCTAGCATGAATCTTTAGCAAGAGCTTTTAGCTAGATCACCCCTATCACGATCCTATTGCAAGAGCTGATAGCTAGATAACACCTAGCATGAAACTATAGCAAGAGCTGCTAGCTAGATCACACCTATCATAAATCTATAGGAAGAGCTGTTAGCTAGATCTCACCTATCACGAACCTATAGCAAGAGCTGTTAGCTAGATTACACCTAGCATGAATCTATAGCAAGAGCTGTTAGCTAGATCTTACCTATCACGAACCTATAGCAAGAGCTGTTAGCTAGATTACACTTAGCATGAACCTATAGCAAGAGCTGTTAGCTAGATCACACCTAGCATGAATCTTTAGCAAGAGCTGTTAGCTAGAACACACCTATCACGAACCTATAGCAAGAAGCTGTTAGCTAGATTACACCTGGCATAAAATTATAGCAAGAGCTGTTAGCTAGATCACATCTATTATGAATCTATAGCAAGAGCGTTTAGCTAGATCACACCTAGCATAAACCTATAGCAAAAGCTGTTAGCTAGATCACACCTAGCATGAATCTATAGCAAAAGCTGTTAGCTAGATCACACCAAGCATAAACCTATAGCAAGAGCTGTTAGCTAGATCACACCTATCATTAATCTATAGCAAGAGCTGTTACCTAGATCACACCTACTATGAATCTATAGCAAGATCTGTTAGCTAGATTACACCTAGCATAAACCTATAGCAAAAGCTGTTAGCTAGATCACACCTAGCATGAATCTATAGCAAGAGCTGTTAGCTAGATCACACCTATCACGATTCTATAGCAAGAGCTGTTAGCTAGATCACACGTAGCATGAATCCATAGAAAGAGCTGTTAGCTAGATTACACCTATCACAAACCTATAGCAAGAGCTGTTAGCTAGATCACACCTATCTTAAATCTATAGTAAGAGCTATTAGCTAGATCACACCTATCACGAACATATAGCAAGAGATGTTAGCTAGATCACACCTAGCATGAATCTATAGCAAGAGCTGTTAGCTAGATCACACCTAGCATAAACCTATAGCAAGAGCTGTTAGCTAGATCACACCTAGCATGAATCTATAGCAAGAGCTGTTAGCTAGATCTCACCTTTTTTTGAACCTATAGCAAGAGCTGTTAGCTAGATCACACCTAGCATAAATCTATAGCAAGAGCTGTTAACTTGATCATACCTATTACGATTCTATAGCAAGAGCTGTTAGCTAGATCACACCTATCATGAAACTATAGCAAGAGCTGTTAGCTAGATCACACCTAGCATGAATCTTGAGCAAGAGCTGGTAGCTAGATCACACCTAGCATAAACCTATAGCAAGAGCTATTAGCTAGATCACACCTAGCATAAATCTTTAGCAAGAGCTGTTAGCTAGATCACGCCTATCACGAACCTATACCAAGAGCTGTTAGCTAGATCACACCTAGCATGAAACTATAGCAAGAGCTGCTAGCTAGATCACATCTATCACAAACCTATAGCAATAGCTGTTAGCTAGAAAACACCTAGCATGAATCTATAGCAAGAGCTGTTTGCTAGATAACACCTATCCCGAACCTATAGCAAGAGCTGTTAGCTAGATCACACCTAGCATGAATCTATAGCAAGAGCGATTAGCTAGATCTTACCTTTCACGAACGTATAGCAAGAGCTGTTTGCTAGATTACACTTTGCATGAACCTATAGCAAGAGCTGTTAGCTAGATCACACCTAGCATGAATCTTTAGCAAGAGCTGTTAGCTAGATCACACCTATCACGAACCTATAGCAAGAAGCTGTTAGCTAGATCACACCTAGCATGAATATATAGCAAGAGCTGTTAGCTAGATCACACCTATTATGAATCTATAGCAAGAGCGTTTAGCTAGATCACACCTAGCATAAACCTATAGCAAAAGCTGTTAGCTAGATCACACCTTTCATGAATCTATAGCAAGAGCTGTTAGCTAGATCACACCTATCACGAACCTATAGAAAGAGCTGTTAGCTAGATCAGACCTAGCATGAATCTATAGCAAGACCTTTTAGCTAGATCACAACTACCACGAACCTACAGCAAGAGCTTTTAGCTAGTTCACACTTATCACGAACCTATAGCAAGAGCTGTTAGCTAGATCACACCTAGCATGATTCTGTAGAAAGAGCTGTTAGCTAGATCACACCTAGCATGAATCTTTAGCAAGAGCTTTTAGCTAGATCACCCCTATCACGATCCTATTGCAAGAGCTGATAGCTAGATAACACCTAGCATGAAACTATAGCAAGAGCTGCTAGCTAGATCACACCTATCATAAATCTATAGGAAGAGCTGTTAGCTAGATCTCACCTATCACGAACCTATAGCAAGAGCTGTTAGCTAGATTACACCTAGCATGAATCTATAGCAAGAGCTGTTAGCTAGATCTTACCTATCACGAACCTATAGCAAGAGCTGTTAGCTAGATTACACTTAGCATGAACCTATAGCAAGAGCTGTTAGCTAGATCACACCTAGCATGAATCTTTAGCAAGAGCTGTTAGCTAGAACACACCTATCACGAACCTATAGCAAGAAGCTGTTAGCTAGATTACACCTGGCATAAAATTATAGCAAGAGCTGTTAGCTAGATCACATCTATTATGAATCTATAGCAAGAGCGTTTAGCTAGATCACACCTAGCATAAACCTATAGCAAAAGCTGTTAGCTAGATCACACCTAGCATGAATCTATAGCAAGAGCTGTTAGCTAGATCACACCAAGCATAAACCTATAGCAAGAGCTGTTAGCTAGATCACACCTATCATTAATCTATAGCAAGAGCTGTTACCTAGATCACACCTACTATGAATCTATAGCAAGATCTGTTAGCTAGATTACACCTAGCATAAACCTATAGCAAAAGCTGTTAGCTAGATCACACCTAGCATGAATCTATAGCAAGAGCTGTTAGCTAGATCACACCTATCACGATTCTTTAGCAAGAGCTGTTAGCTAGATCACACGTAGCATGAATCCATAGAAAGAGCTGTTAGCTAGATTACACCTATCACAAACCTATAGCAAGAGCTGTTAGCTAGATCACACCTATCTTGAATCTATAGTAAGAGCTGTTAGCTAGATCACACCTATCACGAACATATAGCAAGAGATGTAAGCTAGATCACACCTAGCATGAATCTATAGCAAGAGCTGTTAGCTAGATCACACCTAGCATAAACCTATAGCAAGAGCTGTTAGCTAGATCACACCTAGCATGAATCTATAGCAAGAGCTGTTAGCTAGATCTCACCTTTTTTTGAACCTATAGCAAGAGCTGTTAGCTAGATCACACCTAGCATAAATCTATAGCAAGAGCTGTTAACTTGATCATACCTATTACGATTCTATAGCAAGAGCTGTTAGCTAGATCACACCTATCATGAAACTATAGCAAGAGCTGTTAGCTAGATCACACCTAGCATGAATCTTGAGCAAGAGCTGTTAGCTAGATCACACCTAGCATAAACCTATAGCAAGAGCTATTAGCTAGATCACACCTAGCATAAATCTTTAGCAAGAGCTGTTAGCTAGATCACCCCTATCACGAACCTATACCAAGAGCTGTTAGCTAGATCACACCTAGCATGAAACTATAGCAAGAGCTGCTAGCTAGATCACATCTATCACAAACCTATAGCAATAGCTGTTAGCTAGAAAACACCTAGCATGAATCTATAGCAAGAGCTGTTTGCTAGATCACACCTATCCCGAACCTATAGCAAGAGCTGTTAGCTAGATCACACCTAGCATGAATCTATAGCAAGAGCTGTTAGCTAGATCTTACCTTTCACGAACCTATAGCAAGAGCTGTTTGCTAGATTACACTTTGCATGAACCTATAGCAAGAGCTGTTAGCTAGATCACACCTAGCATGAATCTTTAGCAAGAGCTGTTAGCTAGATCACACCTATCACGAACCTATAGCAA
Organism: Biomphalaria sudanica; assembly: GCA_036873155.1. NCBI lineage: Eukaryota > Metazoa > Mollusca > Gastropoda > Planorbidae > Biomphalaria > Biomphalaria sudanica. The sequence continues at coordinate 128,160 of JAZGLO010001246.1, read as the reverse complement.
GAAGCTGTTAGCTAGATCACACCTAGCATGAATATATAGCAAGAGCTGTTAGCTAGATCACACCTATTATGAATCTATAGCAAGAGCGTTTAGCTAGATCACACCTAGCATAAACCTATAGCAAAAGCTGTTAGCTAGATTACACCTATCACGAACCTATAGCAAGAGCTGTTAGCTAGATCACACCTATCATGAATCTATAGTTAGAGCTGTTAGCTAGATCACACCTATCACGAACCTATAGCAAGAGCTGTTAGCTAGATCACACCTAGCATGAATCTATAGCAAAAGTTGTTAGCTAGATCACACCAAGCATAAACCTATAGCAAGAGCTGTTAGCTAGATCACACCTATCATTAACCTATAGCAAGAGCTCTTACCTAGATCACACCTACTATGAATCTATAGCAAGATCTGTTAGCTAGATTACACCTAGCATAATCCTATAGCAAAAGCTGTTAGCTAGATCATACCTAGCATGAATCTATAGCAAGAGCTGTTAGCTAGATCACACCTATCACGATTCTATAACAAGAGCTTTTAGCTAGATCACACGTAGCATGAATCCATAGAAAGCGCTGTTAGCTAGATTACTTCTATCACAAACCTATAGCAAGAGCTGTTAGCTAGATCACACCTATCTTGAATCTATAGTAAGAGCTGTTAGCTAGATCACACCTATAACGAACCTATAGCAAGAGCTGTTAGCTAGATCACACCTAGCATGAATCTATAGCAAGAGCTGTTAGCTAGATCACACCTAGCATGAATCTATAGCAAGAGCTGTTAGCTAGATCTCACCTTTTTTGAACCTATAGCAAGAGCTGTTAGCTAGATCACACCTATCACGAACCTAAAGCAAGAGCTGTTAGCTAGATCACACCTAGCATAAATCTATAGCAAGAGCTGTTAGCTTGATCATACCTATTACGATTCTATAGCAAGAGCTGTTAGCTAGATCACACCTAGCATGAAACTATAGCAAGAGCTGCTAGCTAGATCACATCTATCACGAACCTATAGCAATAGCTGTTAGCTAGAAAACACCTAGCATGAATCTATAGCAAGAGCTGTTAGCTAGATCACACCTATCACGAACCTATAGCAAGAAGCTGTTAGCTAGATCACACCTAGCATGAATATATAGCAAGAGCTGTTAGCTAGATCACAACTAGCATGAATCTTGAGCAAGAGCTGTTAGCTAGATCACACCTATCATGAATCTATAGTTAGAGCTGTTAGCTAGATCATACCTAGCATGAAACTATAGCAAAAGCTGTTAACTAATTCACACCTATCATGAACCTATAGCAAGAGCTGTTAGCTAGATCACACCTTTCATGAATCTATAGCAAGAGCTGTTAGCTAGATCACACCTATCACGAACCTATAGAAAGAGCTGTTAGCTAGATCAGACCTAGCATGAATCTATAGCAAGACCTTTTAGCTAGATCACAACTACCACGAACCTACAGCAAGAGCTTTTAGCTAGTTCACACTTATCACGAACCTATAGCAAGAGCTGTTAGCTAGATCACACCTAGCATGAATCTATAGAAAGAGCTGTTAGCTAGATCACACCTAGCATGAATCTTTAGCAAGAGCTTTTAGCTAGATCACCCCTATCACGATCCTATTGCAAGAGCTGATAGCTAGATAACACCTAGCAAGAAACTATAGCAAGAGCTGCTAGCTAGATCACACCTATCATAAATCTATAGCAAGAGCTGTTAGCTAGATCTCACCTATCACGAACCTATAGCAAGAGCTGTTAGCTAGATTACACCTAGCATGAATCTATAGCAAGAGCTGTTAGCTAGATCTTACCTATCACGAACCTATAGCAAGAGCTGTTAGCTAGATTACACTTAGCATGAACCTATAGCAAGAGCTGTTAGCTAGATCACACCTAGCATGAATCTTTAGCAAGAGCTGTTAGCTAGATCACACCTATTACGAACCTATAGCAAGAAGCTGTTAGCTAGATTACACCTGGCATAAAATTATAGCAAGAGCTGTTAGCTAGATCACATCTATTATGAATCTATAGCAAGAGCGTTTAGCTAGATCACACCTAGCATAAACCTATAGCAAAAGCTGTTAGCTAGATCACACCTAGCATGAATCTATAGCAAGAGCTGTTAGCTAGATCACACCAAGCATAAACCTATAGCAAGAGCTGTTAGCTAGATCACACCTATCATTAATCTATAGCAAGAGCTGTTACTTAGATCACACCTACTATGAATCTATAGCAAGATCTGTTAGCTAGATTACACCTAGCATAAACCTATAGCAAAAGCTGTTAGCTAGATCACACCTAGCATGAATCTATAGCAAGAGCTGTTAGCTAGATCACACCTATCACGATTCTATAGCAAGAGCTGTTAGCTAGATCACACGTAGCATGCATCCATAGAAAGAGCTGTTAGCTAGATTACACCTATCACAAACCTATAGCAAGAGCTGTTAGCTAGATCACACCTATCTTGAATCTATAGTAAGAGCTGTTAGCTAGATCACACCTATCACGAACATATAGCAAGAGATGTTAGCTAAATCACACCTAGCATGAATCTATAGCAAGAGCTGTTAGCTAGATCACACCTAGCATAAACCTATAGCAAGAGCTGTTAGCTAGATCACACCTAGCATGAATCTATAGCAAGAGCTGTTAGCTAGATCTCACCTTTTTTTGAACCTATAGCAAGAGCTGTTAGCTAGATCACACCTAGCATAAATCTATAGCAAGAGCTGTTAACTTGATCATACCTATTACGATTCTATAGCAAGAGCTGTTAGCTAGATCACACCTATCATGAAACTATAGCAAGAGCATTTAGCTAGATCACACCTAGCATGAATCTTGAGCAAGAGCTGTTAGCTAGATCACACCTAGCATAAACCTATAGCAAGAGCTATTAGCTAGATCACACCTAGCATGAATCTTTAGCAAGAGCTGTTAGCTAGATCACCCCTATCACGAACCTATAGCAAGAGCTGTTAGCTAGATCACACCTAGCATGAAACTATAGCAAGAGCTGCTAGCTAGATCATTTCTATCACGAACCTATAGCAATAGCTGTTAGCTAGAAAACACCTAGCATGAATCTATAGCAAGAGCTGTTTGCTAGATCACACCTATCACGAACCTATAGCAAGAGCTGTTAGCTAGATCACACCTAGCATGAATCTATAGCAAGAGCTGTTAGCTAGATCTTACCTTTAACGAACCTATAGCAAGAGCTGTTAGCTAGATTACACTTTGCATGAATCTTTAGCAAGAGCTGTTAGCTAGATCACACCTATCACGAACCTATAGCAAGAAGCTGTTAGCTAGATCACACCTGGCATGATATTTTAGCAAGAGCTGTTAGCTAGATCACACCTATTATGAATCTATAGCAAGAGCGTTTAGCTAGATCACACCTAGCATAAACCTATAGCAAAAGCTGTTAGCTAGATTACACCTATCACAAACCTATAGCAAGAGCTGTTAGCTAGATCACACCTATAATAAAACTATAGTAAGAACTGTTAGGTAGATCACACCTATCACGAACCTAAAGCAAGAGCTGTTAGCTAGATCACACCTAGCATGAATCTATAGCAAGAGCTGTTATCTAGATCACACCTAGCTTAAACCTTTAGCAAGAGCTGTTAGCTAGAACACACCTAGCATGAATCTATAGCAAGAGCTGTTAGCTAGATCACACCTAGCATGAATCTATAGCAAGAGCTGTTAGCTAGATCACACCTATCATGAATCTATAGTTAGAGCTGTTAGCTAGATCATACCTAGCATGAAACTATAGCAAAAGCTGTTAACTAATTCACACCTATCAAAAACCTATAGCAAGAGCTGTTAGCTAGATCACACCTTTCATGAATCTTTAGCAAGAGCTGTTAGCTAGATCACACCAATCACGAACCTATAGAAAGAGCTGTTAGCTAGATTAGACCTAGCATGAATCTATAGCAAGACCTTTTAGCTAGATCACAACTACCACGAACCTACAGCAAGAGCTTTTAGCTAGTTCACACTTATCACGAACCTATAGCAAGAGCTGTTAGCTAGATCACACCTAGCATGAATCTATAGCAAGACCTTTTAGCTAGATCACACCTAGCATGAATCTATAACAAAAGCTGTTAACTAGATCTCACCTATCACGAACCTATAGCAAGAGCTTTACGCTAGATCACACCTATCATGAATCTATAGAAAGAGCTGTTAGCTAGATCACACCTAGCATGAATCTTTAGCAAGAGCTTTTAGCTAGATCACCCCTATCACGATCCTATTGCAAGAGCTGATAGCTAGATAACACCTAGCATGAAACTATAGCAAGAGCTGCTAGCTAGATCACACCTATCATAAATCTATAGCAAGAGCTGTTAGCTAGATCTCACCTATCACGAACCTATAGCAAGAGATAATAGCTAGATTACACCTAGCATGAATCTATAGCAAGAGCTGTTAGCTAGATCTTACCTATCACGAACCTATAGCAAGAGCTGTTAGCTAGATTACACTTAGCATGAACCTATAGCAAGAGCTGTTAGCTAGATCACACCTAGCATGAATCTTTAGCAAGAGCTGTTAGCTAGATCACACCTATCACGAACCTATAGCAAGAAGCTGTTAGCTAGATTACACCTGGCATAAAATTATAGCAAGAGCTGTTAGCTAGATCACACCTATTATGAATTTATAGCAAGAGCGTTTAGCTAGATCACACCTAGCATAAACCTATAGCAAAATCTGTTAGCTAGATCACACCTAGCATGAATCTATAGCAAGAGCTGTTAGCTAGATCACACCAAGCATAAACCTATAGCAAGAGCTGTTAGCTAGATTACACCTATCATTAATCTATAGCAAGAGCTGTTACCTAGATCACACCTACTATGAATCTATAGCAAGATCTGTTAGCTAGATTACACCTAGCATAAACCTATAGCAAAAGCTGTTAGCTAGATCACACCTATCATGAATCTATAGCAAGAGCTGTTAGCTAGATCACACCTAGCATGAATCTATAGAAAGAGCTGTTAGCTAGATCACACCTAGCATAAACCTTTAACAAGAGCTGTTAGCTAGATCACACCTAGCATGAATCTATAGCAAGAGCTGTTAGCTAGATCACACCTAGCATAAACCTATAGCAAGAGCTGATAGCTAGATCACACCTAGCATGAATCTATAGCAAGAGCTGTTAGCTAGATCTCACCTTTTTTTGAACCTATAGCAAGAGCTGTTAGCTAGATCACACCTAGCATAAATCTATAGCAAGAGCTGTTAACTTGATCATACCTATTACGATTCTATAGCAAGAGCTGTTAGCTAGATCACACCTATCATGAAACTATAGCAAGAGCTGTTAGCTAGATCACACCTAGCATGAATCTTGAGCAAGAGCTGTTAGCTAGATTACACCTAGCATAAACCTATTGCAAGAGCTATTAGCTAGATCACACCTAGCATAAATCTTTAGCAAGAGCTGTTAGCTTGATCACACCTAGCATGAATCTTTAGCAAGAGCTGTTAGCTAGATCACCCCTATCACGAACCTATAGCAAGAGCTGTTAGCTAGATCACACCTAGCATGAAACTATAGCAAGTGCTGCTAGCTAGATCACATCTATCACGAACCTATAGCAATAGCTGTTAGCTAGAGAACATCTAGCATGAATCTATAGCAAGAGCTGTTAGCTAGATCACACCTATCACGAACCTAAAGCAAGAGCTGTTAGCTAGATCACACCTAGCATGAATCTATAGCAAGAGCTGTTAGCTAGATCTTACCTTTCACGAACCTATAGCAAGAGCTGTTTGCTAGATTACACTTTGCATGAACCTATAGCAAGTACTGTTAGCTAGATCACACCTAGCATGAATCTTTAGCAAGAGCTGTTAGCTAGATCACACCTATCACGAACCTATAGCAAGAAGCTGTTAGCTAGATCACACTTGGCATGATTATATAGCAAGAGCTGTTAGCTAGATCACACCTATTATGAATCTATAGCAAGAGCGTTTAGCTAGATCACACCTAGCATAGACCTATAGCAAAAGCTGTTAGCTAGATTACACCTATCACGAACCTATAGCAAGAGCTGTTAGCTAGATCACACCTATCATGAATCTATAGTTAGAGCTGTTAGCTAGATCACACCTATCACACACCTATAGCAAGAGCTGTTAGCTAGATCAAACCTAGCATGAATCTATAGCAAGAGCTGTTAGCTAGATCACACCTAGCATAAACCTTTAGCAAGAGCTGTTAGCTAGAACACACCTAGCATGAATCTATAGCATGAGCTGTTAGCTAGATCACACATAGCATGAATCTATAGCAAGAGCTGTTAGCTAGATCTCACCTTTTACGAACCTATAGCAAGAGCTGTTAGCTAGATCACACCTATCATGAATCTATAGTAAGAGCTGTTAGCTAGATCATACCTAGCATGAAACTATAGCAAAAGCTGTTAACTAGATCACACCTATCATGAACCTATAGCAAAACCTTTTAGCTAGATCACACCTATTACGAACTTAAAAGAGATGTTAGCTAGATAACACCTATCATGAATCTATAGTAAGAGCTATTAGCTAGATCATACCTAGCATGAAACTATAGCAAAAGCTGTTAACTAGATCACACCTATCATGAACCTATAGCAAGACCTTTTAGCTAGATCACACCTATTACGAACTTATAGCAAGAGATGTAGGCTAGATCACACCTAGCATGAATCTATAGGAAGAGCTTTTAGCTAGATCACACCTAGCATGAACCTATAGCAAGAGCTGTAAGCTAGATCACACCTAGCATGAATCTATAGGAAGAGCTGTTAACTTGATCATACCTATTACGATTCTATAGCAAGAGCTGTTAGCTAGATCACACCTATCATGAAACTATAGCAAGAGCTGTTAGCTAGATCACACCTAGAATGAATCTTGAGCAAGAGCTGTTAGCTAGATCACACCTAGCATAAACCTATAGCAAGAGCTATTAGCTAGATCACACCTAGCATAAATCTTTAGCAAGAGCTGTTAGCTTGATCACACCTAGCATGAATCTTTAGCAAGAGCTGTTAGCTAGATCACCCCTATCACGAACCTATACCAAGAGCTGTTAGCTAGATCACACCTAGCATGAAACTATAGCAAGAGCTGCTAGCTAGATCACATCTATCACGAACCTATAGCAATAGCTGTTAGCTAGAAAACACCTAGCATGAATCTATAGCAAGAGCTGTTTGCTAGATCACACCTATCCCGAACCTATAGCAAGAGCTGTTAGCTAGATCACACCTAGCATGAATCTATAGCAAGAGAAGTTAGCTAGATCTTACCTTTCACGAACCTATAGCAAGAGCTGTTTGCTAGATTACACTTTGCATGAACCTATAGCAAGAGCTGTTAGCTAGATCACACCTAGCATGAATCTTTAGCAAGAGCTGTTAGCTAGATCAAACCTATCACGAACCTATAGCAAGAAGCTGTTAGCTAGATCACACCTAGCATGAATATATAGCAAGAGCTGTTAGCTAGATCACACCTATTATGAATCTATAGCAAGAGCGTTTAGCTAGATCACACCTAGCATAAACCTATAGCAAAAGCTGTTAGCTAGATTACACCTATCACGAACCTATAGCAAGAGCTGTTAGCTAGATCACACCTATCATGAATCTATAGTTAGAGCTGTTAGCTAGATCACACCTATCACGAACCTATAGCAAGAGCTGTTAGCTAGATCACACCTAGCATGAATCTATAGCAAAAGTTGTTAGCTAGATCACACCAAGCATAAACCTATAGCAAGAGCTGTTAGCTAGATCACACCTATCATTAACCTATAGCAAGAGCTGTTACCTAGATCACACCTACAATGAATCTATAGCAAGATCTGTTAGCTAGATTACACCTAGCATAATCCTATAGCAAAAGCTGTTAGCTAGATCACACCTAGCATGAATCTATAGCAAGAGCTGTTAGCTAGATCACACCTATCACGATTCTATAGCAAGAGCTGTTAGCTAGATCACACGTAGCATGAATCCATAGAAAGCGCTGTTAGCTAGATTACACCTATCACAAACCTATAGCAAGAGTTGTTAGCTAGATCACACCTATCTTGAATCTATAGTAAGAGCTGTTAGCTAGATCACACCTATAACGAACCTATAGCAAGAGCTGTTAGCTAGATCACACCTAGCATGAATCTATAGCAAGAGCTGGTAGCTAGATCACACCTAGCATAAACATATAGCAAGAGCTGTTAGATAGATCACACCTAGCATAAATCTATAGCAAGAGCTGTTAGCTAGATCTCACCTTTTTTGAACCTATAGCAAGAGCTGTTAGCTAGATCACACCTATCACGAACCTAAAGCAAGAGCTGTTAGCTAGATCACACCTAGCATAAATCTTTAGCAAGAGCTGTTAGCTTGATCATACCTATTACGATTCTATAGCAAGAGCTGTTAGCTAGATCACACCTATCATGAAACTATAGCAAGAGCTGTTAGCTAGATCACAACTAGCATGAATCTTGAGCAAGAGCTTTTAGCTAGATCACACCTAGCATAAATCTTTAACACAAGCTGTTAGCTTGATCACACCTAGCATGAATCTTTAGCAAGAGCTGTTAGCTAGATCACCCCTATCACGAACCTATAGCAAGAGCTGTTAGCTAGATCACACCTAGCATGAAACTATAGCAAGAGCTGCTAGCTAGATCATTTCTATCACGAACCTATAGCAATAGCTGTTAGCTAGAAAACACCTAGCATGAATCTATAGCAAGAGCTGTTAGCTAGATCACACCTATCACGAACCTATAGCAAGAGCTGTTAGCTAGATCACACCTAGCATGAATCTATAGCAAGAGCTGTTAGCTAGATCTTACCTTTCACGAACCTATAGCAAGAGCTGTTAGCTAGATTACACTTTGCATGAATCTTTAGCAAGAGCTGTTAGCTAGATCACACCTATCACGAACCTATAGCAAGAAGCTGTTAGCTAGATAACACCTGGCATGATATTTTAGCAAGAGCTGTTAGCTAGATCACACCTATTATGAATCTATAGCAAGAGCGTTTAGCTAGATCACACCTAGCATAAACCTATAGCAAAAGCTGTTAGCTAGATTACACCTATCACAAACCTATAGCAAGAGCTGTTAGCTAGATCACACCTATAATAAAACTATAGTAAGAACTGTTAGGTAGATCACACCTATCACGAACCTAAAGCAAGAGCTGTTAGCTAGATCACACCTAGCATGAATCTATAGCAAGAGCTGTTATCTAGATCACACCTAGCTTAAACCTTTAGCAAGAGCTGTTAGCTAGAACACACCTAGCATGAATCTATAGCAAGAGCTGTTAGCTAGATCACACCTAGCATGAATCTATAGCAAGAGCTGTTAGCTAGATCACACCTATCATGAATCTATAGTTAGAGCTGTTAGCTAGATCATACCTAGCATGAAACTATAGCAAAAGCTGTTAACTAATTCACACCTATCAAAAACCTATAGCAAGAGCTGTTAGCTAGATCACACCTTTCATGAATCTATAGCAAGAGCTGTTAGCTAGATCACACCAATCACGAACCTATAGAAAGAGCTGTTAGCTAGATTAGACCTAGCATGAATCTATAGCAAGACCTTTTAGCTAGATCACAACTACCACGAACCTACAGCAAGAGCTTTTAGCTAGTTCACACTTATCACGAACCTATAGCAAGAGCTGTTAGCTAGATCACACCTAGCATGAATCTATAGCAAGACCTTTTAGCTAGATCACACCTAGCATGAATCTATAACAAAAGCTGTTAACTAGATCTCACCTATCACGAACCTATAGCAAGAGCTTTACGCTAGATCACACCTATCATGAATCTATAGAAAGAGCTGTTAGCTAGATCACACCTAGCATGAATCTTTAGCAAGAGCTTTTAGCTAGATCACCCCTATCACGATCCTATTGCAAGAGCTGATAGCTAGATAACACCTAGCATGAAACTATAGCAAGAGCTGCTAGCTAGATCACACCTATCATAAATCTATAGCAAGAGCTGTTAGCTAGATCTCACCTATCACGAACCTATAGCAAGAGATGTTAGCTAGATTACACCTAGCATGAATCTATAGCAAGAGCTGTTAGCTAGATCTTACCTATCACGAACCTATAGCAAGAGCTGTTAGCTAGATTACACTTAGCATGAACCTATAGCAAGAGCTGTTAGCTAGATCACACCTAGCATGAATCTTTAGCAAGAGCTGTTAGCTAGATCACACCTATCACGAACCTATAGCAAGAAGCTGTTAGCTAGATTACACCTGGCATAAAATTATAGCAAGAGCTGTTAGCTAGATCACACCTATTATGAATTTATAGCAAGAGCGTTTAGCTAGATCACACCTAGCATAAACCTATAGCAAAATCTGTTAGCTAGATCACACCTAGCATGAATCTATAGCAAGAGCTGTTAGCTAGATCACACCAAGCATAAACCTATAGCAAGAGCTGTTAGCTAGATTACACCTATCATTAATCTATAGCAAGAGCTGTTACCTAGATCACACCTACTATGAATCTATAGCAAGATCTGTTAGCTAGATTACACCTAGCATAAACCTATAGCAAAAGCTGTTAGCTAGATCACACCTATCATGAATCTATAGCAAGAGCTGTTAGCTAGATCACACCTAGCATGAATCTATAGAAAGAGCTGTTAGCTAGATCACACCTAGCATAAACCTTTAACAAGAGCTGTTAGCTAGATCACACCTAGCATGAATCTATAGCAAGAGCTGTTAGCTAGATCACACCTAGCATAAACCTATAGCAAGAGCTGATAGCTAGATCACACCTAGCATGAATCTATAGCAAGAGCTGTTAGCTAGATCTCACCTTTTTTTGAACCTATAGCAAGAGCTGTTAGCTAGATCACACCTAGCATAAATCTATAGCAAGAGCTGTTAACTTGATCATACCTATTACGATTCTATAGCAAGAGCTGTTAGCTAGATCACACCTATCATGAAACTATAGCAAGAGCTGTTAGCTAGATCACACCTAGCATGAATCTTGAGCAAGAGCTGTTAGCTAGATTACACCTAGCATAAACCTATTGCAAGAGCTATTAGCTAGATCACACCTAGCATAAATCTTTAGCAAGAGCTGTTAGCTTGATCACACCTAGCATGAATCTTTAGCAAGAGCTGTTAGCTAGATCACCCCTATCACGAACCTATACCAAGAGCTGTTAGCTAGATCACACCTAGCATGAAACTATAGCAAGTGCTGCTAGCTAGATCACATCTATCACGAACCTATAGCAATAGCTGTTAGCTAGAAAACACCTAGCATGAATCTATAGCAAGAGCTGTTAGCTAGATCACACCTATCACGAACCTAAAGCAAGAGCTGTTAGCTAGATCACACCTAGCATGAATCCATAGCAAGAGCTGTTAGCTAGATCTTACCTTTCACGAACCTATAGCAAGAGCTGTTTGCTAGATTACACTTTGCATGAACCTATAGCAAGTACTGTTAGCTAGATCACACCTAGCATGAATCTTTAGCAAGAGCTGTTAGCTAGATCACACCTATCACGAACCTATAGCAAGAAGCTGTTAGCTAGATCACACTTGGCATGATTATATAGCAAGAGCTGTTAGCTAGATCACACCTATTATGAATCTATAGCAAAAGCGTTTAGCTAGATCACACCTAGCATAGACCTATAGCAAAAGCTGTTAGCTAGATTACACCTATCACGAACCTATAGCAAGAGCTGTTAGCTAGATCACACCTATCATGAATCTATAGTTAGAGCTGTTAGCTAGATCACACCTATCACGAACCTATAGCAAGAGCTGTTAGCTAGATCAAACCTAGCATGAATCTATAGCAAGAGCTGTTAGCTAGATCACACCTAGCATAAACCTTTAGCAAGAGCTGTTAGCTAGAACACACCTAGCATGAATCTATAGCATGAGCTGTTAGCTAGATCACACCTAGCATGAATCTATAGCAAGAGCTGTTAGCTAGATCTCACCTTTTACGAACCTATAGCAAGAGCTGTTAGCTAGATCACACCTATCATGAATCTATAGTAAGAGCTGTTAGCTAGATCATACCTAGCATGAAACTATAGCAAAAGCTGTTAACTAGATCACACCTATCATGAACCTATAGCAAAACCTTTTAGCTAGATCACACCTATTACGAACTTAAAAGAGATGTTAGCTAGATAACACCTATCATGAATCTATAGTAAGAGCTATTAGCTAGATCATACCTAGCATGAAACTATAGCAAAAGCTGTTAACTAGATCACACCTATCATGAACCTATAGCAAGACCTTTTAGCTAGATCACACGTATTACGAACTTATAGCAAGAGATGTAGGCTAGATCACACCTAGCATGAATCTATAGGAAGAGCTTTTAGCTAGATCACACCTAGCATGAACCTATAGCAAGAGCTGTAAGCTAGATCACACCTAGCATGAATCTATAGGAAGAGCTGTTAACTTGATCATACCTATTACGATTCTATAGCAAGAGCTGTTAGCTAGATCACACCTATCATGAAACTATAGCAAAAGCTGTTAGCTAGATCACACCTAGCATGAATCTTGAGCAAGAGCTGTTAGCTAGATCACACCTAGCATAAACCTATAGCAAGAGCTATTAGCTAGATCACACCTAGCATAAATCTTTAGCAAGAGCTGTTAGCTTGATCACACCTAGCATGAATCTTTAGCAAGAGCTGTTAGCTAGATCACCCCTATCACGAACCTATACCAAGAGCTGTTAGCTAGATCACACCTAGCATGAAACTATAGCAAGAGCTGCTAGCTAGATCACATCTATCACGAACCTATAGCAATAGCTGTTAGCTAGAAAACACCTAGCATGAATCTATAGCAAGAGCTGTTTGCTAGATCACACCTATCCCGAACCTATAGCAAGAGCTGTTAGCTAGATCACACCTAGCATGAATCTATAGCAAGAGAAGTTAGCTAGATCTTACCTTTCACGAACCTATAGCAAGAGCTGTTTGCTAGATTACACTTTGCATGAACCTATAGCAAGAGCTGTTAGCTAGATCACACCTAGCATGAATCTTTAGCAAGAGCTGTTAGCTAGATCACACCTATCACGAACCTATAGCAAGAAGCTGTTAGCTAGATCACACCTAGCATGAATATATAGCAAGAGCTGTTAGCTAGATCACACCTATTATGAATCTATAGCAAGAGCGTTTAGCTAGATCACACCTAGCATAAACCTATAGCAAAAGCTGTTAGCTAGATTACACCTATCACGAACCTATAGCAAGAGCTGTTAGCTAGATCACACCTATCATGAATCTATAGTTAGAGCTGTTAGCTAGATCACACCTATCACGAACCTATAGCAAGAGCTGTTAGCTAGATCACACCTAGCATGAATCTATAGCAAAAGTTGTTAGCTAGATCACACCAAGCATAAACCTATAGCAAGAGCTGTTAGCTAGATCACACCTATCATTAACCTATAGCAAGAGCTGTTACCTAGATCACACCTACAATGAATCTATAGCAAGAGCTATTAGCTAGATCACACCTAGCATAAATCTTTAGCAAGAGCTGTTAGCTTGATCACACCTAGCATGAATCTTTAGCAAGAGCTGTTAGCTAGATCACCCCTATCACGAAACTATACCAAGAGCTGTTAGCTAGATCACACCTAGCATGAAACTATAGCAAGAGCTGCTAGCTAGATCACATCTATCACGAACCTATAGCAATAGCTGTTAGCTAGTAAACACCTAGCATGAATCTATAGCAAGAGCTGTTTGCTAGATCACACCTATCCCGAACCTATAGCAAGAGCTGTTAGCTAGATCACACCTAGCATGAATCTATAGCAAGAGAAGTTAGCTAGATCTTACCTTTCACGAACCTATAGCAAGAGCTGTTTGCTAGATTACACTTTGCATGAACCTATAGCAAGAGCTGTTAGCTAGATCACACCTAGCATGAATCTTTAGCAAGAGCTGTTAGCTAGATCACACCTATCACGAACCTATAGCAAGAAGCTGTTAGCTAGATCACACCTAGCATGAATATATAGCAAGAGCTGTTTGCTAGATCACACCTATTATGAATCTATAGCAAGAGCGTTTAGCTAGATCACACCTAGCATAAACCTATAGCAAAAGCTGTTAGCTAGATTACACCTATCACGAACCTATAGCAAGAGCTGTTAGCTAGATCACACCTATCATGAATCTATAGTTAGAGCTGTTAGCTAGATTACACCTATCACGAACCTATAGCAAGAGCTGTTAGCTAGATCACACCTAGCATGAATCTATAGCAAAAGTTGTTAGCTAGATCACACCAAGCATAAACCTATAGCAAGAGCTGTTAGCTAGATCACACCTATCATTAACCTATAGCAAGAGCTGTTACCTAGATCACACCTACTATGAATCTTTAGCAAGATCTGTTAGCTAGATTACACCTAGCATAATCCTATAGCAAAAGCTGTTAGCTAGATCACACCTAGCATGAATCTATAGCAAGAGCTGTTAGCTAGATCACACCTATCACGATTCTATAGCAAGAGCTGTTAGCTAGATCACACGTAGCATGAATCCATAGAAAGCGCTGTTAGCTAGATTACACCTATCACAAACCTTAAGCAAGAGCTGTTAGCTAGATCACACCTATCTTGAATCTATAGTAAGAGCTGTTAGCTAGATCACACCTATAACGAACCTATAGCAAGAGCTGTTAGCTAGATCACACCTATAACGAACCTATAGCAAGAGCTGTTAGCTAGATCACACCTAGCATGAATCTATAGCAAGAGCTGGTAGCTAGATCACACCTAGCATAAACATATAGCAAGAGCTGTTAGATAGATCACACCTAGCATGAATCTATAGCAAGAGCTGTTAGCTAGATCTCACCTTTTTTGAACCTATAGCAAGAGCTGTTAGCTAGATCACACCTATCACGAACCTAAAGCAAGAGCTGTTAGCTAGATCACACCTAGCATAAATCTATAGCAAGAGCTGTTAGCTTGATCATACCTATTACGATTCTATAGCAAGAGCTGTTAGCTAGATCACACCTATCATGAAACTATAGCAAGAGCTGTTAGCTAGATCACAACTAGCATGAATCTTGAGCAAGAGCTTTTAGCTAGATCACACCTAGCATAAATCTTTAACACAAGCTGTTAGTTTGATCACACCTAGCATGAATCTTTAGCAAGAGCTGTTAGCTAGATCACCCCTATCACGAACCTATAGCAAGAGCTGCTAGCTAGATCATTTCTATCACGAACCTATAGCAATAGCTGTTAGCTAGAAAACACCTAGCATGAATCTATAGCAAGAGCTGTTAGCTAGATCACACCTATCACGAACCTATAGCAAGAGCTGTTAGCTAGATCACACCTAGCATGAATCTATAGCAAGAGCTGTTAGCTAGATCTTACCTTTCACGAACCTATAGCAAGAGCTGTTAGCTAGATTACACTTTGCATGAACCTATAGCAAAAGCTGTTAGCTAGATCACACCTAGCATGAATCTTTAGCAAGAGCTGTTAGCTAGATCACACCTATCACGAACCTATAGCAAGAAGCTGTTAGCTAGATCACACCTGGAATGATATTTTAGCAAGAGCTGTTAGCTAGATCACACCTAGCATGAATCTTGAGCAAGAGCTGTTAGCTAGATCACACCTAGCATAAACCTATAGCAAGAGCTATTAGCTAGATCACACCTAGCATAAATCTTTAGCAAGAGCTGTTAGCTTGATCACACCTAGCATGAATCTTTAGCAAGAGCTGTTAGCTAGATCACCCCTATCACGAAACTATACCAAGAGCTGTTAGCTAGATCACACCTAGCATAAATCTTTAACACAAGCTGTTAGTTTGATCACACCTAGCATGAATCTTTAGCAAGAGCTGTTAGCTAGATCACCCCTATCACGAACCTATAGCAAGAGCTGCTAGCTAGATCATTTCTATCACGAACCTATAGCAATAGCTGTTAGCTAGAAAACACCTAGCATGAATCTATAGCAAGAGCTGTTAGCTAGATCACACCTATCACGAACCTATAGCAAGAGCTGTTAGCTAGATCACACCTAGCATGAATCTATAGCAAGAGCTGTTAGCTAGATCTTACCTTTCACGAACCTATAGCAAGAGCTGTTAGCTAGATTACACTTTGCATGAACCTATAGCAAAAGCTGTTAGCTAGATCACACCTAGCATGAATCTTTAGCAAGAGCTGTTAGCTAGATCACACCTATCACGAACCTATAGCAAGAAGCTGTTAGCTAGATCACACCTGGAATGATATTTTAGCAAGAGCTGTTAGCTAGATCACACCTAGCATGAATCTTGAGCAAGAGCTGTTAGCTAGATCACACCTAGCATAAACCTATAGCAAGAGCTATTAGCTAGATCACACCTAGCATAAATCTTTAGCAAGAGCTGTTAGCTTGATCACACCTAGCATGAATCTTTAGCAAGAGCTGTTAGCTAGATCACCCCTATCACGAAACTATACCAAGAGCTGTTAGCTAGATCACACCTAGCATGAAACTATAGCAAGAGCTGCTAGCTAGATCACATCTATCACGAACCTATAGCAATAGCTGTTAGCTAGTAAACACCTAGCATGAATCTATAGCAAGAGCTGTTTGCTAGATCACACCTATCCCGAACCTATAGCAAGAGCTGTTAGCTAGATCACACCTAGCATGAATCTATAGCAAGAGAAGTTAGCTAGATCTTACCTTTCACGAACCTATAGCAAGAGCTGTTTGCTAGATTACACTTTGCATGAACCTATAGCAAGAGCTGTTAGCTAGATCACACCTAGCATGAATCTTTAGCAAGAGCTGTTAGCTAGATCACACCTATCACGAACCTATAGCAAGAAGCTGTTAGCTAGATCACACCTAGCATGAATATATAGCAAGAGCTGTTAGCTAGATCACACCTATTATGAATCTATAGCAAGAGCGTTTAGCTAGATCACACCTAGCATAAACCTATAGCAAAAGCTGTTAGCTAGATTACACCTATCACGAACCTATAGCAAGAGCTGTTAGCTAGATCACACCTATCATGAATCTATAGTTAGAGCTGTTAGCTAGATCACACCTATCACGAACCTATAGCAAGAGCTGTTAGCTAGATCACACCTAGCATGAATCTATAGCAAAAGTTGTTAGCTAGATCACACCAAGCATAAACCTATAGCAAGAGCTGTTAGCTAGATCACACCTATCATTAACCTATAGCAAGAGCTGTTACCTAGATCACACCTACTATGAATCTTTAGCAAGATCTGTTAGCTAGATTACACCTAGCATAATCCTATAGCAAAAGCTGTTAGCTAGATCACACCTAGCATGAATCTATAGCAAGAGCTGTTAGCTAGATCACACCTATCACGATTCTATAGCAAGAGCTGTTAGCTAGATCACACGTAGCATGAATCCATAGAAAGCGCTGTTAGCTAGATTACACCTATCACAAACCTTAAGCAAGAGCTGTTAGCTAGATCACACCTATCTTGAATCTATAGTAAGAGCTGTTAGCTAGATCACACCTATAACGAACCTATAGCAAGAGCTGTTAGCTAGATCACACCTAGCATGAATCTATAGCAAGAGCTGGTAGCTAGATCACACCTAGCATAAACCTATAGCAAGAGCTGTTAGCTAGATCACACCTAGCATGAATCTATAGCAAGAGCTGTTAGCTAGATCTCACCTTTTTTGAACCTATAGCAAGAGCTGTTAGCTAGATCACACCTATCACGAACCTAAAGCAAGAGCTGTTAGCTAGATCACACCTAGCATAAATCTATAGCAAGAGCTGTTAGCTTGATCATACCTATTACGATTCTATAGCAAGAGCTGTTAGCTAGATCACACCTATCATGAAACTATAGCAAGAGCTGTTAGCTAGATCACAACTAGCATGAATCTTGAGCAAGAGCTTTTAGCTAGATCACACCTAGCATAAATCTTTAACACAAGCTGTTAGCTTGATCACACCTAGCATGAATCTTTAGCAAAAGCTGTTAGCTAGATCACCCCTATCACGAACCTATAGCAAGAGCTGTTAGCTAGATCACACCTAGCATGAAACTATAGCAAGAGCTGCTAGCTAGATCATTTCTATTACGAACCTATAGCAATAGCTGTTAGCTAGAAAACACCTAGCATGAATCTATAGCAAGAGCTGTTAGCTAGATCACACCTATCACGAACCTATAGCAAGAGCTGTTAGCTAGATCACACCTAGCATGAATCTATAGCAAGAGCTGTTAGCTAGATCTTACCTTTCACGAACCTATAGCAAGAGCTGTTAGCTAGATTACACTTTGCATGAACCTATAGCAAAAGCTGTTAGCTAGATCACACCTAGCATGAATCTTTAGCAAGAGCTGTTAGCTAGATCACACCTATCACGAACCTATAGCAAGAAGCTGTTAGCTACATCACACCTGGCATGATATTTTAGCAAGAGCTGTTAGCTAGATCACACCTATTATGAATCTATAGCAAGAGCGTTTAGCTAGATCACACCTAGCATAAACCTATAGCAAAAGCTGTTAGCTAGATTACACCTATTACAAACCTATAGCAAGAGCTGTTAGCTAGATCACACCTATAATAAAACTATAGTAAGAACTGTTAGGTAGATCACACCTATCACGAACCTATAGCAAGAGCTGTTAGCTAGATCACACCTAGCATGAATCTATAGCAAGAGCTGTTATCTAGATCACACCTAGCTTAAACCTTTAGCAAGAGCTGTTAGCTAGAACACACCTAGCATGAATCTATAGCAAGAGCTGTTAGCTAGATCACATTTAGCATGAATCTATAGCAAGAGCTGTTAGCTAGATCACACCTATCATGAATCTATAGTTAGAGCTGTTAGCTAGATCTGACCTAGCATGAAACTATAGCAAAAGCTGTTAACTAATTCACACCTATCAAAAACCTATAGCAAGAGCTGTTAGCTAGATCACACCTTTCATGAATCTATAGCAAGAGCTGTTAGCTAGATCACACCTATCACGAACCTATAGAAAGAGCTGTTAGCTAGATCAGACCTAGCATAAATCTATAGCAAGACCTTTTAGCTAGATTACAACTACCACGAACCTACAGCAAGAGCTTTTAGCTAGTTCACACCTAGCATGAATCTATAGCAAGACCTTTTAGCTAGATCACATCTAGCATGAATCTATAACAAAAGCTGTTAACTAGATCTCACCTATCACGAACCTATAGCAAGAGCTTTACGCTAGATCACACCTATCATGAATCTATAGAAAGAGCTGTTAGCTAGATCACACCTAGCATGAATCTTTAGCAAGAGCTTTTAGCTAGATCACCCCTATCACGATCCTATTGCAAGAGCTGATAGCTAGATAACACCTAGCATGAAACTATAGCAAGAGCTGCTAGCTAGATCACACCTATCATAAATCTATAGCAAGAGCTGTTAGCTAGATCTCACCTATCACGAACCTATAGCAAGAGCTGTTAGCTAGATTACACCTAGCATGAATCTATAGCAAGAGCTGTTAGCTAGATCTTACCTATCACGAACCTATAGCAAGAGCTGTTAGCTAGATTACACTTAGCATGAACCTATAGCAAGAGCTGTTAGCTAGATCACACCTAGCATGAATCTTTAGCAAGAGCTGTTAGCTAGATCACACCTATCACGAACCTATAGCAAGAAGCTGTTAGCTAGATTACACCTGGCATAAAATTATAGCAAGAGCTGTTAGCTAGATCACACCTATTATGAATCTATAGCAAGAGCGTTTAGCTAGATCACACCTAGCATAAACCTATAGCAAAATCTGTTAGCTAGATCACACCTAGCAAGAATCTATAGCAAGAGCTGTTAGCTAGATAATACCAAGCATAAACCTATAGCAAGAGCTGTTAGCTAGATCACACCTATAATGAATCTATAGCAAGATCTGTTAGATAGATTACACCTAGCATAAACCTATAGCAAAAGCTGTTAGCTAGATCACACCTATCATGAATCTATAGCAAGAGCTGTTAGCTAGATCACACCTAGCATGAATCTATAGCAAGAGCTGTTAGCTAGATCACACCTAGCATAAACTTTTAACAAGAGCTGTTAGCTAGATCACACCTAGCATAAACCTATAGCAAGAGCTGATAGCTAGATCACACCTAGCATGAATCTATAGCAAGAGCTGTTAGCTAGATCTCACCTTTTTTTGAACCTATAGCAAGAGCTGTTAGCTAGATCACACCTAGCATAAATCTATAGCAAGAGCTGTTAACTTGATTATACCTATTACGATTCTATAGCAAGAGCTGTTAGCTAGATCACACCTATCATGAAACTATAGCAAGAGCTGTTAGCTAGATCACACCTAGCATGAATCTTGAGCAAGAGCTGTTAGCTAGATTACACCTAGCATAAACCTATAGCAAGAGCTATTAGCTAGATCACACCTAGCATAAATCTTTAGCAAGAGCTGTTAGCTTGATCACACCTAGCATGAATCTTTAGCAAGAGCTGTTAGCTAGATCACCCCTATCACGAACCTATACCAAGAGCTGTTAGCTAGATCACACCTAGCATGAAACTATAGCAAGAGCTGCTAGCTAGATCACATCTATCACGAACCTATAGCAATAGCTGTTAGCTAGAAAACACCTAGCATGAATCTATAGCAAGAGCTGTTTGCTAGATCACACCTATCCCGAACCTATAGCAAGAGCTGTTAGCTAGATCACACCTAGCATGAATCTATAGCAAGAGAAGTTAGCTAGATCTTACCTTTCACGAACCTATAGCAAGAGCTGTTTGCTAGATTACACTTTGCATGAACCTATAGCAAGAGCTGTTAGCTAGATCACACCTAGCATGAATCTTTAGCAAGAGCTGTTAGCTAGATCACACCTATCACGAACCTATAGCAAGAAGCTGTTAGCTAGATCACATCTATGATGAATATATAGCAAGAGCTGTTAGCTAGATCACACCTATTATGAATCTATAGCAAGAGCGTTTAGCTAGATCACACCTAGCATAAACCTATAGCAAAAGCTGTTAGCTAGATTACACCTATCACGAACCTATAGCAAGAGCTGTTAGCTAGATCACACCTATCATGAATCTATAGTTAGAGCTGTTAGCTAGATCACACCTATCACGAACCTATAGCAAGAGCTGTTAGCTAGATCACACCTAGCATGAATCTATAGCAAAAGTTGTTAGCTAGATCACACCAAGAAAAACCTATAGCAAGAGCAGTTAGCTAGATCACACCTATCATTAACCTATAGCAAGAGCTGTTACATAGATCACACCTACTATGAATCTATAGCAAGATCTGTTAGCTAGATTACACCTAGCATAATCCTATAGCAAAAGCTGTTAGCTAGATCACACCTAGCATGAATCTATAGCAAGAGCTGTTAGCTAGATCACACCTATCACGATTCTATAGCAAGAGCTGTTAGCTAGATCACACGTAGCATGAATCCATAGAAAGCGCTGTTAGCTAGATTACACCTATCACAAACCTATAGCAAGAGCTGTTAGCTAGATCACACCTATCTTGAATCTATAGTAAGAGCTGTTAGCTAGATTACACCTAGCATAATCCTATAGCAAAAGCTGTTAGCTAGATCACACCTAGCATGAATCTATAGCAAGAGCTGTTAGCTAGATCACACCTATCACGATTCTATAGCAAGAGCTGTTAGCTAGATCACACGTAGCATGAATCCATAGAAAGCGCTGTTAGCTAGATTACACCTATAACGAACCTATAGCAAGAGCTGTTAGCTAGATCACACCTAGCATGAATCTATAGCAAGAGCTGGTAGCTTGATCACACCTAGCATAAACCTATAGCAAGAGCTGTTAGCTAGATCACACCTAGCATGAATCTATAGCAAGAGCTGTTAGCTAGATCTCACCTTTTTTGAACCTATAGCAAGAGCTGTTAGCTAGATCACACCTATCACGAACCTAAAGCAAGAGCTGTTAGCTAGATCACACCTAGCATAAATCTATAGCAAGAGCTGTTAGCTTGATCATACCTATTACGATTCTATAGCAAGAGCTGTTAGCTAGATCACACCTATCATGAAACTATAGCAAGAGCTGTTAGCTAGATCACAACTAGCATGAATCTTGAGAAAGAGCTTTTAGCTAGATCACACCTAGCATAAATCTTTAACACAAGCTGTTAGCTTGATCACACCTAGCATGAATCTTTAGCAAGAGCTGTTAGCTAGATCACCCCTATCACGAACCTATAGCAAGAGCTGTTAGCTAGATCACACCTAGCATGAAACTATAGCAAGAGCTGCTAGCTAGATCATTTCTATCACGAACCTATAGCAATAGCTGTTAGCTAGAAAACACCTAGCATGAATCTATAGCAAGAGCTGTTAGCTAGATCACACCTATCACGAACCTATAGCAAGAGCTGTTAGCTAGATCACACCTAGCATGAATCTATAGCAAGAGCTGTTAGCTAGATCTTACCTTTCACGAACCTATAGCAAAAGCTGTTAGCTAGATCACACCTAGCATGAATCTTTAGCAAGAGCTGTTAGCTAGATCACACCTATCACGAACCTATAGCAAGAAGCTGTTAGCTAGATCACACCTGGCATGATATTTTAGCAAGAGCTGTTAGCTAGATCACACCTATTATGAATCTATAGCAAGAGCGTTTAGCTAGATCACACCTAGCATAAACCTATAGCAAAAGCTGTTAGCTAGATTACACCTATTACAAACCTATAGCAAGAGCTGTTAGCTAGATCACACCTATAATAAAACTATAGTAAGAACTGTTAGGTAGATCACACCTATCACGAACCTATAGCAAGAGCTGTTAGCTAGATCACACCTAGCATGAATCTATAGCAAGAGCTGTTATCTAGATCACACCTAGCTTAAACCTTTAGCAAGAGCTGTTAGCTAGAACACACCTAGCATGAATCTATAGCAAGAGCTGTTAGCTAGATCACATTTAGCATGAATCTATAGCAAGAGCTGTTAGCTAGATCACACCTATCATAAATCTATAGTTAGAGCTGTTAGCTAGATCTGACCTAGCATGAAACTATAGCAAAAGCTGTTAACTAATTCACACCTATCAAAAACCTATAGCAAGAGCTGTTAGCTAGATCACACCTTTCATGAATCTATAGCAAGAGCTGTTAGCTAGATCACACCTATCACGAACCTATAGAAAGAGCTGTTAGCTAGATCAGACCTAGCATGAATCTATAGCAAGACCTTTTAGCTAGATCACAACTACCACGAACCTACAGCAAGAGCTTTTAGCTAGTTCACACTTATCACGAACCTATAGCAAGAGCTGTTAGCTAGATCACACCTAGCATGAATCTATAGCAAGACCTTTTAGCTAGATCACACCTAGCATGAATCTATAACAAAAGCTGTTAACTAGATCTCACCTATCACGAACCTATAGCAAGAGCTTTACGCTAGATCACACCTATCATGATTCTATAGAAAGAGCTGTTAGCTAGATCACACCTAGCTAGAATCTTTAGCAAGAGCTTTTAGCTAGATCACCCCTATCACGATCCTATTGCAAGAGCTGATAGCTAGATAACGCCTAGCATGAAACTATAGCAAGAGCTGCTAGCTAGATCACACCTATCATAAATCTATAGCAAGAGCTGTTAGCTAGATCTCACCTATCACGAACCTATAGCAAGAGCTGTTAGCTAGATTACACCTAGCATGAATCTATAGCAAGAGCTGTTAGCTAGATCTTACCTATCACGAACCTATAGCAAGAGCTGTTAGCTAGATTACACTTAGCATGAACCTATAGCAAGAGCTGTTAGCTAGATCACACCTAGCATGAATCTTTAGCAAGAGCTGTTAGCTAGATCACACCTATCACGAACCTATAGCAAGAAGCTGTTAGCTAGATTACACCTGGCATAAAATTATAGCAAGAGCTGTTAGCTAGATCACACCTATTATGAATCTATAGCAAGAGCGTTTAGCTAGATCACACCTAGCATAAACCTATAGCAAAATCTGTTAGCTAGATCACACCTAGCATGAATCTATAGCAAGAGCATTCAGCTAGATCATACCAAGCATAAACCTATAGCAAGAGCTGTTAGCTAGATCACACCTATAATGAATCTATAGCAAGATCTGTTAGATAGATTACACCTAGCATAAACCTATAGCAAAAGCTGTTAGCTAGATCACACCTATCATGAATCTATAGCAAGAGCTGTTAGCTAGATCACACCTAGCATGAATCTATAGCAAGAGCTAATAGCTAGATCACACCTAGCATAAACCTTTAACAAGAGCTGTTAGCTAGATCACACCTAGCATAAACCTATAGCAAGAGCTGATAGCTAGATCACACCTAGCATGAATCTATAGCAAGAGCTGTTAGCTAGATCTCACCTTTTTTGAACCTATAGCAAGAGCTGTTAGCTAGATCACACCTAGCATAAATCTATAGCAAGAGCTGTTAACTTGATTATACCTATTACGATTCTATAGCAAGAGCTGTTAGCTAGATCACACCTATCATGAAACTATAGCAAGAGCTGTTAGCTAGATCACACCTAGCATGAATCTTGAGCAAGAGCTGTTAGCTAGATTACACCTAGCATAAACCTATAGCAAGAGCTATTAGCTAGATCACACCTAGCATAAATCTTTAGCAAGAGCTGTTAGCTTGATCACACCTAGCATGAATCTTTAGCAAGAGCTGTTAGCTAGATCACCCCTATCACGAACCTATACCAAGAGCTGTTAGCTAGATCACACCTACCATGAAACTATAGCAAGAGCTGCTAGCTAGATCACATCTATCACGAACCTATAGCAATAGCTGTTAGCTAGAAAACACCTAGCATGAATCTATAGCAAGAGCTGTTTGCTAGATCACACCTATCCCGAACCTATAGCAAGAGCTGTTAGCTAGATCACACCTAGCATGAATCTATAGCAAGAGAAGTTAGCTAGATCTTACCTTTCACGAACCTATAGCAAGAGCTGTTTGCTAGATTACACTTTGCATGAACCTATAGCAAGAGCTGTTAGCTAGATCACACCTAGCATGAATCTTTAGCAAGAGCTGTTAGCTAGATCACACCTATCACGAACCTATAGCAAGAAGCTGTTAGCTAGATCACACCTAGCATGAATATATAGCAAGAGCTGTTAGCTAGATCACACCTATTATGAATCTATAGCAAGAGCGTTTAGCTAGATCACACCTAGCATAAACCTATAGCAAAAGCTGTTAGCTAGATTACACCTATCACGAACCTATAGCAAGAGCTGTTAGCTAGATCACACCTATCATGAATCTATAGTTAGAGCTGTTAGCTAGATCACACCTATCACGAACCTATAGCAAGAGCTGTTAGCTAGATCACACCTAGCATGAATCTATAGCAAAAGTTGTTAGCTAGATCACACCAAGCATAAACCTATAGCAAGAGCAGTTAGCTAGATCACACCTATCATTAACCTATAGCAAGAGCTGTTACCTAGATCACACCTACTATGAATCTATAGCAAGATCTGTTAGCTAGATTACACCTAGCATAATCCTATAGCAAAAGCTGTTAGCTAGATCACACCTAGCATGAATCTATAGCAAGAGCTGTTAGCTAGATCACACCTATCACGATTCTATAGCAAGAGCTGTTAGCTAGATCACACGTAGCATGAATCCATAGAAAGCGCTGTTAGCTAGATTACACCTATCACAAACCTATAGCAAGAGCTGTTAGCTAGATCACACCTATCTTGAATCTATAGTAAGAGCTGTTAGCTAGATCTTACCTATAACGAACCTATAGCAAGAGCTGTTAGCTAGATCACACCTAGCATGAATCTATAGCAAGAGCTGGTAGCTAGATCACACCTAGCATAAACCTATAGCAAGAGCTGTTAGCTAGATCACACCTAGCATGAATCTATAGCAAGAGCTGTTAGCTAGATCTCACCTTTTTTGAACCTATAGCAAGAGCTGTTAGCTAGATCACACCTATCACGAACCTAAAGCAAGAGCTGTTAGCTAGATCACACCTAGCATAAATCTATAGCAAGAGCTGTTAGCTTGATCATACCTATTACGATTCTATAGCAAGAGCTGTTAGCTAGATCACACCTATCATGAAACTATAGCAAGAGCTGTTAGCTAGATCACAACTAGCATGAATCTTGAGAAAGAGCTTTTAGCTAGATCACACCTAGCATAAATCTTTAACACAAGCTGTTAGCTTGATCACACCTAGCATGAATCTTTAGCAAGAGCTGTTAGCTAGATCACCCCTATCACGAACCTATAGCAAGAGCTGTTAGCTAGATCACACCTAGCATGAAACTATAGCAAGAGCTGCTAGCTAGATCATTTCTATCACGAACCTATAGCAATAGCTGTTAGCTAGAAAACACCTAGCATGAATCTATAGCAAGAGCTGTTAGCTAGATCACACCTATCACGAACCTATAGCAAGAGCTGTTAGCTAGATCACACCTAGCATGAATCTATAGCAAGAGCTGTTAGCTAGATCTTACCTTTCACGAACCTATAGCAAAAGCTGTTAGCTAGATCACACCTAGCATGAATCTTTAGCAAGAGCTGTTAGCTAGATCACACCTATCACGAACCTATAGCAAGAAGCTGTTAGCTAGATCACACCTGGCATGATATTTTAGCAAGAGCTGTTAGCTAGATCACACCTATTATGAATCTATAGCAAGAGCGTTTAGCTAGATCACACCTAGCATAAACCTATAGCAAAAGCTGTTAGCTAGATTACACCTATTACAAACCTATAGCAAGAGCTGTTAGCTAGATCACACCTATAATAAAACTATAGTAAGAACTGTTAGGTAGATCACACCTATCACGAACCTATAGCAAGAGCTGTTAGCTAGATCACACCTAGCATGAATCTATAGCAAGAGCTGTTATCTAGATCACACCTAGCTTAAACCTTTAGCAAGAGCTGTTAGCTAGAACACACCTAGCATGAATCTATAGCAAGAGCTGTTAGCTAGATCACATTTAGCATGAATCTTTAGCAAGAGCTGTTAGCTAGATCACACCTATCATGAATCTATAGTTAGAGCTGTTAGCTAGATCTGACCTAGCATGAAACTATAGCAAAAGCTGTTAACTAATTCACACCTATCAAAAACCTATAGCAAGAGCTGTTAGCTAGATCACACCTTTCATGAATCTATAGCAAGAGCTGTTAGCTAGATCACACCTATCACGAACCTATAGAAAGAGCTGTTAGCTAGATCAGACCTAGCATGAATCTATAGCAAGACCTTTTAGCTAGATCACAACTACCACGAACCTACAGCAAGAGCTTTTAGCTAGTTCACACTTATCACGAACCTATAGCAAGAGCTGTTAGCTAGATCACACCTAGCATGAATCTATAGCAAGACCTTTTAGCTAGATCACACCTAGCATGAATCTATAACAAAAGCTGTTAACTAGATCTCACCTATCACGAACCTATAGCAAGAGCTTTACGCTAGATCACACCTATCATGAATCTATAGAAAGAGCTGTTAGCTAGATCACACCTAGCTAGAATCTTTAGCAAGAGCTTTTAGCTAGATCACCCCTATCACGATCCTATTGCAAGAGCTGATAGCTAGATAACACCTAGCATGAAACTATAGCAAGAGCTGCTAGCTAGATCACACCTATCATAAAACTATAGCAAGAGCTGTTAGCTAGATCTCACCTATCACGAACCTATAGCAAGAGCTGTTAGCTAGATTACACCTAGCATGAATCTATAGCAAGAGCTGTTAGCTAGATCTTACCTATCACGAACCTATAGCAAGAGCTGTTAGCTAGATTACACTTAGCATGAACCTATAGCAAGAGCTGTTAGCTAGATCACACCTAGCATGAATCTTTAGCAAGAGCTGTTAGCTAGATCACACCTATCACGAACCTATAGCAAGAAGCTGTTAGCTAGATTACACCTGGCATAAAATTATAGCAAGAGCT
The DNA here is from genome assembly GCA_036873155.1 of Biomphalaria sudanica. Classification (NCBI taxonomy): domain Eukaryota; kingdom Metazoa; phylum Mollusca; class Gastropoda; family Planorbidae; genus Biomphalaria; species Biomphalaria sudanica. The sequence goes on along the minus strand of JAZGLO010001246.1, from coordinate 100,009 downwards.
GTTAGCTAGATCACACCTATTATGAATCTATAGCAAGAGCGTTTAGCTAGATCACACCTAGCATAAACCTATAGCAAAATCTGTTAGCTAGATCACACCTAGCATGAATCTATAGCAAGAGCATTTAGCTAGATCATACCAAGCATAAACCTATAGCAAGAGCTGTTAGCTAGATCACACCTATAATGAATCTATAGCAAGATCTGTTAGATAGATTACACCTAGCATAAACCTATAGCAAAAGCTGTTAGCTAGATCACACCTATCATGAATCTATAGCAAGAGCTGTTAGCTAGATCACACCTAGCATGAATCTATAGCAAGAGCTGTTAGCTAGATCACACCTAGCATAAACCTTTAACAAGAGCTGTTAGCTAGATCACACCTAGCATAAACCTATAGCAAGAGCTGATAGCTAGATCACACCTAGCATGAATCTATAGCAAGAGCTGTTAGCTAGATCTCACCTTTTTTGAACCTATAGCAAGAGCTGTTAGCTAGATCACACCTAGCATAAATCTATAGCAAGAGCTGTTAACTTGATTATACCTATTACGATTCTATAGCAAGAGCTGTTAGCTAGATCACACCTATCATGAAACTATAGCAAGAGCTGTTAGCTAGATCACACCTAGCATGAATCTTGAGCAAGAGCTGTTAGCTAGATTACACCTAGCATAAACCTATAGCAAGAGCTATTAGCTAGATCACACCTAGCATAAATCTTTAGCAAGAGCTGTTAGCTTGATCACACCTAGCATGAATCTTTAGCAAGAGCTGTTAGCTAGATCACCCCTATCACGAACCTATAGCAAGAGCTGTTAGCTAGATCACACCTAGCATGAAACTATAACAAGAGCTGCTAGCTAGATCACATCTATCACGAACCTATAACAATAGCTGTTAGCTAGAAAACACCTAGCATGAATCTATAGCAAGAGCTGTTAGCTAGATCACACCTATCACGAACCTATAGCAAGAGCTGTTAGCTAGATCACACCTAGCATGAATCTATAGCAAGAGCTGTTAGCTAGATTTTACCTTTCACGAACCTATAGCAAGAGCTGTTTACTAGATTACACTTTGCATGAACTTATAGCAAGAGCTGTTAGCTAGATCACACCTAGCATGAATCTTTAGCAAGAGCTGTTAGCTAGATCACACCTATCACGAACCTATAGCAAGAAGCTGTTAGCTAGATCACACCTGGCATGATTATATAGCAAGAGCTTTTAGCTAGATCACACCTATTATGAATCTATAGCAAGAGCGTTTAGCTAGATCACACCTAGCATAAACCTATAGCAAAAGCTGTTAGCTAGATTACACCTATCACGAACCTATAGCAAGAGCTGTTAGCTAGATCACACCTATCATGAACCTATAGTTAGAGCTGTTAGCTAGATCACACCTATCACGAACCTATAGCAAGAGCTGTTAGCTAGATCACACCTAGCATGAATCTATAGCAAGAGCTGTTAGCTAGATCACACCTAGCATAAACCTTTAGCAAGAGCTGTTAGCTAGAACACACCTAGCATGAATCTATAGCATGAGCTGTTAGCTAGATCACACCTAGCATGAATCTATAGCAAGAGCTGTTAGCTAGATCTCACCTTTTACGAACCTATAGCAAGAGCTGTTAGCTAGATCACACCTATCATGAATCTATAGTAAGAGCTGTTAGCTAGATCATACCTAGCATGAAACTATAGCAAAAGCTGTTAACTAGATCACACCTATCATGAACCTATAGCAAGACCTTTTAGCTAGATCACACCTATTACGAACTTATAGCAAGAGATGTTAGCTAGATCACACCTAGCATGAATCTATAGGAAGAGCTTTTAGCTAGATCACACCTAGCATGAACCTATAGCAAGAGCTGTAAGCTAGATCACACCTAGCATGAATCTATAGCAATAGCTGTTAGCTAGATCACACCTAGCATGAATCTAAGCAAGAGCTGTTAGCTAGATTACACCTAGCATGAACCTATAGCAAGATCTGTATCTCTTTTTTTTTCTCTATTTAACATTTTTTTTCATCGCTCAAGTCTTTCTTCGTTCTCTCTGTTCATTAACAAATCCTCAAACAAAAAGACGCGGGTGTGTCTTGATTAGGAAGCTGCTTCTTCAGAGTTTAGCCTTACAATGGGCCTCTTCAAGATTGAAATTCTCGCACAAGTCTCAGAAATACCTGAGATACAAATTGGAAATCTCACCCTTACGGTTGTGTACAGTGGCGTAGCATCCATAGCGCGAGAGGGTTCACTGAACCCGGGCCCACAAACATTAGGGGTCCACAGCCTTGGTGGATCAACTATGGCTCAAGGGGGTTCGTTGTAATTCTATTGGCGTGAAGCAGGACTGTGTACTTTCTCCTACTCTATTTTCGTGAAGCAGGACTGTGTACTTTCTCCTACTCTATGGGCGTGAAGCAGGATACAGTCGCTAATTAGTCAATTTTCTTAAAGCTCAATCTGTTTCCTTTTTTTTTCTGTATTTAAAATGTTTTATAGCAACTTTTTTGTACTCTCCAAACTTATTTGCAAACATTTTCGAAGGGAAAAGAAGGAAAATAATATTTTTTCTGTAGCTGGAGAGACTATTGAAATAGTGCAAACCTTTAAATACCTTAGTACTATACTAGACAATAAACTAAATTTTACTGCCAATACTTATTATATCAGCAAAAAAGGGCAGCAAAGATTACTATAACTAAGAAAGCTGTCCTCGTTTAATGTTAGCGAAAAGGCCTTGGCTATGTTTTATCACGCTCTAATCTGCAATATTTTAAGTATCACTGCAGTTGTTTGAGTCAAATATCTATTTAAAAAATCTAACAAGATCCTCGAAATAACCCTTTGTGTCAGGATTTTGTGATTTTACCATCACAAAAGAGATATAAGACACCGATGGCAAAGACAAACAGACACCAACATTCTTTTGTTCTCCTGGCAATCAAGTCATTAAATAGGAACAATCTGATATAAACTTTGTCACATGTAAATTATGAGTGAGTCTGGTGTGAATGAACACTGGTTTCTTATAGTTTTAATGTTTTTTGTTTGGTGTAATGCACAAATTAGAAGACAAATTTCCATACGGACAATAATGATTATTATTATTATTATTAAGTGGTCTACCACGTTAAGGGGACGTTTATTTACGGTGATCTTTAGGGCTGAGTAGGTTTTATTGGGTCACTTCTGGAACATGACTTCTGTTTTCCCGAGGTTTATAGATAGACCGAAAAAGATGGCAGCGTATGCGAATTCGTTGACCGCGATCTGGAGATCATGTTCATTGAGGGCTAGCAGAGCGCAATTTGTCGGCTTAGAAATGCTCTGTTATGACCATTTCTTTTGTTTTTGTATGAGATTGTAGACGTCGAAGATTGAATAAATTGCAGTCTGAACGAAACCTGATGTCGATGCTTTGTGCAATCGCTGCCTCATTTGACCCAGCATTACGCCAAAGAAGATAGCCAATAGAGTAGGAGAAAGTACACAGTCCTGCTTCACATAGTTTCACGCGCTAGTTTCAGGTCTTATATTTGTATAGCCTCTATCGGGTAATATCCCAACTACCCGTATTTTTGGGCAAAATTTTTTACTCTTTCAGTCACACTTACAATTATAGCATAATAATATCAGTTTAATTTAAAAAGAGAACTGAAAAATTAAAAGATATATAAGGAAAAAGGTACTTCATGCCCAATTTAAAATTCTAGTTTTAAATTAAAGAATCAAAACGCATAAGCGCAACAAAGCCCATTACCAATAATTAATGAACTAATTGTTGTTGTTTTAATGTGTTGTCATTAGAATATTTCAACTTGATCCGAGAATGGATGTAGAATGTGGAAATAACGTGTCCAAATATTGTACCAGACAGACAGACGGACAGAATGAGTTTGTAAATATAAATTAATTTGAAGCCGTTGTTTGCTTCTTCCAATAGAAAAGATCAGATGGGTATGACTAGTATGAGATGAAAGTCCTCGTACAAACTTTGTCACATCTTTCAGGTATGCCTTAAAGATGGGCGCCAAGAGTATTGTTTTATTAGGTCACAGAGGAGAACCAAATGGATTCAAGAACTATTACTTGAAGATGGAACCTTTGCTAGAAGAATTAAACCAGTTGCTTGAAGTAGGTACATTACACAAGACACTGCATAAGACACAAGACACTACACAAGACACATTTAACAAAGCTATTACCTTATAATCTCTAACTCAAACTTCAAGTTGTTTCTGAGTATTTGAGCCAGGCATAACTAAACTGTAATGGATGAATGTTTTACAATTACAGCTGAAGGTCACTTATGTCGATCGACCTTGTAGTATGAAGGCCATGACCTTACTATCTGACCCTGAACCAGGAAGCGTGTTTCTCATGGAGAATCTGAAGTTTTACCCTGCAGAATATGGCAGAGATCCGGAGCCTAAAGAAAAACCTAATGATGAAACTGAAGAAAACCCAACTCAGGACCCACCTGTTGCAGAAATTCAATCAAGAGGCAGGTCTTAAGAAATGTGTCTGTAGGATGGTCCTGTCAACATCATTCTAGTGTTGGGATCAAAGTTATAGGGTAGATAGGGATATATCAGTATATTGTGTTGGGTATAATAGATCAGTTATAATGTAGACAGGGATATATCAGTATATTGTGTTGGGTATAATAGATCAGTTATAATGTAGACAGGGATATATCAGTATATTGTGTTGGGTATAATAGATCAGTTATAATGTAGACAGAGATATATCAGTATATTGTGTTGGGTATAATAGATCAGTTATAATGTAGACAGGGATATATCAGTACACTGTGTTGGGTATAATAGATCACTTATAAATAATGTAGACAGGGATATATCAGTATATTGTGTTGGATATAATAGATCAGTTATAATGTAGAAAGGGATATATCAGTATATTGTGTTGGGTATAATAGATCAGTTATAATGTAGACAGGGATATATCAGTATATTGTGTTGGGTATAATAGATCAGTTATAATGTAGACAGAGATATATCAGTATATTGTGTTGGGTATAATAGATCACTTATAATGTAGACAGGGATATATCAGTATATTGTGTTGGGTATAATAGATCAGTTATAATGTAGACAGGGATATATCAGTACACTGTGCTAGGTATAATAGATCAGTTATAATGTAGACAGGGATATATCAGTATGTTGTGTTGGGTATAATAGATCAGTTATAATGTAGACAGAGATATATCAGTACACTGTGTTGGGTATAATAGATCAGTTATAATGTAGACAGAGATATATCATTATATTGTGTTGGGTATAATAGATCAGTTATAATGTAGACAGGGATATATCAGTATATTGTGTTGGGTATAATAGATCAGTTATAATGTAGACAGGGATATATCAGTATATTGTGTTGGGTATAACAGATCAGTTATAATGTAGACAGGGATATATCAGTACACTGTGTTGGGTATAATAGATCAGTTATAATGCAGACAGGGATATATCAGTATATTGTGTTGGGTATAATAGATCAGTTATAATGTAGACAGAGATATATCAGTATATTGTGTTGGGTATAATAGATCACTTATAATGTAAACAGGGATATATCAGTATATTGTGTTGGGTATAATAGATCAGTTATAATGTAGACAGGGATATATCAGTACACTGTGCTAGGTATAATAGATCAGTTATAATGTAGACAGGGATATATCAGTATGTTGTGTTGGGTATAATAGATCAGTTATAATGTAGACAGAGATATATCAGTACACTGTGTTGGGTATAATAGATCAGTTATAATGTAGACAGAGATATATCATTATATTGTGTTGGGTATAATAGATCAGTTATAATGTAGACAGGGATATATCAGTATATTGTGTTGGGTATAATAGATCAGTTATAATGTAGACAGGGATATATCAGTATATTGTGTTGGGTATAACAGATCAGTTATAATGTAGACAGGGATATATCAGTACACTGTGTTGGGTATAATAGATCAGTTATAATGCAGACAGGGATATATCAGTATGTTGTGTTGGGTATAATAGATCAGTTATAATGTAGACAGGGATATATCAGTACACTGTGTTGGGTGTAATAGATCAGTTATAATGTAGACAGGGATATATCAGTATATTGTGTTGGGTATATCAATACATTATGCTGGGTTTTTCAGTAAATGTGTTTGGTATTTCAGTATATGTGTTTGGTATATCAGTATATTGTGATGGTTATATTGGTACATTGTGATCGGTTAGGTTAGGGTTAGTACATTGTGATGGTTACATTGGTACATTGTAATGGGTATATTAGTGCAATGATGTTTTAATAGAGATATTCGAAGTAAGTGTTGTCATCATTATTATCCGTCCCTTGACGTTTGTCCCTGGGGTGCTGTGACAGTTCACGGACATATTCCCTTCACTTCTTAAGGTCAGCGTTCCTAGCAGGATATCAAGAGACGAGGTCCATTCTTTAAATGTTATCCAGCCAACGTTTTGTTCCTTCTTCCTTTAGTTCTTCGTGCTCCCTCCCCTGTACCTTGAAAGATGACTTACACTAGGACCAGACCAGCCCAGCTCCTCACAGTACTGAGGAGCAGTGCCAGCCAGAGGGTTGATGAAACTGTGTGGAGATGGGTCACGAAGTGATCTATATAGTTTTACTATTGATCAAGATGTGTGAACATTGAGCAGTGCAGTGTTACAGAGTATGGAATGTTTTGTTGAATGTCAATCAAATCAAAGGAGAGAAAGCCGTTAGTTAGTTCGTTACATTACGATCTTGAATTCTAATCAAACCAATGGTGTTATTCAACGAATGGTTAGGTAACTGAATGGTGTTATTAAACGAATGCCTAGATAACTAAATAATGTTATTCAACGAATGCCTAGATAACTAAATGATGTTATTCAACGAATGCCTAGATAACTAAATGATGTTATTCAACGAATGCCTAGATAACTAAATGATGTTATTCAACGAATGCCAAGATAACTAAATGATGTTATTCAACGAATGCCTAGATAACTAAATGATGCTATTCAACGAATGCCTAGATAACTGAATGGCGTTATGAAACGAATGCCTACATAACTGAATGGTGTTATTCAAACGAATGCCTACATAACTGAATGGTGTTATTCAACGAATGCCTAGATAACTAAATGATGTTATTCAACGAATGCCTAGATAACTGAATGGCGTTATCAAACGAATGCCTACATAACTGAATGGTGTTATTCCAACGAATGCCTAGATAACTAAATGGTGTTATTCAACGAATGCCTAGATAACTGAATGGTGTTATTCAACAAATGCATAGATAACAGAATGGTGTTATTCAACGAATGCCTAGATAACTGAATGGTGTTATTAAACGAATGCCTAGATATCTGGGACTCTCGGGAAAACTTTTGCAAGGAAAATGTTTGTTTGTGTGTCACTGAAACATTATGAGGGTACGGATCACTATTAGGAACACGCACATGATCAGAGTCTTGTTGAGTGTATATGGTCACGTGTGTACGGATCATGATTTCAAATGTTTAGTTTGTCTTGCTGTTCGACGTTCAGTATTTTAAAACATTTCAAATAGAATCGAACAAAATACTAAAATTTCTTCCATTTTTTCCCCCTATAGAAGCGACTCAAGAGACGGACGAGGAGCCAGACGACGACGCCATCTTGTCAGTCAGTGATGGCGATGGCGGTCGTAACATTGATGCCGTGATGTTCCAGAAGATGGCGCTGAAGACTGTGGATGAATATCGCAATGAGATTGCTGCGTGTGGCGACGTCTTTATCAATGATGACGTGAAAGATGTAGAGGAGACTCTGACGTCACTAGTAGGTTTTGGCCTGGAGGAGAGAGCTGTGGGTTTTCTTCTCATTAAATTTCTGCTGGATGCAGACGACAATGCCTACAACTTACCTGGCGTGCTCAATTTGTCTCCTGCACCACCGTCTTAAATGTAGCCTACAGAAACAAACCTTTGTAATATTGTAAAATCCATCCTTTTGTACAGCTCACAATGAACAGAGAAAATGGAAAGTAAAGGATGTCATAATTGCTCTGTCTGGTGTATCAAAAGTTCTTTAAGAAATAAACTTGTCTACTGCTAGTGATGTCTTTTGTGTCTTTTTTATACACACACACACACAGTTTTAACCATTTGGCTATCAAGCTGAGCCTATTCATCACTCTCAAAGAAACGGAGGTCATACTTCAGGAGGGGAACTAACCCAGCTACACAAATCAATTCTCCCGATTGTTGTTGACCACTTTACCAACCTGGGCAGCACAGCGATGCGTCACTGTCCAGAGAAATAGACAGCCGTCTAGCAAAGGTCATCTCAAACTGAGAGTATGGCGGAATAGGTCTTTTCACCTGGCAACAAAAAGCAATGTTTCTAAAACCACTTTTGAATGGTTTCGAGACCCGGGTGCTTTATCGAAGGCATTTAAGGCTCCTCTAACGCTTCCATCCAAGGGGCCTTCGCTTCATAATGGGAGGACACACCACCTAGACACTTGATGAAATGTCACACTCCACCTAGACACTTGATGAAATGTCACACACCACCTAGACACTTGATGAAATGTCACACACCACCAAGACATTTGATGAAATGTCACACACCACCTAGAGTGACCTAGACACTTGATGAAATGTCACACACCACCTAGACACTTGATGAAATGTCAGACACTACCTAGACACTTGATGAAATGTCACACACCACCTAGACACTTGATGAAATGTCACACACCACCTAGACACTTGATGAAATGTCCCACACCACCTAGACATTTGATGAAATGTCACACACCACCTAGACACTTGATACGAACCGGTTTTGACAGAATCGCAGCCCATAGATTGCTATTCACGAAAAAACAACCACCTAGCAGTCGTCAGGTTGCCAGTATGTTAGAGCACCTAGTTTCTAGTGAGCACCTATAGAAGGTCAACGAGAAACTTGTGTAGGAAATGTCGCCTGCGGACCTGTACGGCAGTTCACTTGATCAATAAGTCCGTCAGGGTTGTTAAGTTAGAGTGGTCCCAAACAGAGGACTCATTAGAACTAATGTTGGCCTTACCAAGTTTAAATAGCATTTTAATTTAAAGTTTGTTGTATTTGATTGGAACTCATTTATTTTAATAAACCTAATGCTTTATTTTTTAAAATAATGTTTGCGCTTTGGAGATTCTATAACTTTTGATTTATTCTAACACCTAGATATTTGGAGTTTTGGGTACGTGTAGTTGGTTTACAATGAGAATAAAAGATATGGTTCTTATTGTTTTAGCTTTTTTTGGTTCTCTATACTCTATACAATCTAATTTATTTATAAAGACAGTCATGTTTATTGGACTTCTACACAGTCTGTTTTTTACTTCTATACATATATATAAAGCTAGTCTTCGAGTTCCAAGATTAGTGAGGAATGCAGTATTTCCCGTGGCTGCGCAGCCCCAGCTGTGACCTACATATCTTGCCACATCCAGGGCAATCATAATCATTGTCCGCAGGTGGTAGATTTAGATTTTCTTTTCGTCGTCTGCGTTTGTCCTCGGCAGCAGATTTTCTTTTGGTCACAAATGTGTATCCCGCGGCCTTCGTGAGTGACCTCCAGCTGTCTCGTTCCGACGCCTCATAAAGCCAGGTGCTCTCTTCTATGTCAGCCAAGGAAAGTTGACGCCTAAGCTGGTCTATGAAGCGTTTCCATGGGGCGCCTCTGTTACGTCGACCACCTTTTAGCTCAACAAAAAAGGTTGCCTTTGGCATACGTTCGTCTCCCAGTTGGGATACGTGCCCTGCCCAGTGTAGCTGTCGGACCATAAGTGTAGTTTATTGGACTTCTATACAGTCTAGTTTATTGGACTTCTATATAGTCTAGTTTATTGGACCTATACAGTCTATTGGACCTATACATTCTATTGTATCTATACAATCTAGTTTATTGGTTTATTGGACTTCTATAAAGTCTAGTTTATTGGACTTCTATACAGTCTAGTTTATTGGACTTCTATACAGTCTAGTTTATTGGACTTCTATACAGTCTAGTTTATTGGACTTCTATACAGTCTAGTTTATTGGTAATTCTCTAATTTTGAAGAAACGATCTAGTTTTCTCTACTAACTAAAAACAAATATTTAAAGTGAAACAAAAAAAACTATACAGTCTAGTTTATTGGACCTATACAGTCTATTGGACCTATACATTCTATTGTATCTATACAATCTAGTTTATTGGACTTCTATACAGTCTAGTTTATTGGACCTTTACAGTCTATTGGACCTATACAGTCTATTGGACCTATACAGTCTATTGGACCTATACAATCTATTGGACCTATACAGTCTATTGGACCTACACAGTCTATTGGACCTATATAGTCTATTGGACCTATACAATCTCTAGTTTATTGGTTTATTGGACTATCTCTTCTAATGACTCTGGCCTTTACAAATCACGGGGGAGGTAATTCTCTAATTTTGAAGAAACGATCTAGTTTTCTCTACTAACTAAAAACAAATATTTAAAGTGAAACAAAAAAAATCCCTTGGAGTTGATGTAATAACATATTTATTTTAATAGCCAAGCTTGAGCCTGTGTGCTTCGGATAAATGTTCAAAATATCGGCATGGAGAATCGATTACTCAATTTAGTATCGCTCTATACTTGGGCTCGTTTATTATGAGTAAAAAAAAAGTTGCATCAAAGGCATCCTATCGATTTCGGTTATTATTGATTTGTCACCGATCCCTGCCTCCTAAATAATCAATCAGATTTGGTTCGATCTTGTCATCTGATACAATAAATTGAGTTTCCTGTTTAGTTAGAGAGTTGTTTTCTAGATGACTAGCCTATAATCTCTAGTCTAAAGTCGTATCGCTGAATTGATAAGTTAAACAAAATGTTTTATTAAATTGATGTATGGACTCAATGACATATCAACTCAACTTACAGACACATATATTTTCTGTAGGAAGCTCTGTGATCAAATTTCTGTGATTCAAATTTAACCACACTAACTTCACAGTAACCTGTCATCTTGATAGTAACACGGTAAGTTGTCCTTTTGTATAGAAACTCAAATCTAGTGACAAAACTATACACCTTTCACACATTCACAAGCTCCCAGCTTGACATTCTCACAAATTGGCATGTTGACATTTTGACATGTTTACATATTGATATGACAACCGATTGCCAAACAACCAATTGACATGCTCAGAGATTGACATCAAATGAAAAGATAACTAACAAGATTACAAAAAATGTTTATCTCAGAAACTTAGAAGCGGCCCCCCTCCCCATGTCCCAGGGAATTGTCAAGTCATAGTTTGTTTTGTCTGGAGCAATAAAAATTTCAAATAATCATTTTCGCTTGTGACTTGTAAAACATCTGACAAGAAATTATTAAATATCAAGTGACTTGTAAAACATCTGACAAAAACTATTCTATATCAAGAGACTTGTAAAGCATCTGAGAAAAAACTATTCTCTATCAAGAGACTTGTAAGACATCTGACAAGAATATATTCTCTATCAAGAGACTTGTAGAACATCTGACAAGAAATTATTATCTATTAAAAGACTTGTAAAACATCTGACAAATAATTATTTTCTATCAAGTGACTTGTAAAACATCTGACAAGAAATTATTAAATATCAAGTGACTTGTAAAACATCTGACAAAAACTATTCTATATCAAGAGACTTGTAAAACATCTGACAATAAATTATTCTCTAACAAGAGACTTGTAAAACATCTGACAAGAAATTATTCTCTATCAAGTGACTTGTAAATTATCTGACAAGAAAATATTCTCTATCAAGTGACTTGTAAAACATCTGACAAGAAATTATTCTCTATCAAGAGACTTGTAAAACATCTGACAAGAAATTATTCTCTATAAAGTGACTTGTAAAACATCTGGCAAGAAATTATTCTCTATCAAGAGACTTGTAAAACATCTGACAAAAAAGTATTTTCTATGAAGAGACTTGTGAAACATCTGACAGGAAACGTTTTTCTATTAAGAGACTTGTAAAACATCTGACAAATAATTATTTTCTATCAAGTAACTTGTAAAACATCTGACAAGAAATTATTCTCTATCAAGAAACTTGTAAAACATCTGACAAGAAATTATTCTCTATCAAGAGACTTGTAAAACATCTGACAAGAAATTATTCTCTATCAAGAGACTTGTAGTAGAACATCTAACAAGAAATTACTATCTATTAAAAGACTTGTAAAACATCTGACAAATAATTATTTTCTATCAAGTGACTTGTAAAACATCTGAGAAGAAATTATTCTCTATCAAGAGACTTGTAGAACATCTTACAAGAAATTATTTTATATCAAGTGACTTGTAAAACATCTGACAAGCAATTATTCTATATCAAGTGACTTAGAAAACATCTGAAAAAAACTATTCTCTATCAAGAGACTTGTAAAACATCTGACAAAAAAATTATTCTCTATCCAGAGACTTGTAAAACATCTGACAAGAAATTATTCTCTATCAAGAGACTTGTAAAACATCTGACAATAAATTATTTTCTATAAAGTGACTTGTAAAACATCTGACAAGAAATTATTCTCTATCCAGAGACTTGTAAAACATCTGACAATAAATTATTCTCTATCAAGAGACTTGTAAAACATCTGACAAGATATTATTCTATATCAAGTGACTTGTAAATTATCTGACAAGAAAATATTCTCTATCAAGTAACTTGTAAAAAATCTGACAAGAAACTATTCTCTATGAAGAGACTTGTAAAACATCTGAAAAAAACTATTCTCTATCAAGAGACTTGTAAGACATCTGACAAGAAATTATTCTCTATCAAAAGACTTGTAGTAGAACATCTGACAAGAAATTATTATCTATTAAAAGACTTGTAAAACATCTGACAAATAATTATTTTCTATCAAGTGACTTGTAAAACATCTGACAAGAAATTATTCTATATCAAGTGACTTGTAAAACATCTGACAAAAACTATTCTATATCAAGAGACTTGTAAAACATCTGACAAAAAATTATTCTCTATCCAGAGACTTGTAAAACATCTGACAATAAATTATTCTCTAACAAGAGACTTGTAAAACATCTGACAAGAAATTATTCTCTATCAAGTGACTTGTAAATTATCTGACAAGAAAATATTCTCTATCAAGTGACTTGTAAAACATCTGACAAGAAATTATTCTCTATCAAGAGACTTGTAAAACATCTGACAAGAAATTATTCTCTATAAAGTGACTTGTAAAACATCTGGCAAGAAATTTATCTCTATTAAGAGACTTGTAAAACATCTGACAAAAAAGTATTTTCTATGAAAAGACTTGTGAAACATCTGACAGTAAACGTTTCTCTGATAAGAGATTTGTAAAACATCTGACAAGAAATTATTTTCTATCAAGTAACTTGTAAAACATCTGACAAAAACTATTCTCTATCAAGAGACTTGTAAAACATCTGACAAGAAATTTTTCTCTATCAAGAGACTTGTAAAACATCTGACAAGAAATTATTCTCTATCAAGAGACTTGTAGAACATCTGACAAGAAATTATTCTCTATCAAGAGACTTGTAAAACATCTGACAAATAATTATTTTCTATCAAGTGACTTGTAAAACATCTGACAAAAACTATTCTATATCAAGAGACTTGTAAAACATTTGACAAAAAATTATTCTCTATCCAGAGACTTGTGAAACATCTGACAAAAACTATTCTCTATCAAGTGACTTGTAGAACATCTGACAAAAAATTATTCTCTATTAAGAGAGTTGTAAAACATCTGACAAAAAATTATTTTCTATCAAGAGACTTGTAAAACATCTGACAAGAAATTATTCTATATCAAGTGACTTGTAAAACATGTGACAAAAACTATTCTATATCAAGAGACTTGTAAAACATTTGACAAAAAATTATTCTCAATCCAGAGACTTGTGAAACATCTGACAAGAAACTATTCTCTATTAAGAGACTTGTAAAACATCTGACAAGAAATTATTCTGTATAAAGTAACTTGTAAAACATCTGACAAAAACTATTCTATATCAAGAGACTTGTAAAACATCTGACAAAAAATTATTCTCTATCCAGAGACTTGTGAAACATCTGACAATAAATTATTCTCTAACAAGAGACTTGTAAGACATCTGACAAGAAATTATTCTCTATCAAGAGACTTGTAAAAAATCTGACAAGAAATTATTCTCTATTAAAAGACTTGTAAAACATCTGACAAATAATTATTTTCTATCAAGTGACTTGTAAAACATTAAAGAAGAAATTATTCTCTATAAAGTAACTTGTAAAACATCTGACAAAAACTATTCTATATCAAGAGACTTGTAAAACATCTGACAAAAAATTATTCTCTATCCAGAGACTTGTGAAACATCTGACAATAAATTATTCTCTAACAAGAGACTTGTAAGACATCTGACAAGAAATTATTCTCTATCAAGAGACTTGTAAAAAATCTGACAAGAAATTATTCTCTATTAAAAGACTTGTAAAACATCTGACAAATAATTATTTTCTATCAAGTGACTTGTAAAACATTTGAGAAGAAATTATTCTCTATCAAGAGACTTGTAGAACATCTGACAAGAAATTATTTTATATCAAGTGACTTGTAAAACATCTGACAAGCAATTATTCTATATCAAGTGACTTATAAAACATCTGAAAAAAACTATTCTCTATCAAGAGACTTGTAAAACATCTGACAAAAAAATTATTCTCTATTCAGAGACTTGTAAGACATCTGACAAGAAATTATTCTCTATCAAGAGACTTGTAAAAAATCTGACAAGAAATTATTCTCTATTAAAAGACTTGTAAAACATCTGACAAATAATTATTTTCTAACAAGTGACTTGTAAAACATTTGAGAAGAAATTATTCTCTATCAAGAGACTTGTAGAACATCTGACAAGAAATTATTTTATATCAAGTGACTTGTAAAACATCTGACAAGCAATTATTCTATATCAAGTGACTTATAAAACATCTGAAAAAAACTATTCTCTATCAAGAGACTTGTAAAACATCTGACAAAAAAATTATTCTCTATTCAGAGACTTGTAAAACATCTGACAAGAAATTATTCTCTATCAAGAGACTTGTAAAACATCTGACAAGAAATTATTTTCTATAAAGTGACTTGTAAAACATCTGACAAGAAATTATTCTCTATCCAGAGACTTGTAAAACATCTGACAATAAATTATTCTCTATCAAGAGACTTGTAAAACATCTGACAAGAAATTATTCTCTATCAAGTGACTTGTAAATTATCTGACAAGAAAATATTCTCTATCAAGTAACTTGTAAAAGATCTGACAAGAAACTATTCTCTATCAAGAGACTTGTAAAACATCTGAAAAAAACTATTCTCCATCAAGACACTTGTAAAACATGTCACAAAAAAATTATTCTCTATCCAGAGACTTGTAAAACATCTGACAAGAAATTATTCTCTATCAAGAGACATGTAAAACATCTGACAAGAAATTAATTTCTAAAAAGTGACTTGTAAAACATCTGACAAGAAATTATTCTCTATCAAGCGACTTGTAAAACATCTGACAAGAAATTATTTTCTATCAAGAGACTTGTAAGACATCTGACAAGAAATTATTCTCTATTAAGAGACTTGTAGTAGAACATCTGACAAGAAATTATTATCTATTAAAAGACTTGTAAAACATCTGACAAATAATTATTTTCTATCAAGTGACTTGTAAAACATCTGACAAGAAATTATTCTATATCAAGTGACTTGTAAAACATCTGACAAAAACTATTCTATATCAAGAGACTTGTAAAACATCTGACAAAAAATTATTCTCTATCCAGAGACTTGTAAATCATCTGACAATAAATTATTCTCTAACAAGAGACTTGTAAAACATCTGACAAGAAATTATTCTCTATCAAGTGACTTGTAAATTATCTGACAAGAAAATATTCTCTATCAAGTGACTTGTAAAACATCTGACAAGAAATTATTCTCTATCAAGTGACTTGTAAAACATCTGACAAGAAATTATTCTCTATAAAGTGACTTGTAAAACATCTGGCAAGAAATTATTCTCTATTAAGAGACTTGTAAAACATCTGACAAAAAAGTATTTTCTATGAAGAGACTTGTGAAACATCTGATCGGAAACGTTTCTCTATTAAGAGACTTGTAAAACATCTGACAAGAAATTATTTTCTATCAAGTAACTTGTAAAACATCTGACAAAAACTATTCTCTATCAAGAGACTTGTAAAACATCTGACAAGAAATTTTTCTCTATCAAGAGACTTGTAAAACATCTGACAAGAAATTATTCTCTATCAAGAGACTTGTAGAACATCTGACAAGAAATTATTATCTATTAAAAGACTTGTAAAACATCTGACAAATAATTATTTTCTATCAAGTGACTTGTAAAACATCTGACAAGAAAATATTCTATATCAAGTGACTTGTAAAACATCTGACAAAAACTATTCTATATTAAGAGACTTGTAAAACATTTGACAAAAATTATTCTCTATCCAGAGACTTGTGAAACATCTGACAAAAACTATTCTCTATCAAGTGACTTGTAGAACATCTGACAAAAAATTATTCTCTATTAAGAGACTTGTAAAACATCTGACAAAAAATTATTTTCTATCAAGAGACTTGTAAAACATCTGACAAGAAATTATTCTATATCAAGTGACTTGTAAAACATGTGACAAAAACTATTCTATATCAAGAGACTTGTAAAACATTTGACAAAAAATTATTCTCAATCCAGAGACTTGTGAAACATCTGACAAGAAACTATTCTCTATTAAGAGACTTGTAAAACATCTGACAAGAAATTATTCTCTATAAAGTAACTTGTAAAACATCTGACAAAAACTATTCTATATCAAGAGACTTGTAAAACATCTGACAAAAAATTATTCTCTATCCAGAGACTTGTGAAACATCTGACAATAAATTATTCTCTAACAAGAGACTTGTTAGACATCTGACAAGAAATTATTCTCTATCAAGAGACTTGTAAAACATCTGACAAGAAATTATTCTCTATTAAAAGACTTGTAAAACATCTGACAAATAATTATTTTCTATCAAGTGACTTGTAAAACATCTGAGAAGAAATTATTCTCTATCAAGAGACTTGTAGAACATCTGACAAGAAATTATTTTATATCAAGTGACTTGTAAAACATCTGACAAGCAATTATTCTATTTCAAGTGACTTATAAAACATCTGAAAAAAACTATTCTCTATCAAGAGACTTGTAAAACATCTAACAAAAAAATTATTCTCTATTCAGAGACTTCTAAAACATCTGACAAGAAATTATTCTCTATCAAGAGACTTGTAAAACATCTGACAAGAAATTATTTTCTATCAAGTAACTTGTAAAACATCTGACAAAAACTATTCTCTATCAAGAGACTTGTAAAACATCTGACAAGAAATTTTTCTCTATCAAGAGACTTGTAAAACATCTGACAAGAAATTATTCTCTATCAAGAGACTTGTAGAACATCTGACAAGAAATTATTATCTATTAAAAGACTTGTAAAACATCTGACAAATAATTATTTTCTATCAAGTGACTTGTAAAACATCTGACAAGAAAATATTCTATATCAAGTGACTTGTAAAACATCTGACAAAAACTATTCTATATTAAGAGACTTGTAAAACATTTGACAAAAATTATTCTCTATCCAGAGACTTGTGAAACATCTGACAAAAACTATTCTCTATCAAGTGACTTGTAGAACATCTGACAAAAAATTATTCTCTATTAAGAGACTTGTAAAACATCTGACAAAAAATTATTTTCTATCAAGAGACTTGTAAAACATCTGACAAGAAATTATTCTATATCAAGTGACTTGTAAAACATGTGACAAAAACTATTCTATATCAAGAGACTTGTAAAACATTTGACAAAAAATTATTCTCAATCCAGAGACTTGTGAAACATCTGACAAGAAACTATTCTCTATTAAGAGACTTGTAAAACATCTGACAAGAAATTATTCTCTATAAAGTAACTTGTAAAACATCTGACAAAAACTATTCTATATCAAGAGACTTGTAAAACATCTGACAAAAAATTATTCTCTATCCAGAGACTTGTGAAACATCTGACAATAAATTATTCTCTAACAAGAGACTTGTTAGACATCTGACAAGAAATTATTCTCTATCAAGAGACTTGTAAAACATCTGACAAGAAATTATTCTCTATTAAAAGACTTGTAAAACATCTGACAAATAATTATTTTCTATCAAGTGACTTGTAAAACATCTGAGAAGAAATTATTCTCTATCAAGAGACTTGTAGAACATCTGACAAGAAATTATTTTATATCAAGTGACTTGTAAAACATCTGACAAGCAATTATTCTATTTCAAGTGACTTATAAAATATCTGAAAAAAACTATTCTCTATCAAGAGACTTGTAAAACATCTAACAAAAAAATTATTCTCTATTCAGAGACTTCTAAAACATCTGACAAGAAATTATTCTCTATCAAGAGACTTGTAAAACATCTGACAAGAAATTATTCTCTATCAAGAGACTTGTAAAACATCTGACAATAAATTATTCTCTATCAAGAGACTTGTAAAACATCTGACAAGAAATTATTCTATATCAAGTGACTTGTAAATTATCTGACAAGAAAATATTCTCTATCAAGTAACTTGTAAAAGATCTGACAAGAAACTATTCTCTATCAAGAGACTTGTAAAACATCTGAAAAAAACTATTCTCCATCAAGAGACTTGTAAAACATCTGACAAAAAAATTATTCTCTATCCAGAGACTTGTAAATTATCTGACAAGAAATTATTCTCTATCAAGAGACATGTAAAACATCTGACAAGAAATTAATTTCTAAAAAGTGACTTGTAAAACATCTGACAAGAAATTATTCTCTATCAAGCGACTTGTAAAACATCTGACAAGAAATTATTTTCTATCAAGAGACTTGTAAGACATCTGACAAGAAATTATTCTCTATCAAGAGACTTGTAGTAGAACATCAGACAAGAAATTATTATCTATTAAAAGACTTGTAAAACATCTGACAAATAATTATTTTCTATCAAGTGACTTGTAAAACATCTGACAAGAAATTATTTTCTATCAAGTAACTTGTAAAACATCTGACAAAAACTATTCTCTATCAAGAGACTTGTAGAACATCTGACAAGAAATAATTATCTATTAAAAGACTTGTAAAACATCTGACAAATAATTATTTTCTATCAAGTGACTTGTAAAACATCTGACAAGAAAATATTCTATATCAAGTGACTTGTAAAACATCTGACAAAAACTATTCTATATCAAGAGACTTGTAAAACATTTGACAAAAAATTATTCTCTATCCAGAGACTTGTGAAACATCTGACAAAAACTATTCTCTATCAAGTGACTTGTAGAACATCTGACAAAAAATTATTCTCTATTAAGAGACTTGTAAAACATCTGACAAAAAATTATTTTCTATCAAGAGACTTGTAAAACATCTGACAAGAAATTATTCTATATCAAGTGACTTGTAAAACATCTGACAAAAACTATTCTATATCAAGAGACTTGTAAAACATTTGACAAAAAATTATTCTCAATCCAGAGACTTGTGAAACATCTGACAAGAAACTATTCTCTATTAAGAGACATGTAAAACATCTGACAAGAAATTATTCTCTATAAAGTGACTTGTAAAACATCTGACAAAAACTATTCTATATCAAGAGACTTGTAAAACATCTGACAAAAAATTATTCTCTATCCAGAGACTTGTGAAACATCTGACAATAAATTATTCTCTAACAAGAGACTTGTAAAACATCTGACAAGAAATTATTCTCTATCAAGTGACTTGTAAATTATCTGACAAGAAAATATTCTCTATCAAGTGACTTGTAAAACATCTGACAAGAAATTATTCTCTATCAAGAGACTTGTAAAACATCTGACAAGAAATTATTCTCTATAAAGTGACTTGTAAAACATCTGGCAAGAAAATATTCTCTATCAAGAGACTTGTAAAACATCTGACAAAAAAGTATTTTCTATGAAGAGACTTGTGAAACATCTGACAGGAAACGTTTCTCTATTAAGAGACTTGTAAAACATCTGACAAGAAATTATTTTCTATCAAGTAACTTGTAAAACATCTGACAAAAACTATTCTCTATCAAGAGACTTGTAAAACATCTGACAAGAAATTTTTCTTTATCAAGAGACTTGTAAAACATCTGACAAGAAATTATTCTCTATTAAAAGACTTGTAAAACATCTCACAAATAATTATTTTCTATCAAGTTACCATTAAAAACATCTGACAAGGAAATATTCTATATCAAGTGACTTGTAAAACTTCTTGCAAAAACTATTCTATATCAAGAGACTTGTAAAACATTTGACAAAAAATTATTCTCTATCCAGAGACTTGTGAAACATCTGACAAAAACTATTCTCTATCAAGTGAATTGTAGAACATCTGACAAAAACTTATTCTCTATCCAGAGACTTGTAAAACATCTGACAAGAAATTATTCTCTATCAAGAGACTTGTAAGACATCTGACAAGAAATTATTCTCTATCAAGTGACTTGTAGAACATCTGACAAGAAATTATTATCTATTAAAAGACTTGTAAAACATCTGACAAGAAATTATTCTCTATTAAGTGACTTGTAAAACATCTGACAAGAAATTATTCTCTATCAAGAGACTTGTAAAACATCTGAGAAGAAATTATGCTCTATAAAGTGACTTGTATAACATCTGGCAAGAAATTATTCTGTATCAAGAGACTTGTAAAACATCTGACAAAAAAGTATTTTCTATGAAGAGACTTGTAAAACATCTGACAAGAAATTCTTTTCTATCAAGTAACTTGTAAAACATCTGACAAAAACTATTCTCTATCAAGAGACTTGTAAAACATTTGACAAAAAATTATTCTCTATCCAGAGACTTGTGAAACATCTGACAAAAACTATTCTCTATCAAGTGACTTGTAGAATATCTGACAAAAAATTATTCTCTATTAAGAGACTTGTAAAACATCTGACAAAAAAAATATTTTCTATCAAGAGACTTGTAAAACATCTGACAAGAAATTATTCTATATCAAGTTACTTGTAAAACATCTGACAAAAACTATTCTATATCAAGAGACTTGTAAAACATTTGACAAAAAATTATTCTCAATCCAGAGACTTGTGAAACATCTGACAAGAAATTATTCTCTATTAAGTGACTTGTAAAACATCTGACAAGAAATTATTCTGTATAAAGTGACTTATAAAACATCTGACAAGAAATTATTCTCTATCAAGAGACTTGTAAAACATCTGACAAGAAATTATTCTCTATCAAGAGACTTGTAAGACATCAGACAAGAAATTATTCTCTATCAAGAGACTTGTAGAACATCTGACAAGAAATTATTATCTATTAAAAGACTTGTAAAACATCTGACAAATAATTATTTTTATTCAAGTGACTTGTATAACATCTGACAAGAAATTATTCTATATCAAGTGACTTGTAAAACATCTGACAAAAACTATTCTATATCAAAAGACTTGTAAAACATTTGACAAAAAATTATTCTCAATCCAGAGACTTGTGAAACATCTGACAAGAAACTATTCTTTATCAAGAAACTTTTAAAACATCTGAAAAGAAACTATTCTCTATCAAGAGACTTGTAAAACATCTGACAAGAAATTATTCTCTATCAAGAGACTTGTAGAACATCTGACAAGAAATTATTCTCTATCAAGAGACTTGTAAAACATCTGACAAGAAACTTTTCTCTATCAAGGGACTTGTAAAACATCTAACAAAAAATTATTCTCTATCAAGAAACTTGTAGAAGATCTGAAAAGAAACTATTCTCTATCAAGGGACTTGTAAAACATCTGACAAGAAATTATTCTCTATCAAGAGACTTGTAAAACATCTGACAAGAAATTATTCTCTATCAAGAGACCTGTAAAACATCTGACAAGAAATTATTCTCTATCAAGAGACTTGTAAGACATCTGACAAGAAATTATTCTCTATCAAGAGACTTGTAGAACATCTGACAAGAAATTATTATCTGTTAAAAGACTTGTAAAACATCTGACAAATAATTATTTTCTATCAAGTGACTTGTAAAACATCTGACAAATATTTATTCTATATCAAGTGACTTGTAAAACATCTGACAAAAACTATTCTATATCAAGAGACTTGTAAAACATTTGACAAAAAAGTATTCTCAATCCAGAGACTTGTGAAACATCTGACAAGAAACTATTCTCTATCAAGAGACTTGTAGAACATCTGACAAGAAATTATTTTATATCAAGTGACTTGTAAAACATCTGACAAGAAATTATTCTATATCAAGTGACTTGTAAAACATCTGAAAAAAACTATTCTCTATCAAGAGACTTGTAAAACATCTGTCAAAAAAATTATTCTCTATCCAGAGACTTGTAAAACATCTGACAAGAAATTATTCTCTATCAAGAGACTTGTAAAACATCTGACAAGAAATTATTTTCTATAAAGTGACTTGTAAAACATCTGACAAGAAATTATTCTCTATCAAGAGACTTGTAAAACATCTGACAAGAAATTATTCTCTATCAAGAGACTTGTAAGACATCTGACAAGAAATTATTCTCTATCAAGAGACTTGTAAATTATCTGACAAATAGTTATTTTCTATCAAATGACTTGTAAAACATCTGACAAGAAGTTATTCTTTATCAAGTGACTTGTAAAACATCTGACAAGAAATTATTCTCTATCAAGAGACTTGTAAAACATCTGACAAGAAATTATTCTCTATAAAGTGACTTGTAAAACATCTGACAAGAAATTATTCTCTATCAAGTGACTTGTAAAACATCTGATAAGAAATTATTCTATATCAAGTGACTTGTAAAACATCTGACAAAAACTATTCTCTATCAAGAGACTTGTAAAACATCTGACAAAAAAGTATTTTCTATCCAGAGACTTGTGAAACATCTGACAAGAAACTATTCTGTATTAAGAGACTTGTAAAACATCTGACAAGAAATTATTCTCTATCAAGAGACTTGTAAAACATCTGACAAGAAATTATTCTCTATCAAGAGACTTGTAAGACATCTGACAAGAAATTATTCTCTATTAAGAGACTTGTAGAACATCTGACAAGAAATTATTATCTATTTGAAGACTTGAAAAACATCTGACAAATAATTATTTTTATTCAAGTGACTTTTAAAACATCTGACAAAAACTATTCTATATCAAGAGACTTGTAAAACATTTGACAAAAAATTATTCTCAATCCAGAGACTTGTGAAACATCTGACAAGAAACTATTCTTTATCAAGAAACTTGTAAAACATCTGAAAAGAAACTATTCTCTATCAAGAGACTTGTAAAACATCTGACAAGAAATTATTCTCTATCAAGGGACTTGTAAAACATCTGACAAGAAAGTATTCTCTATCAAGAGGTTTGTAAAAAATCTGACAAGAAATTATTCTCTATCAAGAGACTTGTTGAACATCTGACAAGTAATTGTTCTCTATCAAGAGACTTGTAGAACATCTGACAAGAAATTATTCTCTATCAAGAGACTTGTAGAACATCTGACAAGAAATTATTCTCTATCAAGAGACTTGTAAAACATCTGACAAGAAATTATTCTCTATCAAGAGACTTGTAAGACATCTGACAAGAAATTATTCTCTATCAAGAGACTTGTAGAACATCTGACAAGAAATTATTATCTATTAAAAGACTTGTAAAACATCTGACAAATAATTATTTTCTATCAAGTGACTTGTTAAACATCTGACAAGAAATTATTCTATATCAAGTGACTTAAAAAACATCTGACAAAAACTATTCTATATCAAGAGACTTGTAAAACATTTGACAAATAATTATTCTCAATCCAGAGACTTGTGAAACATCTGACAAGAAACTGATCTTTATCAAGAAACTTGTAAAACATCTGACAAGAAATTATTCTCTATCAAGAGACTTGTAGAACATCTGACAAGAAATTATTTTATATCAAGTGACTTGTAAAACATCTGACAAGAAATTATTCTATATCAAGTGACTTGTAAAACATCTAAAAAAACTATTCTCTATCAAGAGACTTGTAAAATATCTGACAAAAAAATTATTATCTATCCAGAGACTTGTAAAACATCTGACAAGAAATTATTTTTTATAAAGTGACTTGTAAAACATCTGACAAGAAATTATTCTCTGTCAAGAGACTTGTAAAACATCTGACAAGAAATTATTCTCTATCAAGAGACTTGTAAGACATCTGACAAGAAATTATTCTCTATCAAGAGACTTGTAAATTATCTGACAAGAAATTATTCTCTATCAAGAGACTTGTAAAACATCTGACAAGAAATTATTTTCTATAAAGTGACTTGTAAAACATCTTACAAGAAATTATTCTCTATCAAGAGACTTGTAAAACATCTGACAAGAAATTATTCTCTATCAAGAGACTTGTAAGACATCTGACAAGATATTATTCTCTATTAAGAGACTTGTAAAACATCTGACAAATAGTTATTTTCTATCAAGTGACTTGTAAAACATCTGACAAAAACTATTCTCTATCAAGAGACTTGTAGAACATCTGACAAAAAATTATTCTCTATTAAGTGACTTGTAAAACATCTGACAAGAAATTATTCTCTATCAAGTGACTTGTAAAACATCTGACAAGAAATTATTCTCTATCAAGAGACTTGTAAAACATCTGACAAGAAATTATTTTCTATAAAGTGACTTGTAAAACATCTGACAAGAAATTATTCTTTATCAAGAGACTTGTACAACATCTGACAAGAAATTATTCTCTATCAAGAGACTTGTAAGACATCTGACAAGAAATTATTCTCTATCAAGAGACTTGTAAAACATCTGACAAATAGTTATTTTCTATCAAATGACTTGTAAAACATCTGACAAGAAGTTATTCTTTATCAAGTGACTTGTAAAACATCTGACAAGAAATTATTCTCTATCAAGAGACTTGTAAAACATCTGACAAGAAATTATTCTCTATAAAGTGACTTGTAAAACATCTGACAAGAAATTATTCTCTATCAAGTGACTTGTAAAACATCTGACAAGAAATTATTCTATATCAAGTGACTTGTAAAACATCTGACAAAAACTATTGTCTATCAAGAGACTTGTAAAACATCTGACAAAAAAGTATTCTCTATCCAGAGACTTGTGAAACATCTGACAAGAAACTATTCTCTATTAAGAGACTTGTAAAACATCTGACAAGAAATTATTCTCTATCAAGAGACTTGTAGAACATCTGACAAGAAATTATTTTATATCAAGTGACTTGTAAAACATCTGACAAGAAATTATTCTATATCAAGTGACTTGTAAAACATCTGAAAAAAACTATTCTCTATCAAGAGACTTGTAAAATATCTGACAAAAAAATTATTATCTATCCAGAGACTTGTAAAAAAATCTGACAAGAAATTATTCTCTATCAAGAGACTTGTAAAACATCTGACAAGAAATTATTCTCTATCAAGAGACTTGTAAAACATCTGACAAATAGTTATTTTCTATCAAATGACTTGTAAAACATCTGATAAGAAGTTATTCTTTATCAAGTGACTTGTAAAACATCTGACAAGAAATTATTCTCTATCAAGAGACTTGTAAAACATCTGACAAGAAATTATTCTCTATAAAGTGACTTGTAAAACATCTGACAAGAAATTATTCTCTATCAAGTGACTTGTAAAACATCTGACAAGAAATTATTCTATATCAAGTGACTTGTAAAACATCTGACAAAAACTATTCTCTATCAAGAGACTTGTAAAACATCTGACAAAAAAGTATTCTCTATCCAGAGACTTGTGAAACATCTGACAAGAAACTATTCTCTATTAAGAGACTTGTAAAACATCTGACAAGAAATTATTCTCTATCAAGAGACTTGTAAAACATCTGACAAGAAATTATTCTCTATCAAGAGACTTGTAAGACATCTGACAAGAAATTATCTTCTATCAAGAGACTTGTAGAACATCTGACAAGAAATTATTATCTATTTGAAGACTTGAAAAACATCTGACAAATAATTATTTTTATTCAAGTGACTTGTAAAACATCTGACAAGAAATTATTCTATATCAAGTGACTTTTAAAACATCTGACAAAAACTATTCTATATCAAGAGACTTGTAAAACATTTGACAAAAAATTATTCTCAATCCAGAGACTTGTGAAACATCTGACAAGAAACTATTCTTTATCAAGAAACTTGTAAAACATTTGAAAAGAAACTATTCTCTATCAAGAGACTTGTAAAACATCTGACAAGAAATTATTCTCTATCAAGAGACTTGTAAAACATCTGACAAGAAATTATTCTCTATCAAGAAACTTGTAGAAGATCTGAAAAGAAACTATTCTCTATCAAGGGACTTGTAAAACATCTGACAAAAACTATTCTCTATCAAGAGACTTGTAAAACATCTGACAAAAAAGTATTCTCTATCCAGAGACTTGTGAAACATCTGACAAGAAACTATTCTCTATTAAGAGACTTGTAAAACATCTGACAAGAAATTATTCTCTATCAAGAGACTTGTAGAACATCTGACAAGAAATTATTTTATATCAAGTGACTTGTAAAACATCTGACAAGAAATTATTCTATATCAAGTGACTTGTAAAACATCTGAAAAAAACTATTCTCTATCAAGAGACTTGTAAAATATCTGACAAAAAAATTATTATCTATCCAGAGACTTGTAAAAAAATCTGACAAGAAATTATTCTCTATCAAGAGACTTGTAAAACATCTGACAAGAAATTATTTTTTATAAAGTGACTTGTAAAACATCTGACAAGAAATTATTCTCTGTCAAGAGACTTGTAAAACATCTGACAAGAAATTATTCTCTATCAAGAGACTTGTAAGACATCTGACAAAAAAGTATTCTCTATCCAGAGACTTGTGAAACATCTGACAAGAAACTATTCTCTATTAAGAGACTTGTAAAACATCTGACAAGAAATTATTCTCTATCAAGAGACTTGTAAAACATCTGACAAGAAATTATTCCCTATCAAGAGACTTGTAAGACATCTGACAAGAAATTATTCTCTATCAAGAGACTTGTAGAACATCTGACAAGAAATTATTATCTATTTGAAGACTTGAAAAACATCTGACAAATAATTATTTTTATTCAAGTGACTTGTAAAACATCTGACAAGAAATTATTCTATATCAAGTGACTTTTAAAACATCTGACAAAAACTATTCTATATCAAGAGACTTGTAAAACATTTGACAAGAAAATTATTCTCAATCCAGAGACTTGTGAAACATCTGACAAGAAACTATTCTTTATCAAGAAACTTGTAAAACATCTGAAAAGAAACTATTCTCTATCAAGAGACTTGTAAAACATCTGACAAGAAATTATTCTCTATCAAGAGACTTGTAAAACATCTGACAAGAAATTATTCTCTATCAAGAAACTTGTAGAAGATCTGAAAAGAAACTATTCTCTATCAAAGGACTTGTAAAACATCTGACAAAAACTATTCTCTATCAAGAGACTTGTAAAACATCTGACAAAAAAGTATTCTCTATCCAGAGACTTGTGAAACATCTGACAAGAAACTATTCTCTATTAAGAGACTTGTAAAACATCTGACAAGAAATTATTCTCTATCAAGAGACTTGTAGAACATCTGACAAGAAATTATTTTATATCAAGTGACTTGTAAAACATCTGACAAGAAATTATTCTATATCAAGTGACTTGTAAAACATCTGAAAAAAACTATTCTCTATCAAGAGACTTGTAAAATATCTGACAAAAAAATTATTATCTATCCAGAGACTTGTAAAAAAATCTGACAAGAAATTATTCTCTATCAAGAGACTTGTAAAACATCTGACAAGAAATTATTTTTTATAAAGTGACTTGTAAAACATCTGACAAGAAATTATTCTCTGTCAAGAGACTTGTAAAACATCTGACAAGAAATTATTCTCTATCAAGAGACTTGTAAGACATCTGACAAGAAATTATTCTCTATAAGAGAGTTGTAAATTATCTGACAAGAAATTATTCTCTATCAAGAGACTTGTAAAACATCTGACAAGAAATTATTTTCTATAAAGTGACTTGTAAAACATCTTACAAGAAATTATTCTCTATCAAGAGACTTGTAAAACATCTGACAATAAATTATTCTCTATCAAGAGACTTGTAAGACATCTGACAAGATATTATTCTCTATTAAGAGACTTGTAAAACATCTGACAAATAGTTATTTTCTATCAAGTGACTTGTAAATTATCTGACAAGAAATTATTCTCTATCAAGAGACTTGTAAAACATCTGACAAGAAATTATTTTCTATAAAGTGACTTGTAAAACATCTTACAAGAAATTATTCTCTATCAAGAGACTTGTAAAACATCTGACAATAAATTATTCTCTATCAAGAGACTTGTAAGACATCTGACAAGATATTATTCTCTATTAAGAGACTTGTAAAACATCTGACAAATAGTTATTTTCTATCAAGTGACTTGTAAAACATCTGACAAAAACTATTCTCTATCAAGAGACTTGTAGAACATCTGACAAAAAATTATTCTCTATTAAGTGACTTGTAAAACATCTGACAAGAAATTATTCTCTATCAAGTGACTTGTAAAACATCTGACAAGAAATTATTCTCTATCAAGAGACTTGTAAAACATCTGACAAGAAATTATTTTCTATAAAGTGACTTGTAAAACATCTGACAAGAAATTATTCTCTATCAAGAGACTTGTAAAACATCTGACAAGAAATTATTCTCTATCAAGAGACTTGTAAGACATCAGGCAAGAAATTATTCTCTATCAAGAGACTTGTAAAACATCTGACAAATAGTTATTTTCTATCAAATGACTTGTAAAACATCTGACAAGAAGTTATTCTTTATCAAGTGACTTGTAAAACATCTGACAAGAAATTATTCTCTATCAAGAGACTTGTAAGACATCAGACAAGAAATTATTCTCTATCAAGAGACTTGTAGAACATCTGACAAGAAATTATTATCTATTAAAAGACTTGTAAAACATCTGACAAATAATTATTTTCTATCAAGTGACTTGTTAAACATCTGACAAGAAATTATTCTATATCAAGTGACTTAAAAAACATCTGACAAAAACTATTCTATATCAAGAGACTTGTAAAACATTTGACAAATAATTATTCTCAATCCAGAGACTTGTGAAACATCTGACAAGAAACTGATCTTTATCAAGAAACTTGTAAAACATCTGACAAGAAATTATTCTCTATCAAGAGACTTGTAGAACATCTGACAAGAAATTATTTTATATCAAGTGACTTGTAAAACATCTGACAAGAAATTATTCTATATCAAGTGACTTGTAAAACATCTAAAAAAACTATTCTCTATCAAGAGACTTGTAAAATATCTGACAAAAAAATTATTATCTATCCAGAGACTTGTAAAACATCTGACAAGAAATTATTTTTTATAAAGTGACTTGTAAAACATCTGACAAGAAATTATTCTCTGTCAAGAGACTTGTAAAACATCTGACAAGAAATTATTCTCTATCAAGAGACTTGTAAGACATCTGACAAGAAATTATTCTCTATCAAGAGACTTGTAAATTATCTGACAAGAAATTATTCTCTATCAAGAGACTTGTAAAACATCTGACAAGAAATTATTTTCTATAAAGTGACTTGTAAAACATCTTACAAGAAATTATTCTCTATCAAGAGACTTGTAAAACATCTGACAAGAAATTATTCTCTATCAAGAGACTTGTAAGACATCTGACAAGATATTATTCTCTATTAAGAGACTTGTAAAACATCTGACAAATAGTTATTTTCTATCAAGTGACTTGTAAAACATCTGACAAAAACTATTCTCTATCAAGAGACTTGTAGAACATCTGACAAAAAATTATTCTCTATTAAGTGACTTGTAAAACATCTGACAAGAAATTATTCTCTATCAAGTGACTTGTAAAACATCTGACAAGAAATTATTCTCTATCAAGAGACTTGTAAAACATCTGACAAGAAATTATTTTCTATAAAGTGACTTGTAAAACATCTGACAAGAAATTATTCTTTATCAAGAGACTTGTACAACATCTGACAAGAAATTATTCTCTATCAAGAGACTTGTAAGACATCTGACAAGAAATTATTCTCTATCAAGAGACTTGTAAAACATCTGACAAATAGTTATTTTCTATCAAATGACTTGTAAAACATCTGACAAGAAGTTATTCTTTATCAAGTGACTTGTAAAACATCTGACAAGAAATTATTCTCTATCAAGAGACTTGTAAAACATCTGACAAGAAATTATTCTCTATAAAGTGACTTGTAAAACATCTGACAAGAAATTATTCTCTATCAAGTGACTTGTAAAACATCTGACAAGAAATTATTCTATATCAAGTGACTTGTAAAACATCTGACAAAAACTATTGTCTATCAAGAGACTTGTAAAACATCTGACAAAAAAGTATTCTCTATCCAGAGACTTGTGAAACATCTGACAAGAAACTATTCTCTATTAAGAGACTTGTAAAACATCTGACAAGAAATTATTCTCTATCAAGAGACTTGTAGAACATCTGACAAGAAATTATTTTATATCAAGTGACTTGTAAAACATCTGACAAGAAATTATTCTATATCAAGTGACTTGTAAAACATCTGAAAAAAACTATTCTCTATCAAGAGACTTGTAAAATATCTGACAAAAAAATTATTATCTATCCAGAGACTTGTAAAAAAATCTGACAAGAAATTATTCTCTATCAAGAGACTTGTAAAACATCTGACAAGAAATTATTCTCTATCAAGAGACTTGTAAAACATCTGACAAATAGTTATTTTCTATCAAATGACTTGTAAAACATCTGATAAGAAGTTATTCTTTATCAAGTGACTTGTAAAACATCTGACAAGAAATTATTCTCTATCAAGAGACTTGTAAAACATCTGACAAGAAATTATTCTCTATAAAGTGACTTGTAAAACATCTGACAAGAAATTATTCTCTATCAAGTGACTTGTAAAACATCTGACAAGAAATTATTCTATATCAAGTGACTTGTAAAACATCTGACAAAAACTATTCTCTATCAAGAGACTTGTAAAACATCTGACAAAAAAGTATTCTCTATCCAGAGACTTGTGAAACATCTGACAAGAAACTATTCTCTATTAAGAGACTTGTAAAACATCTGACAAGAAATTATTCTCTATCAAGAGACTTGTAAAACATCTGACAAGAAATTATTCTCTATCAAGAGACTTGTAAGACATCTGACAAGAAATTATCTTCTATCAAGAGACTTGTAGAACATCTGACAAGAAATTATTATCTATTTGAAGACTTGAAAAACATCTGACAAATAATTATTTTTATTCAAGTGACTTGTAAAACATCTGACAAGAAATTATTCTATATCAAGTGACTTTTAAAACATCTGACAAAAACTATTCTATATCAAGAGACTTGTAAAACATTTGACAAAAAATTATTCTCAATCCAGAGACTTGTGAAACATCTGACAAGAAACTATTCTTTATCAAGAAACTTGTAAAACATTTGAAAAGAAACTATTCTCTATCAAGAGACTTGTAAAACATCTGACAAGAAATTATTCTCTATCAAGAGACTTGTAAAACATCTGACAAGAAATTATTCTCTATCAAGAAACTTGTAGAAGATCTGAAAAGAAACTATTCTCTATCAAGGGACTTGTAAAACATCTGACAAAAACTATTCTCTATCAAGAGACTTGTAAAACATCTGACAAAAAAGTATTCTCTATCCAGAGACTTGTGAAACATCTGACAAGAAACTATTCTCTATTAAGAGACTTGTAAAACATCTGACAAGAAATTATTCTCTATCAAGAGACTTGTAGAACATCTGACAAGAAATTATTTTATATCAAGTGACTTGTAAAACATCTGACAAGAAATTATTCTATATCAAGTGACTTGTAAAACATCTGAAAAAAACTATTCTCTATCAAGAGACTTGTAAAATATCTGACAAAAAAATTATTATCTATCCAGAGACTTGTAAAAAAATCTGACAAGAAATTATTCTCTATCAAGAGACTTGTAAAACATCTGACAAGAAATTATTTTTTATAAAGTGACTTGTAAAACATCTGACAAGAAATTATTCTCTGTCAAGAGACTTGTAAAACATCTGACAAGAAATTATTCTCTATCAAGAGACTTGTAAGACATCTGACAAAAAAGTATTCTCTATCCAGAGACTTGTGAAACATCTGACAAGAAACTATTCTCTATTAAGAGACTTGTAAAACATCTGACAAGAAATTATTCTCTATCAAGAGACTTGTAAAACATCTGACAAGAAATTATTCCCTATCAAGAGACTTGTAAGACATCTGACAAGAAATTATTCTCTATCAAGAGACTTGTAGAACATCTGACAAGAAATTATTATCTATTTGAAGACTTGAAAAACATCTGACAAATAATTATTTTTATTCAAGTGACTTGTAAAACATCTGACAAGAAATTATTCTATATCAAGTGACTTTTAAAACATCTGACAAAAACTATTCTATATCAAGAGACTTGTAAAACATTTGACAAGAAAATTATTCTCAATCCAGAGACTTGTGAAACATCTGACAAGAAACTATTCTTTATCAAGAAACTTGTAAAACATCTGAAAAGAAACTATTCTCTATCAAGAGACTTGTAAAACATCTGACAAGAAATTATTCTCTATCAAGAGACTTGTAAAACATCTGACAAGAAATTATTCTCTATCAAGAAACTTGTAGAAGATCTGAAAAGAAACTATTCTCTATCAAAGGACTTGTAAAACATCTGACAAAAACTATTCTCTATCAAGAGACTTGTAAAACATCTGACAAAAAAGTATTCTCTATCCAGAGACTTGTGAAACATCTGACAAGAAACTATTCTCTATTAAGAGACTTGTAAAACATCTGACAAGAAATTATTCTCTATCAAGAGACTTGTAGAACATCTGACAAGAAATTATTTTATATCAAGTGACTTGTAAAACATCTGACAAGAAATTATTCTATATCAAGTGACTTGTAAAACATCTGAAAAAAACTATTCTCTATCAAGAGACTTGTAAAATATCTGACAAAAAAATTATTATCTATCCAGAGACTTGTAAAAAAATCTGACAAGAAATTATTCTCTATCAAGAGACTTGTAAAACATCTGACAAGAAATTATTTTTTATAAAGTGACTTGTAAAACATCTGACAAGAAATTATTCTCTGTCAAGAGACTTGTAAAACATCTGACAAGAAATTATTCTCTATCAAGAGACTTGTAAGACATCTGACAAGAAATTATTCTCTATAAGAGAGTTGTAAATTATCTGACAAGAAATTATTCTCTATCAAGAGACTTGTAAAACATCTGACAAGAAATTATTTTCTATAAAGTGACTTGTAAAACATCTTACAAGAAATTATTCTCTATCAAGAGACTTGTAAAACATCTGACAATAAATTATTCTCTATCAAGAGACTTGTAAGACATCTGACAAGATATTATTCTCTATTAAGAGACTTGTAAAACATCTGACAAATAGTTATTTTCTATCAAGTGACTTGTAAATTATCTGACAAGAAATTATTCTCTATCAAGAGACTTGTAAAACATCTGACAAGAAATTATTTTCTATAAAGTGACTTGTAAAACATCTTACAAGAAATTATTCTCTATCAAGAGACTTGTAAAACATCTGACAATAAATTATTCTCTATCAAGAGACTTGTAAGACATCTGACAAGATATTATTCTCTATTAAGAGACTTGTAAAACATCTGACAAATAGTTATTTTCTATCAAGTGACTTGTAAAACATCTGACAAAAACTATTCTCTATCAAGAGACTTGTAGAACATCTGACAAAAAATTATTCTCTATTAAGTGACTTGTAAAACATCTGACAAGAAATTATTCTCTATCAAGTGACTTGTAAAACATCTGACAAGAAATTATTCTCTATCAAGAGACTTGTAAAACATCTGACAAGAAATTATTTTCTATAAAGTGACTTGTAAAACATCTGACAAGAAATTATTCTCTATCAAGAGACTTGTAAAACATCTGACAAGAAATTATTCTCTATCAAGAGACTTGTAAGACATCAGGCAAGAAATTATTCTCTATCAAGAGACTTGTAAAACATCTGACAAATAGTTATTTTCTATCAAATGACTTGTAAAACATCTGACAAGAAGTTATTCTTTATCAAGTGACTTGTAAAACATCTGACAAGAAATTATTCTCTATCAAGAGACTTGTAAGACATCAGACAAGAAATTATTCTCTATCAAGAGACTTGTAGAACATCTGACAAGAAATTATTATCTATTAAAAGACTTGTAAATTATCTGACAAATTATTATTTTTATTCAAGTGACTTGTATAACATCTGACAAGAAATTATTCTATATCAAGTGACTTGTAAAACATCTGACAAAAACTATTCTATATCAAGAGACTTGTAAAACATTTGACAAAAAATTATTCTCAATCCAGAGACTTGTGAAACATCTGACAAGAAACTATTCTTTATCAAGAAACTTTTAAAACATCTGAAAAGAAACTATTCTCTATCAAGAGACTTGTAAAACATCTGACAAGAACTTATTCTCTATCAAGAGACTTGTAGAACATCTGACAAGAAATTATTCTCTATCAAGTGACTTGTAAAACATCTGACAAGAAATTATTCTATATCAAGTGACTTGTAAAACATCTGACAAGAAATTATTCTATATCAAGTGACTTGTAAAACATCTGACAAAAACTATTCTATATCAAGAGACTTGTAAAACATTTGACAAAAAATTTTTCTCAATCAAGAGACTTGTGAAACATCTGACAAGAAACTATCCTTTATCAAGAAACTTGTAAAACATCTGACAAGAAATTATTCTCTATCAAGAGACTTATAGAACATCTGACAAGAAATTATTTTATATCAAGTGACTTGTAAAACATCTGACAAGAAATTATTCTCTATCAAGAGACTTGTAAGACATCTGACAAGAAATTATTCTCTATCAAGAGACTTGTAAAACATCTGACAATAAATTATTCTCTATCAAGAGACTTGTAAGACATCTGACAAGATATTATTCTCTATTAAGAGACTTGTAAAACATCTGACAAATAGTTATTTTCTATCAAGTGACTTGTAAAACATCTGACAAAAACTATTCTCTATCAAGAGACTTGTAGAACCTCTGACAAAAAATTATTCTCTATTAAGTGACTTGTAAAACATCTGACAAGAAATTATTCTCTATCAAGTGACTTGTAAAACATCTGACAAAAATTATTCTCTATAAAGAGACTTGTAGAACATCTGACAAGAAATTATTCTCTATAAAGTGACTTGTAAATCATCTGACAAGAAATTATTCTCTATCAAGTGACTTGTAAAACATCTGACAAGAAATTATTCTATATCAAGTGACTTGTAAAACATCTGACAAGAAATTATTCTATATCAAGTGACTTGTAAAACATCTGACAAAAACTATTCTATATCAAGAGACTTGTAAAACATTTGACAAAAAATTTTTCTCAATCAAGAGACTTGTGAAACATCTGACAAGAAACTATCCTTTATCAAGAAACTTGTAAAACATCTGACAAGAAATTATTCTCTATCAAGAGACTTATAGAACATCTGACAAGAAATTATTTTATATCAAGTGACTTGTAAAACATCTGACAAGAAATTATTCTCTATCAAGAGACTTGTAAAACATCTGACAAGAAATTATTTTCTATAAAGTGACTTGTAAAACATCTTACAAGAAATTATTATCTACCCAGAGACTTGTAAAAAAATCTGACAAGAAATTATTCTCTATCAAGAGACTTGTAAAACATCTGACATAAAATTATTTTTTATAAAGTGACTTGTAAAACATCTGACAAGAAATTATTCTCTGTCAAGAGACTTGTAAAACATCTGACAAGAAATTATTCTCTATCAAGAGACTTGTAAAACATCTGACAATAAATTATTCTCTATCAAGAGACTTGTAAGACATCTGACAAGATATTATTCTCTATTAAGAGACTTGTAAAACATCTGACAAATAGTTATTTTCTATCAAGTGACTTGTAAAACATCTGACAAAAACTATTCTCTATCAAGAGACTTGTAGAACCTCTGACAAAAAATTATTCTCTATTAAGTGACTTGTAAAACATCTGACAAGAAATTATTCTCTATCAAGTGACTTGTAAAACATCTGACAAAAATTATTCTCTATCAAGAGACTTGTAGAACATCTGATAAGAAATTATTTTATATCAAGTGACTTGTAAAACATCTGACAAGAAATTATTCTATATCAAGTGACTTGTAAAACATCTGAAAAAAACTATTCTCTATCAAGAGACTTGTAAAATATCTGACAAAAAAATTATTATCTATCCAGAGACTTGTAAAAAAATCTGACAAGAAATTATTCTCTATCAAGAGACTTGTAAAACATCTGACATAAAATTATTTTTTATAAAGTGACTTGTAAAACATCTGACAAGAAATTATTCTCTATCAAGAGACTTGTAAATTATCTGACAAGAAATTATTCTCTATCAAGAGACTTGTAAAACATCTGACAAGAAATTATTTTCTATAAAGTGACTTGTAAAACATCTTACAAGAAATTATTCTCTATCAAGAGACTTGTAAAACATCTGACAATAAATTTTTCTCTATCAAGAGACTTGTAAGACATCTGACAAGATATTATTCTCTATTAAGAGACTTGTAAAACATCTGACAAATAGTTATTTTCTATCAAGTGACTTGTAAAACATCTGACAAAAACTATTCTCTATCAAGAGACTTGTAGAACATCTGACAAAAAATTATTCTCTATTAAGTGACTTGTAAAACATCTGACAAGAACTTATTCTCTATCAAGTGACTTGTAAAACATCTGACAAGAAATTTCTCTCTATCAAGAGACTTGTAAAACATCTGACAAGAAATTATTTTCTATAAAGTGACTTGTAAAACATCTGACAAGAAATTATTCTCTATCAAGAGACTTGTAAAACATCTGACAAGAAATTATTCTCTATCAAGAGACTTGTAAGACATCAGACAAGAAATTATTCTCTATCAAGAGACTTGTAAAACATCTGACAAGAAATTATTCTCTATAAAGTGACTTGTAAATCATCTGACAAGAAATTATTCTCTATCAAGTGACTTGTAAAACATCTGACAAGAAATTATTCTATATCAAGTGACTTGTAAAACATCTGACAAGAAATTATTCTATATCAAGTGACTTGTAAAACATCTGACAAAAACTATTCTATATCAAGAGACTTGTAAAACATTTGACAAAAAATTTTTCTCAATCAAGAGACTTGTGAAACATCTGACAAGAAACTATCCTTTATCAAGAAACTTGTAAAACATCTGACAAGAAATTATTCTCTATCAAGAGACTTATAGAACATCTGACAAGAAATTATTTTATATCAAGTGACTTGTAAAACATCTGACAAGAAATTATTCTCTATCAAGAGACTTGTAAGACATCTGACAAGAAATTATTCTCTATCAAGAGACTTGTAGAACATTTGACAAGAAATTATTATCTATTTGAAGACTTGAAAAACATCTGACAAATAATTATTTTTATTCAAGTGACTTGTAAAACATCTGACAAGAAATTATTCTATATCAAGTGACTTTTAAAACATCTGACAAAAACTATTCTATATCAAGAGACTTGTAAAACATTTGACAAAAAATTATTCTCAATCCAGAGACTTGTGAAACATCTGACAAGAAACTATTCTTTATCAAGAAACTTGTAAAATATCTGAAAAGAAACTATTCTCTATCAAGAGACTTGTAAAACATCTGACAAGAAATTATTCTCTATCAAGAGACTTGTAAAACATATGACAAGAAATTATTCTCTATCAAGAAACTTGTAGAAGATCTGAAAAGAAACTATTCTCTATCAAGGGACTTGTAAAACATCTGACAAAAACTATTCTCTATTAAGAGACTTGTAAAACATCTGACAAAAAAGTATTCTCTATCCAGAGACTTGTGAAACATCTGACAAGAAACTATTCTCTATTAAGAGACTTGTAAAACATCTGACAAGAAATTATTCTCTATCAAGAGACTTGTAGAACATCTGACAAGAAATTATTTTATATCAAGTGACTTGTAAAACATCTGACAAGAAATTATTCTATATCAAGTGACTTGTAAAACATCTGAAAAAAACTATTCTCTTTCAAGAGACTTGTAAAATATCTGACAAAAAAATTATTATCTATCCAGAGACTTGTAAAAAAATCTGACAAGAAATTATTCTCTATCAAGAGACTTGTAAAACATCTGACAAGAAATTATTTTTTATAAAGTGACTTGTAAAACATCTGACAAGAAATTATTCTCTGTCAAGAGACTTGTAAAACATCTGACAAGAAATTATTCTCTATCAAGAGACTTGTAAGACATCTGACAAGAAATTATTCTCTATCAAGAGACTTGTAAATTATCTGACAAGAAATTATTCTCTATCAAGAGACTTGTAAAACATCTGACAAGAAATTATTTTCTATAAAGTGACTTGTAAAACATCTTACAAGAAATTATTCTCTATCAAGAGACTTGTAAAACATCTGACAATAAATTATTCTCTATCAAGAGACTTGTAAGACATCTGACAAGATATTATTCTCTATTAAGAGACTTGTAAAACATCTGACAAATAGTTATTTTCTATCAAGTGACTTGTAAATTATCTGACAAGAAATTATTCTCTATCAAGAGACTTGTAAAACATCTGACAAGAAATTATTTTCTATAAAGTGACTTGTAAAACATCTTACAAGAAATTATTCTCTATCAAGAGACTTGTAAAACATCTGACAATAAATTATTCTCTATCAAGAGACTTGTAAGACATCTGACAAGATATTATTCTCTATTAAGAGACTTGTAAAACATCTGACAAATAGTTATTTTCTATCAAGTGACTTGTAAAACATCTGACAAAAACTATTCTCTATCAAGAGACTTGTAGAACCTCTGACAAAAAATTATTCTCTATTAAGTGACTTGTAAAACATCTGACAAGAAATTATTCTCTATCAAGTGACTTGTAAAACATCTGACAAAAATTATTCTCTATCAAGAGACTTGTAGAACATCTGACAAGAAATTATTTTATATCAAGTGACTTGTAAAACATCTGACAAGAAATTATTCTATATCAAGTGACTTGTAAAACATCTGAAAAAAACTATTCTCTATCAAGAGACTTGTAAAATATCTGACAAAAAAATTATTATCTATCCAGAGACTTGTAAAAAAATCTGACAAGAAATTATTCTCTATCAAGAGACTTGTAAAACATCTGACATAAAATTATTTTTTATAAAGTGACTTGTAAAACATCTGACAAGAAATTATTCTCTGTCAAGAGACTTGTAAAACATCTGACAAGAAATTATTCTCTATCAAGAGACTTGTAAGACATCTGACAAGAAATTATTCTCTATCAAGAGACTTGTAAATTATCTGACAAGAAATTATTCTCTATCAAGAGACTTGTAAAACATCTGACAAGAAATTATTTTCTATAAAGTGACTTGTAAAACATCTTACAAGAAATTATTCTCTATCAAGAGACTTGTAAAACATCTGACAATAAATTTTTCTCTATCAAGAGACTTGTAAGACATCTGACAAGATATTATTCTCTATTAAGAGACTTGTAAAACATCTGACAAATAGTTATTTTCTATCAAGTGACTTGTAAAACATCTGACAAAAACTATTCTCTATCAAGAGACTTGTAGAACATCTGACAAAAAATTATTCTCTATTAAGTGACTTGTAAAACATCTGACAAGAACTTATTCTCTATCAAGTGACTTGTAAAACATCTGACAAGAAATTTCTCTCTATCAAGAGACTTGTAAAACATCTGACAAGAAATTATTTTCTATAAAGTGACTTGTAAAACATCTGACAAGAAATTATTCTCTATCAAGAGACTTGTAAAACATCTGACAAGAAATTATTCTCTATCAAGAGACTTGTAAGACATAAGACAAGAAATTATTCTCTATCAAGAGACTTGTAAAACATCTGACAAGAAATTATTCTCTATAAAGTGACTTGTAAATCATCTGACAAGAAATTATTCTCTATCAAGTGACTTGTAAAACATCTGACAAGAAATTATTCTATATCAAGTGACTTGTAAAACATCTGACAAGAAATTATTCTATATCAAGTGACTTGTAAAACATCTGACAAAAACTATTCTATATCAAGAGACTTGTAAAACATTTGACAAAAAATTTTTCTCAATCAAGAGACTTGTGAAACATCTGACAAGAAACTATCCTTTATCAAGAAACTTGTAAAACATCTGACAAGAAATTATTCTCTATCAAGAGACTTATAGAACATCTGACAAGAAATTATTTTATATCAAGTGACTTGTAAAACATCTGACAAGAAATTATTCTCTATCAAGAGACTTGTAAGACATCTGACAAGAAATTATTCTCTATCAAGAGACTTGTAAAACATCTGACAAGAAATTATTATCTATTTGAAGACTTGAAAAACATCTGACAAATAATTATTTTTATTCAAGTGACTTGTAAAACATCTGACAAGAAATTATTCTATATCAAGTGACTTTTAAAACATCTGACAAAAACTATTCTATATCAAGAGACTTGTAAAACATTTGACAAAAAATTATTCTCAATCCAGAGACTTGTGAAACATCTGACAAGAAACTATTCTTTATCAAGAAACTTGTAAAATATCTGAAAAGAAACTATTCTCTATCAAGAGACTTGTAAAACATCTGACAAGAAATTATTCTCTATCAAGAGACTTGTAAAACATCTGACAAGAAATTATTCTCTATCAAGAAACTTGTAGAAGATCTGAAAAGAAACTATTCTCTATCAAGGGACTTGTAAAACATCTGACAAA
The DNA here is from genome assembly GCA_036873155.1 of Biomphalaria sudanica. Taxonomy (NCBI): domain Eukaryota; kingdom Metazoa; phylum Mollusca; class Gastropoda; family Planorbidae; genus Biomphalaria; species Biomphalaria sudanica. Next base: position 58,718 of record JAZGLO010001246.1, on the reverse strand, counting down.
AACTATTCTCTATCAAGAGACTTGTAAAACATCTGACAAAAAAGTATTCTCTATCCAGAGACTTGTGAAACATCTGACAAGAAACTATTCTCTATTAAGAGACTTGTAAAACATCTGACAAGAAATTTTTATCTATCAAGAGACTTGTAGAACATCTGACAAGAAATTATTTTATATCAAGTGACTTGTAAAACATCTGACAAGAAATTATTCTCTATCAAGAGACTTATAGAACATCTGACAAGAAATTATTTTATATCAAGTGACTTGTAAAACATCTGACAAGAAATTATTCTCTATCAAGAGACTTGTAAAACATCTGACAAGAAATTATTTTCTATAAAGTGACTTGTAAAACATCTTACAAGAAATTATTATCTACCCAGAGACTTGTAAAAAAATCTGACAAGAAATTATTCTCTATCAAGAGACTTGTAAAACATCTGACATAAAATTATTTTTTATAAAGTGACTTGTAAAACATCTGACAAGAAATTATTCTCTGTCAAGAGACTTGTAAAACATCTGACAAGAAATTATTCTCTATCAAGAGACTTGTAAAACATCTGACAATAAATTATTCTCTATCAAGAGACTTGTAAGACATCTGACAAGATATTATTCTCTATTAAGAGACTTGTAAAACATCTGACAAATAGTTATTTTCTATCAAGTGACTTGTAAAACATCTGACAAAAACTATTCTCTATCAAGAGACTTGTAGAACCTCTGACAAAAAATTATTCTCTATTAAGTGACTTGTAAAACATCTGACAAGAAATTATTCTCTATCAAGTGACTTGTAAAACATCTGACAAAAATTATTCTCTATCAAGAGACTTGTAGAACATCTGATAAGAAATTATTTTATATCAAGTGACTTGTAAAACATCTGACAAGAAATTATTCTATATCAAGTGACTTGTAAAACATCTGAAAAAAACTATTCTCTATCAAGAGACTTGTAAAATATCTGACAAAAAAATTATTATCTATCCAGAGACTTGTAAAAAAATCTGACAAGAAATTATTCTCTATCAAGAGACTTGTAAAACATCTGACATAAAATTATTTTTTATAAAGTGACTTGTAAAACATCTGACAAGAAATTATTCTCTATCAAGAGACTTGTAAATTATCTGACAAGAAATTGTTCTCTATCAAGAGACTTGTAAAACATCTGACAAGAAATTATTTTCTATAAAGTGACTTGTAAAACATCTTACAAGAAATTATTCTCTATCAAGAGACTTGTAAAACATCTGACAATAAATTTTTCTCTATCAAGAGACTTGTAAGACATCTGACAAGATATTATTCTCTATTAAGAGACTTGTAAAACATCTGACAAATAGTTATTTTCTATCAAGTGACTTGTAAAACATCTGACAAAAACTATTCTCTATCAAGAGACTTGTAGAACATCTGACAAAAAATTATTCTCTATTAAGTGACTTGTAAAACATCTGACAAGAACTTATTCTCTATCAAGTGACTTGTAAAACATCTGACAAGAAATTTCTCTCTATCAAGAGACTTGTAAAACATCTGACAAGAAATTATTTTCTATAAAGTGACTTGTAAAACATCTGACAAGAAATTATTCTCTATCAAGAGACTTGTAAAACATCTGACAAGAAATTATTCTCTATCAAGAGACTTGTAAGACATCAGACAAGAAATTATTCTCTATCAAGAGACTTGTAAAACATCTGACAAGAAATTATTCTCTATAAAGTGACTTGTAAATCATCTGACAAGAAATTATTCTCTATCAAGTGACTTGTAAAACATCTGACAAGAAATTATTCTATATCAAGTGACTTGTAAAACATCTGACAAGAAATTATTCTATATCAAGTGACTTGTAAAACATCTGACAAAAACTATTCTATATCAAGAGACTTGTAAAACATTTGACAAAAAATTTTTCTCAATCAAGAGACTTGTGAAACATCTGACAAGAAACTATCCTTTATCAAGAAACTTGTAAAACATCTGACAAGAAATTATTCTCTATCAAGAGACTTATAGAACATCTGACAAGAAATTATTTTATATCAAGTGACTTGTAAAACATCTGACAAGAAATTATTCTCTATCAAGAGACTTGTAAGACATCTGACAAGAAATTATTCTCTATCAAGAGACTTGTAGAACATCTGACAAGAAATTATTATCTATTTGAAGACTTGAAAAACATCTGACAAATAATTATTTTTATTCAAGTGACTTGTAAAACATCTGACAAGAAATTATTCTATATCAAGTGACTTTTAAAACATCTGACAAAAACTATTCTATATCAAGAGACTTGTAAAACATTTGACAAAAAATTATTCTCAATCCAGAGACTTGTGAAACATCTGACAAGAAACTATTCTTTATCAAGAAACTTGTAAAATATCTGAAAAGAAACTATTCTCTATCAAGAGACTTGTAAAACATCTGACAAGAAATTATTCTCTATCAAGAGACTTGTAAAACATATGACAAGAAATTATTCTCTATCAAGAAACTTGTAGAAGATCTGAAAAGAAACTATTCTCTATCAAGGGACTTGTAAAACATCTGACAAAAACTATTCTCTATTAAGAGACTTGTAAAACATCTGACAAAAAAGTATTCTCTATCCAGAGACTTGTGAAACATCTGACAAGAAACTATTCTCTATTAAGAGACTTGTAAAACATCTGACAAGAAATTATTCTCTATCAAGAGACTTGTAGAACATCTGACAAGAAATTATTTTATATCAAGTGACTTGTAAAACATCTGACAAGAAATTATTCTATATCAAGTGACTTGTAAAACATCTGAAAAAAACTATTCTCTTTCAAGAGACTTGTAAAATATCTGACAAAAAAATTATTATCTATCCAGAGACTTGTAAAAAAATCTGACAAGAAATTATTCTCTATCAAGAGACTTGTAAAACATCTGACAAGAAATTATTTTTTATAAAGTGACTTGTAAAACATCTGACAAGAAATTATTCTCTGTCAAGAGACTTGTAAAACATCTGACAAGAAATTATTCTCTATCAAGAGACTTGTAAGACATCTGACAAGAAATTATTCTCTATCAAGAGACTTGTAAATTATCTGACAAGAAATTATTCTCTATCAAGAGACTTGTAAAACATCTGACAAGAAATTATTTTCTATAAAGTGACTTGTAAAACATCTTACAAGAAATTATTCTCTATCAAGAGACTTGTAAAACATCTGACAATAAATTATTCTCTATCAAGAGACTTGTAAGACATCTGACAAGATATTATTCTCTATTAAGAGACTTGTAAAACATCTGACAAATAGTTATTTTCTATCAAGTGACTTGTAAATTATCTGACAAGAAATTATTCTCTATCAAGAGACTTGTAAAACATCTGACAAGAAATTATTTTCTATAAAGTGACTTGTAAAACATCTTACAAGAAATTATTCTCTATCAAGAGACTTGTAAAACATCTGACAATAAATTATTCTCTATCAAGAGACTTGTAAGACATCTGACAAGATATTATTCTCTATTAAGAGACTTGTAAAACATCTGACAAATAGTTATTTTCTATCAAGTGACTTGTAAAACATCTGACAAAAACTATTCTCTATCAAGAGACTTGTAGAACCTCTGACAAAAAATTATTCTCTATTAAGTGACTTGTAAAACATCTGACAAGAAATTATTCTCTATCAAGTGACTTGTAAAACATCTGACAAAAATTATTCTCTATCAAGAGACTTGTAGAACATCTGACAAGAAATTATTTTATATCAAGTGACTTGTAAAACATCTGACAAGAAATTATTCTATATCAAGTGACTTGTAAAACATCTGAAAAAAACTATTCTCTATCAAGAGACTTGTAAAATATCTGACAAAAAAATTATTATCTATCCAGAGACTTGTAAAAAAATCTGACAAGAAATTATTCTCTATCAAGAGACTTGTAAAACATCTGACATAAAATTATTTTTTATAAAGTGACTTGTAAAACATCTGACAAGAAATTATTCTATATCAAGTGACTTGTAAAACATCTGACAAGAAATTATTCTATATCAAGTGACTTGTAAAACATCTGACAAAAACTATTCTATATCAAGAGACTTGTAAAACATTTGACAAAAAATTTTTCTCAATCAAGAGACTTGTGAAACATCTGACAAGAAACTATCCTTTATCAAGAAACTTGTAAAACATCTGACAAGAAATTATTCTCTATCAAGAGACTTATAGAACATCTGACAAGAAATTATTTTATATCAAGTGACTTGTAAAACATCTGACAAGAAATTATTCTCTATCAAGAGACTTGTAAGACATCTGACAAGAAATTATTCTCTATCAAGAGACTTGTAGAACATCTGACAAGAAATTATTATCTATTTGAAGACTTGAAAAACATCTGACAAATAATTATTTTTATTCAAGTGACTTGTAAAACATCTGACAAGAAATTATTCTATATCAAGTGACTTTTAAAACATCTGACAAAAACTATTCTATATCAAGAGACTTGTAAAACATTTGACAAAAAATTATTCTCAATCCAGAGACTTGTGAAACATCTGACAAGAAACTATTCTTTATCAAGAAACTTGTAAAATATCTGAAAAGAAACTATTCTCTATCAAGAGACTTGTAAAACATCTGACAAGAAATTATTCTCTATCAAGAGACTTGTAAAACATATGACAAGAAATTATTCTCTATCAAGAAACTTGTAGAAGATCTGAAAAGAAACTATTCTCTATCAAGGGACTTGTAAAACATCTGACAAAAACTATTCTCTATTAAGAGACTTGTAAAACATCTGACAAAAAAGTATTCTCTATCCAGAGACTTGTGAAACATCTGACAAGAAACTATTCTCTATTAAGAGACTTGTAAAACATCTGACAAGAAATTATTCTCTATCAAGAGACTTGTAGAACATCTGACAAGAAATTATTTTATATCAAGTGACTTGTAAAACATCTGACAAGAAATTATTCTATATCAAGTGACTTGTAAAACATCTGAAAAAAACTATTCTCTTTCAAGAGACTTGTAAAATATCTGACAAAAAAATTATTATCTATCCAGAGACTTGTAAAAAAATCTGACAAGAAATTATTCTCTATCAAGAGACTTGTAAAACATCTGACAAGAAATTATTTTTTATAAAGTGACTTGTAAAACATCTGACAAGAAATTATTCTCTGTCAAGAGACTTGTAAAACATCTGACAAGAAATTATTCTCTATCAAGAGACTTGTAAGACATCTGACAAGAAATTATTCTCTATCAAGAGACTTGTAAATTATCTGACAAGAAATTATTCTCTATCAAGAGACTTGTAAAACATCTGACAAGAAATTATTTTCTATAAAGTGACTTGTAAAACATCTTACAAGAAATTATTCTCTATCAAGAGACTTGTAAAACATCTGACAATAAATTATTCTCTATCAAGAGACTTGTAAGACATCTGACAAGATATTATTCTCTATTAAGAGACTTGTAAAACATCTGACAAATAGTTATTTTCTATCAAGTGACTTGTAAATTATCTGACAAGAAATTATTCTCTATCAAGAGACTTGTAAAACATCTGACAAGAAATTATTTTCTATAAAGTGACTTGTAAAACATCTTACAAGAAATTATTCTCTATCAAGAGACTTGTAAAACATCTGACAATAAATTATTCTCTATCAAGAGACTTGTAAGACATCTGACAAGATATTATTCTCTATTAAGAGACTTGTAAAACATCTGACAAATAGTTATTTTCTATCAAGTGACTTGTAAAACATCTGACAAAAACTATTCTCTATCAAGAGACTTGTAGAACCTCTGACAAAAAATTATTCTCTATTAAGTGACTTGTAAAACATCTGACAAGAAATTATTCTCTATCAAGTGACTTGTAAAACATCTGACAAAAATTATTCTCTATCAAGAGACTTGTAGAACATCTGACAAGAAATTATTTTATATCAAGTGACTTGTAAAACATCTGACAAGAAATTATTCTATATCAAGTGACTTGTAAAACATCTGAAAAAAACTATTCTCTATCAAGAGACTTGTAAAATATCTGACAAAAAAATTATTATCTATCCAGAGACTTGTAAAAAAATCTGACAAGAAATTATTCTCTATCAAGAGACTTGTAAAACATCTGACATAAAATTATTTTTTATAAAGTGACTTGTAAAACATCTGACAAGAAATTATTCTCTGTCAAGAGACTTGTAAAACATCTGACAAGAAATTATTCTCTATCAAGAGACTTGTAAGACATCTGACAAGAAATTATTCTCTATCAAGAGACTTGTAAATTATCTGACAAGAAATTATTCTCTATCAAGAGACTTGTAAAACATCTGACAAGAAATTATTTTCTATAAAGTGACTTGTAAAACATCTTACAAGAAATTATTCTCTATCAAGAGACTTGTAAAACATCTGACAATAAATTTTTCTCTATCAAGAGACTTGTAAGACATCTGACAAGATATTATTCTCTATTAAGAGACTTGTAAAACATCTGACAAATAGTTATTTTCTATCAAGTGACTTGTAAAACATCTGACAAAAACTATTCTCTATCAAGAGACTTGTAGAACATCTGACAAAAAATTATTCTCTATTAAGTGACTTGTAAAACATCTGACAAGAACTTATTCTCTATCAAGTGACTTGTAAAACATCTGACAAGAAATTTCTCTCTATCAAGAGACTTGTAAAACATCTGACAAGAAATTATTTTCTATAAAGTGACTTGTAAAACATCTGACAAGAAATTATTCTCTATCAAGAGACTTGTAAAACATCTGACAAGAAATTATTCTCTATCAAGAGACTTGTAAGACATCAGACAAGAAATTATTCTCTATCAAGAGACTTGTAAAACATCTGACAAGAAATTATTCTCTATAAAGTGACTTGTAAATCATCTGACAAGAAATTATTCTCTATCAAGTGACTTGTAAAACATCTGACAAGAAATTATTCTATATCAAGTGACTTGTAAAACATCTGACAAGAAATTATTCTATATCAAGTGACTTGTAAAACATCTGACAAAAACTATTCTATATCAAGAGACTTGTAAAACATTTGACAAAAAATTTTTCTCAATCAAGAGACTTGTGAAACATCTGACAAGAAACTATCCTTTATCAAGAAACTTGTAAAACATCTGACAAGAAATTATTCTCTATCAAGAGACTTATAGAACATCTGACAAGAAATTATTTTATATCAAGTGACTTGTAAAACATCTGACAAGAAATTATTCTCTATCAAGAGACTTGTAAGACATCTGACAAGAAATTATTCTCTATCAAGAGACTTGTAAAACATCTGACAATAAATTATTATCTATTTGAAGACTTGAAAAACATCTGACAAATAATTATTTTTATTCAAGTGACTTGTAAAACATCTGACAAGAAATTATTCTATATCAAGTGACTTTTAAAACATCTGACAAAAACTATTCTATATCAAGAGACTTGTAAAACATTTGACAAAAAATTATTCTCAATCCAGAGACTTGTGAAACATCTGACAAGAAACTATTCTTTATCAAGAAACTTGTAAAATATCTGAAAAGAAACTATTCTCTATCAAGAGACTTGTAAAACATCTGACAAGAAATTATTCTCTATCAAGAGACTTGTAAAACATCTGACAAGAAATTATTCTCTATCAAGAAACTTGTAGAAGATCTGAAAAGAAACTATTCTCTATCAAGGGACTTGTAAAACATCTGACAAAAACTATTCTCTATCAAGAGACTTGTAAAACATCTGACAAAAAAGTATTCTCTATCCAGAGACTTGTGAAACATCTGACAAGAAACTATTCTCTATTAAGAGACTTGTAAAACATCTGACAAGAAATTTTTATCTATCAAGAGACTTGTAGAACATCTGACAAGAAATTATTTTATATCAAGTGACTTGTAAAACATCTGACAAGAAATTATTCTATATCAAGTGACTTGTAAAACATCTGAAAAAACTATTCTCTATCAAGAGACTTGTAAAATATCTGACAAAAAAATTATTATCTATCCAGAGACTTGTAAAAAAATCTGACAAGAAATTATTCTCTATCAAGAGACTTGTAAAACATCTGACAAGAAATTATTTTTTATAAAGTGACTTGTAAAACATCTGACAAGAAATTATTCTCTGTCAAGAGACTTGTAAAACATCTGACAAAAAATTATTCTCTATCAAGAGTTTTGTAAGACATCTGACAAGAAATTATTCTCTATCAAGAGACTTGTAAATTATCTGACAAGAAATTATTCTCTATCAAGAGACTTGTAAAACATCTGACAAGAAATTTATTTCTATAAAGTGACTTGTAAAACATCTTACAAGAAATTATTCTCTATCAAGAGACTTGTAAAACATCTGACAATAAATTATTCTCTATCAAGAGACTTGTAAGACATCTGACAAGATATTATTCTCTATTAAGAGACTTGTAAAACATCTGACAAATAGTTATTTTCTATCAAGTGACTTGTAAAACATCTGACAAAAACTATTCTCTATCAAGAGACTTGTAGAACATCTGACAAAAAATTATTCTCTATTAAGTGACTTGTAAAACATCTGACAAGAAATTATTCTCTATCAAGTGACTTGTAAAACATCTGACAAGAAATTATTCTCTATCAAGAGACTTGTAAAACATCTGACAAGAAATTATTTTCTATAAAGTGAATTGTAAAATATCTGACAAGAAATTATTCTCTATCAAGAGACTTGTAAAACATCTGACAAGAAATTATTCTCTATCAAGAGACTTGTAAGACATCAGACAAGAAATTATTCTCTATCAAGAGACTTGTAAAACATCTGACAAATAGTTATTTTCTATCAAATGACTTTTAAAACATCTGACAAGAAGTTATTCTTTATCAAGTGACTTGTAAAACATCTGACAAGAAATTATTCTCTATCAAGAGACTTGTAAAACATCTGACAAGAAATTATTCTCTATAAAGTGACTTGTAAAACATCTGACAAGAAATTATTCTCTATCAAGTGACTTGTAAAACATCTGACAAGAAATTATTCTATATCAAGTGACTTGTAAAACATCTGACAAGAAATTATTCTATATCAAGTGACTTGTAAAACATCTGACAAAAACTATTCTATATCAAGAGACTTGTAAAACATTTGACAAAAAATTATTCTCAATCAAGAGACTTGTGAAACATCTGACAAGAAACTATCCTTTATCAAGAAACTTGTAAAACATCTGACAAGAAATTATTCTCTATCAAGAGACTTATAGAACATTTGACAAGAAATTATTTTATATCAAGTGACTTGTAAAACATCTGACAAGAATTTATTCTATATCAAGTGACTTGTAAAACATCTGAAAAAAACTATTCTCTATCAAGAGACTTGTAAAATATCTGACAAAAAAATTATTATCTATCCAGAGACTTGTAAAACATCTGACAAGAAATTATTCTCTATCAAGAGACTTGTAAAACATCTGACAAGAAATTATTTTTTATAAAGTGACTTGTAAAACATCTGACAAGAAATTATTCTCTGTCAAGAGACTTGTAAAACATCTGACAAGAAATTATTCTCTATCAAGAGACTTGTAAGACATCTGACAAGAAATTATTCTCTATCAAGAGACTTGTAAATTATCTGACAAGAAATTATTCTCTATCAAGAGACTTGTAAAACATCTGACAAGAAATTATTTTCTATAAAGTGACTTGTAAAACATCTTACAAGAAATTATTCTCTATCAAGAGACTTGTAAAACATCTGACAAGAAATTATTCTCTATCAAGAGACTTGTAAGACATCTGACAAGATATTTTTCTCCATTAAGAGACATGTAAAACATCTGACAAATAGTTATTTTCTATCAAGTGACTTGTAAAACATCTGACAAGAAATTATTCTCTATCAAGAGACTTGTAGAACATCTGACAAGAAATTATTCTCTATTAAGTGACTTGTAAAACATCTGACAAGAAATTATTCTCTATCAAGTGACTTGTAAAACATCTGACAAGAAATTATTCTCTATCAAGAGACTTGTAAAACATCTGACAAGAAATTATTTTCTATAAAGTGACTTGTAAAACATCTGACAAGAAATTATTCTCTATCAAGAGACTTGTAAAACATCTGACAAAAACTGTTCTCTATCAAGAGACTTGTAAAACATCTGACAAAAAAGTATTCTCTATCCAGAGACTTGTGAAACATCTGACAAGAAACTATTCTCTATTAAGAGACTTGTAAAACATCTGACAAGAAATTATTCTCTATCAAGAGACTTGTAAAACATCTGACAAGAAATTATTCTCTTTCAAGAGACTTGTAAGACATCTGACAAGAAATTATTCTCTATCAAGAGACTTGTAGAACATCTGACAAGAAATTATTATCTATTTGAAGACTTGAAAAACATCTGACAAATAATTATTTTTATTCAAGTGACTTGTAAAACATCTGACAAGAAATTATTCTATATCAAGTGACTTTTAAAACATCTGACAAAAACTATTCTATATCAAGAGACTTGTAAAACATTTGACAAAAAATTATTCTCAATCCAGAGACTTGTAAAACATCTGACAAGAAACTATTCTTTATCAAGAAACTTGTAAAACATCTGAAAAGAAACTATTCTCTATCAAGAGACTTGTAAAACATCTGACAAGAAATTATTCTCTATCAAGAGACTTGTAAAACATCTGACAAGAAATTATTCTCTTTCAAGAAACTTGTAGAAGATCTGAAAAGAAACTATTCTCTATCAAGGGACTTGTAAAACATCTGACAAAAACTATTCTCTATCAAGAGACTTGTAAAACATCTGACAAAAAAGTATTCTCTATCCAGAGACTTGTAAAACATCTGACAAGAAATTATTTTCTATAAAGTGACTTGTAAAACATCTGACAAGAAATTATTCTCTATCAAGAGACTTGTAAAACATCTGACAAGAAATTATTCTCTATCAAGAGACTTGTAAGACATCTGACAAGAAATTATTCTCTATCAAGAGACTTGTAAAACATCTGACAAATAGTTATTTTCTATCAAATGACTTGTAAAACATCTGACAAGAAGTTATTCTTTATCAAGTGACTTGTAAAACATCTGACAAGAAATTATTCTCTATCAAGAGACTTGTAAAACATCTGACAAGAAATTATTCTCTATAAAGTGACTTGTAAAACATCTGACAAGAAATTATTCTCTATCAAGTGACTTGTAAAACATCTGACAAGAAATTATTCTATATCAAGTGACTTGTAAAACATCTGACAAAAACTATTCTCTATCAAGAGACTTGTAAAACATCTGACAAAAAAGTATTCTCTATCCAGAGACTTGTGAAACATCTGACAAGAAACTATTCTCTATTAAGAGACTTGTAAAACATCTGACAAGAAATTATTCTCTATCAAGAGACTTGTAAAACATCTGACAAGAAATTATTCTCTATCAAGAGACTTGTAAGACATCTGACAAGAAATTATTCTCTATCAAGAGACTTGTAGAACATCTGACAAGAAATTATTATCTATTTGAAGACTTGAAAAACATCTGACAAATAATTATTTTTATTCAAGTGACTTGTAAAACATCTGACAAGAAATTATTCTATATCAAGTGACTTTTAAAACATCTGACAAAAACTATTCTATATCAAGAGACTTGTAAAACATTTGACAAAAAATTATTCTCAATCCAGAGACTTGTGAAACATCTGACAAGAAACTATTCTTTATCAAGAAACTTGTAAAACATCTGAAAAGAAACTATTCTCTATCAAGAGACTTGTAAAACATCGGACAAGAAATTATTCTCTATCAAGAGACTTGTAAAACATCTGACAAGAAATTATTCTCTATCAAGAAACTTGTAGAAGATCTGAAAAGAAACTATTCTCTATCAAGGGACTTGTAAAACATCTGACAAAAACTATTCTCTATCAAGAGACTTGTAAAACATCTGACAAAAACGTATTCTCTATCCAGAGACTTGTGAAACATCTGACAAGAAACTATTCTCTATTAAGAGACTTGTAAAACATCTGACAAGAAATTATTCTCTATCAAGAGACTTGTAGAACATCTGACAAGAAATTTATCTATATCAAGTGACTTGTAAAACATCTGACAAAAACTATTCTATATCAAGAGACTTGTAAAACATTTGACAAAAAATTATTATCTATCCAGAGACTTGTAAAACATCTGACAAGAAATTATTCTCTATCAAGAGACTTGTAAAACATCTGACAAGAAATTATTTTTTATAAAGTGACTTGTAAAACATCTGACAAGAAATTATTCTCTGTCAAGAGACTTGTAAAACATCTGACAAGAAATTATTCTCTATCAAGAGACTTGTAAGACATCTGACAAGAAATTATTCTCTATCAAGAGACTTGTAAATTATCTGACAAGAAATTATTCTCTATCAAGAGACTTGTAAAACATCTGACAAGAAATTATTTTCTATAAAGTGACTTGTAAAACATCTTACAAGAAATTATTCTCTATCAAGAGACTTGTAAAACATCTGACAAGAAATTATTCTCTATCAAGAGACTTGTAGAACATCTGACAAAAAAATATTCTCTATTAAGTGACTTGTAAAACATCTGACAAGAAATTATTCTCTATCAAGAGACTTGTAAAACATCTGACAAATAGTTATTTTCTATCAAATGACTTGTAAAACATCTGACAAGAAGTTATTCTTTATCAAGTGACTTGTAAAACATCTGACAAGAAATTATTCTCTATCAAGAGACTTGTAAAACATCTTACAAGAAATTATTCTCTATAAAGTGACTTGTAAAACATCTGACAAGAAATTATTCTCTATCAAGTGACTTGTAAAACATCTGACAAGAAATTATTCTATATCAAGTGACTTGTAAACCATCTGACAAAAACTATTCTCTATCAAGAGACTTGTAAAACATCTGACAAAAAAGTATTCTCTATCCAGAGACTTGTGAAACATCTGACAAGAAACTATTCTCTATTAAGAGACTTGTAAAACATCTGACAAGAAATTATTCTCTATCAAGAGACTTGTAAAACATCTGACAAGAAATTATTCTCTATCAAGAGACTTGTAAGACATCTGACAAGAAATTATTCTCTATCAAGAGACTTGTAGAACATCTGACAAGAAATTATTATCTATTTGAAGACTTGAAAAACATCTGACAAATAATTATTTTTATTCAAGTGACTTGTAAAACATCTGACAAGAAATTATTCTATATCAAGTGACTTTTAAAACATCTGACAAAAACTATTCTATATCAAGAGACTTGTAAAACATTTGACAAAAAATTATTCTCAATCCAGAGACTTGTGAAACATCTGACAAGAAACTATTCTTTATCAAGAAACTTGTAAAATATCTGAAAAGAAACTATTCTCTATCAAGAGACTTGTAAAACATCTGACAAGAAATTATTCTCTATCAAGGGACTTGTAAAACATCTGACAAGAAATTATTCTCTATCAAGAAACTTGTAGAAGATCTGAAAAGAAACTATTCTCTATCAAGGGACTTGTAAAACATCTGACAAAAACTATTCTCTATCAAGAGACTTGTAAAACATCTGACAAAAAAGTATTCTCTATCCAGAGACTTGTGAAACATCTGACAAGAAACTATTCTCTATTAAGAGACTTGTAAAACATCTGACAAGAAATTATTATCTATCAAGAGACTTGTAGAACATCTGACAAGAAATTATTTTATATCAAGTGACTTGTAAAACATCTGACAAGAAATTATTCTATATCAAGTGACTTGTAAAACATCTGAAAAAACTATTCTCTATCAAGAGACTTGTAAAATATCTGACAAAAAAATTATTATCTATCCAGAGACTTGTAAAAAAATCTGACAAGAAATTATTCTCTATCAAGAGACTTGTAAAACATCTGACAAGAAATTATTTTTTATAAAGTGACTTGTAAAACATCTGACAAGAAATTATTCTCTGTCAAGAGACTTGTAAAACATCTGACAAGAAATTATTCTCTATCAAGAGTTTTGTAAGACATCTGACAAGAAATTATTCTCTATCAAGAGACTTGTAAATTATCTGACAAGAAATTATTCTCTATCAAGAGACTTGTAAAACATCTGACAAGAAATTTATTTCTATAAAGTGACTTGTAAAACATCTTACAAGAAATTATTCTCTATCAAGAGACTTGTAAAACATCTGACAATAAATTATTCTCTATCAAGAGACTTGTAAGACATCTGACAAGATATTATTCTCTATTAAGAGACTTGTAAAACATCTGACAAATAGTTATTTTCTATCAAGTGACTTGTAAAACATCTGACAAAAACTATTCTCTATCAAGAGACTTGTAGAACATCTGACAAAAAATTATTCTCTATTAAGTGACTTGTAAAACATCTGACAAGAAATTATTCTCTATCAAGTGACTTGTAAAACATCTGACAAAAAATTATTCTCTATTAAGAGACTTGTAAAACATCTGACAAGAAATTATTTTCTATAAAGTGAATTGTAAAATATCTGACAAGAAATTATTCTCTATCAAGAGACTTGTAAAACATCTGACAAGAAATTATTCTCTATCAAGAGACTTGTAAGACATCAGACAAGAAATTATTCTCTATCAAGAGACTTGTAAAACATCTGACAAATAGTTATTTTCTATCAAATGACTTTTAAAACATCTGACAAGAAGTTATTCTTTATCAAGTGACTTGTAAAACATCTGACAAGAAATTTTTCTCTATCAAGAGACTTGTAAAACATCTGACAAGAAATTATTCTCTATCAAGTGACTTGTAAAACATCTGACAAGAAATTATTCTATATCAAGTGACTTGTAAAACATCTGACAAGAAATTATTCTATATCAAGTGACTTGTAAAACATCTGACAAAAACTATTCTATATCAAGAGACTTGTAAAACATTTGACAAAAAATTATTCTCAATCAAGAGACTTGTGAAACATCTGACAAGAAACTATCCTTTATCAAGAAACTTGTAAAACATCTGACAAGAAATTATTCTCTATCAAGAGACTTATAGAACATTTGACAAGAAATTATTTTATATCAAGTGACTTGTAAAACATCTGACAAGAATTTATTCTATATCAAGTGACTTGTAAAACATCTGAAAAAAACTATTCTCTATCAAGAGACTTGTAAAATATCTGACAAAAAAATTATTATCTATCCAGAGACTTGTAAAACATCTGACAAGAAATTATTCTCTATCAAGAGACTTGTAAAACATCTGACAAGAAATTATTTTTTATAAAGTAACTTGTAAAACATCTGACAAAAAAATTATTCTCTGTCAAGAGACTTGTAAAACATCTGACAAGAAATTATTCTCTATCAAGAGACTTGTAAGACATCTGACAAGAAATTATTCTCTATCAAGAGACTTGTAAATTATCTGACAAGAAATTATTCTCTATCAAGAGACTTGTAAAACATCTGACAAGAAATTATTTTCTATAAAGTGACTTGTAAAACATCTTACCAGAAATTATTCTCTATCAAGAGACTTGTAAAACATCTGACAAGAAATTATTCTCTATCAAGAGACTTGTAAGACATCTGACAAGATATTATTCTCCATTAAGAGACATGTAAAACATCTGACAAATAGTTATTTTCTATCAAGTGACTTGTAAAACATCTGACAAGAAATTATTCTCTATCAAGAGACTTGTAGAACATCTGACAAGAAATTATTCTCTATTAAGTGACTTGTAAAACATCTGACAAGAAATTATTCTCTATCAAGTGACTTGTAAAACATCTGACAAGAAATTATTCTCTATCAAGAGACTTGTAAAACATCTGACAAGAAATTATTTTCTATAAAGTGACTTGTAAAACATCTGACAAGAAATTATTCTCTATCAAGAGACTTGTAAAACATCTGACAAAAACTGTTCTCTATCAAGAGACTTGTAAAACATCTGACAAAAAAGTATTCTCTATCCAGAGACTTGTGAAACATCTGACAAGAAACTATTCTCTATTAAGAGACTTGTAAAACATCTGACAAGAAATTATTCTCTATCAAGAGACTTGTAAAACATCTGACAAGAAATTATTCTCTTTCAAGAGACTTGTAAGACATCTGACAAGAAATTATTCTCTATCAAGAGACTTGTAGAACATCTGACAAGAAATTATTATCTATTTGAAGACTTGAAAAACATCTGACAAATAATTATTTTTATTCAAGTGACTTGTAAAACATCTGACAAGAAATTATTCTATATCAAGTGACTTTTAAAACATCTGACAAAAACTATTCTATATCAAGAGACTTGTAAAACATTTGACAAAAAATTATTCTCAATCCAGAGACTTGTAAAACATCTGACAAGAAACTATTCTTTATCAAGAAACTTGTAAAACATCTGAAAAGAAACTATTCTCTATCAAGAGACTTGTAAAACATCTGACAAGAAATTATTCTCTATCAAGAGACTTGTAAAACATCTGACAAGAAATTATTCTCTTTCAAGAAACTTGTAGAAGATCTGAAAAGAAACTATTCTCTATCAAGGGACTTGTAAAACATCTGACAAAAACTATTCTCTATCAAGAGACTTGTAAAACATCTGACAAAAAAGTATTCTCTATCCAGAGACTTGTAAAACATCTGACAAGAAATTATTTTCTATAAAGTGACTTGTAAAACATCTGACAAGAAATTATTCTCTATCAAGAGACTTGTAAAACATCTGACAAGAAATTATTCTCTATCAAGAGACTTGTAAGACATCTGACAAGAAATTATTCTCTATCAAAAGACTTGTAAAACATCTGACAAATAGTTATTTTCTATCAAATGACTTGTAAAACATCTGACAAGAAGTTATTCTTTATCAAGTGACTTGTAAAACATCTGACAAGAAATTATTCTCTATCAAGAGACTTGTAAAACATCTGACAAGAAATTATTCTCTATAAAGTGACTTGTAAAACATCTGACAAAAAATTATTCTCTATCAAGTGACTTGTAAAACATCTGACAAGAAATTATTCTATATCAAGTGACTTGTAAAACATCTGACAAAAACTATTCTCTATCAAGAGACTTGTAAAACATCTGACAAAAAAGTATTCTCTATCCAGAGACTTGTGAAACATCTGACAAGAAACTATTCTCTATTAAGAGACTTGTAAAACATCTGACAAGAAATTATTCTCTATCAAGAGACTTGTAAAACATCTGACAAGAAATTATTCTCTATCAAGAGACTTGTAAGACATCTGACAAGAAATTATTCTCTATCAAGAGACTTGTAGAACATCTGACAAGAAATTATTATCTATTTGAAGACTTGAAAAACATCTGACAAATAATTATTTTTATTCAAGTGACTTGTAAATTATCTGACAAGAAATTATTCTCTATCAAGAGACTTGTAAAACATCTGACAAGAAATTTATTTCTATAAAGTGACTTGTAAAACATCTTACAAGAAATTATTCTCTATCAAGAGACTTGTAAAACATCTGACAATAAATTATTCTCTATCAAGAGACTTGTAAGACATCTGACAAGATATTATTCTCTATTAAGAGACTTGTAAAACATCTGACAAATAGTTATTTTCTATCAAGTGACTTGTAAAACATCTGACAAAAACTATTCTCTATCAAGAGACTTGTAGAACATCTGACAAAAAATTATTCTCTATTAAGTGACTTGTAAAACATCTGACAAGAAATTATTCTCTATCAAGTGACTTGTAAAACATCTGACAAAAAATTATTCTCTATTAAGAGACTTGTAAAACATCTGACAAGAAATTATTTTCTATAAAGTGAATTGTAAAATATCTGACAAGAAATTATTCTCTATCAAGAGACTTGTAAAACATCTGACAAGAAATTATTCTCTATCAAGAGACTTGTAAGACATCAGACAAGAAATTATTCTCTATCAAGAGACTTGTAAAACATCTGACAAATAGTTATTTTCTATCAAATGACTTTTAAAACATCTGACAAGAAGTTATTCTTTATCAAGTGACTTGTAAAACATCTGACAAGAAATTTTTCTCTATCAAGAGACTTGTAAAACATCTGACAAGAAATTATTCTCTATCAAGTGACTTGTAAAACATCTGACAAGAAATTATTCTATATCAAGTGACTTGTAAAACATCTGACAAGAAATTATTCTATATCAAGTGACTTGTAAAACATCTGACAAAAACTATTCTATATCAAGAGACTTGTAAAACATTTGACAAAAAATTATTCTCAATCAAGAGACTTGTGAAACATCTGACAAGAAACTATCCTTTATCAAGAAACTTGTAAAACATCTGACAAGAAATTATTCTCTATCAAGAGACTTATAGAACATTTGACAAGAAATTATTTTATATCAAGTGACTTGTAAAACATCTGACAAGAATTTATTCTATATCAAGTGACTTGTAAAACATCTGAAAAAAACTATTCTCTATCAAGAGACTTGTAAAATATCTGACAAAAAAATTATTATCTATCCAGAGACTTGTAAAACATCTGACAAGAAATTATTCTCTATCAAGAGACTTGTAAAACATCTGACAAGAAATTATTTTTTATAAAGTAACTTGTAAAACATCTGACAAGAAATTATTCTCTGTCAAGAGACTTGTAAAACATCTGACAAGAAATTATTCTCTATCAAGAGACTTGTAAGACATCTGACAAGAAATTATTCTCTATCAAGAGACTTGTAAATTATCTGACAAGAAATTATTCTCTATCAAGAGACTTGTAAAACATCTGACAAGAAATTATTTTCTATAAAGTGACTTGTAAAACATCTTACCAGAAATTATTCTCTATCAAGAGACTTGTAAAACATCTGACAAGAAATTATTCTCTATCAAGAGACTTGTAAGACATCTGACAAGATATTATTCTCCATTAAGAGACATGTAAAACATCTGACAAATAGTTATTTTCTATCAAGTGACTTGTAAAACATCTGACAAGAAATTATTCTCTATCAAGAGACTTGTAGAACATCTGACAAGAAATTATTCTCTATTAAGTGACTTGTAAAACATCTGACAAGAAATTATTCTCTATCAAGTGACTTGTAAAACATCTGACAAGAAATTATTCTCTATCAAGAGACTTGTAAAACATCTGACAAGAAATTATTTTCTATAAAGTGACTTGTAAAACATCTGACAAGAAATTATTCTCTATCAAGAGACTTGTAAAACATCTGACAAAAACTGTTCTCTATCAAGAGACTTGTAAAACATCTGACAAAAAAGTATTCTCTATCCAGAGACTTGTGAAACATCTGACAAGAAACTATTCTCTATTAAGAGACTTGTAAAACATCTGACAAGAAATTATTCTCTATCAAGAGACTTGTAAAACATCTGACAAGAAATTATTCTCTTTCAAGAGACTTGTAAGACATCTGACAAGAAATTATTCTCTATCAAGAGACTTGTAGAACATCTGACAAGAAATTATTATCTATTTGAAGACTTGAAAAACATCTGACAAATAATTATTTTTATTCAAGTGACTTGTAAAACATCTGACAAGAAATTATTCTATATCAAGTGACTTTTAAAACATCTGACAAAAACTATTCTATATCAAGAGACTTGTAAAACATTTGACAAAAAATTATTCTCAATCCAGAGACTTGTAAAACATCTGACAAGAAACTATTCTTTATCAAGAAACTTGTAAAACATCTGAAAAGAAACTATTCTCTATCAAGAGACTTGTAAAACATCTGACAAGAAATTATTCTCTATCAAGAGACTTGTAAAACATCTGACAAGAAATTATTCTCTTTCAAGAAACTTGTAGAAGATCTGAAAAGAAACTATTCTCTATCAAGGGACTTGTAAAACATCTGACAAAAACTATTCTCTATCAAGAGACTTGTAAAACATCTGACAAAAAAGTATTCTCTATCCAGAGACTTGTAAAACATCTGACAAGAAATTATTTTCTATAAAGTGACTTGTAAAACATCTGACAAGAAATTATTCTCTATCAAGAGACTTGTAAAACATCTGACAAGAAATTATTCTCTATCAAGAGACTTGTAAGACATCTGACAAGAAATTATTCTCTATCAAAAGACTTGTAAAACATCTGACAAATAGTTATTTTCTATCAAATGACTTGTAAAACATCTGACAAGAAGTTATTCTTTATCAAGTGACTTGTAAAACATCTGACAAGAAATTATTCTCTATCAAGAGACTTGTAAAACATCTGACAAGAAATTATTCTCTATAAAGTGACTTGTAAAACATCTGACAAAAAATTATTCTCTATCAAGTGACTTGTAAAACATCTGACAAGAAATTATTCTATATCAAGTGACTTGTAAAACATCTGACAAAAACTATTCTCTATCAAGAGACTTGTAAAACATCTGACAAAAAAGTATTCTCTATCCAGAGACTTGTGAAACATCTGACAAGAAACTATTCTCTATTAAGAGACTTGTAAAACATCTGACAAGAAATTATTCTCTATCAAGAGACTTGTAAAACATCTGACAAGAAATTATTCTCTATCAAGAGACTTGTAAGACATCTGACAAGAAATTATTCTCTATCAAGAGACTTGTAGAACATCTGACAAGAAATTATTATCTATTTGAAGACTTGAAAAACATCTGACAAATAATTATTTTTATTCAAGTGACTTGTAAAACATCTGACAAGAAATTATTCTATATCAAGAGACTTGTAAAACATCTGACAAGAAATTATTATCTATTAAAAGACTTGTAAAACATCTGACAAATAATTATTTTCTATCAAGTGACTTGTAAAACATCTGACAAGAATTTATTCTTTATCAAGTGACTTGTAAAACATCTGACAAAAACTATTCTATATCAAGAGACTTGTAAAACATTTGACAAAAAATTATTCTCAATCCAGAGACTTGTGAAACATCTGACAAGAAACTATTCTTTATTAAGAAACTTGTAAAACATCTGAAAAGAAACTATTCTCTCTCAAGAGACTTGTAAAACATCTGACAAGAAATTATTCTCTATCAAGAGACTTGTAAAACATCTGACAAGAAATTATTCTCTATCAAGAAACTTGTAGAAGATCTGAAAAGAAACTATTCTCTATCAAGGGACTTGTAAAACATCTGACAAGAAAGTATTCTCTATCAAGAGGTTTGTAAAAAATCTGACAAGAAATTATTCTCTATCAAGAGACTTGTTGAACATCTGACAAGTAATTGTTCTCTATCAAGAGACTTGTAGAACATTTGACAAGAAATTATTCTCTATCAAGAGACTTGTAGAACATCTGACAAGAAATTATTCTCTATCAAGAGCTTTGTAAAACATCTGACAAGAAATTATTCTCTATCAAGAGACTTGTAGAACATCTGACAAGAAATTATTTGATATCAAGTGACTTGTAAAACATCTGACAAGAAATTATTCTATATCAAGTGACTTGTAAAACATCTGAAAAAAACTATTCTCTATCAAGAGACCTGTAAAATATCTGACAAAAAAATTATTATCTATCCAGAGACTTGTAAAACATCTGACAAGAAATTATTCTCTATCAAGAGACTTGTAAAACATCTGACAAGAAATTATTTTTTATAAAGTGACTTGTAAAACTTCTGACAAGAAATTATTCTCTGTCAAGAGACTTGTAAAACATCTGACAAGAAATTATTCTCTATCAAGAGACTTGTAAGACATCTGACAAGAAATTATTCTCTATCAAGAGACTTGTAGAACATCTGACAAGAAATTATTATCTATTTGAAGACTTGAAAAACATCTGACAAATAATTATTTTTATTCAAGTGACTTGTAAAACATCTGACAAGAAATTATTCTATATCAAGAGACTTGTAAAACATCTGACAAGAAATTATTCTCTATCAAGAGACTTGTAAGACATCTGACAAGAAATTATTCTCTATCAAGAGACTTGTAGAACATCTGACAAGAAATTATTATCTATTTGAAGACTTGAAAAACATCTGAAAAATAATTTTTTTTATTCAAGTGACTTGTAAAACATCTGACAAGAAATTATTCTATATCAAGTGACTTTTAAAACATCTGACAAAAACTATTCTATATCAAGAGACTTGTAAAACATTTGACAAAAAATTATTCTCAATCCAGAGACTTGTAAAACATCTGACAAGAAACTATTCTTTATCAAGAAACTTGTAAAACATCTGAAAAGAAACTATTCTCTATCAAGAGACTTGTAAAACATCGGACAAGAAATTATTCTCTATCAAGAGACTTGTAAAATATCTGACAAGAAATTATTCTCTATCAAGAAACTTGTAGAAGATCTGAAAAGAAACTATTCTCTATCAAGGGACTTGTAAAACATCTGACAAAAACTATTCTCTATCAAGAGACTTGTAAAACATCTGACAAAAAAGTATTCTCTATCCAGAGACTTGTGAAACATCTGACAAGAAACTATTCTCTATTAAGAGACTTGTAAAACATCTGACAAGAAATTATTCTCTATCAAGAGACTTGTAGAACATCTGACAAGAAATTTATCTATATCAAGTGACTTGTAAAACATCTGAAAAAAACTATTCTCTATCAAGAGACTTGTAAAATATCTGACAAAAAAATTATTATCTATCCAGAGACTTGTAAAACATCTGACAAGAAATTATTCTCTATCAAGAGACTTGTAAAACATCTGACAAGAAATTATTTTTTATAAAGTGACTTGTAAAACATCTGACAAGAAATTATTCTCTGTCAAGAGACTTGTAAAACATCTGACAAGAAATTATTCTCTATCAAGAGACTTGTAAGACATCTGACAAGAAATTATTCTCTATCAAGAGACTTGTAAATTATCTGACAAGAAATTATTCTCTATCAAGAGACTTGTAAAACATCTGACAAGAAATTATTTTCTATAAAGTGACTTGTAAAACATCTTACAAGAAATTATTCTCTATCAAGAGACTTGTAAAACATCTGACAAGAAATTATTCTCTATCAAGAGACTTGTAAGACATCTGACAAGATATTATTCTCTATTAAGAGACTTGTAAAACATCTGACAAATAGTTATTTTCTATCAAGTGACTTGTAAAACATCTGACAAAAACTATTCTCTATCAAGAGACTTGTAGAACATCTGACAAAAAAATATTCTCTATTAAGTGACTTGTAAAACATCTGACAAGAAATTATTCTCTATCAAGTGACTTGTAAAACATCTGACAAGAAATTATTCTCTATCAAGAGACTTGTAAAACATCTGACAAATAGTTATTTTCTATCAAATGACTTGTAAAACATCTGACAAGAAGTTATTCTTTATCAAGTGACTTGTAAAACATCTGACAAGAAATTAATCTCTATCAAGAGACTTGTAAAACATCTTACAAGAAATTATTCTCTATAAAGTGACTTGTAAAACATCTGACAAGAAATTATTCTCTATCAAGTGACTTGTAAAACATCTGACAAGAAATTATTCTATATCAAGTGACTTGTAAACCATCTGACAAAAACTATTCTCTATCAAGAGACTTGTAAAACATCTGACAAAAAAGTATTCTCTATCCAGAGACTTGTGAAACATCTGACAAGAAACTATTCTCTATTAAGAGACTTGTAAAACATCTGACAAGAAATTATTCTCTATCAAGAGACTTGTAAAACATCTGACAAGAAATTATTCTCTATCAAGAGACTTGTAAGACATCTGACAAGAAATTATTCTCTATCAAGAGACTTGTAGAACATCTGACAAGAAATTATTATCTATTTGAAGACTTGAAAAACATCTGACAAATAATTATTTTTATTCAAGTGACTTGTAAAACATCTGACAAGAAATTCTTCTATATCAAGAGACTTTTAAAACATTTGACAAAAAATTATTCTCAATCCAGAGACTTGTGAAACAGCTGACAAGAAACTATTCTTTATCAAGAAACTTGTAAAACATCTGAAAAGAAACTATTCTCTATCAAGAGACTTGTAAAACATCTGACAAGAAATTATTCTCTATCAAGAGACTTGTAAAACATCTGACAAGAAATTATTCTCTATCAAGAAACTTGTAGAAGATCTGAAAAGAAACTATTCTCTATCAAGGGACTTGTAAAACATCTGACAAGAAAGTATTCTCTATCAAGAGGTTTGTAAAAAATCTGACAAGAAATTATTCTCTATCAAGAGACTTGTTGAACATCTGACAAGTAATTGTTCTCTATCAAGAGACTTGTAGAACATCTGACAAGAAATTATTCTCTATCAAGAGAATTGTAGAACATCTGACAAGAAATTATTCTCTATCAAGAAACTTGTAAAACATCTGACAAGAAATTATTCTCTATCAAGAGACTTGTAAGACATCTGACAAGAAATTATTCTCTATCAAGAGACTAGTAGAACATCTGACAAGAAATTATTATCTATTAAAAGACTTGTAAAACATCTGACAAATAATTATTTTCTATCAAGTGACTTGTAAAACATCTGACAAGAAATTATTCTATATCAAGTGACTTGTAAAACATCTGACAAAAACTATTCTATATCAAGAGACTTGTAAAACATTTGACAAAAAATTATTCTCAATCCAGAGACTTGTGAAACATCTGACAAGAAACTATTCTTTATCAAGAAACTTGTAAAACATCTGACAAGAAATTATTCTCTATCAAGAGACTTGTAGAACATCTGACAAAAAATTATTTGATATCAAGTGACTTGTAAAACATCTGACAAGAAATTATTCTATATCAAGTGACTTGTAAAACATCTAAAAAAAAACTATTCTCTATCAAGAGACTTGTAAAATATCTGACAAAAAAATTATTTTCTATCTAGAGACTTGTAAAACATCTGACAAGAAATTATTCTCTATCAAGAGACTTGTAAAACATCTGACAAGAAATTATTTTTTATAAAGTGACTTGTAAAACATCTGACAAGAAATTATTCTCTGTCAAGAGACTTGTAAAACATCTGACAAGAAATTATTCTCTATCAAGAGACTTGTAAGACATCTGACAAGAAATTATTCTCTATCAAGAGACTTGTAAATTATCTGACAAGAAATTATTCTCTATCAAGAGACTTGTAAAACATCTGACAAGAAATTATTTTCTATAAAGTGACTTGTAAAACATCTTACAAGAAATTATTCTCTATCAAGAGACTTGTAAAACATCTGACAAGAAATTATTCTCTATCAAGAGACTTGTAAGACATCTGACAAGATATTATTCTCTATTAAGAGACTTGTAAAACATCTGACAAATAGTTATTTTCTATCAAGTGACTTGTAAAACATCTGACAAAAACTATTCTCTATCAAGAGACTTGTAGAACATCTGACAAAAAATTATTCTCTATTAAGTGACTTGTAAAACATCTGACAAGAAATTATTCTCTATCAAGTGACTTGTAAAACATCTGACAAGAAATTATTCTCTATCAAGAGACTTGTAAAAGATCTGACAAGAAATTATTCTCTATAAAGTGACTTGTAAAACATCTGACAAGAAATTATTCTCTATCAAGTGACTTGTAAAACATCTGACAAAAACTATTCTCTATCTAGAGACTTCTAAAACATCTGACAAAAAAGTATTCTCTATCCAGAGACTTGTGAAACATCTGACAAGAAACTATTCTCTATTAAGAGACTTGTAAAACATCTGACAAGAAATTATTCTCTATCAAGAGACTTGTAAAACATCTGACAAGAAATTATTCTCTATCAATTGATTTGTAAAACATCTGACAAAAACTATTCTCTATCAAGAGACTTGTAGAACATCTGACAAGAAATTATTCTATATCAAGAGACTTGTAAAACATCTGACAAGAAATTATTATCTATTAAAAGACTTGTAAAACATCTGACAAATAATTATTTTCTATCAAGTGACTTGTAAAACATCTGACAAGAATTTATTCTATATCAAGTGACTTGTAAAACATCTGACAAAAACTATTCTATATCAAGAGACTTGTAAAACATTTGACAAAAAATTATTCTCAATCCAGAGACTTGTGAAACATCTGACAAGAAACTATTCTTTATCAAGAAACTTGTAAAACATCTGAAAAGAAACTATTCTCTCTCAAGAGACTTGTAAAACATCTGACAAGAAATTATTCTCTATCAAGAGACTTGTAAAACATCTGACAAGAAATTATTCTCTATCAAGAAACTTGTAGAAGATCTGAAAATAAAATATTCTCTATCAAGGGACTTGTAAAACATCTGACAAGAAAGTATTCTCTATCAATAGGTTTGTAAAAAATCTGACAAGAAATTATTCTCTATCAAGAGACTTGTTGAACATCTGACAAGTAATTGTTCTCTATCAAGAGACTTGTAGAACATTTGACAAGAAATTATTCTCTATCAAGAGACTTGTAGAACATCTGACAAGAAATTATTCTCTATCAAGAGCTTTGTAAAACATCTGACAAGAATTTATTCTCTATCAAGAGACTTGTAGAACATCTGACAAGAAATTATTTGATATCAAGTGACTTGTAAAACATCTGACAAGAAATTATTCTATATCAAGTGACTTGTAAAACATCTGAAAAAAACTATTCTCTATCAAGAGACCTGTAAAATATCTGACAAAAAAATTATTATCTATCCAGAGACTTGTAAAACATCTGACAAGAAATTATTCTCTATCAAGAGACTTGTAAAACATCTGACAAGAAATTATTTTTTATAAAGTGACTTGTAAAACTTCTGACAAGAAATTATTCTCTGTCAAGAGACTTGTAAAACATCTGACAAGAAATTATTCTCTATCAATTGACTTGTAAGACATCTGACAAGAAATTATTCTCTATCAAGAGACTTGTAAATTATCTGACAAGAAATTATTCTCTATCATAAGACTTGTAAAACATCTGACAAGAAATTATTTTCTATAAGGTGACTTGTAAAACATCTTACAAGAAATTATTCTCTATCAAGAGACTTGTAAAACATCTGACAAGAAATTATTCTCTATCAAGAGACTTGTAAGACATCTGACAAGATATTATTCTCTATTAAGAGACTTGTAAAACATCTGACAAATAGTTATTTTCTATCAAGTGACTTGTAAAACATCTGACAAAAACTATTCTATATCAAGAGACGTGTAGAACATTTGACAAAAAATTATTCTCTATTAAGTGACTTGTAAAACATCTGACAAGAAATTATTCTCTATCAAGTGACTTGTAAAACATCTGACAAGAAATTATTCTCTATCAAGAGACTTGTAAAAGATCTGACAAGAAATTATTCTCTATAAAGTGACTTGTAAAACATCTGACAAGAAATTATTCTCTATCAAGTGACTTGTAAAACATCTGACAAGAAATTATTCTCTATCAAGTGACTTGTAAAACATCTGACAAGAAATTATTCTATATCAAGTGACTTGTAAAACATCTGACAAAAACTATTCTCTATCTAGAGACTTGTAAAACATCTGACAAAAAAGTATTCTCTATCCAGAGACTTGTGAAACATCTGACAAGAAACTATTCTTTATTAAGAGACTTGTAAAACATCTGACAAGAAATTATTCTCTATCAAGAGACTTGTAAAACATCTGACAAGAAATTATTCTCTATCAATTGATTTGTAAAACATCTGACAAAAACTATTCTCTATCAAGAGACTTGTAGAACATCTGACAAGAAATTATTCTATATCAAGAGACTTGTAAAACATCTGACAAGAAATTATTATCTATTAAAAGACTTGTAAAACATCTGACAATAAATTATTTTCTATCAAGTGACTTGTAAAACATCTGACAAGAATTTATTCTATATCAAGTGACTTGTAAAACATCTGACAAAAACTATTCTATATCAAGAGACTTGTAAAACATTTGACAAAAAATTATTCTCAATCCAGAGACTTGTGAAACATCTGACAAGAAACTATTCTTTATCAAGAAACTTGTAAAACATCTGAAAAGAAACTATTCTCTCTCAAGAGACTTGTAAAACATCTGACAAGAAATTATTCTCTATCAAGAGACTTGTAAAACATCTGACAAGAAATTATTCTCTATCAAGAAACTTGTAGAAGATCTGAAAAGAAACTATTCTCTATCAAGGGACTTGTAAAACATCTGACAAGAAAGTATTCTCTATCAAGAGGTTTGTAAAAAATCTGACAAGAAATTATTCTCTATCAAGAGACTTGTTGAACATCTGACAAGTAATTGTTCTCTATCAAGAGACTTGTAGAACATCTGACAAGAAATTATTCTCTATCAAGAGACTTGTAGAACATCTGACAAGAAATTATTCTCTATCAAGAGACTTGTAAAGCATCTGACAAGAAATTATTCTCAATCAAGAGACTTGTAAGACATCTGACAAGAAATTATTCTCTATCAAGAGACTTGTAGAACATTTGACTAGAAATTATTCTCTATCAAGAGACTTGTAGAACATCTGACAAGAAATTATTATCTATTTGAAGACTTGAAAAACATCTGACAAATAATTATTTTTATTCAAGTGACTTGTAAAACATCTGACAAAAAAATTATTCTATATCAAGTGACTTTTAAAACATCTGACAAAAACTATTCTATATCAAGAGACTTGTAAAACATTTGACAAAAAATTATTCTCAATCCAGAGACTTGTGAAACATCTGACAAGAAACTATTCTTTATCAAGAAACTTGTAAAACATCTGAATAGAAACTATTCTCTATCAAGAGACTTGTAAAACATCTGACAAGAAATTATTCTCTATCAAGAGACTTGTAAAACATCTGACAAGAAATTATTCTCTATCAAGAAACTTGTAGAAGATCTGAAAAGAAACTATTCTCTATCAAGGGACTTGTAAAACATCTGACAAAAACTATTCTCTATCAAGAGACTTGTAAAACATCTGACAAAAAAGTATTCTCTATCCAGAGATTTGTGAAACATCTGACAAGAAACTATTCTCTATTAAGAGACTTGTAAAACATCTGACAAGAAATTATTCTCTATCAAGAGACTTGTAGAACATCTGACAAGAAATTATTTTATATCAAGTGACTTGTAAAACATCTGACAAGAAATTATTCTATATCAAGTGACTTGTAAAACATCTGAAAAAAACTATTCTCTATCAAGAGACTTGTAAAATATCTGACAAAAAAATTATTATCTATCCAGAGACTTGTAAAACATCTGACAAGAAATTATTCTCTATCAAGAGACTTGTAAAACATCTGACAAGAAATTATTCTCTATCAAGAGACTTGTAAGACATCTGACAAGAAATTATTCTCTATCAAGAGACTTGTAAATTATCTGACAAGAAATTATTCTCTATCAAGAGACTTGTAAAACATCTGACAAGAAATTATTTTCTATAAAGTGACTTGTAAAACATCTTACAAGAAATTATTCTCTATCAAGAGACTTGTAAAACATCTGACAAGAAATTATTCTCTATCAAGAGACTTGTAAGACATCTGACAAGATATTATTCTCTATTAAGAGACTTGTAAAACATCTGACAAATAGTTATTTTCTATCAAGTGACTTGTAAAACATCTGACAAAAACTATTCTCTATCAAGAGACTTGTAGAACATCTGACAAAAAATTATTCTCTATTAAGTGACTTGTAAAACATCTGACAAGAAATTATTCTCTATCAAGTGACTTGTAAAACATCTGACAAGAAATTATTCTCTATCAAGTGACTTGTAAAACATCTGACAAGAAATTATTCTCTATCAAGTGACTTGTAAAACATCTGACAAGAAATTATTCTCTATCAAGTGACTTGTAAAACATCTGACAAAAACTATTCTCTATCTAGAGACTTGTAAAACATCTGACAAAAAAGTATTCTCTATCCAGAGACTTGTGAAACATCTGACAAGAAACTATTCTCTATTAAGAGACTTGTAAAACATCTGACAAGAAATTATTCTCTATCAAGAAACTTGTAGAATATCTGAAAAGAAACTATTCTCTATCAAGGGACTTGTAAAACATCTGACAAGAAAATATTCTCTCATAAGTGACTTGTAAAACATCTGACAATAAATTATTCTCTATCAAGTGACTTGTAAAACATCTGACAAGAAATTATTCTCTATCAAGAGACTTGTAAAAGATCTGACAAGAAATTATTCTCTATAAAGTGACTTGTAAAACATCTGACAAGAAATTATTCTCTATCAAGTGACTTGTAAAACATCTGACAAGAAATTATTCTCTATCAAGTGACTTGTAAAACATCTGACAAGAAATTATTCTATATCAAGTGACTTGTAAAACATCTGACAAAAACTATTCTCTATCTAGAGACTTGTAAAACATCTGACAAAAAAGTATTCTCTATCCAGAGACTTGTGAAACATCTGACAAGAAACTATTCTCTATTAAGAGACTTGTAAAACATCTGACAAGAAGTTATTCTTTATCAAGAGACTTGTAAAACATCTGACAAGAAATTATTCTCTATCAATTGATTTGTAAAACATCTGACAAAAACTATTCACTATCAAGAGACTTGTAGAACATCTGACAAGAAATTATTCTATATCAAGAGACTTGTAAAACATCTGACAAGAAATTATTATCTATTAAAAGACTTGTAAAACATCTGACAAATAATTATTTTCTATCAAGTGACTTGTAAAACATCTGACAAGAATTTATTCTATATCAAGTGACTTGTAAAACATCTGACAAAAACTATTCTATATCAAGAGACTTGTAAAACATTTGACAAAAAATTATTCTCAATCCAGAGACTTGTGAAACATCTGACAAGAAACTATTCTTTATCAAGAAACTTGTAAAACATCTGAAAAGAAACTATTCTCTCTCTAGAGACTTGTAAAACATCTGACAAGAAATTATTCTCTATCAAGAGACTTGTAAAACATCTGACAAGAAATTATTCTCTATCAAGAAACTTGTAGAAGATCTGAAAAGAAACTATTCTCTATCAAGGGACTTGTAAAACATCTGACAAGAAAGTATTCTCTATCAAGAGGTTTGTAAAAAATCTGACAAGAAATTATTCTCTATCAAGAGACTTGTTGAACATCTGACAAGTAATTGTTCTGTATCAAGAGACTTGTAGAACATCTGACAAGAAATTATTTTCTATCAAGAGACTTGTAGAACATCTGACAAGAAATTATTCTCTATCAAGAGACTTGTAAAACATCTGACAAGAAATTATTCTCTATCAAGTGACTTGTAAAACATCTGACAAGAAATTATTCTCTATCAAGTGACTTGTAGAACATCTGACAAGAAATTATTCTATATCAAGTGACTTGTAAAACATCTGACAAAAACTATTCTATATCAAGAGACTTGTAAAACATCTGACAAAAAAGTATTCTCTATCCAGAGACTTGTGAAACATCTGACAAGAAACTATTCTCTATTAAGAGACTTGTAAAACATCTGACAAGAAATTATTCTCTATCAAGAGACTTGTAAAACATCTGACAAGAAATTATTCTCTATCAAGAGACTTGTAAGACATCTGACAAGAAATTATTCTCTATCAAGAGACTTGTAGAACATCTGACAAGAAATTATTCTCTATCAAGAGACTTGTAAAACATCTGACAAGAAATTATTCTCTATCAAGAGACTTGTAGAACATCTGACAAGAAATTATTTTTATTCAAGTGACTTGTAAAACATCTGACAAGAAATTATTCTATATCAAGTGACTTTTAAAACATCTGACAAAAACTATTCTATATCAAGAGACTTGTAAAACATTTGACAAAAAATTATTCTCAATCCAGAGACTTGTGAAACATCTGACAAGAAACTATTCTTTATCAAGAAACTTGTAAAACATCTGAAAAGAAACTATTCTCTATCAAGAGACTTGTAAAACATCTGACAAGAAATTATTCTCTATCAAGAGACTTGTAAAACATCTGACAAGAAATTATTCTCTATCAAGAAACTTGTAGAAGATCTGAAAAGAAACTATTCTCTATCAAGGGACTTGTAAAACATCTGACAAAAATTATTCTCTATCAAGAGACTTGTAAAACATCTGACAAGAAATTATTCTCTATCAAGAGACTTGTAAAACATCTGACAAGAAATTATTCTCTATCAAGAGACTTGTAAAACATCTGACAAGAAATTATTCTCTATCAAGAGACTTGTAGAACATCTGACAAGAAATTATTTTATATCAAGTGACTTGTAAAACATCTGACAAGAAATTATTCTATATCAAGTGACTTGTAAAACATCTGAAAAAAACTATTCTCTATCAAGAGACTTGTAAAATATCTGACAAAAAAATTATTATCTATCCAGAGACTTGTAAAACATCTGACAAGAAATTATTCTCTATCAAGAGACTTGTAAAACATCTGACAAGAAATTATTTTTTATAAAGTGACTTGTAAAACATCTGACAAGAAATTATTCTCTGTCAAGAGACTTGTAAAACATCTGACAAGAAATTATTCTCTATCAAGAGACTTGTAAGACATCTGACAAGAAATTATTCTCTATCAAGAGACTTGTAAATTATCTGACAAGAAATTATTCTCTATCAAGAGACTTGTAAAACATCTGACAAGAAATTATTTTCTATAAAGTGACTTGTAAAACATCTTACAAGAAATTATTCTCTATCAAGAGACTTGTAAGACATCTGACAAGATATTATTCTCTATTAAGAGACTTTTAAAACATCTGACAAATAGTTATTTTCTATCAAGTGACTTGTAAAACATCTGACAAAAACTATTCTCTATCAAGAGACTTGTAGAACATCTGACAAAAAATTATTCTCTATTAAGTGACTTGTAAAACATCTGACAAGAAATTATTCTCTATCAAGTGACTTGTAAAACATCTGACAAGAAATTATTCTCTATCAAGAGACTTGTAAAAGATCTGACAAGAAATTATTCTCTATAAAGTGACTTGTAAAACATCTGACAAGAAATTATTCTCTATCAAGTGACTTGTAAAACATCTGACAAGAAATTATTCTCTATCAAGTGACTTGTAAAACATCTGACAAGAAATTATTCTATATCAAGTGACTTGTAAAACATCTGACAAAAACTATTCTCTATCTAGAGACTTGTAAAACATCTGACAAAAAAGTATTCTCTATCCAGAGACTTGTGAAACATCTGACAAGAAACTATTCTCTATTAAGAGACTTGTAAAACATCTGACAAGAAATTATTCTCTATCAAGAGACTTGTAAAACATCTGACAAGAAATTATTCTCTATCAATTGATTTGTAAAACATCTGACAAAAACTATTCTCTATCAAGAGACTTGTAGAACATCTGACAAGAAATTATTCTATATCAAGAGACTTGTAAAACATCTGACAAGAAATTATTATCTATTAAAAGACTTGTAAAACATCTGACAAATAATTATTTTCTATCAAGTGACTTGTAAAACATCTGACAAGAATTTATTCTATATCAAGTGACTTGTAAAACATCTGACAAAAACTATTCTATATCAAGAGACTTGTAAAACATTTGACAAAAAATTATTCTCAATCCAGAGACTTGTGAAACATCTGACAAGAAACTATTCTTTATCAAGAAACTTGTAAAACATCTGAAAAGAAACTATTCTCTCTCAAGAGACTTGTAAAACATCTGACAAGAAATTATTCTCTATCAAGAGACTTGTAAAACATCTGACAAGAAATTATTCTCTATCAAGAAACTTGTAGAAGATCTGAAAAGAAACTATTCTCTATCAAGGGACTTGTAAAACATCTGACAAGAAAGTATTCTCTATCAAGAGGTTTGTAAAAAATCTGACAAGAAATTATTCTCTATCAAGAGACTTGTTGAACATCTGACAAGTAATTGTTCTCTATCAAGAGACTTGTAGAACATCTGACAAGAAATTATTCTCTATCAAGAGACTTGTAGAACATCTGACAAGAAATTATTCTCTATCAAGAGACTTGTAAAACATCTGACAAGAAATTATTCTCAATCAAGAGACTTGTAAGACATCTGACAAGAAATTATTCTCTATCAAGAGACTTGTAGAACATCTCACTAGAAATTATTATCTATTAAAAGACTTGTAAAACATCTGACAAATAATTATTTTCTATCAAGTGACTTGTAAAACATCTGACAAAAAATTATTCTATATCAAATGACTTGTAAAACATCTGACAAAAACTATTCTATATCAAGAGACTTGTAAAACATCTGACAAAAAAGTATTCTCTATCCAGAGACTTGTAAAACATCTGACAAGAAACTATTCTCTATTAAGAGACTTCTAAAACATCTGACAAGAAATTATTCTCTATCAAGAGACTTGTAAAACATCTGACAAGAAATTATTCTCTATCAAGAGACTTGTAAGACATCTGACAAGAAATTATTCTCTATCAAGAGACTTGTAGAACATCTGACAAGAAATTATTATGTATTTGAAGACTTGAAAAACATCTGACAAATAATTATTTTTATTCAAGTGACTTGTAAAACATCTGACAAGAGATTATTCTATATCAAGTGAATTTTAAAACATCTGACAAAAACTATTCTATATCAAGAGACTTGTAAAACATTTGACAAAAAATTATTCTCAATCCAGAGACTTGTGAAACATCTGACAAGAAACTATTCTTTATCAAGAAACTTGTAAAACATCTGAAAAGAAACTATTCTCTATCAAGAGACTTGTAAAACATCTGACAAGAAATTATTCTCTATCAAGAGACTTGTAAAACATCTGACAAGAAATTATTCTCTATCAAGAAACTTGTAGAAGATCTGAAAAGAAACTATTCTCTATCAAGGGACTTGTAAAACATCTGACAAAAACTACTCTCTATCAAGAGACTTGTAAAACATCTGACAAAAAAGTATTCTCTATCCAGAGACTTGTAAAACATCTGACAAGAAATTATTTTATATCAAGTGACTTGTAAAACATCTGACAAGAAATTATTCTATATCAAGTGACTTGTAAAACATCTGAAAAAAACTATTCTCTATCAAGAGACTTGTAAAATATCTGACAAAAAAATTATTATCTATCCAGAGACTTGTAAAACATCTGACAAGAAATTTACCTCTATCAAGAGACTTGTAAAACATCTGACAAGAAATTATTTTTTATAAAGTGACTTGTAAAACATCTGACAAGAAATTATTCTCTGTCAAGAGACTTGTAAAACATCTGACAAGAAATTATTCTCTATCAAGAGACTTGTAAGACATCTGACAAGAAATTATTCTCTATCAAGAGACTTGTAAATTATCTGACAAGAAATTATTCTCTATCAAGAGACTTGTAAAACATCTGACAAGAAATTATTTTCTATAAAGTGACTTGTAAAACATCTTACAAGAAATTATTCTCTATCAAGAGACTTGTAAGACATCTGACAAGATATTATTCTCTATTAAGAGACTTTTAAAACATCTGACAAATAGTTATTTTCTATCAAGTGACTTGTAAAACATCTGACAAAAACTATTCTCTATCAAGAGACTTGTAGAACATCTGACAAAAAATTATTCTCTATTAAGTGACTTGTAAAACATCTGACAAGAAATTATTCTCTATCAAGTGACTTGTAAAACATCTGACAAGAAATTATTCTCTATCAAGAGACTTGTAAAAGATCTGACAAGAAATTATTCTCTATAAAGTGACTTGTAAAACATCTGACAAGAAATTATTCTCTATCAAGTGACTTGTAAAACATCTGACAAGAAATTATTCTCTATCAAGTGACTTGTAAAACATCTGACAAGAAATTATTCTATATCAAGTGACTTGTAAAACATCTGACAAAAACTATTCTCTATCTAGAGACTTGTAAAACATCTGACAAAAAAGTATTCTCTATCCAGAGACTTGTGAAACATCTGACAAGAAACTATTCTCTATTAAGAGACTTGTAAAACATCTGACAAGAAATTATTCTCTATCAAGAGACTTGTAAAACATCTGACAAGAAATTATTCTCTATCAATTGATTTGTAAAACATCTGACAAAAACTATTCTCTATCAAGAGACTTGTAGAACATCTGACAAGAAATTATTCTATATCAAGAGACTTGTAAAACATCTGACAAGAAATTATTATCTATTAAAAGACTTGTAAAACATCTGACAAATAATTATTTTCTATCAAGTGACTTGTAAAACATCTGACAAGAATTTATTCTATATCAAGTGACTTGTAAAACATCTGACAAAAACTATTCTATATCAAGAGACTTGTAAAACATTTGACAAAAAATTATTCTCAATCCAGAGACTTGTGAAACATCTGACAAGAAACTATTCTTTATCAAGAAACTTGTAAAACATCTGAAAAGAAACTATTCTCTCTCAAGAGACTTGTAAAACATCTGACAAGAAATTATTCTCTATCAAGAGACTTGTAAAACATCTGACAAGAAATTATTCTCTATCAAGAAACTTGTAGAAGATCTGAAAAGAAACTATTCTCTATCAAGGGACTTGTAAAACATCTGACAAGAAAGTATTCTCTATCAAGAGGTTTGTAAAAAATCTGACAAGAAATTATTCTCTATCAAGAGACTTGTTGAACATCTGACAAGTAATTGTTCTCTATCAAGAGACTTGTAGAACATCTGACAAGAAATTATTCTCTATCAAGAGACTTGTAGAACATCTGACAAGAAATTATTCTCTATCAATAGACTTGTAAAACATCTGACAAGAAATTATTCTCAATCAAGAGACTTGTAAGACATCTGACAAGAAATTATTCTCTATCAAGAGACTTGTAGAACATCTGACTAGAAATTATTATCTATTAAAAGACGTGTAAAACATCTGACAAATAATTATTTTCTATCAAGTGACTTGTAAAACATCTGACAAGAAATTATTCTATATCAAGTTACTTGTAAAACATCTGACAAAAACTATTCTATATCAAGAGACTTGTAAAACATCTGACAAAAAAGTATTCTCTATCCAGAGACTTGTGAAACATCTGACAAGAAACTATTCTCTATTAAGAGACTTGTAAAACATCTGACAAGAAATTATTCTCTATCAAGAGACTTGTAAAACATCTGACAAGAAATTATTCTCTAT
This sequence comes from Biomphalaria sudanica, assembly GCA_036873155.1. NCBI lineage: Eukaryota > Metazoa > Mollusca > Gastropoda > Planorbidae > Biomphalaria > Biomphalaria sudanica. Next base: position 21,504 of record JAZGLO010001246.1, on the reverse strand, counting down.
CAAGAGACTTGTAAGACATCTGACAAGAAATTATTCTCTATCAAGAGACTTGTCGAACATCTGACAAGAAATTATTATGTATTTGAAGACTTGAAAAACATCTGACAAATAATTATTTTTATTCAAGTGACTTGTAAAACATCTGACAAGAAATTATTCTATATCAAGTGACTTTTAAAACATCTGACAAAAACTATTCTATATCAAGAGACTTGTAAAACATTTGACAAAAAATTATTCTCAATCCAGAGACTTGTGAAACATCTGACAAGAAACTATTCTTTATCAAGAAACTTGTAAAACATCTGAAAAGAAACTATTCTCTATCAAGAGACTTGTAAAACATCAGACAAGAAATTATTCTCTATCAAGAGACTTGTAAAACATCTGACAAGAAATTATTCTCTATCAAGAAACTTGTAGAAGATCTGAAAAGAAACTATTCTCTATCAAGGGACTTGTAAAACATCTGACAAAAACTATTCTCTATCAAGAGACTTGTAAAACATCTGACAAAAAAGTATTCTCTATCCAGAGACTTGTGAAACATCTGACAAGAAACTATTCTCTATTAAGAGACTTGTAAAACATCTGACAAGAAATTATTCTCTATCAAGAGACTTGTAGAACATCTGACAAGAAATTATTTTATATCAAGTGACTTGTAAAACATCTGACAAGAAATTATTCTATATCAAGTGACTTGTAAAACATCTGAAAAAAACTATTCTCTATCAAGAGACTTGTAAAATATCTGACAAAAAAATTATTATCTATCCAGAGACTTGTAAAACATCTGACAAGAAATTATTCTCTATCAAGAGACTTGTAAAACATCTGACAAGAAATTATTTTTATAAAGTGACTTGTAAAACATCTGACAAGAAATTATTCTCTGTCAAGAGACTTGTAAAACATCTGACAAGAAATTATTCTCTATCAAGAGACTTGTAAGACATCTGACAAGAAATTATTCTCTATCAAGAGACTTGTAAATTATCTGACAAGAAATTATTCTCTATCAAGAGACTTGTAAAACATCTGACAAGAAATTATTTTCTATAAAGTGACTTGTAAAACATCTTACAAGAAATTATTCTATATCAAGAGACTTGTAAGACATCTGACAAGATATTATTCTCTATTAAGAGACTTGTAAAACATCTGACAAATAGTTATTTTCTATCAAGTGACTTGTAAAACATCTGACAAAAACTATTCTCTATCAAGAGACTTGTAGAACATCTGACAAAAAATTATTCTCTATTAAGTGACTTGTAAAACATCTGACAAGAAATTATTCTCTATCAAGTGACTTGTAAAACATCTGACAAGAAATTATTCTCTATCAAGAGACTTGTAAAAGATCTGACAAGAAATTATTCTCTATAAAGTGACTTGTAAAACATCTGACAAGAAATTATTCTCTATCAAGTGACTTGTAAAACATCTGACAAGAAATTATTCTCTATCAAGTGACTTGTAAAACATCTGACAAGAAATTATTCTATATCAAGTGACTTGTAAAACATCTGACAAAAACTATTCTCTATCTAGAGACTTGTAAAACATCTGACAAAAAAGTATTCTCTATCCAGAGACTTGTGAAACATCTGACAAGAAACTATTCTCTATTAAGAGACTTGTAAAACATCTGACAAGAAATTATTCTCTATCAAGAGACTTGTAAAACATCTGACAAGAAATTATTCTCTATCAATTGATTTGTAAAACATCTGACAAAAACTATTCTCTATCAAGAGACTTGTAGAACATCTGACAAGAAATTATTCTATATCAAGAGACTTGTAAAACATCTGACAAGAAATTATTATCTATTAAAAGACTTGTAAAACATCTGACAAATAATTATTTTCTATCAAGTGACTTGTAAAACATCTGACAAGAATTTATTCTATATCAAGTGACTTGTAAAACATCTGACAAAAACTATTCTATATTAACAGACTTGTAAAACATTTGACAAAAAATTATTCTCAATCCAGAGACTTGTGAAACATCTGACAAGAAACTATTCTTTATCAAGAAACTTGTAAAACATCTGAAAAGAAACTATTCTCTCTCAAGAGACTTGTAAAACATCTGACAAGAAATTATTCTCTATCAAGAGACTTGTAAAACATCTGACAAGAAATTATTCTCTATCAAGAAACTTGTAGAAGATCTGAAAAGAAACTATTCTCTATCAAGGGACTTGTAAAACATCTGACAAGAAAGTATTCTCTATCAAGAGGTTTGTAAAAAATCTGACAAGAAATTATTCTATATCAAGTGACTTGTAAAACATCTGACAAAAACTATTCTCTATCTAGAGACTTGTAAAACATCTGACAAAAAAGTATTCTCTATCCAGAGACTTGTGAAACATCTGACAAGAAACTATTCTCTATTAAGAGACTTGTAAAACATCTGACAAGAAATTATTCTCTATCAAGAGACTTGTAAAACATCTGACAAGAAATTATTCTCTATCAATTGATTTGTAAAACATCTGACAAAAGCTATTCTCTATCAAGAGACTTGTAGAACATCTGACAAGAAATTATTCTATATCAAGAGACTTGTAAAACATCTGACAAGAAATTATTATCTATTAAAAGACTTGTAAAACATCTGACAAATAATTATTTTCTATCAAGTGACTTGTAAAACATCTGACAAGAATTTATTCTATATCAAGTGACTTGTAAAACATCTGACAAAAACTATTCTATATTAACAGACTTGTAAAACATTTGACAAAAAATTATTCTCAATCCAGAGACTTGTGAAACATCTGACAAGAAACTATTCTTTATCAAGAAACTTGTAAAACATCTGAAAAGAAACTATTCTCTCTCAAGAGACTTGTAAAACATCTGACAAGAAATTATTCTCTATCAAGAGACTTGTAAAACATCTGACAAGAAATTATTCTCTATCAAGAAACTTGTAGAAGATCTGAAAAGAAACTATTCTCTATCAAGGGACTTGTAAAACATCTGACAAGAAAGTATTCTCTATCAAGAGGTTTGTAAAAAATCTGACAAGAAATTATTCTCTATCAAGAGACTTGTTGAACATCTGACAAGTAATTGTTCTCTATCAAGAGACTTGTAGAACATCTGACAAGAAATTATTCTCTATCAAGAGAGTTGTAGAACATCTGACAAGAAATTATTCTCTATCAAGAGACTTGTAAAACATCTGACAAGAAATTATTCTCAATCAAGAGACTTGTAAGACATCTGACAAGAAATTATTCTCTATCAAGAGACTTGTAGAACATCTGACTAGAAATTATTATCTATTAAAAGACTTGTAAAACATCTGACAAATAATTATTTTCTATCAAGTGACTTGTAAAACATCTGACAAGAAATTATTCTATATCAAGTGACTTGTAAAACATCTGACAAAAACTATTCTATATCAAGAGACTTGTAAAACATCTGACAAAAAAGTATTCTCTATCCAGAGACTTGTGAAACATCTGACAAGAAACTATTCTCTATTAAGAGACTTGTAAAACATCTGACAAGAAATTATTCTCTATCAAGAGACTTGTAAAACATCTGACAAGAAATTATTCTCTATCAAGAGACTTGTAAGACATCTGACAAGAAATTATTCTCTATCAAGAGACTTGTAGAACATCTGACAAGAATATATTATCTATTAAAAGACTTGTAAAACATCTGACAAATAATTATTTTCTATCAAGTGACTTGTAAAACATCTGACAAGAAATTATTCTATATCAAGTGACTTGTAAAACATCTGACAAAAACTATTCTATATCAAGAGACTTGTAAAACATTTGACAAAAAATTATTCTCAATCCAGAGACTTGTGAAACATCTGACAAGAAACTATTCTTTATCAAGAAACTTGTAAAACATCTGACAAGAAATTATTCTCTATTAAGAGACTTGTAGAACATCTGACTAGAAATTATTATCTATTAAAAGACTTGTAAAACATCTGACAAATAATTATTTTCTATCAAGTGACTTGTAAAACATCTGACAAGAAATTATTCTATATCAAGTGACTTGTAAAACATCTGACAAAAACTATTCTATATCAAGAGACTTGTAAAACATCTGACAAAAAAGTATTCTCTATCCAGAGACTTGTGAAACATCTGACAAGAAACTATTCTCTATTAAGAGACTTGTAAAACATCTGACAAGAAATTATTCTCTATCAAGAGACTTGTAAAACATCTGACAAGAAATTATTCTCTATCAAGAGACTTGTAAGACATCTGACAAGAAATTATTCTCTATCAAGAGACTTGTAGAACATCTGACAAGAAATTATTATCTATTTGAAGACTTGAAAAACATCTGACAAATAATTATTTTTATTCAAGTGACTTGTAAAACATCTGACAAGAAATTATTCTATATCAAGTGACTTTTAAAACATCTGACAAAAACTATTCTATATCAAGAGACTTGTAAAACATTTGACAAAAAATTATTCTCAATCCAGAGACTTGTGAAACATCTGACAAGAAACTATTCTTTATCAAGAAACTTGTAAAACATCTGAAAAGAAACTATTCTCTATCAAGAGACTTGTAAAACATCTGACAAGAAATTATTCTCTATCAAGAGACTTGTAAAACATCTGACAAGAAATTATTCTCTATCAAGAGACTTGTAGAACATCTGACAAGAAATTATTTTATATCAAGTGACTTGTAAAACATCTGACAAGAAATTATTCTATATCAAGTGACTTGTAAAACATCTGACAAGAAATTATTCTCTATCAAGAGACTTGTAAAGCATCTGACAAGAAATTATTTTTTATAAAGTGACTTGTAAAACATCTGACAAGAAATTATTCTCTGTCAAGAGACTTGTAAAACATCTGAATAGAAATTATTCTCTATCAAGAGACTTGTAAGACATCTGACAAGAAATTATTCTCTATCAAGAGACTTGTAAATTATCTGACAAGAAATTATTCTCTATCAAGAGACTTGTAAAACATCTGACAAGAAATTATTTTCTATAAAGTGACTTGTAAAACATCTTACAAGAAATTATTCTCTATCAAGAGACTTGTAAAACATCTGACAAGAATTTCTTCTCTATCAAGAGACTTGTAAGACATCTGACAAGATATTATTCTCTATTAAGAGACTTGTAAAACATCTGACAAATAGTTATTTTCTATCAAGTGACTTGTAAAACATCTGACAAAAACTATTCTCTATCAAGAGACTTGTAGAACATCTGACAAAAAATTATTCTCTATTAAGTGACTTGTAAAACATCTGACAAGAAATTATTCCCTATCAAGTGACTTGTAAAACATCTGACAAGAAATTATTCTCTATCAAGAGACTTGTAAAACATCTGACAAGAAATTATTCTCTATCAAGAGACTTGTAAGACATCTGACAAGAAATTATTCTCTATAAAGTGACTTGTAAAACATCTGACAAGAAATTATTCTATATCAAGTGACTTGTAAAACATCTGACAAAAACTATTCTCTATTAAGAGACTTGTAAAACATCTGACAAGAAATTATTCTCTATCAAGAGACTTGTAAAACATCTGACAAGAAATTATTCTCTATCAAGAGACTTGTAAGACATCTGACAAGAAATTATTCTCTATCAAGAGACTTGTAGAACATCTGACAAGAAATTATTATCTATTTGAAGACTTGAAAAACATCTGACAAATAATTATTTTTATTCAAGTGACTTGTAAAACATCTGACAAGAAATTATTCTATATCAAGTGACTTTTAAAACATCTGACAAAAACTATTCTATATCAAGAGACTTGTAAAACATTTGACAAAAAATTATTCTCAATCCAGAGACTTGTGAAACATCTGACAAGAAACTATTCTTTATCAAGAAACTTGTAAAACATCTGAAAAGAAACTATTCTCTATCAAGAGACTTGTAAAACATCTGACAAGAAATTATTCTCTATCAAGAGACTTGTAAAACATCTGACAAGAAATTATTCTCTATCAAGAGACTTGTAGAACATCTGACAAGAAATTATTTTATATCAAGTGACTTGTAAAACATCTGACAAGAAATTATTCTATATCAAGTGACTTGTAAAACATCTGACAAGAAATTATTCTCTATCAAGAGACTTGTAAAACATCTGACAAGAAATTATTTTTTATAAAGTGACTTGTAAAACATCTGACAAGAAATTATTCTCTGTCAAGAGACTTGTAAAACATCTGAATAGAAATTATTCTCTATCAAGAGACTTGTAAGACATCTGACAAGAAATTATTCTCTATCAAGAGACTTGTAAATTATCTGACAAGAAATTATTCTCTATCAAGAGACTTGTAAAACATCTGACAAGAAATTATTTTCTATAAAGTGACTTGTAAAACATCTTACAAGAAATTATTCTCTATCAAGAGACTTGTAAAACATCTGACAAGAATTTCTTCTCTATCAAGAGACTTGTAAGACATCTGACAAGATATTATTCTCTATTAAGAGACTTGTAAAACATCTGACAAATAGTTATTTTCTATCAAGTGACTTGTAAAACATCTGACAAAAACTATTCTCTATCAAGAGACTTGTAGAACATCTGACAAAAAATTATTCTCTATTAAGTGACTTGTAAAACATCTGACAAGAAATTATTCCCTATCAAGTGACTTGTAAAACATCTGACAAGAAATTATTCTCTATCAAGAGACTTGTAAAACATCTGACAAGAAATTATTCTCTATCAAGAGACTTGTAAGACATCTGACAAGAAATTATTCTCTATAAAGTGACTTGTAAAACATCTGACAAGAAATTATTCTATATCAAGTGACTTGTAAAACATCTGACAAAAACTATTCTCTATTAAGAGACTTGTAAAACATCTGACAAGAAATTATTCTCTATCAAGAGACTTGTAAAACATCTGACAAGAAATTATTCTCTATCAAGAGACTTGTAAGACATCTGACAAGAAATTATTCTCTATCAAGAGACTTGTAGAACATCTGACAAGAAATTATTATCTATTTGAAGACTTGAAAAACATCTGACAAATAATTATTTTTATTCAAGTGACTTGTAAAACATCTGACAAGAAATTATTCTATATCAAGTGACTTTTAAAACATCTGACAAAAACTATTCTATATCAAGAGACTTGTAAAACATTTGACAAAAAATTATTCTCAATCCAGAGACTTGTGAAACATCTGACAAGAAACTATTCTTTATCAAGAAACTTGTAAAACATCTGAAAAGAAACTATTCTCTATCAAGAGACTTGTAAAACATCTGACAAGAAATTATTCTCTATCAAGAGACTTGTAAAACATCTGACAAGAAATTATTCTCTATCAAGAAACTTGTAGAAGATCTGAAATGAAACTATTCTCTATCAAGGGACTTGTAAAACATCTGACAAGAAAGTATTCTCTATCAAGAGGTTTGTAAAAAATCTGACAAGAAATTATTCTCTATCAAGAGACTTGTTGAACATCTGACAAGTAATTGTTCTCTATCAAGAGACTTGTAGAACATCTGACAAGAAATTATTCTCTATCAAGAGACTTGTAGAACATCTGACAAGAAATTATTCTCTATCAAGAAACTTGTAAAACATCTGACAAGAAATTATTCTCTATCAAGAGACTTGTAAGACATCTGACAAAAAATTATTCTCTATCAAGAGACTTGTAGAACATCTGACAAGAAATTATAATCTATTAAAAGACTTGTAAAACATCTGACAAATAATTATTTTCTATCAAGTGACTTGTAAAACATCTGACAAGAAATTATTCTATATCAAGTGACTTGTAAAACATCTGACAAAAACTATTCTATATCAAGAGACTTGTAAAACATTTGACAAAAAATTATTGTCAATCCAGAGACTTGTGAAACATATGACAAGAAACTATTCTTTATCAAGAAACTTGTAAAATATCTGACAAGAAATTATTCTCTATCAAGAGACTTGTAGAACATCTGACAAGAAATTAATTTATATCAAGTGACTTGTAAAACATCTGACAAGAAATTATTCTATATCAAGTGACTTGTAAAACATCTGAAAAAAACTATTCTCTATCAAGAGACTTGTAAAATATCTGACAAAAAAATTATTATCTATCCAGAGACTTGTAAAACATCTGACAAGAAATTATTCTCTATCAAGAGACTTGTAAAACATCTGACAAGAAATTATTTTTTATAAAGTGACTTGTAAAACATCTGACAAGAAATTAATCTCTGTCAAGAAACTTGTAAAACATCTGACAAGAAATTATTCTCTATCAAGAGACTTGTAAGACATCTGACAAGAAATTATTCTCTATAAAGAGACTTGTAAATTATCTGACAAGAAATTATTCTCTATCAAGAGACTTGTAAAACATCTGACAAGAAATTATTTTCTATAAAGTGACTTGTAAAACATCTTACAAGAAATTATTCTCTATCAAGAGACTTGTAAAACATCTGACAAGAAATTATTCTCTATCAAGAGACTTGTAAGACATCTGACAAGATATTATTCTCTATTAAGAGACTTGTAAAACATCTGACAAATAGTTATTTTCTATCAAGTGACTTGTAAAACATCTGACAAAAACTATTCTCTATCAAGAGACTTGTAGAACATCTGACAAAAAATTATTCTCTATTAAGTGACTTGTAAAACATCTGACAAGAAATTATTCTCTATCAAGTGACTTGTAAAACATCTGACAAGAAATTATTCTCTATCAAGAGACTTGTAAAAGATCTGACAAGAAATTATTCTCTATAAACTGACTTGTAAAACATCTGACAAGAAATTATTCTCTATCAAGTGACTTGTAAAACATCTGACAAGAAATTATTCTATATCAAGTGACTTGTAAAACATCTGACAAAAACTATTCTCTATCTAAAGACTTGTAAAACATCTGACAAAAAAGTATTCTCTATCCAGAGACTTGTGAAACATCTGACAAGAAATTATTCTCTATCAAGAGACTTGTAAAACATCTGACAAGAAATTATTCTCTATCAAGAGACTTGTAAAACATCTGACAAGAAATTATTATCTATTAAAAGACTTGTAAAACATCTGACAAATAATTATTTTCTATCAAGTGACTTGTAAAACATCTGACAAAAACTATTCTATATCAAGAGACTTGTAAAACATTTGACAAAAAATTATTCTCAATCCAGAGACTTGTGAAACATCTGACAAGAAACTATTCTTTATCAAGAAACTTGTAAAACATTTGAAAAGAAACTATTCTCTCTCAAGAGACTTGTAAAACATCTGACAAGAAATTATTCTCTATCAAGAGACTTGTAAAACATCTGACAAGAAATTATTCTCTATCAAGAAACTTGTAGAAGATCTGAAAAGAAACTATTCTCTATCAAGGGACTTGTAAAACATCTGACAAGAAAGTATTCTCTATCAAGAGGTTTGTAAAAAATCTGACAAGAAATTATTCTCTATCAAGAGACTTGTTGAACATCTGACAAGTAATTGTTCTCTATCAAGAGACTTGTAGAACATCTGACAAGAAATTATTCTCTATCAAGAGACTTGTAGAACATCTGACAAGAAATTATTCTCTATCAAGAGACTTGTAAAACATCTGACAAGAAATTATTCTCAATCAAGAGACTTGTAAGACATCTGACAAGAAATTATTCTCTATCAAGAGACTTGTAGAACATCTGACTAGAAATTATTATCTATTAAAAGACTTGTAAAACATCTGACAAATAATTATTTTCTATCAAGTGACTTGTAAAACATCTGACAAGAAATTATTCTATATCAAGTGACTTGTAAAACATCTGACAAAAACTATTCTATATCAAGAGACTTGTAAAACATTTGACAAAAAATTATTCTCAATCCAGAGACTTGTGAAACATCTGACAAGAAACTATTCTTTATCAAGAAACTTGTAAAACATCTGACAAGAAATTATTCTCTATCAAGAGACTTGTAGAACATCTGACAAGAAATTATTCTATATCAAGTGACTTGTAAAACATCTGAAAAAAAAATTATCTCTATCAGGAGACTTGTAAAATATCTGACAAAAAAATTATTATCTATCCAGAGACTTGTAAAACATCTGACAAGAAATTATTCTCTATCAAGAGACTTGTAAAACATCTGACAAGAAATTATTTTTTATAAAGTGACTTGTAAAACATCTGACAAGAAATTATTCTCTGTCATGAGATATGTAAAACATCTGACAAGAAATTATTCTCTATCAAGAGACTTGTTGAACATCTGACAAGTAATTGTTCTCTATCAAGAGACTTGTAGAACATCTGACAAGAAATTATTCTCTATCAAGAGACTTGTAGAACATCTGACAAGAAATTATTCTCTATCAAGAGACTTGTAAAACATCTGACAAGAAATTATTCTCAATCAAGAGACTTGTAAGACATCTGACAAGAAATTATTCTCTATCAAGAGACTTGTAGAACATCTGACTAGAAATTATTATCTATTAAAAGACTTGTAAAACATCTGACAAATAATTATTTTCTATCAAGTGACTTGTAAAACATCTGACAAGAAATTATTCTATATCAAGTGACTTGTAAAACATCTGACAAAAACTATTCTATATCAAGAGACTTGTAAAACATTTGACAAAAAATTATTCTCAATCCAGAGACTTGTGAAACATCTGACAAGAAACTATTCTTTATCAAGAAACTTGTAAAACATCTTACAAGAAATTATTCTCTATCAAGAGACTTGTAGAACATCTGACAAGAAATTATTCTATATCAAGTGACTTGTAAAACATCTGAAAAAAAAATATTCTCTATCAGGAGACTTGTAAAATATCTGACAAAAAAATTATTATCTATCCAGAGACTTGTAAAACATCTGACAAGAAATTATTCTCTATCAAGAGACTTGTAAAACATCTAACAAGAAATTATTTTTTATAAAGTGACTTGTAAAACATCTGACAAGAAATTATTCTCTGTCATGAGACTTGTAAAACATCTGACAAGAAATTATTCTCTGTCAAGAGACTTGTAAAACATCTGACAAGAAATTATTCTCTATCAAGAGACTTGTAAGACATCTGACAAGAAATTATTCTCTATCAAGAGACTTGTAAATTATCTGACAAGAAATTATTCTCTATCAAGAGACTTGTAAAACATCTGACAAGAAATTATTTTCTATAAAGTGACTTGTAAAACATCTTACATGAAATTATTCTCTATCAAGAGACTTGTAAAACATCTGACAAGAAATTATTCTCTATCAAGAGACTTGTAAGACATCTGACAAGATATTATTCTCTATTAAGAGACTTGTAAAACATCTGACAAATAGTTATTTTCTATCAAGTGACTTGTAAAACATCTGACAAAAACTATTCTCTATCAAGAGACTTGTAGAACATCTGACAAAAAATTATTCTGTATTAAGTGACTTGTAAAACATCTGACAAGAAATTATTCTCTATCAAGTGACTTGTAAAACATCTGACAAAAAAGTATTCTCTATCCAGAGACTTGTGAAACATCTGACAAGAAACTATTCTCTATTAAGAGACTTGTAAAACATCTGAAAAGAAATTATTCTCTATTAAGAGACTTGTAAAACATCTGACAAGAAATTATTCTCTATCAAGAGACTTGTAGAACATCTGACAAGAAATTATTATCTATTAAAAGACTTGTAAAACATCTGACAAATAATTATTTTCTATCAAGTGACTTGTAAATCATCTGACAAGAAATTATTCTATATCAAGTGACTTGTAAAACATCAGACAAAAACTATTCTATATCAAGAGACTTGTAAAACATTTGACAAAAAATTATTCTCAATCAAGAGACTTGTGAAACATCTGACAAGAAAGTATTCTTTATCAAGAAACTTTTAAAACATCTGAAAAGAAACTATTCTCTATCAAAAGACTTGTAAAACATCTGACAAGAAATTATTCTCTATCAAAAGACTTGTAGAACATCTGACAAGAAATTATTCTCTATCAGGAGAATTGTAAAACATCTGACAAGAAACTTTTCTCTATCAAGAGACTTGTAAAACATCTGACAAGAAATTATTCTCTATCAAGAGACTTGTAAGACATCTGACAAGAAATTATTCTCTATCAAGAAACTTGTAGAACATCTGACAAGAAATTTTTATCTATTAAAAGACTTTTAAAACATCTGACAAATAATTATTTTCTATCAAGTGACTTGTAAAACATCTGACAAAAACTATTCTATATCAAGAGACTTGTAAAACATTTGACGAAAAATTATTCTTAATCCAGAGACTTGTGAAACATCTGACAAGAAACTATTCTCTATTAAGAGACATGTAAAACATCTGACAAGAAATTATTCTCTATCAAGAGACTTGTAAAACATCTGACAAGAAATTATTCTCTATCAAGAGACTTGTAGAACATCTGACAAGAAATTATTATCTATTAAAAGACTTGTAAAACATCTGACAAATAATTATTTTCTATCAAGTGACTTGTAAATCATCTGACAAGAAATTATTCTATATCAAGTGACTTGTAAAACATCTGACAAAAACTATTCTATATCAAGAGACTTGTAAAACATTTGACAAAAAATTATTCTCAATCAAGAGACTTGTGAAACATCTGACAAGAAAGTATTCTTTATCAAGAAACTTGTAAAACATCTGAAAAGAAACTATTCTCTATCAAGAGACTTGTAAAACATCTGACAAGAAATTATTATCTATTAAAAGACTTGTAAAACATCTGACAAATAATTATTTTCTATCAAGTGACTTGTAAAACATCTGACAAGAAATTATTCTATATCAAGTGACTTGTAAAACATCTGACAAAAACTATTCTATATCAAGAGACTTGTAAAACATTTGACAAAAAATTATTCTCAATCCAGAGACTTGTGAGACTTCTGACAAGAAACTATTCTCTATTAAGAGACTTGTAAAATATCTGACAAGAAATTATTCTCTATCAAGAGACTTGTAAGACATCTGACAAGAAATTATTCTCTATCAAGAGACTTGTAGAACATCTGACAAGAAATTATTATCTATTAAAAGACTTGTAAAACATCTGACAAATAATTATTTTCTATCAAGTGACTTGTAAAACATCTGATAAGAAATTATTCTATATCAAGTGACTTGTAAAACATCTGACAAAAACTATTCTATATCAAGAGACTTGTAAAACATTTGACAAAAAATTATTCTCAATCCAGAGACTTGTGAAACATCTGACAAAAAACTATTCTTTATCAAGAAACTTGTAAAACATCTGAAAAGAAACTATTCTCTATCAAGAGACTTGTAAAACATCTGACAAGAAATTATTCTCTATCAAGAGACTTGTAGAACATCTGACAAGAAATTATTCTCTATCAAGAGACTTGTAAAACATCTAACAAGAAACTTTTCTCTATCAAGAGACTTGTAGAACATCTGACAAGAAATTATTATCTATTAAAAGACTTGTAAAACATCTGACAAATAATTATTCTCAATCTAGAGACTTGTGAAGCATCTGACAAAAAATTATTCTTTATCAAGAAACTTGTAAAACATCTGACAAGAAACTATTCTCTATCAAGAGACTTGTAAAACATCTGACAAGAAATTATTCTCTATCAAGAGACTTGTAGAACATCTCACAAGAAATTATTCTCTATCAAGAGACTTGTAAAACATCTGACAAGAAACTTTTCTCTATCAAGAGACTTGTAAAACATCTGAGAAGAAATTATTCTCTATCAAGAAACTTATAGAAGATCTGAAAAGAAACTATTCTCTATCAAGAGACTTGTAAAACATCTGACAAGAAATTATTCTCTATCAAGAGACTTGTTGAACATCTTACAAGTAATTATTCTCTATCAAGAGACTTGTAGAACATCTGACAAGAAATTATTCTCTATCAAGAGACTTGTAGAACATCTGACAAGAAATTTATGTCTATCAAATGACTTGTTGAACATCTGACAAGAAATTATTCTCTATCAAGAGACTTGTTGAACATCTGACAAGAAATTATTCTATATCAAGTGACTTGTAAAACATCTGACAAAAACTATTCTCTATCAAGAGACTTGTAAAACATCTGACAAGAAATTATTCTCTATCAAGAGATTTCTAGAACATCTGACAAGAAATTATTCTCTATCAAGAGACTTGTAAAACATCTGACAAGAAACTTTTCTCTATCAAGAGACTTGTAAAACATCTGACAAGAAATTATTCTCTATCAAGAAACTTATAGAAGATCTGAAAAGAAACTATTCTCTATCAAGAGACTTGTAAAACATCTGACAAGAAACTATTCTCTATCAAGAGACTTGTAGAAAATCTGACAAGAAATTATTCTCTATCAAGAGACTTGTTGAACATCTTACAAGTAATTATTCTCTATCAAGAGACTTGTAGAACATCTGACAAGAAATTATTCTCTATCAAGAGACTTGTAGAACATCTGACAAGAAATTTATGTCTATCAAATGACTTGTTGAACATCTGACAAGAAATTATTCTCTATCAAGAGACTTGTAAAACATCTGACAAGAAATTATTCTCTTTCAAGAGACTTGTAGAACATCTGACAAGAAATTATTCTCTATCAAGAGACTTGTAGAACAACTAACAAGAAACTTTTCTTTATCAAGAAACTTGTAAAACATCTGACAAGAAATTATTCTCTATCAAGAGACTTGTAAAACATCTGACAAGGAATTATTCTCTATCAAGAGACTTGTAAAACATCTGACAAGAAATTATTCTCTACCAAGTGACTTGTAAAACATCTGACAAAAACTATTCTCTATCAAGTGACTTGTAGAACATCTGACAAAAAATTATTCTCTATTAATAGACTTGTAAAACATCTGACAAATAATTATTTTCTATCAAGTGACTTGTAAAACATCTGACAAGAAATTATTCTATATCAAGTGACTTGTAAAACATCTGACAAAAACTAATCTATATCAAGAGACTTGTAAAACATTTGACGAAAAATTATTCTCAATCCAGAGACTTGTGAAACATCTGACAAGAAACTATTCTCTATTAAGAGACTTGTAAAACATCTGATAAGAAATTATTCTCTATCAAGAGACTTGTAAAACATCTGACAAGAAATTATTCTCTATCAAGAGACTTGTAAGACATCTGACAAGAAATTATTCTACATCAAGTGACTTGTAAAACATCTGACAAAAACTATTCTATATCAAGAGACTTGAAAAACATCTGACAAGAAATTATTCTCTATTAAGAGACTTGTAAAACATCTGACAAATAGTTATTTTCTATCAAGTGACTTGTAAAACATCTTACAAAAACTATTCTCTATCAAGAGACTTGTAGAACATCTGACAAAAAATTATTATCTATTAAAAGACTTGTAAAACATCTGACAAATAATTATTTTCTATCAAGTGACTTGTAAAACATCTGACAAGAAATTATTCTATATCAAGTGACTTGTAAAACATCTGACAAAAACTATTCTATATCAAGAGACTTGTAAAAAATCTGACAAGAAATTATTCTCTATCAAAAGACTTGTAAAACATCTGACAAATAGTTATTTTCTATCAAGTGACTTGTAAAACATCTGACAAAAATTATTCTCTATTAAGTGACTTGTAAAATATCTGACAAGAAATTATTCTCTATCAAGTGACTTGTAAAACATCTAACAAGAAATTATTCTCTATCAAGACACTTGTAAAACATCTGACAAGAAATTATTCTCTTTCAAGTGACTTGTAAAACATCTGACAAGAAATTATTCTATATCAAGTGATTGTAAAACATCTGACAAAAAGTATTCTCTATCAAGAGACTTGTAAAACATCTGACAAAAAAGTATTCTCTATCCAGAGACTTGTGAAACATCTGACAAGAAACTATTCTCTATCAAGAGACTTGTAGAACATCTGACAAGAAATTATTATCTATTAAAAGACTTGTAAAACATCTGACAAATAATTATTCTCAATCCAGAGACTTGTGAAACATCTGACAAGAAACTATTCTTTATCAAGAAACTTGTAAAACATCTGAAAAGAAACTATTCTCTATCAAGAGACTTGTAAAACATCTGACAAGAAATTATTCTCTATCAAGAGACTTGTAAAACATCTGACAAGAAATTATTCTCTATCAAGTGACTTGTAAAACATCTGACAAAAACTATTCTCTATCAAGTGACTTGTAGAACATCTGACAAAAAATTATTCTCTATTAAGAGACTTGTAAAACATCTGACAAATAATTATTTTCTATCAAGTGACTTGTAAAACATCTGACAAGAAATTATTCTATATCAAGTGACTTGTAAAACATCTGACAAAAACTATTCTATATCAAGAGACTTGTAAAACATTTGACGAAAAATTATTCTCAATCCAGAGACTTGTGAAACATCTGACAAGAAACTATTCTCTATTAAGAGACTTGTAAAACATCTGACAAGAAATTATTCTCTATCAAGAGACTTGTAAAACATCTGACAAGAAATTTTTCTCTATCAAGAGACTTGTAAGACATCTGACAAGAAATTATTCTATATCAAGTGACTTGTAAAACATCTGACAAAAACTATTCTATATCAAGAGACTTGTAAAACATCTGACAAGAAATTATTCTCTATCAAGAGACTTGTAAAACATCTGACAAATAGTTATTTTCTATCAAGTGACTTGTAAAACATCTGACAAAAACTATTCTCTATCAAGAGACTTGTAGAACATCTGACAAAAAATTATTATCTATTAAAAGACTTGTAAAACATCTGACAAATAATTATTTTCTATCAAGTGACTTGTAAAACATCTGACAAGAAATTATTCTATATCAAGTGACTTGTAAAACATCTGACAAAAACTATTCTATATCAAGAGACTTGTAAAAAATCTGACAAGAATATATTCTCTATCAAGAGACTTGTAAAACATCTGACAAATAGTTATTTTCTATCAAGTGACTTGTAAAACATCTGACAAAAACTATTCTCTATCAAGAGACTTGTAGAACATCTGACAAAAAATTATTCTCTATTAAGTGACTTGTAAAACATCTGACAAGAAATTATTCTCTATCAAGAGACTTGTAAAACATCTAACAAGAAATTATTCTCTATCAAGAGACTTGTAAAACATCTGACAAGAAATTATTCTCTATCAAGTGACTTGTAAAACATCTGACAAGAAATTATTCTCTATCAAGTGACTTGTAAAACATCTGACAAGAAATTATTCTCTATCAAGTGACTTGTAAAACATCAGACAAAAAATTATTCTATATCAAGTGATTGTAAAACATCTGACAAAAACTATTCTCTATCAAGAGACTTGTAAAACATCTGACAAAAAAGTATTCTCTATCCAGAGACTTGTGAAACATCTGACAAGAAACTATTCTCTATTAAGAGACTTGTAAAACATCTGACAAGAAATTATTCTCTATCAAGAGACTTGTAGAACATCTGACAAGAAATTATTATCTATTAAAAGACTTGTAAAACATCTGACAAATAATTATTCTCAATCCAGAGACTTGTGAAACATCTGACAAGAAACTATTCTTTATCAAGAAACTTGTAAAACATCTGAAAAAAAACTATTCTCTATCAAGAGACTTGTAAAACATCTGACAAAAAATTATTCTCTATCAAGAGACTTGTAGAACATCTGACAAGAAATTATTCTCTATCAAGGGACTTGTAAAACATCTGACAAGAAAGTATTCTCTATCAAGAGGTTTGTAAAAAATCTGACAAGAAATTATTCTCTATCAAGAGACTTGTTGAACATCTGACAAGAAATTATTCTCTATCAAGAGACTTGTAAAACATCTGACAAGTAATTATTCTCTATCAAGAGACTTGTAAAACATCTGACAAGAAATTATTCTCTATCAGAAGACTTGTAAAACATCTGACAAGAAATTATTCTCAATCAAGAGACTTGTAAAACATCTGAGAAGAAACTATTCTCTATCAAGAGACTTGTAGAACATCTGACAAGAAATTATTATCTATTAAAAGACTTGTAAAACATCTGACAAATAATTATTTTCTATCAAGTGACTTGTAAAACATCTGACAAGAAATTATTCTATATCAAGTGACTTGTAAAACATCTGACAAAAACTATTCTATATCAAGAGACTTGTAAAACATCTGACAAGAAATTATTCTCTATCAAGAGACTTGTAAAACATCTGACAAGAAACTATTCTTTATCAAGAGACTTGTAAAACATCTGACAAGAAATTATTCTCTATCAAGAGACTTGTAGAACATCTGAAAAAAACTATTCTCTATCAAGAGACTTGTAAAACATCTGACAAAAAATTATTATCTATCAAGAGACTTGTAAAACATCTGACAAGAAATTATTCTCTATCAAGAGACTTGTAAAACATCTGACAAGAAATTATTCTTTATCAAGTGACTTGTAAAACATCTGACAAGAAATTATTCTCTATCAAGAGACTTGTAAAACATCTGACAAGAAATTATTCTCTATCAAGAGACTTGTAAAACATCTGACAAGAAATTATTCTCTATCAAGAGACTTGTAAAACATCTGACAAGAAATTATTCTCTATCAAGAGACTTGTAAAACATCTGACAAGAAATTATTCTCTATCAAGAGACTTGTAAAACATCTGACAAGAAATTATTCTCTATCAAGAGACTTGTAAAACATCTGACAAGAAATTATTCTCTATCAAGAGACTTGTAAAACATCTGACAAGAAATTATTCTCTATCAAGAGACTTGTAAGACATCTGACAAGATATTATTTTCTATCAAGTGACTTGTAAAACATCTGACAAAAACTATTCTCTATCAAGAGACTTGTAGAACATCTGACAAAAAATTATTCTGTATTAAGTGACTTGTAAAACATCTGACAAGAAATTATTCTCTATTAAGAGACTTGTAAAACATCTGAAAAGAAATTATTCTCTATCAAGAGACTTGTAAAACATCTGACAAGAAATTATTCTCGATCAAGAGACTTGTAGAACATCTGACAAGAAATTATTATCTATTAAAAGACTTGTAAAACATCTGACAAATAATTATTTTCTATCACGTGACTTGTAAATATCTGACAAGAAATTATTCTATATCAAGTGACTTGTAAAACATCTGACAAAAACTATTCTATATCAAGAGACTTGTAAAACATTTGACAAAAAATTATTCTCAATCAAGAGACTTGTGAAACATCTGACAAAAAAGTATTCTTTATCAAGAAACTTGTAAAACATCTGAAAAGAAACTATTCTCTATCAAGAGACTTGTAAAACATCTGACAAGAAATTATTCTCTATCAAAAGACTTGTAGAACATCTGACAAGAAAATATTCTCTATCAAGAGAATTGTAAAACATCTGACAAGAAACTTTTCTCTATCAAGAGACTTGTAAAACATCTGACAAGAAATTATTTTCTATCAAGAGACTTGTAAGACATCTAACAAGAAATTATTCTCTATCAAGAGACTTGTTGAACATCTGACAAGAAATTATTCTCTATCAAGAGACTTGTTGAACATCTGACAAGTAATTGTTCTCTATCAAGAGACTTGTAGAACATCTGACAAGAAATTATTCTCTATCAAGAGACTTGTAGAACATCTGACAAGAAATTATTCTCTATCAAGAGACTTGTAAAACATCTGACAAGAAATTATTCTCAATCAAGAGACTTGAAAGACATCTGAGAAGAAATTATTCTCTATCAAGAGACTTGTAGAACATCTGACTAGAAATTATTATCTATTAAAAGACTTGTAAAACATCTGACAAATAATTATTTTCTATCAAGTGACTTGTAAAACATCTGACAAGAAATTATTCTATATCAAGTGACTTGTAAAACATCTGACAAAAACTATTCTATATCAAGAGACTTTTAAAACATTTGACAAAAAATTATTATCAATCCAGAGACTTGTGAAACATCTGACAAGAAACTATTCTTTATCAAGAAACTTGTAAAACATCTGACAAGAAATTATTCTCTATCAAGAGACTTGTAGAACATCTGAAAAAAACTATTCTCTATCAAGAGACTTGTAAAATATCTGACAAAAAAATTATTATCTATCCAGAGACTTCTAAAACATCTGACAAGAAATTATTCTCTATCAAGAGACTTGTAAAACATCTGACAAGAAATTATTTTTTATAAAGTGACTTGTAAAATATCTGACAAGAAATTATTCTCTGTCAAGAGACTTGTAAAACATCTGACAAGAAATTATTCTCTGTCAAGAGACTTGTAAAACATCTGACAAGAAATTATTCTCTATCAAGAGACTTGTAAGACATCTGACAAGAAATTATTCTCTATCAAGAGACTTGTAAATTATCTGACAAGAAATTATTCTCTATCAAGAGACTTGTAAAACATCTGACAAGAAATTATTTTCTATAAAGTGACTTGTAAAACATCTTACAAGAAATTATTCTCTATCAAGAGACTTGTAAAACATCTTACAAGAAATTATTCTCTATCAAGAGACTTGTAAGACATCTGACAAGATATTATTCTCTATTAAGAGACTTGTAAAACATCTGACAAATAGTTATTTTCTATCAAGTGACTTGTAAAACATCTGACAAAAACTATTCTCTATCAAGAGACTTGTAGAACATCTGACAAAAAATTATTTCGTATTAAGTGACTTTTAAAACATCTGACAAGAAATTATTCTCTATCAAGTGACTTGTAAAACATCTGACAAAAAAGTATTCTCTATCCAGAGACTTGTGAAACATCTGACAAGAAACTATTCTCTATTAAGAGACTTGTAAAACATCTGACAAGAAATTATTCTCTATCAAGAGACTTGTAAAACATCTGACAAGAAATTATTCTCTATCAAGAGACTTGTAAAACATCTGACAAGAAATTATTCTCTATCAAGAGACTTGTAGAACATCTGACAAGAAATTATTATCTATTAAAAGACTTGTAAAACATCTGACAAATAATTATTTTCTATCAAGTGACTTGTAAATATTCTGACAAGAAATTATTCTATATCAAGTGACTTGTAAAACATCTGACAAAAACTATTCTATATCAAGAGACTTGTGAAACATTTGACAAAAAATTATTCTCAATCAAGAGACTTGTAAAACATCTGACAAAAAAGTATTTTTTATCAAGAAACTTGTAAAACATCTGAAAAAAAACTATTCTCTATCAAGAGACTTGTAAAACATCTGACAAGAAATTATTCTCTATCAAGAGACTTGTAGAACATCTGACAAGAAAATATTCTCTATCAAGAGAATTGTAAAACATCTGACAAGAAACTTTTCTCTATCAAGAGACTTGTAAAACATCTGACAAGAAATTATTTTCTATCAAGAGACTTGTAAGACATCTAACAAGAAATTATTCTCTATCAAGAGACTTGTAGAACATCTGACAAGAAATTTA